>JAGTXR010000010.1:1237546-1856320 GCA_022606575.1 Glossosoma conforme | reverse complement strand
TTACTGTTAAACTTTATGAAATATTCAGATATTACATAAATATTACGATTTAAAATGCTTAAAGTTCTTTTTCGTTATATATTTATCGAATATCTGCTTCTTAGCCGGATCATATTATTGTCTCAAGCTGCTAAGGCTAATCGACATGATATTCGTTTCATCTTATGGCAGCTCGGCAGACTACATTTAATGTATAGTTCCTGAAAGCCTGAGACCTAAAAAAAGGCAGCTGCTGCTTATGTTCTCTTGCGGTATCTAAAGAACATGCTTTAGTCAGCTCTACGCAGACTTGTGTATTAACAGTTTGTTGGATAGAAAATTGCTTATGCACTCCCTTCACTCTTTATTCTTAAGAACATCAAACCGTCGTATCCTCATCTTTCTACGCAAGAACCTGTTTTCAAAATAATACATTGTTTCATTGGTAATAAGATTGTATAGGCAGTATCATGTTTTGATCGAGTATAACTGCGGGTCCCTGACACTTCGCATGATGTTTAAAAACATTTTTGATAAATCAAAGTAACTTTATACCATCTTATTATAATTCATATACAACTAACTACTAGTTTAAGATAAAAAATCATTTAGTTATTTGATATATATGATAATACTTTATGAGATGATAATTGTATTGACATCCCCCGTTTTTTAAAAAAGAAGACAAGTCACGGTTTCGTCACGTGGCAAAGACTTGATTTATTCGTCCGACCGGTATGGCGTTTCGCCGGCCGTACGAGAGTTAATTGACAACCGCCGGAACACTGTGACATCCAGAGCCGCCAACACAATCACGGCAAAAAAACGTAAATTAAAGATGACAGTTGCACCAACATGAAATGGAGCAACTGTCAAAACAAATAAAATGGCGTTTGCAAACGCCGTGTAATTTTTATATAATTAAAACTAACATTATAAGAAATTCATATCAGGCGAGCGAACAAAAAATAAGAGACAAATTATCATTTTTAGAGGCTTTTCAGCATCAGCCTAAAAGAGCTATATCAAGCGGATATCAGTATCTATTACATGTATTAAACATAATATATCTTCAAAATAATAAATTGAAAATTTAATGTTTCGGGCATGTGTTTCGTCCACCTAACTAAGTAAAACTTGTGTTAAGGTAGAATCCATTTGTTAAAAAAAATAACAGTTTTCATCTAGTTATTGAATGAACATTACATTGCAATGTGTTCCAGAATTCAAATAGATTCACTTATCACAGCTTCTAATGACATTAGTAATGTGAATAAATGTTCCTTAGCGTAATCCAACAGAAGTCTGGACTAACTACCATGCATTTTCTGTATTCGCGGCGACCTTCGACGAAGAAGTCAAAAAGTCCAAATTTTAACGTCTGAACCACTAACTTTTTTTACATGTTTTTTTTTTTAATAACGAGAATGTACTCTGAAAACAATGCCTTAGGTACAAGACGACCGGCCCGGGGGCCTTCTTCTTCGT
This sequence comes from Glossosoma conforme, assembly GCA_022606575.1. Lineage (NCBI taxonomy): Eukaryota > Metazoa > Arthropoda > Insecta > Trichoptera > Glossosomatidae > Glossosoma > Glossosoma conforme. Next base: position 1,854,853 of record JAGTXR010000010.1, on the reverse strand, counting down.
AGTATCAATCCAGTGGATTGGTTTGCAGCAACAGAATCTTGCATCTCGATCTCCATTCCTCTCGGTCCTCCGCAACCCTTTTCAGCTCAGCATAAGCGCTACAGTTCATGTCCTCGAATACTTGCTGCAAATACTCCCGTCTAGGAGGCCGTTCTGCAGTAATGTTCGAACATTCCAGGTGGCATATCTTGTTGGCTGAAGGTTTTTCTTATTTGTCTTGGTTGTTTTGTTTCGAGTAGTCCCCACCCGGAGATCCGATTGGGGGACTATTTTATTTCCGGAAAATTTTACTTGAGATGCAATCATTTTTTTGCTGATACGTGGGATGTCTTTAAGACCTTTAATGTGGCATTTTCCCCTTTATTTCCACATCCTAATGCCGTTGACCATAAAGGTTCATCCGCCTTAGGAGGGCATTTACTACCTCCAGGACAATATAGTGCCCTAACCAGCTTGACCTGATGAGGTTAGCTGGGTGTTAGCTTATTCCGGCCAACATTCGGTCCAAAAAATCTGATCATTCAAATTATCATCAACCACAACGCAAATTGTTTTTCTGCGTAAAATTTCGTACAAGAAAAAATATTTTCTATAGCTTCGTGTAATAAACAAATATTATTTTTAAATTCCGGGGGCCTAAGGCCCCAAAAAAAAAAAATAATATTTTTTGAGAAACCAAATTTTTTAAATCTAGTTAAAATACTAGATAAATACAAATAAGAAGAAATACTTATGATTATTTTTATTTATTTTTTAATACTAGTTGTCGAAATTTGGCACGTGTAATCAAATACTTTACAAAAATAGGTACAAAGTTTTCAGAGGTACGCCAAAACTCTGAACTGTAATCGTAGTTTCATGTGGATCTATCAGATTTCACAATGGTAAACTTCAAAAGCCTCCGTTTCAAACAATATACCACCGACATCGTCAAAACAAACATAACCCACTATGTGTGACTAGCACAAATTACATGGTTAGTAAACATTTCAGTCTTTTGTTCAGTGGGCTCATATTTACAGTCTAATAATATTGTTCCTAATAAGAAAGAATGACATGAAATGATAGAAAAAAACGTTGCTTCTACTAATATGTCATATTTAAAAAGTAAAATGCATCAACTGTTAATGACATTTTTTGACATATTAGTAAATAGTGCGTATTACCAAAACAAAAATAAACAATAATTTAATGCACATAATTTCAAATAAGACTCAAGGAAATGGATCAATATCTGTGATTATTTACGTAAATAATATTTATTTATTTGAATTTTGCGTGTTTGCCCTAAAAAACGTAATGGCAATTTGAATTATTTTAAAATTTTATTTAAGGTTATATTCTAGTAAATTTAATGAATTTATTTAAATAGTCACTGTTAATAATATTTTGTGAAATATTAGTAAATAGTGCGAACAACCAAAACAAAAACAAAACCAAAAACAAAAACAATAATTTAAAGCACATTATTTTAACGAAGAATTGACGAAATGGATCAAGATCTCTAATTATTTAAGTAAATAGTATTTATTTATTTTAAATTTGCATGTTTGACGTGTTTGTCCTAAAAAGGGAATGGCATCTTCAATCATTTGAAGTATTTTAAATTTTATTTAAGGTTAGATTCTATTAAATTTAATTTATTGATTTAAATAGTCAGAGATATATGTTAATTTACTTGAATATAGTACTGGTAGTCCGTTTGGAAACAACCATATTCGTTTGGTTTTCTTGACTTTTGACTTGAGTAATGTGTGATGTTTTTTTTTATTCAGAGTATAATTTTATCACGCACTGATTATAATGTCATCTGCAACTGATTTCGAAATAATAAAAAAAATACCACTCACAACGATGATGAAAACAAAAAGACATGAAAACTTACGAAATTACATAATAATAGAGACAGTAAAGATTCTATTTTAAAATTAAAAAGCTTTACACTCTTTGATTTTCTGCTTAAGAAATTATGTTTTCTGCTTAAGAAATTTAATGAAATTCTGATCCACAATCAGGTTTTTTTCATTGTTTTCATTCTAAGAACATTGCCTACGCACTTCGTTTATCATTAGCAATCTGGAACCATAATTAATAATATTATAAAATAAATATTAAAATACCAGAAATATCAATATTTTAATAAAATTATAAAATTATTACACAGAGGCTAATTCGTGTGTAAAACAGTATGTCCATAGGAAATGTTTGAAGGAAAGCCTTACATATAAGGAGATAGGGTTGATATCATGACTGTACATACAAGAACTGATTGTCTATTCAGATTACATAGTAGGTATACCTTAGAACTACACCATTACATTATAATGCTCCATTACCCTAACATGATTGATGATTCTCGGCATAATTGTATTATGCATAATATTATTATGACTGAAAGATAACAATATGACATATTGTTTTATTTTAAGATGTATGAAAACTTCAGTAAAAAAATACATAGTAACTTAAAATACGAAAAATAAGTTGTTTTTTTATTTATTTGATTAATCTAATTGGCTTATGTGTGCTATACATAGCCATGAAATTTTCTTTTCCGTAAGTCATTCCGTGCATCACTTTTGGCTTCATTTTTTTGTACGATTTGTCATGTCTCCTTTGAAGCCAATTATGTGGAATATATTAATTTATTGTTACAATATCTTCAAATAATAATGTATTTGAATAATTCACACGTCATTGGTAGTAAAATAATTAATTCCCATAAACACCACCATAATTCACGGTGAGTCCACGCAAAAATTGTTAATACGTGAAAGTCAATCTGTAGTATGTGACGTTCAGCAGATAAACACTTCACAGGCAGCTCTAATACCTACTAATAAATGGCAGCGGTCATATAATTCACATATAAGATATCTCCATAACTGTCAGTCGATTTTCTCGTGTATGTATTTAAATTTTAAAAATATCAGGAGTTAGCTTGCCTTTTGTTTTCTTAAGAATAGCGTCTCATACTCGGCTGCTGTTCCTACAACATGGATGTTCAGCTGTCACGCCATATTTTATGAAGTCTTTTGAAAACATTATTTCCACGTGATCTTTCCAGTACCGCCTTACAGATCTTCCTATAGCACGACATATTTGACGTCGCAAGCCTTTTTTCTTTCGTAATTCCTTACTTTGTCTCGAGATGGTAATCCTGTAATGGAGAAATTTTATCTCAGTTGGTTTCCTTTTGACCACAGACTATAAAAAATACACTACGGAGTTCATACAACGGAGTTCGTAAAAGTAATTTTAGAACAAAAAATTAATGACATTAATTTTTTATTTTTTTATTTTTATTCCGTTAATAGAAAACGTCTTAATCTGCTGCGATATACATTATAAACTATTTATATATTTACGATGACTTACAATAAAACAACATTTAACTACACAGTTTAAAGTGAAAGCTCTTAGAACTATTGCTCTTAATTCTAACACTTGTGTTTATAATACATTTTCTCTTAACATAGCCATTTCAGTATAAAGTTTGACATCGCGAGCTTTGCGTAAAGCTCCACTTTATTATTTCATGGTTTGAGATACTCTATAGTCTATGGTGAATTCATTTTGATGCACGTTTATATACATAATGCTCAGAAAATATGCAAATAATCCATTCATAAATAATAAAGTTTTATAAATGTGTCCCTTTTTTGTATACGCGGCGGACTTCGGCGAAGAAGTCAAAAAGTCCAACTTTTAACGTTGACTTTTAAAAGTTTTATAAATGTTTGATACCAGCAGGGAAAAAACGAATATGAAACTGTGAAAATATTAGCACATTCAAACAGTGAACATTCATTTTGGATCTCTATCGTCTTTTGACTTACCTAAAATGCCATTTCCACTTCATCACCTAGCCATTACAGTTGTTTATACACCGTGATGCGACGTAGGAACTTGTTCTTAAAACCTACTAAATAGCCGCATGGCATTTTTGTAAGATAAAGAGTATAACATAATGGGATAAATATAAACACAGTTCTGTCAGCTGCTAGTGTTCATTCCTCGTACCAAGATATATATGTAGCTGAATGTCCACCTCGGAACATACTCGTAAAAATTGTAGTTTCCGACAATCTTTAACTGCACTTGAACCGGAGAAATTAAAGTAAAGCCACATTTAGTATCCGGGGCATATTTTTGAATGATTTCTTATTAGGAATTTTTAAGACATCCTATGATTAGTTCAACGCTCCCAATACGTAGATGTAACCCCACCAACGACACTAGCTTAGAAATAGGCGGTGATCCATCTAATTTTTCTTTTACGCCCAATATTGCTTATTTTCGATAATCCAACGACAACCACGCTTATGATGTGCATCTTTGCTGGAGCTAAGGGCTTTATAGGCCACCAAATTAAGTCTCAAATATTGTTTACAGAAGTTAAAGAAAGTTTAGCACTGCTTAGGCGGCGAAGAGATTTTCTGTGCAGGTCGCTCTCAGTTATCCAAAATATCTGAAACTCTTGTAATTAATCTGATTACTTGATCATCGTCTCAGCAAGCCCCATTGCAAATAAATTTGTCTTATTTGCATTAAACTAAAGCGCACATCGGTCAATATCAAAATTGCAATGAGGTCATCGCCTACATTACTTGTTCAAGGACCTTAGAGGATTCCCTTGAGTTATTAATTAATAAACTTGGCCTGGCCAGCCACGCTGTCATACAAACTAATATTTTCAAAGTTTCGCGCTCAAGTTTTGCAATACATCGCGGGAGCTGGTGGCGTGGTTTTTTTTTTCCTGAAACTCCAAAAACACCCGACGATTCAATAAGAGAACTGGAGCGTAATTTATGTTCCAGCTTTGCTTACAAATATATCGGTTGTTTGTTTGTTTAAGCATGCATGAGAAAAGCATATTTGCCGTTTGACCTAAATAAAATTACATTTTTTCATGAAAAAAAGTCTGTTTTGTCCTTTTATAGTGGTCTGAATTGTAGTTTTTTTTGTTTTAAATGACTGTTTTTTTTTAGTTTAAGCTTTTTTGCTTCTATCTAGTCTATAATTTGACCGTAAAATATACTTTTTATATCAGTCTCAATTTAAAAAATGCGAAATTAAAATAAAAAGTGTTGCTCAAAAGATTTTTTCTATAAATTTGCTTTTAAAAGATTTATTTTATTATATTATGTAGTACATCTTTATAATAATATATTATTACCAATAAAATATAAACTATAAATATTAATTTAATATAAAAAATTACCTTCCATAAATTGTTTAAACCACCTCTGGCATTTACGAACATTCGAAATATCTCTCAGTAAATCACAATAATTTTTTTAGCACGTGTTTCACTTTCTTTCTTCATGAAATGGTAAAGCGTAATATTTATAAAAAATTCCTCATTCTGTACAAAGCTCTCTATTGTATATAGGGTTGTAAATTTTTTTGTTTAAAAGTCCTAGTACACTCCGAGTATACGTAGTCGGAGAAACAACACAGAACACGTTATAAAAGTTCAACTGCCGAAGCACAACTGACCACTAAAAAGCGATAACAAAAAAATGACATTCTACCTATTAATTTCACTTTCAAATTCAGATGCGAATGATATTTTTTACTGTAATCCAATATTAAAAGCGTGTACTCAAGGTCGAAGAAATAAAATATACTTTTTCAAATATAAAAATCGAAATTCAAATATAATGAAGGCACTTGTCTATGGTCGTACAAGTAAAAGCTGTATTTATTTGTTCGGTAATTAATTCAAGCTTTTGTCAGTTAATTAAATCCAATGGCAGTAAATTAAATCAACTGGGAGAAAATTAATTAATCGGCAATAGATTTAATAAATTGTCATTATCCACTGTGTCAGTATGAATTTAATCAGTTATAAAATTAAAATGGCATTAATATATTCAATGCTGTCAGTATTTAATATAAAATGAGTGAATAATTAGCGCATAAAATGGAAAACTAAGCTAACCTATTATTAATTACCATTCGTTAAATATTTACCATTTTTTTATTTTTCTCCTGCCAATTTATATTTTTGTTCGGTCAATTTATTATTTTTACTAGTTTTTTTATATGTATTGATTACTGACAATTTGATAAATAATAACTACCCAATAATTCAATTGATTGCTGACAAAATAATTAGTTGACAAAAAAATAAGGTTTTCCAATCTACGCCTAAAAAATAATTTGCCGGATTGATTTCAAAGCAGCGTATAAATATTTCAAGTTAAAAGTCATATTGTATTTAAATAAGGTGGCTTCTCATCGCATTTCATTTTATCAGCAGACTCTGTGGGATGATTATCTAACCCGTGAGAGACAGCGTTTCATGTTATAATGGATATGTAATGGAGTGCCAAGCATGCTGTTGTCTGATGCACAGCATGCGTGACACTGGCCCACATATGTCACGACACACGTGGGCATGTATCGTGACACATGCCCACGTGTACCGCCGCCCACTGATCTGGTCATTTGTCAGGATCCTGGCAACGGAATAATGGAGATAGAAGTGTACATCTGCTGCGTTCTGGGACTTAAATTATTAACGAGACTATTTGCAGTAGCAAATATATAGCATATGCACCAACTCTATAATTATGTTAATTTACAGTTCATAATTTCAGAATAATTCAGAAAAAAGGTATGTAATAAAATTGAATATTTTTAATTTTTATTTTAAGTTATTCTTCTGTGATTATTCCATTGATTTTTATTTTATTAAAACAACCCTCTATTTGGAATACAAATAACTCTTCTATACCGTTTTCATAAAATAAAGTTTTAAGCACGATGCCCTCGACCCTGTACCATTTTGTTCTAAGAGGCAGTTAAACCCACAATAACAACATTATAGGAACCGATAGATTTGAAATAGCCGCAAACACTAATCACAAAAATCTCCATCACATATAAAAAATCGTATGTTAACTGTATATTTTTAAAGTTTCTTTAATATTACTCCTTGACATTATTGTATGGTATTATCAAAAATGTGTCGATATAAAAAATAAATGTTGTAACGTATAAAAAAGAAAATGAAATATATATATAATATAAATATATAATTTGTATCTGCAAAACCAAAATCTGGTTTTAAGCTCTATGTAATCCACTTGCTTATACAGTTGATTTTATACCAATATTTAACTTAAGGCACTTTTCCGCGGTGTTTGATTTCTTTTAGTCTAAAGTAACAACTGAACACTCAAGCCTAACAGGAAACTTAAGCGATTCCCTTCAAACCTTATAATTTTAAAATGTTACAAAACATTTACTCTGATTAATAATATTTGTAAATATTCTCACTAATATCAGAGAGGGTATTTTTTTTAAATTTCCCATCGAAGATCTCCCAAAGAGGGTGCTGTCCACTTCATAATACTCTTAGAGACAAGAATCTTCAGCGGAGAAGTTGAATAAAAACCCGACTTGGAAACAATTCAATTAGCGGTGTCCGTTTGCAATCACATTACGAAAAATAAAGGATAATAAAAGCACAGCACTCTCGCTGAAAAGAATTTACTGGACACTTAATGTGTTAAATTTAAATTTAAGTTATTTGAAATAAATACTTCTAAATACAAATAGCTTAATTTAAAAAAAAACAGTAATAAATATAATCTATACTCGTATGATAAATGACAAATTTCATATTGAGTAAAATCATTTACTAGGATGAAATTTAAAAGTTTCTTCCACAACAGCGTCAATACGTTTTACCTTTAGTACGTCGTTTTGATGATAAAAAGTAGTAGTTTAAATAAAAAATACTTTAATTTAAATCCAAAGCCATCTTTCGTGGTTTTTTGAATTTATAATTAAAATTAGACTAGAATGATTGATGGAAAACATTAAAAAGTAACATAGAAATAAAAATTTGTTGCTTACTCGTAATACTACTAGCGTAATATTCCGTAAGTAAGTTCAATATATTTTAAGAATTTTGAAATCACGACAGAATGAATATTTTTCAATTTTTTTTCTTTATGTTTCTCTTTCATTTCAGCCAAAAAAAAATTATAGTACTGCTATCTGTGATAAATTATGATAACACATTCATAAAATGCTGCTATGATCTTATATACTTGTATAATTAATATTAAAGTAAATCTTTTTATATTTTTTGGCATTCTCATGTATGTGATACTTGTAAGCTTTTGCTTATTATAAAATCCTTATAATATATACAAAAAGATTTTGAAAATAAATAAAAAAGTATAATATGAATACGAATTTTAACCAGTGGTAAAGTTTATGAAATTATACATCGCATTTCACGAAATTAATCATGGCGCATGCTTTGTCGAATTGTAAACATTACTATTATGAATGATTTTTGTTTCAAATGAAAAGAAAATATTAATAAAAGCTTTGCCAGTGTACAAAAAAATGCTAAAAGTATCACGTTACAGTTGTAATAATAATGGTACACGTTCACCGAAAAAAAGCATCCCGATTACGTTCGTTAACTGAAATCCAAGTGACACGGCGGCACGTGCTTCCGTTTTCACATATAATATCCTGAAACATTTTTGCGTCGACCCGTTTTCAGCACTGAATATGAGCTTGCGCATGCGTCACATCGATAAGAATATAAAAGAAAATCTTTGTTGAAAACCTGAATTCTCGATCCGCGCATTAAAATTGAGGTTTTCATTAAATTTCAACTCTTATTATCTCTCGCTTTGTCTTTTTTATTTCAAATATCATTTTCCACAGCATGATTTCTGACAGTTTAGACGAATGCTAAAGTAGAACAAATTACGGTATAATTTCATCAATAAACACTACAGTAGTGAAACAGTAGACAACGCTTTTGTTTTTCATACGAATGTACCAGATTCTACTTTCGATAAAGCATTTCATCGATCAAATTTGAACTCTTTCAAAGCAAACAAATACTTTTAAACACACATATCGTGTAAACGGCCGCTTCGAATTTACACACATCATTTACTGACATTTAATATTCATCTTCCTATATCCGGACTACATTTAAACATATGGACATTGTTCATGCCACGTCCAAAGATATTTCTGCTTCCGAAGGTCCATCTAGGAACATATATAAAGGGTCCACCATTTTTTTTCAACTAGTGCTTATTTCGTGAATGGTAACACTTAGCTCATGTCTGATTTGACAGATAATTAGTTTTATCCTTCCGCTGAACGAATATGATTGTGTGTACGCTTGAACAACGCTGAAAAATATTGCGACATTACTTTGAAAATCAGGCCATTTTTCTTCGAAAATGAGCAAGGAGCGGCCGTTACAGTCAATGGCGATCGTTATCGGGCCATTTTTGTTCACAAAAATTGAAGAGGAAGATATTGGCAACATTTTGTTTCAACAAGACGGCGCTACATGCCACACAGCCGAAGCTACACTCGATGTTTTGCGCCCCATTTTCAAAAAAAAAAAAGTTATTTTGCGGACCCGTTAGTTCTTGACAACTTTCAGGGTAGAATCCCAAAGACTTGAAAACACTGTAGCTGTAGTATCTGAGGCGTATTTTTTGTTTTTTTTTATCATTATTAACGATTTTTTGAGATGATTGGATGATTATTCTGACACTCGTGAAGACATGGAGCAGCTTCAAAATATTCCACGCAGAATCCGAAGCGTATAATTTCTACTATTATTATGCAATACTTTATTTCGTATTTATTTTATTTAGACTTATGTAAAGATAAGATATTCGCATTTTAAAGAAAGGTTGTAGTTAATAACTTTTTTAAGTGCAACGTATAGTATACAATACTCTATCTCCTTCTTTCGTCTTTATTATTAATATTATGCTTTAAATTCCATTCATCCGAAAAAACTCAATTTTATGCATTGTCATGACATTTTTACATTGCCATTTTAAATACTTCAATATCAATATTTGCGATTCGCGATACAATCGTACAACATGGCTTCGATTCTTACGTCAAATGTTGCTCGATGGCTTAAGCTTTGTTCGAACTTTCTTTTGTCATCTTTTACAGATTCAGATGTCATTGAAAATGCAAGACAGGCTCATTTATTCCCATTGGTATCATTTTTTTAAAAGCAATTTTAACGCAGAAAATATCAATTTTACTATCGTTATTTAATAATACATTTTAAATATATATATTAGAAGATTTTTTTCTTTGTCTTATCATCCAATTACCACGCACTTCACAATGTCATTGTGAACGTATTAGCTTTAAGTAAAGTGATTTATTGATACTGATATCCTCCTCGGGTATTTAGGACATCGATTAACTGGATGAAGGATGCAGGATCAGGTTCACATTATAAACAACTTGTTTCTGTTTCACGTACACGTTTATTTGTCAATAACGTCGCCCGTTAAAGGGGCCGCCCTTAAGGCTGGTCCTATAACGATGACGGGCGAGTTGCGACTACTTACCCGCTCTCACATTTCGGCGGTACCAACCGCCAAGATGACAGTTGTACCAACTGACAATGGGCCAATTGTCATAACAATTATTTTTGGCGTATGCAAACACCACTTAACATTCGATGTAGATGTCACGCAAGCGAACCAAAATAATAGACAAAAGATCGTTTGTTGAGGCTTTACGGCATCGGCCTTAAGGAGCTTTATCAAGCTGATATCAAAACCTTATAAATAATTGAACCCTTTCGCATCGCTTATCGATATATTCCATCTAAGATTCCCCTACCGTTGACATCGGCAGCCGTGATATATCGTTTTGCTACTTTCAGTACTCATTGTGACATCAACGGTAGAAACTTGAAACTGCATTCATCACCCTTATCTAACCTACATGTATTCTTTAGAGGAATCTGTAAAGCATGTAAATAAATATTGGTAGGTTTCGTCACAGGAGCGATTTTTCTGTAAGCCACTTGTGTCAATGCCACCACACATGGAGTTACATAATGAACGTTTGTTAAATAGAATAGTTTTTTAAGCATCATCTGATTGCTAAAGGATAGAAGAAACATTGTGATATATGAAAATAAGTCAGATAAGTATATTTATGCTTCAAATACTAGTTTTAAGCAAAAAAATGTTTTGAAAAAATCACACCGTATTGACAGTATAATTTGTATTCCACCGAGCCGTAACGAAAGGGTTAAAAATATTCCATGCGAGATCATTCATTTAATTTTAAAAAAAAACAGTAATTTTAAAACGAAACATTCTTGTGTTGAATGAACTGCTGTCAATCTGGTAAAATAATTGCTTCCAAAATATATGATTAAAAATATAAAAAATCATATCGTCCACAAAAATTTTATTCTAATGAATAAAATATATTTTTTACTGTAATAAAAATAATTATGCCGTTTATTCATACGGTTAAATGTTTGCTTAACCAAATCTTGTTCGCCATTCGTCCATTAGGTTAAATGTTCTGAGTCAAATGTACGTCGGCTAAATTATTTTCGACCAAATCTCCTTGAGCAATTTTCCGTTACATCTTCCTTGTTAATTTAATCTTAAAACAAACCATTCTACATAATACATTTGTAAGACAATTATTATTTTTTTAACTAAAAGTATGTTTATTTAATTAGATCAATTGATTTTAATTTATTTTTTCTTGTTTTCAGATCAGCAAAGGTTGGATTCTCGGAGCTGAGCTCTGTGATATGTGGACCTCCAGTGACGTCCTCTGCTGCACAGCTTCCATCTTGCATCTGGTAGCCATAGCAACGGACAGGTAAAATAAACCATTCAATAAAACACAAATTCAAGCATCTTTATCCATCTTTTACAGGGATCAGATTTCTAAGCATATAACATAATATTTAATTTTGTGACTGGATGAGAGAGCGTACAAGTATGAATATTTATATATAATTTTGTCGGAAACAGCAGGGTCAGATCCTGGCTATAAGATAAGGGGGAGACGTCGATGCCGTTATTCTCGGCCATCATCAGGTCTTCCTGGGTGCAGCTACTCGGACACAGCGCACACTCCAGAAGGTGTGACAGGGTCTGCTCCACACCGCAGTCACATTCAGTCGGTCCGCTGTAAAACTGCCAGGCTTTCATTTGTATTCTCGTCTTGCATACTCCGGTCCGAAGTCTTTTAAGGGATATCCATACATTCCACCCCTGGTCATGTCAAGGGACTAGGTCCTCTTTCGGGGCAATCCAAGTATTACCCTCGAGTGTGAATGATTAAAGCGTTGTACAATTAACTAGGCATGGTTCGAATTTCCACACCCATTGTTAATTTTTTACGATTATTTGATGAGATAAACGATATGTATACAGGCTATTCTAGTATAAATTGATTGTCTTACTACTAAAGTCCAATTTTTTTTACCATCTCCTTCATATTTGGAGCATATGGACACAGCAAATAATCGTTTCACAGTTCTATGAAATGTAAGCTCAAATTGTTTATGTCTTGTTCCAGAACATCTGTATAACCAAAGGTATACATGGGAACATAGATGGTTCCAGGCCTCTAGTTTTTTTTTGTCGAAGTTTTTTTTTGTATTCATACTCGTATATACGAGAAGCAGGAAAAATTAACTTCCTACGCACGTTAAGCATGAGAATATAAAAAACATTGAGCTATCGATTGTAAAAAAAATATTGATTTTGTTATAAAGAAATATTGCTTGCATCACCTAGAGGTATATTGCTTTCGCCGCTAAACCAACATTTATCCAATATGTTAACGGAAGCTAATATTTGTAACTACCCGCGATCAAAAATTTATCCTAATACTCTAAGTTAAAAAAAGGTCATGTTTAACCAGGTAAAACATTTTCAGCGGGCTATAAAATAAATTAGATATTGTATGAAGGTATATCTTGAAAAATTATAAAACATGTTGAGAATCGTAATTTGCTCAGTAATATTATTATAGAAAAGAAGAAAGATATTTTATCACAAACAAATTAAAAACTTTTTTAAGATATGCTTTGTATTTAATATTCTTTAATATTATATTTTAAATATTATTTCATTTCTATAGAAAATAACAATATATTATCAAGACCGTATCTCAAGTAAAGGCGAAGAATTTCAGGACACTATCCAAATGTATCTTCCGTCTATCCTTACACAAAATATCAAGCCTCTTTTGCGTAAGTAGCGTCCAGGATTCATAGCTGGACGTCATAGATCGAAATTCACATAAGTATTTGTTGGTATTCTCTTCTATATATCTGCATGCGGACTGTTGATCCGCCAACGTCGTAGACTACAGCCCGAGATTCACGCATCATCCTTATTATTACAAGAATTTACTATGAATGGGTGGTCTTCACGTGCCAACTTTCGTCTTCGACTAATTTAAATGAATAGGCTATGACTGACATTTTACGGGTGAGGGATCAAATTCACACCAATCGAGGGTATTTTAGAGCTCAGAAATCGATTAATTTTTATTTATTTTTAATCTTTGACCATTGAGCTGTACCCGCGGAATAAATTGTTTACATTAATAAAAATCCCACTACTCTAGCTAACCTGAGCCACCTTCGGTTTGATGATAAGATTAATTTTATATCCATTTCTTATCAGTAGTTGGAGCATATGTCGTCACAAAATTTCACTGTTGTGTACATAATATGCAGAGCTCTCGACGGCCCTCAGGAACTTGGTAGCTCGTAGAAAAGGTAGCCATAATATCCTAGACATATTGCTGTTTTTTAATCTGTATTTTATTAGATCGAAAAATATTCCAACGCTCCCGAGTCTCATTTGGTTCTAATGAATATCTCAACTAAACCAGCGAATTAATTCCACATGGAAAAGTAAAAAATACTATCCACGTCCAAGGTTGATTAATTTATGCGATCGGTCACGAACCAAAATGTTCGTAGGTGAAAGAAATATTACTTAAAATAATGATTCATGATATGAATGAAATTACATTTAATAACCTTGTGGTTCGTAATGTTATTCTAAATGCGTATACATTGGATCAGTAAAAAAATAAAACGTTCGTGTAACTTAAGCGAAATGTTAGGTTTTATTTTATGCATAAAAAAATTAAGCCATTATTAAAGCAACGTTATACGGTGAAGCTTAATCCGATTCCTGCGACACCATATAATATTATGAAGTTCAATTTAACCCTTTCAGTGCGTAAAAGCACTTACACTTCTGTTGAACTTGGCCATACAGGATCATGCAATCAGTATACATGTTATTTTTTTAATATTGACTTAATTTTAATTCCGCTACGTAGTTTCCGACAGCTCAAACATAAGTAATAATAATCGCGGGTATAGTTCAATAGTCTAAGCAATTGCTTTGCAAGCCAAATGTCGTGAGTTCAATCCCCGATGGAGATTTAAAAAAAAAAGATTTTTAATCGATTTCTGAGCTGTAAAATATTGATTTGAATTTGATCCCTCACCCGTAAAATGCCAGTCATAGCATATTAATTAAAATTGGTGGTAAACGAAAGTCGTCCTGCGAAGACCATCGTTTCATAGTAAATTCCTGTAAAAATAAGGATGATACGTGAATCTCGAGCTGTAGTCTATGACGTTGGCGGATCAACGCTCTACATGCAGCGCTTAGCCATATGCACCATGGTAAGCGCAATAGAATTCCACAGATATGATTTCAGAATTACTATCAGCATCCTGTGTGTTTGTACAAAAATCAAAAATACTAGTGTCTCAGATATTTACTGTCGTGAGATATTATTATTATTTAGAAAACATATACTGAGAAGAAAATTAAAAGCAGACTTGTTTATTGTTAAAGTGTTCAATATTTCGTAATTATAGATGTTGGATAGAAAAAAGAAATAAAAAAAAACAAGTCAATAGGAAACAATACATTGCTCGGGCTCAGAGGAGACACATCAGCAAAATTTTATCTTGGATGCGGAAGGCAGAGGATCGAAGAGGATGGAGGCTCATGCGGGAGGCTAACGTTCAGCTTTGGACGTATACAGCCTGATAATTAATGATTTTTCAATTTAAATTTTCAATTTTATTTCTTTTATTCCTTTCAGAAACATTACAAATTTTATATAATACGATCCTGAAATAAGATTATAGTATAAGAGAAACAATTTATAAATATAGGTATTTATGATTATTAACAACAATCATTAAAAAGTCCCGAAGCTCGCTAAACAGAAGACTCCACGAAATTACTTTGATAAATAAATTCGTGGAGCTCATTTCGAAACTGGGCTTCTCTCAAGTGGAAATATCAACATTAGAGGCGATATGGTCTAACAGTCTGATCACTCTCCCAAGAGGCATAGTCTCTGGAAGGTTAGTATTACTTCTAGTAAGAACAAACAATCTGTGCCTCCCTATCCTTAAATCTAATAATGACACACAGATATTTACTAAAATAACTTCTTAGGTTGTCACGGCCAGATTTGATATTGTGGCTTTTGGATTTAGCCGTGTGTTGCAAACTTCTCTCAACCAATATTTCGACCGTCATCGCAGGGGTCTTCTTCATAACATACCCTTCTCCGGAATGAAACTTGAGTATGCAGTTGCCATGGAGATATCAATCAATAACGCTCGTAAAAAGATAATCTGACACCAAATCATCAATCCTGATGAAGACCCCTGCAATGGCGGTCGAAATATTGATTGAAAGAAGTTCGCCACACACGGTTAAACCCAAAAGCCACAATATTAGATATTTTCTTCTTTTCTGATGAACGTTAGTTTAATGTTGTTTTTGAATCCACGTAAAAATTAATATCTTTCAATTCAATCGCATTTCTTCGATGTAAGTTCAATATTCTAATTCCGTGAAAAAACACTAATTATATAATCTTATGGTATAAAGTTCGCACTTACAGAGTTAATTTACTCGCAACCCCACCCTCTCCCCAGGATTTAAATGCTCCGTAAATTGCTCCACAGAATATTCTTTATCACAGTAAATATATCCTCGCGAACAGAGTGTACGCACAATGCAATCATAAAAAATCGGTACCATTATTCAAATTCGGGCTTAATTTTCCCGGCGGGAGAAATAAATTTTAATAACCGGCGGACCGGATGTCTCTTTGAAAAATAATTTTAATTGTTTGCTGCCTTTTTTTCACAAAATCACCTGAAAACGGTAATAAATAATTGTGATTGGTTTTTTTTTTCTGTGATGTGTAATTTTCATAATCTGATTGAAAATAGATGAACCAATCAACGTTTTTAAGTCTATATTGATGTTGAATATATAAGCGTTCGAATCACAGCGTATATATATATATGTAATATAACCTAAAAATGAGCGTCTTACCTAAAATTAGACACATAATCGAACAATTCG
The DNA here is from genome assembly GCA_022606575.1 of Glossosoma conforme. Classification (NCBI taxonomy): domain Eukaryota; kingdom Metazoa; phylum Arthropoda; class Insecta; order Trichoptera; family Glossosomatidae; genus Glossosoma; species Glossosoma conforme. The sequence continues at coordinate 1,838,624 of JAGTXR010000010.1, read as the reverse complement.
ATTAACATTAAAACACGGTAACTATCCATTCAAATCAATCAATTCCGAAAATTATCCAACTCTTTTTCTTCTTGAGATGCTTTATTTCCATTCGTTAGAGTCCTGGAGGAAAATTGCTGCTCTCAAACATTTATTCCTTCTTCTTCGAGGTGCAATTCACAACCCTGGAATTCTTGAATGTTTTAACTTTAACTACGTTCCATATTTTTGATACTTGTGTACAAAATTGTGTAGAACATCGGCAATGGCGCTCCTAAATGGCCTATAAGCACACCTTCTTTTTCTTACATCCTTTTTCCTCTTTTGTCGATGGTATTGTTCTCCTAAATCTCTGTGATCTTTGACACGTGTCATCTTCTTCTTCTTTTATGTTTTTTTTTATGTGTTGTATGTTTATGTATACTCTATATTTTCAATTCTTTATTATTCTATATACCTTGGAACTGCGGTTCTGTTAAATAAGTAAATAAAAATTAATTAATTAATTAATCAATAATACTACGTACGAGTATGTAAGGGATACGAAATAATTTAAACGAAATAGGTATTGATATTATTGTCAAATGTGCTATAGTGATTAATTGTTTTCGAATAAGGTAATCGTATAATCCATTTAGCTTTGTACAATTGGCTTTTCTACCTGGATAGAAGTCCTGACTAAGAGTTAATGATAAATAAATAAATAATGTTAAATCAAATGTTTCTTAAAAACTATGTTACAAATTATAAATTAGAGATTTAACTTTCATTTATATGTAAAAACGCAACAATGTGTTCAATGTATCCACTATTTGATAAATGCCAACCTTTTTAAGCATTCCATTTTTGGTCTTCTCAATTAGTTATCGTATATTTTTATAAATATATGATTGATTTGATTGATTAAGTTCTTAGTTAATAAAATAATTTTGTGAACTGCTTCCAGTTTAAACAACCTCCCTTATTAAAAAAGTCTTCAGAAGATATTTTTAACACATTTTTTAGAATTGTAATACCCACCTTAGTTGTTTTTACGCAAGAACGCATACTTGTATTTATATATTATACAAAAATCAAACCTTGTCCATAGCGCATTTTTTCTGTACCGACTAACCTTATAGGCTTGTAGGTAGCTTCATCCGTTATTATTTCCTTTATTTAATAACTCACACCGTATCCAGAGATACTCTTCGCTGAAAAAAATATACTTTTGAAAGATTAAAACGTAATCGCGAGAGGCACAAAAGCGAATCACAAAGGGAATCAGTTATTACTGAGGCCGCGATACAATCCTTCAAAAATCCATAATCCAGATACATAATACAGTAAAATTAGATGATAATTTTATTTTATAACTAGATTTTAAAGCCGTTTGTAATCGTGGGAGAGCGCCGGTCGTGGAAAACATCGACCCGAAACTTTTCAATGCACTGATACACCAGAGAGGTGCCCGGAGGACTGAGTTAATGGGGAGATGGTTTATTTGCACAAGAAAAGGGATCCTCTGAATTAAAATAATTTAAGAGAAATCACTCTCCTGAGCATGCCGGGGAAATTACTTCTCACATAATCTTGGCTAGGGTAAGTTTCCTACTTATGCGAACCCTTGGGGAAAACCATGTGGAATACCTGCCTCATACATCATGTGCAGGCAATTTCTGCAAATACAACGTGAGATGAAATCTACAACAAAGTTACGAAATAAACAGTGGGATAGCGTGTTGTTTCGATGACTGGGAGAAGGCATTCAACAGTCTGCATCGATCAAGCCTGTGAGAAATACTTGACGCGTATGGGGTGTCGCTAAAATTGTATCCATTATTAAATTCCTACATCAAGGTAGCAGTGCTCCGTGCGTATTAGAGCAATGACCACCATTTAGTCATGAGTTTGACGCTTCGGGATTACTGTAACTTATTGGTTAGATAAGTACTCTGAGCATAAACAGCAGTCAAATATTCATCAAGATTCAGGGTTCGCTCCGCTCGGAAGGCCATCGAGAAGAATATGCAGAATGTACTCGGTGGAATTCCAAGAGGCAGAAATGACATGGGATTGGGCTAATACCAAGCGGTTGACGTCTATGACATTGGCGGATCAACACTTGTTGTGCAGCCCTTAGTGATACACAAAAAATAAAACGAGATTTCTGCTTTACCGTCTGTTTTCTTTATGCTTACATAAAAAGTAAATACAAAACTACAGCGAGTGTGAGAAAGGATTTCTCTTTTCTGCCGCATTACAAAAAGAGTTTTTTAAAGCCACCATAGAGAGAGACCAGAAATGGCCGTTCATAAATAATCAGTGGAAGAAAAATGCGCGGGAACGAAGAGAAAATGGCGGAATCTCCCGCGTCCGTCACGATAGTGGCCGAGCTCTGACCTCTGCGTTATTAATTCCGAGAGAGGAAAAAAATGGCGTCGGCCCGCGCGCCGCTGGTAATGGGCGGTAATTTGTCCTGCCCGCCCTCTTTATTACGCCCTTCACGTTGCGGGGCGTGGAAACATCGAGATCAATGTGTATCGGCGGGGCGGAGTGCGCCCATCCATCAGCCGGCTGACGTCACTTCCCGCTCTCCGAACTCGACGCCTATAGGCGCCAATTTCCTTGCGCCAATTTTTACAGAATTTTCCTTCAAAATTCAAATGCAACACTTTACTTTCGTACGTAATTATGAAATATTAAGTTGCGATTCATACAAATACATACATACCCATAGTAAATACCATAATATTACAGGGTAATGCGAACAATAATAGCCAATATTCGTATATATAAAAAACATTAGTTTATAAAATGATTGCATTTTTTTCAAAGATGTTTTCCGAAGACTATGCAATTTTCATATCTTAATATATAAATATCATAACTTTCTTGTAAAACTCAGCCGAACTTACATTTTTACATTTAAAAAATAGTTTAATAATAATAGTAACTATTTTTTTTTACTCTAAAATATGTTTTTTATGCGATTGCTCCAAAAATCTGATTCAAGGAGTGCAATGTTAGAAGAATGCAGTGCTATCTGCAAATCTTCGCAATTGATAACTTCTCAGGTTTTCCCAGATTTAATATTGTGGCTTTTGGGTTTAGCCGTGTGTCGCGAATTACTAATTTCCAATATTACGACCGCCATTGCAGGGGTCTTCTTAAGGATTGATCACTTAGCTCTTACCTCTTCGCAATGAAGCTTTCAAATATATTAATAATGATAGATGATCACTTACTGCTTGATTGCAGTTTGCGACACCTTGCGCTGAACCAATACTTTTTTCCATTGCGTGTAAGACGATATTTAACGGTCATAATCGTTATTATATTGACAAATATCCTTGGATTTCTCTCCTGTTGCGCCATCGCCATTTAATTGCCAAAAATCCTGATTATGAGGCTTTTCAATCCTATATCACTGGTTATAGATATTTTAAGCCATCCAGGCCTTTTTTAAATTGTAACACTCCATACATTTTGTAAAATATCTCGATCTGATATTGTGGCTTTTGGGTTTAGCCGTGTGTGGTGAATTACTCCTTTCCAATATTTCGACCGCCATTGCAGGGGTCTTCTTCAGGATTTATGACTTAGTGATGAATTTGTGTCTGGAGGTAGTTTAGCCATCAGCCTAACGTACCTGCACGAGCGTCATGTTGGAGAATCGTGTACGGTGGGTATGTTCCAAGAAGCGTACCTTCACGAGCGTCATAATTAGTACGTTCTAAGGAGTATACCTTCTCGAACGTCATGTCAGACTGTGTTTGTCCTTGCTTGTCTATACTCAAAGTATATACTCAAAAACCTGAACAGAAATGGAAGCTATGCTGTTTTGAAAATCAAACCGTCACCCTATTGATGTTGATGGGATGTCTTTTGATTTCAATGGCTTTCCTTACTAGGCGTGCATGTTTTCGTTCAAGCCACGATTTCGGGTTCAGATAAAAACTTATGTCCCATGTCAGCCAGATGCTCTGCCAGTGCTGACGCCATTGGGTGGCCTAGTCTGCACGATCTCTCATGTTCACTTATTATTTTGGCAATAGTTCGCGATGTTTGTCTCGATCTGCTCTCATTCCTTTTTCAAACAAGAGCAAAATAAAATGTTGCTGATGTGTCTCCTCTGATCTCTAGCTATGAAATGTTTTCTATTGGCTTGTTTTTTTTTTATTTCTTTCTTCTATCCAACATCTATAATAACGAAATAATGAACAAGGCAACATTTTAACAATAAACAAATCTGCCTTAAATTTTCTTCTCAGTATAATAATAATCATATCTCATGTCAGTTAATATTGGAGACACTAGTATACTTTTGCATAAAACTTGAAAAAAACTTTTATAATTTGAATTTAAGTACATCGTTTTTTATTGTGCCCTCCTTTGTCCCTGATAGCCTCCAACCCCAGTAACTCTTTGGCGGTGAAAAATGGAAGAAGTTAAACGCCACAGTATAACTAGGGGTGAAAGCACAAAATTGTGGAGTGCTATTCTAAATGTCTAGAATGAACAAGTAGCAAGAAGTACTTATACTCGTATTACAACTGTAAAATATTTGGTTAAATTAAAGTACACGTACATATTAAAATACGCTGATATATTTTTATAATTAATTTTATAGCTTGACACCCTAGACTCTAGAGCTTATTTTAAACTCAAATTTATTAAATATATATATATATATATATTTTATTATTATTATGTAAATTTATAAAATTATTTATAACCAAAATTAATAATACTTGTATTATATGAAAAAATGGTCTTTATTCTAATGTATTGAAATCCTCCTCTCTAAGTTCGTTATTGATTTGCGCGGTGGCGGGATGAGGAGCTGAAGAACAACACACAGAAAAGTCTGGAAAAGTCCAGAAGCACATATATTTTCATGATAAACTTTACAAACTTCCGGCCCTAGCGGAATAACTTGCCAGGTCAGCCATAATACGACCTTGTCGAGGTCGGCACACAACTGACTGGGCGTCACCGGGCGCCGCGGTCGGTGACACCCAGCGCCGCAAGTGGCGTTCTATATAAATAGTCCTCCTAACGGCATAAAAAATGACAAAACGTGCGTGTCCTACGAGCGAACGAAAATAAGAGACGAAAGATTGTATATCGAGGTTTTCGGTACCAGTCAGGAAGGGCTATATCATGCTGATGTCAGTATCTTTAATATTAATGTATCAGTAATCATGATCCAAAACGAAATACTATATTTATATTATGTTATAGCAGAAAACATATTAGAGAAACATTTTCATTAAAAATTCAAATAAAATTATTTGTTAGTGGAAGATGAATACTTTATTTATATGTCATACATTATAGTAATCATAATATCGATGTTTTTTAAGCATCGAAGATAAAATATTAATAATAATAAATATTGTTTATAAACAAATAATTAATAATTTTTCATAAATGAAACACTATTTTAGAGAACTGTGCTTCGGTAGCTTAAAATTATTTCAAAATAGATTATGCTTCCTGAAAGCACCCCGTGAAACCTATTATCACATTCCCTTAAGATGATTTACAATATTTATTTCTTTTTTAATTTTACTAATTTATAATTGATTCAATGTTTCAGATATTGGGCGGTGACCAACGTGGATTACATCCATACTCGAAACGAGCGCAGGATAACTACCATGATAGTCCTTGTGTGGAGCGTCGCCCTGATAGTCTCACTAGCGCCGCAGTTCGGATGGAAGGATCCTGACTACATGGACCGCATCACGCTGCAACAACGCTGCTTGGTCAGCCAAGACGTCTCCTACCAGATATTTGCAACATGTTCCACTTTTTACGTCCCCTTACTCGTGATCCTGGTCCTGTATTGGAAGATCTTCCAAACTGCTAGAAAGCGAATCAGGAGAAGGCGCGAACCAAAAAGCGACAAATCTAAGAAAGTAGTCAGTCTCCCTGATGATCACACGGCGGGGAATTGTGATAAGCATTCAACAGTTAAAAAGAAATTCCTCGGTTTAAGGAAGTACGGCAAAACAAGGTCCACAAAAACAGCAGAGACCTTAGCAGCATCTCTCTTGCTAACAGAAGGACAGTCCACAACAACTGTGGATACCGTTGATGACATGAACGACTCGCAGACGAGGCACGAGCATAAAACTACAGCGTTTACTATCTCTGAAAAAGTTGCTTCGACCACTCTCACTAGTGGGAACGGTCAAAACGCTGAGCATGTAGAAGGTTCGACCAATGTGTCCCCAGAAAAGTCTTCCACTGCAACGACGACAAACAACGGTTCCAACAGCCACCAAAGCCACATGAGTGACATCAGCAGGATCGAGATCTTGAGCAAGCCTCCTGGAGCTTCTACAGCTGCTGTAGATCGCGGATCTCACGTGGAGCATGCTCCTCCACCACCTGCGCGTGATAGAAAAGAAACTCTTGAAGCCAAGAGGGAACGCAAGGCCGCTAAGACGCTTGCAATCATCACGGGAGCTTTCGTTGTCTGCTGGCTGCCCTTCTTCATCATGGCTCTCGTCATGCCGATTTGCCAAGACTGCGTCATCAATGATTACATGGCGAGCTTCTTTCTCTGGTTGGGATACTTCAACTCTACCCTCAATCCTGTAATCTACACCATCTTCAGCCCTGACTTTCGGCAAGCGTTTGCAAGGATCTTGTTTGGAAGGCACCGAAGAAGGAGGCCTAAGAAATATTAAAATGTATGTGAGTGATTTTTAATGGATTTGTAAGTGACTGGCAAATGTGATTTTCAGGACGTTCATAAACGTTGACCACTCATCATTTTAAATTAGTATATTTTTGCGCTTTATAGTTATAATTTCCATTTTAAAAATATATATTAAACTCGCGTTGTAAGAACATTTTTTCTATATAATATTTAGTCCATGTAAGATGATGTTTTATTGTAGATTTAAAACTGTTACGGTTAAAAATGTTATATCATTGATGTTTTTTGTAAATATAAATTTAAGTACAGATAACGCCAATTTAAAAAATTACATATCTTTAAGTAATTGAATTTTATTGTAAAACATTAATAAAATAATAAAGTTTAGAATAAATATTTATGAAGTTATTGATAGATCTATTGTTTTTGCTCATTAAAGTACAGTTTGTGTACATAATAGTCATATTGTATTATACTTATGACTAAAATGTTATTATAATAATTCATATTTTCTAAGACAACGAATACTTTTTGTAAAAAATGTAAGTAGGAATCAAGTGAAATTCATTAGTCTTTCTGGTTTACCTACTGCTACATGTTCTTGTAAGGAAGGAGTTGATATTCCAGCTTATATTGGAAAACATAAGCTATTCCCATTACCACCATCTAACACCAGAGACCTGATGGTCACTATACATCTCCAAGATTTACACGTGTATACATTTGATGCAATGGACCTAGTAACTGGTAGATGTTTGGTGATAATTTCATTGAGGCGTATGCTTCAAATAGAGAATTATGCAAAAATAATGCTTCCAGAGCTGTTATATAAATACCAGAATAGTTATTATTTTATTTCATTTTATTTCATTTTATTTTTATATTATCACTGTAAAAATGCAATGTTTTTAAAATTGTGTATAAAAAATGTATTGCTATGCAATATCCATTGGTTGTAAATAATTACTTTTTGAAGATACATATTTATTTTATTATAGGTATATTTTTGCATTTTATAAAAAAAATATTCCATAGCCATAATAATATATCTATTAAATGTGATTATTTAAAAAAAAATGTTTAAACATAGTTATGAAGTATATAATAATTGTATTAATGTTAAAATATATACATATATATATGTTACCCATTATTACAGTTTAATAAATTAATTAATTGATATATATCATCATGTACACATTGGTATGAATTCCTATAATATTTTTATTCTTAGAATATAGTTATATATTATATTATAAACATTTAGTATTTAGTGAAGAATAAGTGTATTATAAATAATTTATTTTAAAGATTAAATAATAATTAAATAATTGACATTTAAAACATTTTAACTGATAACAATATAAAGTGTAAAAGAAAATAAATTGTAAGTTCAGATTCCAGAGCCCAGAATCTGAACCAATCAAATTTTTTCTTCATCATTTTAGGATCCAATAGGATCCACTATTAAGAATATTAACGTTTAAATTTTTTTTGATTGAATAATAATACTTAATTCATATTAAATTATACATGCAAATACAATGAATTTAATAAAAGGATCTGTAGTCTCTTTGAATTTGAAGACTTTGATGCCTTTCACTGAAATGTTTAGGCCTAATTGCATCAATATTTTTTATGAATATAGTATTATTAATAGTTGCGTTACTAATTATTATAACAATATATAATACTTTTAGTTGTCATGTTGACATATTTTTTACATTTTAAAGTGAAATTATATACTGTCTTCTTTTAACAAGAACAAGAATTGCCTAATATATTTAACAGGGATGGTCGATATGAAAAGCATGAAATGCTTTAAAATTGTTTTATTTCCCTGTTGATGTATGTAATTAGAATGAATAACATTCATTTAATGTAATAAAACATTATTTATTTATTTTTACATCTGCACAAGTCATTTAATTGAATATTTTAAGTTGCTTACCTAATGAGGTAACTTTACTCTACTAATTATTTGTTTACACAGTTCAATCCCATTACTTATTTAACTTCATTAGAAAAATAAAAATATATTAAGACAATAATCTTATTGGTGTTTTCCTAAGAATTGTGTTAATATTATAAAACCGCCCATTTAGAAAATATATTACTAAAGTTAAAAGCTTTATTTATGTAAAAATATTGAAAACTATATTTAGTCACATAAATGTGATGTAGATATTTGTTTTGAATTTGGTGTCTAATATTTTTATATCTAAGCCCAAAGCACATAAGATGTGTCCTAAAATAGATTTAAATAAAAATGTTATATAATCAATCTTTAATTTGTTTTATAATTTGCAAAACAAAATAAATAAATAATAACAATTTTGGGACATATCAAAGCCCTTTGTATGATACATAAAAAATAGTTACAAAAACTGTAAATATATAAATAATCTATGTGAACCTATTATTAAACTTTCTGAAGCTTTTATGTAATAGTTAAAAATTGAATAGATGAAGAGCTAACTTTTAGCAGTTCTAAGATTATATAGAAATATTACTTAAACTTGTCTTACATATTGAGTAGATAAATAATAATCTTTCGCATATTTATGACAGTTATATTTTCAGCTCCCTAGTAAATCATAGAAAACACAAAAAACATGATTTCAAAATGTTTTGACATTATACATTTATATTCTTTATGATTTTACTTATAAAAAATATTGTGTTGGAAACACATTTTTTTTTTCAAAATATATTATTATAAAACGGATACAATATGTTTTATAAAATAAGTTGGTATTATTTTATTAATTTTATTATTGAGGCCATAATAAAAAAGAGTATTCTTTTAAAAACTAAAAAATCACCAATATCTGAAACATTTTTTAAGAAATGTGTTTATTTTATTCCATAAATATAGTGCTCATATACCCAAATAAATGGAACAATATTTATATGATTCAAATTTCAATATTTATATTATTTTTTGTGTTGTTAACTCTGCATGTTATTTTAAATATGCAGTTGAATGGTCTAATAGACAAAATTAATACTAAGAAATCATTTATAGAGACATGTCTACAAACAAAAATACTGCAATGTTGCTGTGTTGATTTTATGTTTTATTTTACCTGAATTTATTCCATAAATATTTAATTCTTGTTGAATACAGAAATATTCTCAAAATGCTGTGTAGAAATTTATTGAAATACAGTTATTCTTGCATTCAATACAAAAATAAAAATATATTATATGAAATTGATAATCATTGATGTTTGGTGCATTTATTTGACTGTTAAAGATTATTACATTGGCAAACAGATGCTTGTAAATAAATATGAACTTAAAATAAATGCATATAAAAATAGTGTGGATTTTTAATTAACACCTACCTTTACTATCAGCATATTTTCTTTTGTATTGTCCTTCATAATGTAATAATGATTTTCTTCTTCATCAGTATATTGAAAAAATATTTTGTTATCGAATTCGCACTAGCTCCTTTGAATCTCTGATAGGCATGCCATTTGAGTGCTAGGGTTACCTAACGGCGGAAAATGCTTAAGGGATATAAAATTACAACTCTGATAATAAATGATTATGTTTAATTAAGAAGTTATATTACAATATATATTTATTCAGTTTTTTTTTTATTATTTTGCACACACATTCATGGAATTATTATAACTTGTTAATTTATACTGAGCGGCATAGTGCAGTGATAAAAGCGTTTGTTTGTCATTCAGACGCTGTCGGTTCGAAACCCGACCAAACTTGATTTTTTTTAAATTGATGTAATCAAATCTTAACTCTATACATGCCACCGGTAGGGTTAAGCCACCCCTTAAGGACAAAAAAATGTCCAGGCCTTGGCAGCGTCGGCCTTATCATCCGAACTCTTTAAAAAATCCCTGATTATTTAACACCCAAAATATATCTCTACTACAGCGGCAGTCTATCTAAGTTAGCGGGCTCTTACCCTGGAAGCTCCCGGGAGCTGTCTTAATTAAGCAAGTCTATATTAGTGTCCAAAACATTAATTCAAAAAAAATTTGGTCCTTTTACGTTTTGGAATTTCCGGTCACCATACTTCAAAATCTAATTAATACTGATAAAATAAATTAAATTACTGAATATAAAAAATACTTACTTCAACTTAAACTGTATGGATACTTTGTATCTGTCAAAAACGGTTCCGCCGCATTTCGTTCTCAGATAATCCGTTCAACGACTTATCGGTAACAACGTAGGGCGCACTGGACGTCAGATGCACGAGGCATGTGTTCACTGGATGTCTCGGTAACCTAACCTAACCTAAGTTATTTCACTATATCATTTTTTCCGCAAGGCGGCGTGTGATCAGTACAAATGCCCAACTTTTGGTAGCGCGTTGTGTTTCGATCGATACGTGTTTTTTTTGTAATTATTTTATTTATTGTTAGTATTGTTTAAGTTACTGTTAAATACTGTTGGCAAATTATGAACAAGATGTTGACTCCATTGAATGAGGCATGTGACAATGTCACGGCAGAAGATTGGAAAAATATGGTGGACAAAACAAAAAGAAAATATTATGAAGCTTAAAATCGCGATGTACACTTTGACAATTTACGTGAACAGAACCCGATAAAAATGTGTGTGAAAGTTGTAGTTCTGATTCTGATAGTGACGAAGACAATTTAGAATGTATAACGAAACCTATGGATCTCTTGAATCTATGATCACTAGACAAATCCTTAGGTTATGTTAGGTTAGCGAGACATACAATGCACCAGTTGTCCCATGAACCAAATGCAGACGTCCAGTGCGCCCCATGTCGTTACCGATGAGTCGTTGAACGAATTGTCTGGGAACGATAGGTCGTGACACCGTCAAAAACATTTGAATGTAATTGAAATTCAACGCCAAAACAAATACAAGCTGAAATATGAAATAAAAAATTGTTTCAATTAATGGTGTCAAGAAATATTCTTTATTTATTTAGTTTCACTCATATTAGCAGTGTGATACATAATTTCAATACAAGGAAAAATTAGACATAAAGATACCATATTTACTAAATAGCATAGAAATTTCAATACACATAATAAGACAGTTAAATATAATTTATTATTCAATAAAATTGAAAGATATGAAAGACTGTTTTTAATTCAATAACTAATTTCAAAAACATATTAAAACAATCATATGGTATAAACTAAATATTTGGGTGCAAATCTTTCAACTTTATATTGTCACAACCATAAATTTAATAAAGTTAATGACAGTTTTTTTTTTTATATAATTAGTTTTTTATACAATTTAATGAATTGCGTAAAAGCTCATATTGAATAATGTGATAGACAAGGTAATTATGGGTTATATATATTTAGGTGCAATGCATGCTTAATATCACATATGTTTAACGAATTTATCTCAAGATTTAAAGTTCCTTAATTATTTTAAATATATAATGAAGTAATCATTGAATACCTATGAAATAAAGATACTTTACATTTCATATTAATATACTTTTTTGGATCTCTAAAGGGGATTCATAGTATTTAATCAAATAACAGTTTCGAATACTTTATATACACTGCTATTACAAGTAAAATCATAGGTATTTTTTATTAAGTTTAAGCTACAAGTTAGATGACAATAATTAAAGGAGAATATTATTATAATTTTATAACTTAAACTAGTATTTTTAATATAATTAAATATACGTATTAGCAATACCAAAGATAACACCGAGATACAAATTTCATAGTGTTTCCTTATTCTGTACATTAGAATTAAACGCTGCACTTTGAAAGAAATAAAAACTGTTCATAGGTTTCTAGCAAACCAACAAAAATATTATAAACTTACAGCTAATGCGATGAAAGATGAAGAATCAAGTGCTACTAAATGTTCAATAGGTCATGTCAATATCTGAAATTGGAGTCAATGGCCACCATGAACTACCACCAAGAATATCTCTAACAACCATCGATCTACGAGTAAGTTAAATATGCATTATAAACACTTGTTATTTTTTATGTGTAACATGATTCTTCAAAACAATATTTCAGAAACATAAAAAGATGCAATTATGAGTTTTTGGTGTGCAACACCGACTGTTGGAAAGCCTTCACTGAGGTGATGCGACACGACTGTCATGGCGGACTTTTGGCGCGGATTGAGAAGTCAGTTGCGCTTGGCCGTGGACTGTGAAACCACATGTTGAATTGAAACACAGAGTTTTTATTACATATAGCTAACCAGCAAGACTAATTTTCAGATCACCAAAAGGTCTTAGTTTTCAAAGGTTTCTACAGAGTAAACAATCCTGGGTTAAGAGCCCCCTTTAGACTAAATATTCAAATATATGAGAGCGTCAGATTGGTCACCTGATAACCTTAAAACTGCTGACAAACAATTGCAGTTTCAGATACTACGGCTGTCTTATTTTGAATCCCTAGAGCTCTAGTAGGCATATGTTTCTTCCAAAAATCAGATATGAAAGAAGAGAAAATACATAATTAACATTTCCGTACAAATAATCTCTCAGAATAATACTGACAGATGGCAATAGAGAAATCTCAGCAGAGCATTATATGACTTAGAACTTAGGTCATGTATAAGGCCGTTATGACAAATCTCACAATAGTCACTGAACTCCGGTTTATCGCAGAATATGTTGCTTGCCAAACAGACTACATTTACAATATAAGCTGTTGTGGAATTTTACGCTACAGTAGGAACTGTGTCGTAGAGAAAAAGCTAAAAATCCTGGGCCAGGATTATACAATATATATAATATAATATCTTTTTTTATACCAATAAGTTTTTTTTATTAGTTGTTATACTTAAGTTAATGTTCCATAATTAAATTTAAATTACGATGTTGCTTTATTTTAGATCACTTATGGCAACATACTTTTGGTTAGTACGACACGAATGTCAAATATTCTCACAATTATGGTCCAAAACAAAGTTACAAAGTATGGAATTTAGAATATTGATACCACAAAAAATGTTAATTTATCAAAATAGATTTAATAATTTCTTGAAAACATTTATATATGTTTCAGTATACAATTTATTTACTCCAAATAAAATTTAATTATAATATTTTGAGATTATATAACATTGGTTCTTAACCTCTTCGCAGTCGTCGGTTAGTTGTGATTATAAGATTTGTGGAAGAACAATAGTGTGGTTTTAATTGTTCAGAATTGTTCCAATTTATTAATGAATACAAAAATGCAAGAAATTCTATATACTCGTCAATTTAAAAGCATATTAAGTTCCTGTACTTGTACATTTTTAAGGAAAAATGATGATTGAATTGTTTATTGCAAAATTGCCTCAATTTCGTTGATTACTTTTTGCAATATATTTTTTAAAATTCCTCATAGCACTTTTGTGACCTCGTGTAAAATCATAAACAGTGCTCCACAAAGTGCTGGTTAAGAACTATTGCCATACATAAAAAAAAAATGTATATTAATTGGGTATTTTAATTTAAAGCAGAAAAAATTTCAACTACACATTTATTAAAAATAATAATAATAAATAACTATAATTTAAAACATGAAGTTTAATTTTTAATTTTTTGTATTATATTGTACACTGAGAAGGTATTTTAAAGTGATCATAAAACTTTATAAATGTGTTTTAAATTATACAATAGAATATATTATAAGGTTCAATGACAAAAATCAAAATGAATCTGCCCTTATGTTTTAATTATACCAAAATAATTAACGGAAGACACAGTGAAAAACTATACAATTTATCACTATTAGATACACCTGAATATAATTTAATAGATACGTGCATTTAAATGATGAAAAAACTCTTATTTAAACTGGTTTAATACATTTATTTGGCACATGGGTGTCCTTCGATTACTTTAGTATGCTGAAACTGACAGAGTTTTTATAGTGATTATTTATTTTAAAGATTATTCCTTAAATTGATACTATGGTATATGATACACTAGATTTGATGGAAAATGACATGATTCTCTTTGTATAAATTGAAAAAAGAAAACCACTGTCATATTCACCACATTAAAACCACATATCACTAATTTAAGCAAAATATTAAAGAAGATAATGGCTTTAATGTTAATTATACTACGGATTCACGGCCAAATTGAAAAGCAATGAGATCATACTGAAAAATAGAGATTGTTTTCAAAAGATGCAACCTATAAAAAAATTTACTTCCTTAGAAAAGTGAAAATATTGAATGCTCTCTATTTAATTTGAGCATACAAAAACATTGAATATTACAATATTACTGGTAAAAATAGTTTTCTCTTCATTTTGAATGGCAAAATATTTATTAAAAGTTATCCTTTTATGATAGGTATTGCTGGACAAAATATTCAAAATGTTTTTGCCGCATTTTCTTGCAATATATTTATTTAAATTAGATAACATTTTAAATAATATAATGATCAATATGCAAGTGTATTAACACTTGGCTGATTTAATTAATTAATGTTTCATTTAATTATTAATACTATAGTTTGAATAAAAATAATTTTTAAAGGGAGTCGATTCCGTTTGAATGGGACACCTCGGAAACAGACGTTCAGATTCTCACACAAATAAGCAAAATGTTAGAAAAAATTAAATTATAATTATTTATATAAATTTTATTAATGTAATAAAAGAAGATATCAAGGAAGATAGGCACCTAATAAGAACCATCTCAGAGAGGCGAGCCCGATGGATCGGTCACATCATGCGCCACGATGGTCTTCTTCACGAAATTGTGGAGGGGATGGTTGAGGGTAGAAACTGAAGAGGGCGCCCTAGACGGGAGTATTTGCAGCAAGTGTTCGAGGACATGAGTTGTAGCTCTGATTCTGAGCTGAAGAGGGTTGCAGAAGACCGAGAGGAATGGAGATCGAGATGCAAGATTCTGTTGCTGCAAACCAATCCACTGGATATTAATCCGTCAAATATTAATTAATCTTCTTGGTATTAACCAAGAAAAGAATCAAATAATAATTAATTATTTATGAAAAAATGTGAGTATGTGATTATTAAGAATACTTATGATAATGAAAAAAAGTCATGAATGAAAATTTAAAAAATATAATAATAAAACATTAAGCAAGTCATTTTTTTTAATGGCAATGCTTAATTTACTGTCCCAATTAAGTGGTATGGTGTCCCATATAACTGAAGTTAGCTGTTAGTTTTCTTGCACGGTTACCAACCCTCGATATATGGCAAGAACAACTGGCTGTCACAATTAGTCGATGTTACAATGAAGCAGAATTTACTGAAAACACAAATGAATTGTAAAGTTCAATTAAAATAGTATCCAGTAAAATACACACAGTAGTTCAAATTACTGGATTACATATTTATTTCAGAAATATAATAAGTTATATGTGCTGATCGTAGTTAATTTGAATTTTTAACAAACAAAAATGTGTGTTATCAATTTGTAATTAATTAGGTTATATTACTTTACGAGTGATAAAGATGTAAAATGATTCAGTTCTTTATTTTATTTGACATATTTCTTGTCGCTATCTTGTATTGAAATGTTTATAAGTAGACAGGTATTTGAGAGTATATATGACTTAAAAAAAAATATAGGTAAATTATATAAAGTATTTGATGACCATGGATTCGTGAAAATAGTTTGGCACACAAATTAGATGGTCATGTTTATAATTAACCAATGATTTTATTTCTATGAAAAAAGTAATACGATTTTTGTAGTCCATAAAAGAATAATATTTTTTGGTAATTATAAGTTAAAACTTTAAAGTCAATCTTTATAAAATTTAAGTATTCAATAGAGAAGTGCATTATATTTAATAATTTCTAATAATTCACTTAAAAAATGCATTTTTTTCTCTCTACTATATATGTTTATTATTTATATTATTTTAAAACTTGGAAGGTACAAAGAGTCAATACATTTTACTTTTTAAGAAAAATTACGTGATTGTCTTTTGGTTTGATTTAGTAAGCCACGTAAATAAAAATAATTAAGTTTTTTCAATCCAGACATTAAGTATATTACGATAAGATTCTGAATGCTAAAAATGCAGATAACATCCATTCCAAAGTATGTAATTTTACCACTGAAATTTTTACAAGTTGTAAGAATATTTTTTTACATTGGCATTGATGTAAAATGATCTCATTTTAATGCCTTTGTAATATTAACAATATAGTACTTTTTAATGATTGAAAAATAGTGAATACAATTTCTTTCTTAATTATTTAAATTTTATTTGTATTATTTCTTTCGCTCAATATTGTGTACAGCAGTTATTTGCAAGTTTGCATTGATTTTAATATACAGTGAGCGGCAAAAAAAGCTGACGGTTATCGTCGTTGTTTTGATTTAAAACCGTCAGCTTTTTTGCCGCTCTCTGTACTACGAAAACATCTCAGTAAATAGCATAATATTTTGTGAATTATCATATGATATTAGTCTCAATAAACATTATAAGACAATATAAATAATTATCTTTTTAATTAACCCAAGTGAAGTATTACTTGTACATTTAAATTATGTTTATGTTACCTTGATACATATGAAGTAGTAATAGTTCTTAACAATACGAAAGATATGAAAAACTATACTGTTTTTATATAGAAAAGGCAGTTGATATATAATTAATTTAATACAGACAACCTTAGAATTCTAAAGATATTCAAAAAAATAATTAAGATTTAAGAGACGTTCAAGACAATAAAGTAGATATTTATTAACACTTATTAATATTACATTATATTATTAAGACAAATATATATTTGGAGTTGTGATAACTTATGTTATTAATTCTATATAAAACTGATTATAACTTGATTCCAATTAATGTTATATCTTCTATGTTACAGAAATAAGAAATCATTACTTTAATGAACTTCAAAGCCACCTGCTGAGCAATACAAATTACATGATTGCTCAACTATTGAAAAGATACAGTAACACAAACATTATTTATAGCTCTACTGTTTTACTTGTTTCTTTGAAAAGATACATATTTAAAGGTTTTTTTTATATTCTTTCAGCATTCGCTGTGAGATACATTATTAATAATAAATATTTATTTATTTACGTTGTTTTTTCAATGATCACATTGAACATCACCTCTGTTTAGTAGACTGAAGTTTTAACTAACTCGTAGCCCTTTTTAATCGAAAGGCTACGAGTTAGTCAAGGTAAGTAAATAAATATTTATTATGACATTTAAACAGATTTTTCTTTCTGTATAGAATTTTTTCTTTCCAATAACTGAGCAATCATTCATTTTTTAACGTTCGTCTGGGCAAGATTTGAATGAAATGATTAGTGAAACAATATTTTTAGATGAAAATATAAAATATATCTATAATTACTTGTTAAATGGTCAATCCAAAATTCTTAAGTGCTACTATGCTCTAATAGGTACCTATGTGATTTAATTTAAAAACTATACATATACTTTTAAAATTTAAAATTGCAAAATAAATTTAACACACCTAATGTTTGAAGTCATTCAGTATTTAAAGAGATTTTTAATGTTATATTTTTAACTTTAATGAGTAGTTACATCAAAAATTTATAGATTACGAAGTAAAAATCTACAGAAACCCTAAATTTTATAAAAAAAAAAAAATATTAAGTTATTTATAGAATTGTAATAATATATTATTAAATATTTTCGAATCTTACTTCAAGTCGCATTCTTTCTAATAGATAAAAATAATAATATATTCAAAAACATCAATTGTATTACCATTTAATTTTATATTTTATGGACTATGTCAGAATTTTCGAGATATACCATCTAAATTTAAATCAATCACATCAAAATTTTAATGAAATGAAATGTCAAAACAATAAATACTTCAGTAATGAATGTGATTTATTTTACTTAATAATAAGTGCATTGAATTGTAAGATAAAAAAAATGCTGCAATGCCAGAAAATCATCATATTTTTTATATACAGCAGAGTCGCTCGAATTACTAACTCAAAATATATGTGCTTGAGTTTTTTTTTATAATTCAACAAAGTACTAGCTGTCACTTTAAGTAATGATCTATAATACGAATCCCTCCAAACTCCGTTCAGTTGGGTTTTAAGGATTTTTCAATACTATAAATGAATAATGTTGAAGTATATTTCGCAAGTCGGTTTTTTACCATTTTTGTAGAGGCGGACACAAAAAATGCCTAAAGTAGTTACCTTCTGTTGCAATAGTAGCTATTAATGTTAACGACAAATCGGTTTATTAAATTATTTTTTCATAAATGACGATTTTATCATTTTATTTTAAGCTATCCAGTTTTTTACTGATCCAATGATATTGTAATATGAATAATATATGTAGCCACAAAAAATTATTTAAATAATGACAGATATTTGATTCGTGCTTAAATTACTTTAGTGAATTTCATTTACAGTTAACAAATTACATACTCGTATGTGTATTTATATTTATCTTTTTTGTAAGACAATATGAAAAATGAAAGAAAAAAATATATATGTATTTAAAAAAAAAATTAAATTGGCATTATGGAAAAGATAAAAATTACCTTATTTATTACAAAAAAATATATAATTAAAAACAAAGCTAACCAGGCAATGGAATGTAATAGTAAAAATAAAATGCCTTTGAGGCTAATCTAAATATAGAATTATTCACAAATTTACAATTTGAAGACAGTACCAATTATTTTTTGTCAGTATTATTATAGTGACAAAATAGTGAATAATATCAATTCAATGTAAGCTTAACACTATATACCTACGTACCCACACTTTTAAAGAATTAAATATAAATTATTTCCTATAAGAGAAAAACGAGACTCTAACCTACAAAATAACGGCCTTAAATTACTATCAGTAGGTATGATGCCCGCGCTCGCTAGGTATTTTATAGTTAATAAGGCTACATAATTATTATGAAGAGTGACACTGATTTCTATAATTTTGAAACAATATATTTAGTGCCGAAAAGTTAATTTTTTGCTGAAATATGTATTTTAAATTTTAATTTAAAATTTCTATAAATATGACTACTAAATCATTACACAAATCTACCACACAGAAAAGAATTAAAATATATAGCATTACTACTTTATATCCTTGCAGTAATTGCTTTATAGTTTAACACATATATTTAATAATAATGAAAAATCAAAGATTTTATAAGGATTTTGTTATTAATTTTTTTATTGGGCATTCTTTATCAGAAAAAAATTCAACATCTTTTTTTCACTACCTATTGGCAATGTGATAATTAAAGTCTTGTGTTTTATTTTATTTTTCTATTTATTTCCTGTTTAATACTATCAACTGATAATTTTATATCATTATGAATATTTTATTTTGAAAAGAAAATTCATCATCAAAAGCTCAAAAAAATATTAATTAATTGGTAGTCTAACTCTCTTTTACAAATTTAATCCTTTAAGTGCAATTTTTTTTTAAGTTAAATTAATAAATAAGCACAAAAAATTAACTGAATGGTTTGATTAATTGATATTTCAATCAATTTAATGGATCCAAGTAATTTACTGAAAATTGAATATGAATTGATGTTTTATCTTTGTTGACTGCCATGAACCCTGATCGGGGTTCTACGGCTGCTCAAACAAAGCGCCATGAACCCCGGTCGGGGTTGTCAATTGCGTACATTTTGTGTAGAGTTCATGCATTAATTGTCCCCGCCACAAACCCCTACCGGGGTTGAATTTTTTGTATTATAATCTTTAAAAAAAAAATTTTTTTTTTAAATCTATGCCTTTTTTCTTAAAATGATTGTGACCCTGAAAATCATTTTTTCCATATTGGCTTTTAGGTTGCAGATATGTGAAATATGATGGCAGTCAACGAGTTAAAATTGAGGAATCAATTTATGTATGCAAAGTATACCTCAAAATGTCTATGCTTTATTAGAAAGATCTTTATATTAGAAAAGTATGATTTGTTATGTATTTTTTGTATACATATATTTTATTATTTAAGGATTAATTTCATAAAATTTCAATTATTTATACATGTATATATATGTTGTCATGTGTAATAGATGTTATGTACTTTATAAGACATTTAAATTTATCTTTATATATATTGTAATATGTAAGTTGATGGTTTGTATATAACACTAAGTAAATATATAGAAAAAGAAAGAGGTGTTCATAAAACAATTGGCTTTATTGTTAAATAAAGATAAGATTCATTAGTAATTCAACAATTTTAATAACAATAAAATAAAGGATAATACTAGAAGAATTACACTTATAAACTATAAAATATTTGTATGAAGACATCCTTTTATAAAGGAATAAAATATATAATCAAGATGTGATTAAGAGCAGTGCCGGTTTTAGGGGTAGCGCAGTCGGTTGGCTGCCCAGGGCGCCGAATGATTTAAGGGCGCCAAGTACGGCCTTGGCTCCTACAGGGGAAATCCCCTCCCACCCAAAAAAAAAAAGACGGGGCGCCAGATTTTTTTGCCCAGGGCGCCGCAAGGTCTAAATCCGGCACTGATTAAGAGAGCAACTAATGACTATAAAAGGCAACGAGAGCAATAAAATAGTGCAATATAATTTAAAAATAAATAGAATGCTGTAAAAAAACATTAATAAATATAGCATTTCAAATGAAAATACATAAATATTTTCCGTCATGAATGATCACAATTGTTTCTTTATCATATGTTATATGCTTATAATATAACATCAAAATGACTCATCTTTTATCAAGTCAACGATCTATGAACATATTATAATTACATCATCCCGGAATGTAGAATTAATAACATTAAGAAAAATAAATGACCTATTCTAAAATACTTTTATTAAACAGAAAAAATGTCATTTAAAGATGCAATGAAATTATTTTATAGGCGAGTAATCTTAATTCCGATTCAGAAAAGTTCCAATCGATGGGAACCATTTGAATAAAGAGCGTCCACGCGAGCATTACAAATTGCGTGATCGCTTTATGATTAAATAGAGCCATCTATACAATATAATAAACTGCGTTAGCGAATCTTTTCAAAAACAATGTTGTCATAATGATGAAGAACACATAGAAATAATATATATCATAAGACAGTAACTAATTTAAATAATCCCATTCCATTGGATTAATATTACAATGCTTCTATAATAAATAATTTTAAGATCATTAGAGTATTAAATTTCAATGAAAATTACTTCATTGAATTTCAAACAATTATTGTTAAAAATACACAATTCATAAGAAACAAATGAAAGGTAATATCTTCTGTATTACTTCATTAATACATGAGCTTCATCCGTTATCCAACTTCTACCGTTTGGAACAATATGAAGGTTTATAGCGTTTTCCTAGAGATTCAAAAAGATCGTGTTTAGATGTGTTGGATGTATTCCGGGTTGAGGAACGAGAATCCCATGAACTCTGTCTGGTCGAGGTTCATCATGAAGAGCTTGTCAGTCGGGGTTAGATCTGTCTTCTCGCTTGTGAACTGCTTGTCAAAGTTGCTCACGTCCTTACGATGTTTCTGGAAAGAAATATAACCCAATATAAGTAACAAAATTTGAAATAAAAATCTAGTGTTATTTCTAGCCACCGTGCATAGAAAATATAGACAGTATTTTTTTGAAAAATAATATATTGTGTGTTTTTTTAAAATGCCTCTAAATTATTCAATATTTTATATATTTTACTGAAAGTGGATTCAACTAATATCTACGTTAATATGCATTGTAAAAAAACTATTTTCTAAATTTTATATCGATTCCAGGTTACTTTTGCAACCCCCCAGAGTGTATGCTAACACTACACCTGAACACCATGTATAACAGCTTATACCTAGGGCGATTTCCGAGAAAAACTACTTAAAATTTTAAATTATGTAGTTCATAAAATAAATAAAAAGACTTTTATTACCCAAACACTTTTCATCATTTCTTCTCCTGAAAAATATTAGTAAAAAGCCTAAAAACCAGCCTCGTAAATTGGTTGCCTTCTCTTAATAATTTTCTGTTCCATGAGCCATGCTGATCTAATGCATCGGAGCTCAAAATACAAGAATATTTAGTAACACTTATAAGTCTTGATAACAAATAGTAACATCATCATTCTTATCAGTCAAGTGGGTTGTTTTAAATGCCACCCTTACCAGTTAGCTTAGCAAGTTAATCACAAGTTTCCACCAAAGCTTGTTGAAATTGAAATTGCTGTTATTACAGCTCTCTCAATATTATTTTCTCCGCCCAGTTTATTATGCCACATAGTCAAAGGAGGGCTGTTACCATAACCTTGATGTGACATTACTATGTATGGCCACATGTACATGAGGAAGTGGAGTTGGTTACTAAAGGCTATTGACAGTTTGACTAAGTCAATAGGTATTACAATGCACAATTAGGTATAAATTTCTTTGAGTATAAATTGATATGGGATGAGCGTTTCGTTTTACAACTCACAATCTTAGGCTTGAATGGCGGCTGAACTTCCCGGCTCTCTATGCGTTCCCAGTCAATGCGACGGAAGAAGGCATGGCCTCGCACGTCTTCCTCTCCTCGGGCACTGCAGCCCAGGCGTTTCACAGGATTCTTAGTCAGCAGCTGAAAACATATTAGTTCCATATATAATACCAAACAAGTGAAAACAATGTAGTAGGAAAAATGCTACTGATGAAAGGTAGTCCTATATATAGCACGGACTTTAGCAATTGTTCTTTTAGTTTTGCAGCACAAACGGCCTGAAACTCGCTGCAAATATAAGAGAGCTGAAAACGAAGGCATTCTTCAGAAGCAGACTCAAGACCCACCTTTTTACCTATGGAGGCAATTTCGGAATGACCTTTTGGTCATAAAAAGTGCTCTTTAGAAGCTGATATAATTATAATAAATACTGTTGTTGTACTGATATCTCAGGTGGCAAGACTTCATTGAGACACAGTATCTTCTAGCATTGTGGCTTTTGGGTTTAGTCGTGTATGTCGTATTTCTGAACAATATTTCGACCGCCATTGTCATCTTCATTCAGTATCATTGTAGTGTAATTTTATAAAAAGTCTTACCCCTTTGCACACTTCTTTGGCTTCCTTGCTGAGGGTCTTGGGATAGCTGACGTTATGGTCTGTGATGGCTGCAAACAGTTCTTCTTCATCTTCTCCATCAAATGGTGGCTGTCCAACTAGCATCTCGTACAGTAGGACACCGTAGGCCCACCAGTCCACGGAACGCCCGTAAGGTTGATACAAAATTATCTATAAAGACATCAAACATAAAACATTATTTCATAAAACATAAAAATTTAAAAGACGTAAAAAATAATAATCACACGTTATAACATTTACATTTAGGTTATGCAGCTAGAAATAACACGTCTCCACTATTCATCTGTTCATATTCACTTATAATCGATAATAATTCTAATATTTAATTTTAGTAGGTCTATACAAAAACAATCGAAAATACGATTATCTATACCCCAACACTGGTTTTCGCAGAAATATGAGTTGGCCTTTGCGTCAGATATTTTATTGATTTTTTTACAAATTGCCGTATGTAAATATATGTAAATATTTTTCAATATTTTGTTTTTATTGTGATATATTTACCTTAATAACTTATTATTTATAAGAAGAGAGGCTTTTGTTAATGTTGATAAAATTAATATAGGTAGTGAACGTTTTTACAACGTTTTATCAGACGATATTCAGAACAGGGCAATAAATGTGTCAGAGGACTCTTCCTATATTGAATGAACTATAGATGACACTTAAAAATGATATTTATGGCACTAGTACATAAGTAATAAGTCTATAGTTAAAGTTTTCTTACTGGTGACAATTGGCAACAACACTCCAACATTTATTTCATCCATATTCAAAAATAAATGTGAAATATTTTATTTTATTTTAAAGTTACCTAACATAAACTAAATTTAACAATCATAAACACTAAATTGACAGACGTATACAACTGGGATGGGCAGCATTTGAAAATCTAAAGTACATTTTTAGAGAGAAAATTCCGCAATATCTTCAAAACTAAGTTGTTTAACCAATGCGTCCTCCCTGCATTAACTTATGGCACAGAGACGTGGAATCTGACAGCAAGTCTTACTCATAAAATAAAGGTCACCCAGCGTGCTATGGAAAGATCCATACTCGGAGTGTCGCTAAAAGATAGAATCCAAAATGAGGAAATACGCAGAAGAACTCAAGTAGTGGATGCTACCCAACGAATCATCATCATCATCAGCCTGTGTCCGTCCACTGTTGAACGTAGGCCTCCCGCATGAGTCTCCATCCTCTTCGATCCTCCGCCTTCCGCATCCAGGTCACTCCCGCTATTCTTCTTATATCGTCGGTCCATCTTGTAGGGGGTCGACCAATGCTTCGTTTACCAGTTCTTGGGCGCCATTCAAATACTTTTCTTCCCCATCGACCGTCGTCTCTTCGACAGATATGTCCTGCCCATTGCCACTTGAGTGTGCCTATCCGTTGGGTAGCATCCACTACTTGAGTTCTTCTGCGTATTTCCTCGTTTCGGATTCTATCTTTTAGCGACACTCCGAGCATGGATCTCTCCATAGCACGCTGGGTGACTTTTATTTTATGGGTAAGACTTGCTGTCAGATTCCACGTCTCTGCGCCATAAGTTAATACAGGGAGGATGCATTGGTTAAACGCCTTAGTTTTAAGGCATTGCGGAATTTTCGCTTTAAAAAATGTACTTTAGTTTTCCAAATGCTGCCCATCCCAGTTGTATGCGCCTGTCGATTTCTTTTGAGAAGTTATTTCGCCCTAGTTGCATTACTTGTCCCAGATAGGTATAGTCGTTTACAACCTCTATTTCTGTTCCTCCAATGGAAATAGGATCGAAGGTCTGTGAAATATGACTATTAATCATGGCTTTTGTTTTATCCATGTTCATTTTCAGACCAATTTTGTTCGACGCTTCATTGAGGTCGTAGAGCATGTCTTGGAGCTTGTCAGGTGATTCGGCTATTAGCACTATGTCATCTGCAAATCGGAGGTGAGAAATGTACTCTCCGTTAATATTTATTCCACATTTTGTACAGGATAGCAGTTTAAAAATATATTCTAGGGCGTTTGTGAAGAGTTTTGGAGATATAACATCTCCTTGTCTAACACCTTTGTTTATAGAAATATTGTTAGTGTTATCATGGAGCTGGACCATCATTGTTGCAGATTTGTATAGAGATTTTATTATCTCTATATACCAATACCCAACGAATAGGTACACTCAAGTGGCAATGAGCAGGACATATCTGTCGAAGAGACGACGGTCGATGGGGAAGAAAAGTATTGGAATGGCGCCCAAGAACTGGCAAACGAAGCATTGGCCGACCCCATACAAGATGGACTGACGACATAAGAAGATTAGCGGGAGTGACCTGGATGCGAAAGGCGGAGGATCGAGGAGGACAGAGACTCATGCGGGAGGCTTACGTTCAACAGTGGACGGATACAGGCTGACAATGAAAACACTAAATGATGGCTTATAATATCGTATTTTTTGTAGAACAAGTCTGTTTATTTTTCAGCAATACTTTTGCAATATGCAAGTTTTGAAAATTTTAACTTTCAAAAAAGATGATTTTTCATGCAGGCATTAAATGTAATATTTACCTCTGGAGCGATGTAGTCAGGAGTTCCGCAGAAGGTCTTGGTGGTTTTGTCACCGTTGATGCCCTCCTTGCACATGCCGAAGTCGGCGATCTTGATGTGGCCGTCTTGGTCCAGAAGAACGTTGTCCAGCTTCAGATCTCGGTAAACGATGCCGCGGGAGTGGAGATAGAAAAGACCGATGGCAATCTCACTGGCGTAAAATCTGAAAATCAAGTCAAAAAATTAAATATACAATAAGTGTTAATGAAGCTGCATATTTTAGTATACATTTTTTTATCATATATTGAATATGTGTATAAAAGATTATTTTTTATATCTGCTTTTTAGCTGTAACATATTCTCAGCAATAATATTACCGCTATATAATTCTGGCACCTGCTACAATTATGAACCTTGTCTCATAGTAAGTTAACACGTTCACTGCTTATACCGCGCCTAGCGCGTTCTCCTCAAGACAGTCACTCCCACAACAGCTTCCATTGACTGCGCCTTATTGTTCACAAAAAGCTGTATTCTCACCACATTATATATTATTTTACGAGTAAATACAGGATACTACCAATACTATCTTTTTACGACTTGCTTGCTTATACACCATATAAACAAAAATAACACACAAAAAATGAGATATCAGGAGTTTTTAGAAATAAAATCCATTTCCTGGAATACTGGATAAAAAAGTTGATATTCCAGGGAATGAGCGGACTTATTATTTAATTTTTTAGCTGATGATAATTGTTATGATTGATATATGAGCGCGTTCGAACGCCGGTGAGAACGCAGCTTTACTTACATCGCGGACCGTATTTTACGCTGTATGCGAAAACATCTGCTTTCTACCTCACACATTCACATTTGCATGCCTAGAGAGAGAGAGACAACTCGCACACGTGCGCTCATAGGTAAAAAGATCGCAAAAACTCAAATACAAAAAATAATTTTGGTAGTCAAAAAAACAACAAGTAACATGTGTTTTTTCAGCACTGAACGTGTTAAATTTCTACCTAAAGATTTTTCAAAAACATTACCTCGTTTTGCTGACCAGCACGTGTGTACAAGAACTGACAATCCGACGCCTCGGACAATGATTCCGAATGATCAGTCCAAGTCAAGAGAAAGACCAGCGTTGGGCAACGACTACCTAAGCCCTAGGACTTTCTAAAAGATTAAAAGGCTTAAAAAAATTTAACTCACACAGCCACTGGTTCCTTGAATTTTCCACATTGCTGAATTTGGAACATCAAATCTCCTCCATTGACATATTCCATCACAAAGTAAAGACGATCCTGTGAATCAAAAAAATAATCAATATAAGAATTCAATTTTGTCTTCAATGAGACTTTATTTACATTACAAATATGGTTTATATTTATTATAATGACAGATCCAATATAATAAAGTTACAACAATAATGCTTTAAAATAATAAATAAGCAAAATTTTGGAGTTCAATATTTTGTAATAAATAAACATAACCTTTCATTTCCATGGATGAAATATTTTTTGATAATGTAGATATCTTTAAGGCTTTTTAACGCTAATAATATCCATTTTCAGGTAGGTAGAACACTGGGTTGAGGATTACTCAAAGGAATAATGCAAATTTCAAAATTAAAGAGAAACTTTTAAAGAGAGACGTGCAAATAAAAGAATGTATATTGCTACATTTTATTTCACACATAGAACTACGTTATTATGTCCCTTCTCAATAAATATGCAATCTTACTATTCATATTTTCTTTAGGTAGATCCTTTATAAAATGCTTTTACCATGCATTCATACAACTAAAGTATTACGACATTTGGTTTACACCCATACGTAACAAAATTATATTGAAAAATTTAACTTTAGATTACAATGTAAGAATAGATGATTTAATATAATAAAAGTCAATTAAAATTTGGTTGTTGAATTTTACCATAGTCTGGAAGCACGAATGCAGCTGGACCAGGAATGGAGGCTTGCTGGAGAGAGCCAGAACTCGCTTTTCCACCATAGTACATTCCACATCATCGTCCTGAATGATGATGTCCTTCTTCAAGATCTTGATGGCATACAGTTCATCGGTACCCTTACGTTCAGCCAACATAACCTGAAAATAAATGTGATCTTCAATGAGTATTTTAGATTTGATTATAATTTGATAGAGAATAAAAGCTCGTAATACAGGGAGCGGCAAAAAAAGCTGACGGTTTTGACACGAGGAGAATCAGGAAAAACAATTCATCTCTTTATAAATGCCAAAATATGTCTCGGATACTACATCCCTTTTTAAATAAAAGAACTTTTAGGATAGCACAATAGGTCAAAACCAGTGGTCAAGACTTGTATATTGATCTGTTTTTTGAAGGGTTTTTTTTCCATGAACTGGCAATCGAAGCCTTGGCCAACCACCTACAAGATGGACTCACGACATCAGAAGAATAGAGGGAGTAGCATGGATGCTGAGGGCGAAGGATCAAGACTCATGCGTAAGAGTCTACGTTTAACAGTCGACAGTCTGATGATAATGAACATTTTTTTTTTAACACTATATCTCAAATTACCGTTTTACAGTTCTGTAAGCTCAGATTATATATGCCTTGCCCCAGAACACTTGTATACCTGAAGGTCCACATGGAAACATAGATGGTTACCCAGAGCCTCCTGGGCAACGCCCTAAGCTTGCATAAACTGTGGCTGTAGACCAGATAAAGTTTTGGGCGCTTATAATCAGCATCTTTTCTAAGGAATGTTAAGCCCAACGGATGGCTCAACCGAACCAGGGGCATGTGTAGAGCTTAAATTTGATTAAATCAATCAATTTTTAAAAATCAGGTGTGGTTTTGAACCGACGGTGTCTGAACAACAAACAAACGCTTTACCACTGCACTATGCCATCCAGCACATACACATATCTTCTTCGTAGTATCAATCCGGTGGATTGGTTTGCAGCAACAGAATCTTGTATCTTGATCTCCATTCCTCGGTCCTCCGCAACCCTCTTCAGCTCAGCATAAGAGCTACAACTCATGTCCTCGAACACTTGCTGCAAATACTCCCGCCAAGGGCGCCCCCTACAGTTTCTACCCTCTACCATCCCTTCCACAATGTCGTGAAGAAGACCATCGTGGCGCATGATGTGACCGATCCATCAGGTTTGCCTCTCTGAGATGGTTCTTATTAGGTGCCTATCTTTCCACATATACAATACATATATTTTAGTGAAATATGTGAGGTGTGCAACCTTTCCGAAGGATCCCTTGCCGAGCACCATGAGGAAGTTAAAGTCCGAGGCTCGAATGATGTCCTTGTTGGCCATGTTGTGGGGCACATCCTTGTCGGCCCCCGGGGGCGCGCGCTTGCTGATGGAAGTCTTGCGCATCTGAGTCTTCAGCTGAGCCAAGTCTGTGCCCTCATCAGGGACAGGTACGTTGTAGAAGTCGCCTTCTTCCTGGGTGAGCAACTTGAACCAGCCGTCAACTGGAGCCTGGAACATTGCACGCAAGACTTTAACAAAACATACTTTTGGCATGTTTTTATCAATTAATTCATTTCAAGGAAGGTGACATGTCACAGAGTGATTACTAAATTAAAACTGAGTGGTTTCATGCAAGGTTTTAATTGTTTTATTCTTTATTTCAAACAGCTTATCACCTGATTGAAAAATGACAACTTCGGATTTTTTGATTCATTAAATTACTTATGTCTGCGAATAAACATGAATTAATGTACTATGCCAGTCATGGGTAACATAAATCAGTTCAGTGAATTCAAATTTACGTTTTTCAGTAGAACCAAGAAAAACAGATAAATGCGGGAAAATGATAATGTGATTTTGAAATACGTAATAAAATAAAAGAAGATAAGTTTTTTTTACATCTTTTTATTTCCATTTCCGTTCCATATCTAAAACATATGGTCACCGCATTTGCCGTCATTCAGTTTGGTCAGTTGCCATTGCTCATGCCTCGTCCCAACACATTATTGTACACGAAGATCCACTTGGGAACATATATGTTTGTATGTGGTTCCCGACGGCCTGCAAGGCAAAAACCTGAGGACTTGAAGAAACTGCGCTGATACATATTTATGGGAGATTTATTACTGCATGTTTTTTAAGGAGATTGGTTGATTAGTTCGACGGTCCCTAATCTTGTAATATTTGATTCTAAGAAGAGGATTAACCCCATTAATCAACATGCAGTTAACAACAGATGATGACTCATCCATGTTTTAGTCGGTGTCCAATGTTGCTTGACTTCGGTTATCTAAGTAGAACCGCACCTACAATGTGCTACTGTCGGTGGTCAGATAATGTTCTACGCCGCAATATTATTTAAAATAAAAAGGCATTACTGAATAAAAACGGTTTGATCCAAAGGATACCTACTAAAATTATATAATTTACCTTGATGATTTCAGATATTCCAAAGGACAAAGATCCCATGAAGTCATTACGGGACGTGCGATCCCAGTCCCAGATCTCGATCAGCAAACGTCGGTCCTTATCCTCCGGTTTCAGCTCACTAAAAGACACGAAAACACAATACTGTTAAGTCAAAGAGAAAAATATCCAGTTTTAGGTCAACATACATTAACCGTGTATGAAAGTTGAGCGAGTGTCAGACGAGTATATAGATGGACAATCAGCTATGGTAATAACGGTAGAAAAAATGTAGAGACACCAAGCTGAAAAATACGCCTACGCAGCGCCTCCAACGAGCGGTAGTCGCGCTCCAGACCTCAAGACGCAAAGTCCTCCAAGAACCGCTCACAAACCACCATGCTAACATCTCCTATATTAACAAATGGGTAAAGTAACAAGACTATATGAACCAATCGTAAGTCTTTGTTCTAAGGTTGTAGAATTATCTACTAGAATCCAAATGGAATCCTACTGGACTTCAGAGCAGATTTCATTGTCTACTTGTGCGAGTGTGTGTTAGGGAAAGAACCACACATAAATATTTTACCCCTCATTTAAAATTTTCATGACTAAATAAAACATAATGGTTAATAATATATATGATATAGTGTAACCCTCTGGCTTTCGGATTAGATAAAAGATGTATGGAAATAACTTTTTGTCAGTCCTATATGAATATTACAACTAGCGTTTGTTAACTGGTGCATGGTTCGTTGTTCGAATTCCCGCGTATGTCGTTTATTTTTCTTCGATTAATTGATGAGATAAATATCATATAAGATGAGGTTTGATATGAATTTGTATGTGTCTATAAGCTGATGAATAAGTGTATACTCGTACATATTCACGCTCCGCCAACAGCACCGATTATTGGTCAAAAAAATCAATACAACTATTCGAGGCTCTTGCTGAATAGCGCTTCACTGCTTGTCTGTATACTTCACAAATGTGAAATATTATTGTTACATCTTCCGATAGGGTGATGAATTTTGCGCCACCCTGTGTATTCTTCAAAAAAATTGAGGTTACTTACAAAGTAAGCGTTTCGTTCCACACGGGGTTCAGCGAGCTCTTGATGGTCTTGGTTTTCTTCTTGACGTTGTCAGAGTCAGGGATCAGCTTTAGCTTCACATAAGGGTCAGAGAGGCCGTTGGGGTCCATGGGGATCAGGTTGCGTCCCTGTCGAACTGTTAACATAAGACAAACATCATTTATATATTATATAAGTCACATGACTTGCATTTACATATAAAAAACGTATTTTTAATACATGTTCGAAAAGCTACATTCAACTCATCTATTCAGCGTACCTCTCATAGTTAGTTGAGTTGCCTCTTATGACCAAATGAACCCAGCTTCTTAAAATTCTTTAGAATCCTGAAAAACGCCGCAGAAATATGTCTCGGATTTTGTAGTTAAGACCAGTTGCTTGTTTTGTCGGAAACTATACACAGAATGTGCTCGTCGAAGATTCAGGTGCAGATATGACATGGAACGAGACGAGGATTATGGCATCTAAAAGAACTGTATGATGACAAATTTGTGACGACCATATCTATCAGTTAGGAAGCCAATAAGGAAGAAGAAAAAAAGGAATCCGATTTAGGCATATCCTCTATTAGCTTTTGTAAGAATCTTTAAAAATCGCTAATAAACAACCTGCCAGAGGACTATGCCTTTTGGGAGAGTGGTCAGACTGTTAAACTATATCGACTCGAATATTGATATATTACACGTGAGAGAAGCCCAGTTTCGACATGAGCTCCACGAACTTATTTATCGAAGTAATTTCGTTGAGTCTTCTATTTAGCGAGCTTTGGGTATTTTTAGTCATTTCTGTAAATAGTTATTATAATAAAGATCAATAATTAATTAATAAATTTAAAAAACCACTGATATTTTTTTTTAAGTTAAAAAATAATGAAAATCTGCATATTTATCAAACGCTTGTAATCGATAGTTAATAAAGACATAATTTTTATTTTTCACACGTTTTTCCCAAATAACTAATAGCTTGTTTGCAACTTTCAATGAGAATTTAGGATTATAACTTTTGTTATCCCGGAATCTAGTAAAAATTGTTTTTTTAGTTAAATAAAAGGTTTAATTTTATTATATTACCCAATAATTTTCACGGTCAACCAACGAAAAGACTTTCCTCATTAAGTTTTATCGATCTCCATAATAATATGAATATTATGGTCAAGTGACCTTTAACCAAAAATGTCGCCGATAAAAACGGACATCATATTAAATCCAAATAGTATAAAGTATACATTTTTAATGTAATCGTGATATTACACGTTATGAAAGATATTTAATTTTATTACATAATACATTATATGGTATCCAATTACCAACAAGCTGGAATTTCGTTTTAAACACATATTAGTTGCGGTTTAGTATACAAATAGATGTTTTACATTCAACATGGCAATTTGAAGCCGCCAGAGTTTAGTAATCGAATTGGCTGAATAATTCGCTCGGCTATAATAGAGCTTTAGCATTGCGTATACAATAATGAACAAGTTGTTATATGTACAGCTCATTAAAAGCTTAATTTAGTTGTTGTCTAAATTTCAAAAACATAAATTCAGTATACATTTTGAGCCTAAAATATATTGAATTGACTGAAGCCATAAATTCAAAATCCTTAGTACATCTTACATTCCTTACAAAATATTCGGCGTAGATTGCAACAGTATTCTTACACAAACTTATAAGATATCCTTTGTTCA
This sequence comes from Glossosoma conforme, assembly GCA_022606575.1. NCBI lineage: Eukaryota > Metazoa > Arthropoda > Insecta > Trichoptera > Glossosomatidae > Glossosoma > Glossosoma conforme. Next base: position 1,805,280 of record JAGTXR010000010.1, on the reverse strand, counting down.
AACCGAATCAAAAATTATATTATTAATTTACTATGATTAATGTATTCCCACGTATTTCGTGGTTAGCAACGTGTTACCAAAGAAGGTAATTTGAGACTCGCTGTATACTAACATCGCAGTCTTAGACTGAGGTGTATTTGACATATAAATGATGCACCTAGAATCACGGGAAAGTCTCCAGCCACTCTCGAACAAGTAGCTTTTTGCGAGCTTCCAGTAACGGGTCCCCGTCTGGGTCTTCAAAAACAGGACGGGATACGAAGGGTTTTCACCAAGCGATTGATATTTTTTTTGTAATATAAACGGAAACACGCTACACAGTATAATTAAGGTTTGAAAATTTAACTCGAGAATATGATTTTAAACTCTTTTTATCTATGGTAAACTGATCGAGAAAATTGTGTGAGCTTTTTCAAAGCTGTTGGGATTACAATTTTTTCAGATCCAAAATTAAAAGAGGAATTTAACATTATGTTAGATTTGAAATGCTTTAAAAATCTTAATGCATCTTAATTTGGAAAGTCTTTGACATATGAAAAAAGCCATAGGATTTTCAGAGGATTTTGAAAATAATTATTTTAAAAACACACAAATAATCTGCTGGAAATTTTAATTTACATAGCATTTTATTCTCTTTATATGTGCATCACAATCAGAGACTATAGTCACCACAATTCTATCGTCAGCAATAATGCTCGTCTTGTACCAAGTCAGCTCTTTATTTCGAAGCTTTACAGAGTACATAATATTTAAAATTTCCGATGGTTTACAAGGACAGCGAAAGCTCAATTTTGAAGAAAAAATATGACCTAGATTTCATAAACAATACCTACGGCGTAATTTTCAAAAATATACTTTACGTTTATGATTATTTTCTGTCATTTACGGTCTAATAATACATAAAATCAGGCAACACTCCAGAGAATAAAAAAAAGTATGACAGAGAACCGCAATTGTATCATTTAATATAAGAGTATTTCACAGAGCAATTGGTCTTCAACCACAAATCGAAGCGAACGGCGCTAACCACTCTTAGTATTTATTAAGAAACTCCATCTTTATTTGCCATAAATTCATTAGTTCAAATTAATGTTCAAGTATCATAATGATGAAGTCTTCATTGAAAACGAAACTACGGTCTTATAGAAAATGATTAAACAGTGCTCAGTGTGTAAATCGGTCCAGCCGTTCTTGAGTTATAAACAGTTTAACTAACATGAATTAATTTTATACATGTATAGAAGATTTTACTTACCATCTACAGTGAGCTTGTTTCCGATACATGTGATGGTCAACTGCATACGGCCGCGTCTCTCGGTGTGGTCGCAACCGCACAGGTTCGGAACCGACTCCTCGCAACGTTTGTGGACGTTCATGTCGCATGCTAGTCATCACCAGTGTCATTCGCATCATCACCGTCATTAATACCATCATTGACATCGACGAAATCAATATCGATGTTCATATTACAACAATCGGAAAAATGAACAGCATTATTGTCGGATAAAGAATTATCATTGCAGAAATGATTATCACATCATCATGACCATCGTTAGTTGTCAATAACATTATTATTTGTTTGATAATTGTCATTATTGTTCCATTAAGCAGCCATCATTATCAGCAGTAATATTGTTATACAACATTCATCGTGGTTGTTATTATTTGAGTATAAAACAATCAGGATAATAACTCACGTAATTTGGCAACATTGACAGATGCATTTTATATAATTTGGCAATTGTGACATTTTGCATTGTACGCAATTACAGTTATCATCGTTTCGATGAAATTCAGCGGCGATGTAATCGAATCATCGAATTGAAATGCGTCAATTGAAATTCAATTTAGATAGCCAAATCGAATTGCAGAAATGGGCACAGCCCGATGTGATGATATATCCATTATAGTGGATTCGCCCAGTTTGACGGTTTCCACAGAGGGCGACATATGGACGAAGCGTCAAGAGCGTTATTAGTGATCCAGATAGGTGATGATGACGATATCGTGGTCCAATTTGGAAACACCATCAGAGATGTCCAATGCAGGGTTTTGTCATGTCGTTGATTCATCCAAGTATTTCAGTGGAGGGTCGCATCAGGTAGAAGGTCAGACGATGGCAGCAGACGTTTTTTGAAAAATAAAATACATAAAATCAATATTTGCGAACATAATTTTATTTCGGCTAAGAAAGTTAATAAATCGTGCATTAATTGTTATAAATTTCATGCATTCAAATATTATGATAGGTAAGAAAAAAACGAAATGTTATATTTTATACATATTTTTTACAACTTATTTCGTCAAATGAAATACCGTTACTTTTGTACCAATTTTAATTAAATTACTAAAAAAATATTAAAGAAATTTTTGTTTGAAAGATATTTAAAAATGATTTTAATTACTTTAAAAATTTGATATTAAAAGACAAAAAAGTTTTAATGAAAGCTGTCGTGCAAATTTTAAGAATTATGTTTTGTCTGAAGGCACTTAATTAATAATGTTGCTATGACAGGTGAACTAAATAAACTTTTCAATACTAATTAGTGAAGTTTGCCTATTCCCTAACTTACATATAAAGTATTTAACTATGAGATTTTTTTTTAGAGTATGCGATAAAAAAATAAACGTTATAATTAAGAGTTATGTTTTATTTAAATAAAAAACTATTAATTATAAAAAAAACATTTTACACAATTTCCGTAGATATTAAAAATATATATATATAAAAATTCATGCAAAATTTTAGTATGGAAAATTTAAAAAAAACATTGCATTAAACGATAACAATGCTTATATATATTATTAAAAATATAAATAAAAAATATATATAATTTTGAAGAAAAAAAATAGTGAAAAGAGTAAATATTTATTGAAAAATACTAAATTAACTAAAATATTTTATAATTGCATCTTTTCAATGGAAGATATACGATCGATTAATTTATTTTAAATTATTATTTTATTCAAAAAATAAGCTAAATAAAAGAAATAATATCGGTATGCACTTGTTTATGAATACAATATAATTCCATTTAAATCATTACAAATTTAAAAATGCCTGTGTTTTATATTTTTTATAAAAAAAACCTTTTTATTTGTAAAGCTAGATCATTTAAATTTATGTAAACTTCAATACTTTATGTAATATTAAAAAAAAAAATCTGGATTATATTATAAAAAAAACGTTATTCATCAAGTTATACCGTATCTTATATCTATTTACACAAAAAAAAGCTTTCATTATTCTTACGATTCTTAGTAATATATTTTGAAAAATCCAGTTTCGAGAAAATAGGCACAAAAATAATGTTCAAGAATTTAGTGAATTTTGATAAAAAGTGCAGTAGAATATGTTTTTATTCTTTTAATATCGTAATTTTAAATCAATTAAATTCACATTATTCTAAACAAATTGTTTTCCTAAACATGTAAACGAAATCAGCAAATATTTCAAATTAATAAAACACTAGAGTATGAATACTCGTAAGTAATAAAATTGGTATCAGTAAAATTATTTCATTGAAAAAATAAGAATTAAGTAGTTTTTATAATAAATATAGTCGTATATATACAACACTTATTTAAAATATCATGCATTTTATTATTTTAATAATCATTTAAATATTTCATTTACAATTGTTTTTGTAAACTAAATGTATAATTGATTTAAATTACCAATTAATTATATGTATACATAGTACATAAAATATTTTCTAATGAATGTATATTTAATTATTTTTTTTGTTTATTTTACAAAAACAATTAAAAATACATACACATAAAAAATTACATACAAACAACTTGACACACAGAAAATTGCTTGGGTGCTAGTGCATTTACATAATTTTTTAATATATTTTTTTTTAGTTTTTAGTAAATTATTGTTTTCTTATTTTATTGTATTATTTGTTTGTTTTAAAATGTTTACCTCATGTTGTAAAATAATTAAAAAGAAAATATAGTACCTTCTTAAAAATATTTTTAAGTAGATAATTGTATCATCAAGATTACGAAAATTACGATTAAGAAATGTAATAATATTTATTTGAAGCAATTTATTTTTTTGTTATATATAATATAGTACGTATTACTTTACCGAAATAATGGGATTAAACAACTAATTTCTTTAGATACCTAATTAATTAAGATAATACAATTACTCTATCGTTAATTAAAGGAATTATTTAGTCTACTTGTTGGAGGTATATTGGAAGGGAACAGAAAGTACATACGGTGTTGTTTTTAAACGTGTTGCAATATGATTTATCACAAGCAATGGACATTAAATAATGTTTTATTTACATATAACGAGTGTTTATATATTATTTCAAATAAAGAGGAATATTTTTTCACAATTATGGAATTCATTTTTTATTTCAAAATATGTTTTTTTTAAATGGACGCTTTTTTAAGATGCGTTCGAATTACGAGTATATGCGACATTACTTAAAAATTATCGTAATGTACATTCGTTTTAATGTATATTTTAGTATGCGGAAAATAAAAATTGAAAATCATTGTAATACAAAAGAATATTCCTTAATTTGAAAATGTCTAGTGTAGGGTAGAAAGTTGTAGGTAGTGTTTAAAATTAATTATTGTGCTGTGTATTTTTATGTTACATTATATAAGTGTGGATTTGAAACCTAACAAAAAAATGTACACAAAACATCTCCAACGAGGTAATTAAAACACCCATCAATCACGCTTTAATACCTATTAAAAAGTTGCAGAATTAGTATTTTAATATGCCGTTTATTATAATCATCTGTTTTTACAAAAGGTTTTGTGGCTAAAAAGTTTTGTAAAATTATAAAACAATTACAAAAAACGGCATGTAAAAAGATAACACGTCGTTTACCTTACATTAAAATGGTTATAATTTGTAATTTTGCATACCATGTAACTGAATAGCTCATATTTATACATTTTATTCAAGTTTTTTTATGTACAAGCTAAATATGTGATACGTTTATTGTGATTTGACAAAGTCTGCTTTAATAACATTTTTTTGGGTTAAGACAAAGTTTTTAAAAAATATACATAAAACAATATCATTAAGAATAGTTTAATTACAACCTTTCTATTGTAAGATAAAGCAATTTTGACTGCCTTTACATTATACCGTGTCGCGTATCACCAAGGGATATTTGTGTAGAATTATTGTGCTGATTACTGGGGTTTAAAAATCACAAATGTATTATAAATAACTTCCATTGAGTACCGTTAATTGGTTTTGTGCTATAGTGTTTTCTTAATCATATTTTTGTCCTAATATTGGCGACAACCTGAGAGCAGTATCGTCGTGCTTAGAACATAGACGAAGATTTTGAATATTTTACCAAACCATGGAATAATGAAACAGTTAAGATAATAAATACGTGAAAGCGAATTAGAGAACTAAAACATTTATATTTAATAAAGTCATTTCGGAGGAAATAGTTAATATTAAAAAACTCGTAATTCAATTTAAAAAAGGCTCGAATGGTAATGAAAAATTGTAATGAAATTAACCACTCAGTTTATAAAATATGTTGGTTATTAATTTCTAATCCAGTCTTGACTTGCTTGTCTATAAAGCGGAATTCTCGTACAAAGGAGAAGAATTTATACTGAATTTTTGGCTAGCACCTGAAGTGCTGTTAGCAAGATGAAAAGGCATGTCAAACGACACCAGTTTGGGGGTGGTCTAAAAATTCCTCAATATTTATTTGAAACTGTGCAGCATCATATAAATATTAATAACGCAAACTTCTACCCAAAATATTTGTAAAAACTAATAAAAATATCAATATTTATGCTTCATTTTCTTATTAAGTTTTGCGCGTTGAATTAAAAATATTTGAAAATCTAATTAACTAATGATACATATAGAAATTTTATCATTCAAAAGCAATGGGAGGATCTCAGGTATTCGAAGAGATCTCATGTGCAATAATTGCAATAGCAACGCAAGTTATATGTTAAATATATTTAAAATTTACACAATCAATACAACATTTAATTTTTTTTAAATACAGTATAAGACAAGCTATAGAGGTCTACACCGCTTCCTTAACTCCCATAAGCTCCTTACTCTATCCATCTCCCTCCTTACTTTCCCATTGTCTTATTAATTAGTTATTTATCTAGTTTCATCTTTCAATACGTGTATGAGAAAGCTCTCAATCAAAACGAAAGCTAGATCCAGAATGTGAATAAACAGTGACTCAACATGATACATGCGAGTATTTTAACATGGAAAAAGTATTTATCTACGAGTATTCTATATTTATTCGGCCACGAATTGCCGCCACTTAGATCTGTCAGCAGCCACTGTCCATTCATCATTTTAGGACTTCATATATGTACCTGAAGGTTGACTTTTACTCATATATATTTCCCGACAATTTACAGAGCAGAATTCTGAGTGCTTGAACAAGGAGTAACTGTAGTATCCTAGCATAGGAAATCGGATGAACTATTATATATTGTCCTAAGCGGGACAATCCTAATTGAATTAATTTTATTTTAACATAAATTTCGGTCTTTCGTGTGTTTATTATAAAGTGTATTATTATTCCAAGGTTTTTTTCGGTTTGTGTTTTTTTAAGATCGCATATTTTGTCGTGGCTGCTCCACTAGCACCTCCAGCTGTTTCTCCAGCTTGTGTACCTGTGCACTTGAGGCCCTGATGAGCTATGCCATGCAGCATGGAGCCGCAGTGGTCGCAGAAGGTGGGCGTCAGGTATGTCCAAGTCTCCCACTTGTGCGGCGCCGTCATCGCCTGCGCCGCGAGGGCAAAACAAGCAAGAAAACCCGTGACAACCACCGAAGTCAAAAACTCAAAAAACCCTAAAACTACCAACATCTTTCACCACCTTCATCACAATAGTCGTACCAATGATATGTATCAGAATAACATAAGCCAATTCAAACATTCACCAAAAGTCATATCTTCAAAGTATAAAAAACTCAATCCGACATTTTACTACTCAGCAGTATTTTACTATCTTACGAAATCTATGATATAAGACATATATGTATTGCTAATGTTTTTTTATTGGATTACTTTGCGCTGTTGTTAACCACAGATATGAAGACAACAGTTTAGCACTCATTGAATGCTTCATAAGTTGTTCATTTATAAACAGTTATTGATGTGCCAAGCTATAAACTTAGTTAATTAAGTGCTGAATGTAAAGAGGTTTTGCCGGCGGGTATAGCTCAATGGTCAAAGCGTTTGCTTTACAAGCCAAAGGTTGTGGGTTCGATACCCAACGGAGATTTAAGAGAGAGAACAGAGAAGAGAGAAAAAAATGAATTTTAATCGATTTCTAAGCTCTAAAATACTGTTGGTGGGAATTTGATCCCTCACCCGTAAAAATCCAGTCATAGCTTATTAATTAAAATTGGTGGTACACGAAAGTCGTCCTGTGAAAACCACCCAATCATAGTAAATTCCTGTAAAAATAAGGATGATGCGTGAATATCGGGATGTAGTCTATGACATTGGCAGATCAACACTCTACATGCAGCGATTAGACATGTGCACCGTGGTAAAAGACATAGAATTCCACAGATGAGACTTTAGCATCATTATCACCAACTGCCGGTATTCTTCTGTATGTGTTTACATAAAAAAAGGTGGCAAAGGGGTAGGAGATTATGCATATTCGGTAATAATTAGAATAAGCTTCACCCCTTTCTTCCTTCTTATTTTTCCTTAGCTCTTTATTTATTGGATAATGAGTAACTGTTTTCAAATGAAGAACTGATGAAAAAATACTTCGTTGAGTGCGAAACTGTTATCTTTATTTTTGTGATTAACAGTTGTTCAAAGTGATCCATCTCAAAACAATGTGAAAATGATTATATTTTTAATAAATATCAGAGAAAACATTAATCCACCTCAATAATTTCACATAAACTCATTCACAAAAAATGCAGTATAATTTTCATGTATTCCCATTATTTTATGCGTATTTTACATCGTTATCGAAACACCACAATTCATCAAATCTCTTATCACTTTCAAATTTTCCATCTAAAACAAAAACGACATACCTATTGAAGTCGCCTATTGCTTTATACCCTCCTTCAACATTTAAAGATATTCATTATCTACATTGTTATACAACTCATAGTAAATGGTCTTATAATATGTAAGACATAAAACATTATCTAATTATAAATCGAATGATAGGAACACGAAACAATATATAAAATAAAAATCATTTATGATTATGGGTGAGGTGAGTATTCTTTTTACAAATGTCATGAAAAGAAGATTTTAACGAGACCTATAACCAACCTAGAACATTCGTTTTAAGACACAATAGGTTTCGTACAAAATAGCCGTTAATGCTTCAATCGAAATCGACAATTCGATATTGAAATACAAGAAATCCGTTCTCCGTTTAAATGAAATTTGATAAGACTGAAGGGGAAATCAATTTAAAAGGCAATGAAATATGCAGATTTCAGAATACCCTTAATTATTTTTTTCAGAAAATCGGGCCATTGAAATTTGCAGACAGAGTGGGTACTTAGCGGTTGAGAGAGAAAAAGTAATTTTCTTCCACATTGTATGGAAAATAGATGAAAGTACACCAATCTCAAATGACCTCATTACATTAAAAGCTTTATACTTAAGTACATACTTTATATCTTAATATTGATATTTTTATGAATACATAAAAGAGCAATATTTTTACTCACACTGTAAAACATACAAAATAATGAACATGTGTCTGTGTCTGGTTAACGGAATACGTATAACCATTATAGTTAAGTGTAATTGAAATAATAATAAAAAGAATGTGAATTTTCGTATTGTATTTATTTATAAGTATATTATATTACGAAGGGGAGGTTTTACTTAATTAAATTGTTAAAGGGAATTATAAGAAAGCAGAAAAAAAATTAAACAATGAACAATTAAACAATAAAGACAATTTTATTATTTACATATTATAAGCTTTATGTTTTTTTTTTAAATGTTTTTTTTTATTTATTATATATTTGAGGGAATCATCATTATTGGGATACCAAATAAGTAAGGATTTTCACTAGATATTTACTTACGTAACAACTCTTATATAATTTTGTTTAAAGTACATACTTAATTTACTCGTTAATGATTTAAATAAACTAAAATATATTTCTTCAGCGAATCAACTTGAAAAGGTTTTACTACAGTTTATACTAATATAAGATATTAATTGGAGTGATGTATTACATAAAATTATATTTTTACCAAATATATTTCATATTCAATTAAAATATTTACCGAAACTTTAGAATATAAAATATATGGTTTTAAGGCTTTTTGGGTTAAGCCGTGTGCGGCGAATTATTTCGGATCAATATTTCGATCGCCATTGTCTTCTAAAAAATATATATTAAGCGACAGTCATTTTTAAAATGTTACGCTGTAAGCATGTACACAAGGTGTAATGACAACACACAAAAGAGCACAATGACGATCTTTTTTTTCTTTTTTGATCAAACCCGACAATTTCTTTTCTTGGGACTCCAAAACGTGCCCCCTCAGGTACGCCACGCTTAATGCATAATAACATTATGAACCAAAAGCGCCGTCTAATTTATTTGATTATTTTCTGCGTACCTATCATATCACGCGAGCTTTACTTACCCCTAGGGAAATAAATATTCGCAAACCACCTGCAATGGTGGGTCCGCAATAGAACGTTTGCACGTTGCGTATAAATTTTTTAACTAGTCTGTATGAGAAACGTTTGTATCGGTGTGTGTTAAATTTTAAAGAAAAATTAAGCCTAAACTATCTATTGTAGACCAACTATCAAATACTTATGTGACTTCAAGTGTCGATTTTTATCATTGAACTAATATTTTTTAAAAAAAATTAATATCATAGACAATTAACGCGAAGCCTTACAAGAAAACATAAAAACAATAAAAATAATTTTCAGACCAATTATTATTACGTTAATTTTATTAAAATTTAATTCTTATACGTGTATACAAAATACCTAGGCATTTATTAAATAAATTTCTTATTACATCTTTTTTTATTTATATTGTTATGTTAAGTTTTCAAATTTATTTTTACATAATTTTTGAATAATTCTATTCCTCTTGTGCGAATTACTGATTCTAAAGGAAAAGCAATAAATAATATTTAATTTATTCGTAAACTTTATGTCTTAATGGGCGACTGTTCAATGTCAAATAAGTACGAGACACTTGAAATATATTTCAGTAAAATACAAGACTGAATAATATGACATTTATGTTGCTCGAATAATTTGGTAAATTACATTGTTTTCTGAGTAACAAATTTTTTTTTCAGCTAATGATAGTAATCTTGGAAAATTTCATGTTTTCATTTTCTTTTCCTACAGTCATATTTGACTAAAATGAAAATATTTTTCTATCATGCAAATCACAAGTTTTTGCGGCTAGCAACACTGCATCATTGTTTAGTTCAGGAAAAGTCAAGTAGCGAAATGAAAAGCCACGAATGCTCAAAAAAAAAAATTTTATGATAGAATAAGATTTTTTTTTAACAATACCACAAACGCATACTATTCTTTTGACATATTTGTAAATGTCTGCATATATAAATTTCAAAATACAGTAAAATTCCTGGATCATTTCTGAGCGTCCCAGTTCAATTGAGATAAGTCCCCGTTTCCTTCCTATGTTTAAACCATATACGCTTCCTAGCTGGAGCATCCGATTTTTCCGATAAAGGGGCCAAAAATTTTCGCCTCTTTAATATTTGTAATAAAAGAACCTCTTCACTCATAAAATACTTCTGGTATTTTTTAATAGTATTTGGTTATAACATTCCTGATCTCACTAAAATTTCACTAGCCCTGGTGTACAGTCATATTACCTAGAAGTTCTTTTCGTTGGCGGATCCCACAAGACCCTTTTTTCAGAAGCAAACACGATTCTCATTATGCTTAAAAGGATGCAACGAGTAATATTCTTGAGTGTTTCACTCCAACAAAAAATATTTACTTACTTAGATACGTAATCCTGCAATGCTACATTAAAACGCCCTTTCATAGGTATAACAAACTATCATAAAATGAAAAAAAGTTTGAATATTGGTGTTATAAAAGAAGATAATCGTTATAATTTAAAACTAATAGAAATAAAATGTAGAATATTGAAAAAAATATAATTTTTTATTTTACTTATAATATTATTATTCGATTTGGGTTTATTTATGTGGCATGAATTAAATTGAATTCATATTATAAATTGAATATATGAATTATCAATGAACCCATCAAGGCCTAAAAGCCTTTACAATCGCAAAAAACAGGCATGATATTAAGAGTAAACAAAATTTGATTTTTTCAATGTTTTCAGCATCAACTTTGAGATCCATTATAAATTATAAATATTTATTTATTTACCTTGATTTTAAATGTAACGCGTGAGATAAGTTCTCTATTAGGAGACTTGAGTTTCGACGATTTCGAGATAACTTAACAATTAATTATCCCACAACAAGTGAAGGATTGAGAAAGCCTACGAGTTAGTCGAAACTGCAGTCTCCTAATGGAGATCTTATCTTATATGATCCATGTAAAAAGAAAGTAAATAAATACATATTTTTAATTTGATTTCCATTATTCCAAATTAGAGATTCTATGAGTAATATTAATATTGAAACATGTAACGCAAATCAATTTTCTTTACCTTTTAAAGAACTGCGTAATTCTGTGTCTTGTAAAACATTCCAAGAATCAAAACCGTTATTGAGAGAGACTAAATTTGAGAAATTTACTACAAGCAGTCTTCCCTTGATGTGAGATTTGTTTTCTCTATAAATAGCTTTTCAGGCCATTAGATCATTTTAATGGGCATTTAAAAAAAACCCATCCATTGTGCTGCGCCTGAAATTTTTCTCCTGTAAAAATGAAGCGCAACATTATAATAATATGATACCATGACCTCAATTCGCAATTTTACGAGTTTTTTTTAAACTGGTTAAACAAACGCGTTTTGAGATAAAATCTTGTTCGTTTTACTAACAAAAGCGAAAACGGCAAGTACCTGCGGTGTTTTTTTTAACCTGCGATAACGGTAAGGTGGATCAAAAAATTAATTATATTTCATTTAAGTTTAACAAGTGGCTATTAACAAGTATCTATGTTAGATGAAAATGAAAAGGACCCATTTTATTTCTAAAAAAATGTTTAATTACACTATCAATACCATCGTAGGCTCCGGATTTTTATCTTTTAAAAGATAATAATAGTTTAATTTGCATAAAATAAAAATATATTTACAAGAATCTAGGGTTATACAAAATTTAAAATATTAGAAATCACCGTAAGTAGGTATGTTAGATATAAGTTATTTGGGGTTTTGTGTAAAATTATAAATTATAATATATATAATATTTTATTTCTTTAAATACTCAAGGTATTTTGCTATCTTTTATTGAGTATAGCCATGATTGTAAGTATTCTTTCCATATATGGAACATATGATCACCAAAAATTTCCAGCAATCAGTTTTGTTGGTTATATTAGATATTCCATGGCATATTTTCATCCGAAGGTTACTTAAATATATATATATGATTCCCGTCAACTTCAAGGGCAGGAAACAACGGTTCATGATATATTTTCTTGTTATCAAAAAGTTGATTTATTAAAAAAAAAACTGAAAATGAACTACACTTCAATTTAATTACATAAAATATTAAATTTGAAATAAAACTCATTGTAGATTAGTGATCCACCCTGCTCTGCAGGTAAACGAGGTGGGAACCTTTCATAAAGCACGAAAAAGGCTTCAGTGCGGAAGTTGGCCTTTTAAAATTAGTGACGCTGCGGCGGCCGGGGAAATCATAACGAAAGCTCGCAGTGGGTCGCTGAAAAGCTCTACTTTCTAACTGATTAGGTCCCACTACTGTCCAAAAGCCTCTTCAAGAATCGATCTCGGTACTTGTTAATGATAATGTCTTCAAGACTGTAATGAAATCGAAACGAGAAGTCGAGGAAAAAAATATTTCGTTTTTAATTTCATTTTATTGTTTCGTTGACATCACCACTGAAAAAAAATGCTCAGAAGATAAAGCAATCAAAACTTGTTTTGTCAGCTGCGTATCTTGAAATTATGCCTAATGTAATACGTCAGATAATAAAAGAAGAAGAATAGAAAACCTAATAAAAAATCCTGGATGGTTAAATAAATGTAGTATGGATTTTCGTTTTATTGATGTTATGAATAATGCTGGTCTGAAAATGATTATTATAGCGTAACTTCAATTGTAAGGGTTTTTTTATCATTGCTTTGTAATGATATAATATTTATTTTATATATTAATTTTAATACATACCTTATATTTTAAATATACTGACGAACATAACAAATGGAATATTTCTTTAATTGGGCATTTAAAACAATACAGTTGTATAAAATAAACAAATTCATCATGTGTATAGAAATACAAATAAAATAATGATTAAATAATAATATTGAAAACTTAAATATAATTTGATTGATTAAGCGGAGTAGTTATGATATTTTTTTAGTGTTTACCATTTTAATTTATTTTTTTTAAATCTGGAAGAAAAGGCTGATTGATTAATATGCACAACTGGACAGACACAAGATTAGACAAAACCAAAGATCAATGCAAAGACTCAACGTTTAGAGGCTGCTCAAGCAACACCAACCACATACGGGGACGAAACGTTAATCAATAAATAACGTAAATATTATTAAACTATATGAAACATTGAAAACATCAACAGCGTATACAAAAATATCATAAAAAGTGCCGATGACTACGCCTTCATACTCAAATCAGAATTCCATAGGCAAAAAATCTAATTCCGTATGTGCATTGACGTAGAACACAATCATTTATTATGATACTCGTGCAAGTGATGTCTGCAATAATGCATATTGTTTCAAAATATTGTTTTACGACTAAACAAATCTTATTAATTCATTAAGTAAAAGACATAAACAACAACTCAATATAATAATAAGTCTTCATCATAAAGAACACATGTAGAAGTATAAGTATATTATTTATAAAAAAAACGAAAATACAAGATTCATATTATACACCAAGAGTATAAAACCACACAAAACAACCGATAGAGCCAATATTTGAAATATTTATTAAGTTTACTAGTGAAAATAATATTGTGTGATTTTTTCACAATCCTCAATAAATAACGAGCATTTCTCATTCCGTTTACAAAAGAAAATTTAATATATTACTTCCGATATTTTGTTGAAATTTTTCGCATATATTCGACAATCGATTTGCTTGTCTTTTTTCAGCTCGACTCACCTGCTGAAGTAACATTTTTCAGGGTTCGGAGATAAAGTAGGTCCGACGAAGGACAAAGTGAAAGATTTGGGATGGTCTGTCGCAGTGAATGGATGAAGGGTCCTGGGCACGGTGGGCGGATGGTGTGTGAAATGAATGAACCGAGGAACGATTGTGTAACGGACGTAGGTAACGAGAAGGGACATGAGTGATGAAGTAAATCGTGATTGAAAATAAATTGTCATTTTTACATGTACGAGTACGTATTCGTATTATACCTAGTTGATGAATTGACATTAATTAGGATAAGAATTCACTTTTTTTGTCATTATGTAAAAGTGAACAGATAAGATGTGAAAATTTTAAATATATATTTATTGCTGATAGTTTTTTAAAACTAAGTTATGTAAATATGAAATGAAAACATAATATCAAAGTATTGTTTTCTGCGTGTAAAGTTTAAATGATTTTAGTGTTTAATTTTATTTGCACTAACTGTGTTAATAATGTTATTCAAATAATATCCATACCTCCGTATTAATAATATAACGGATTATTTAATTAATTGATTATGTAAGCAATTTTATGCACATTTGTACAGAGAATTTACATATTTACACAAATAATTATATTTATGAAAATCGGTGTCAGAGAACGCAAACTTGCTCGTGCCAAACCATGTATACAAACAAAAAGGTTTCGTGTATATTCATTATGTGTATTGCTCGTTGTTCAGTAGAGGAGGAAATGCGAATACTGGAAAAATAAAAAGCCCAAAATTTATATAAATCACTTACTTAGCATCTGCTTGTATATGACACTTTAGAGCAAGATAAGAAATTTCCGTATTTTTTTTGAAACTTTGATTATTTTTCCAGTATTAAGCTAGTGTGCATGGGTGAAGTAGGGGGAGCAGTGTACAATGCTTTGAGAATGAATGATTGAGAATGCGTTGAGCGTGGAATGAGAAATGCATATTGAGAGGTAGATGGAAGGCACCATGATTGAACTGACTTGGCACAAAGAATATGTATATAGAAAATCGAGACTGACAAACCGATCTTGCAAGAAGTTTCAGTTTCACAACTTATTTTATAAATGAGACTTGAGAAAAATATATTTATTCAATGATCATAAATAAAAACATTAGATTAGAAGTATAAAATAATATATATTCAATGAAATGAATGAAAAATGTGAGTCTACAAATCTACTAGTAAAAGTTAGAAGAAGGTAATTTTTACATGAGGTTACAATTTGTTTTTAGTGATAATGCAAATATATATTTGTGTATACAATTTTAACATTAGTAACCGATTTTTATTATCATGAATGAAATTTGAATGCAAATATACCATTTTTTGCGCCAAGCCAGCCGCGGTGATTACAAAGAAATGTTAGTGAAGAAACGACAAATAAACCAAAAAAGAATCATTCTCAAACAAATTTAAAAAAAAACACTGAAAACACTGAATAATAAAAAAAAACATTCGATATTCAGATTTCATAAAAAAATCTCAAAAGCGTCGTCGAGAAAGGAGTGTCAAAAATTAATCATAAAAAACGAAGCAATTCAAATTGAAAAACCATAAGTTTATATTGTTCAAAGGTTGCGACAAAGGAAATATTAATTAATTAAAAGCGCATTTACCAGTCGAGCAAATACTTCTGAATTGTTTTTAGCGATTATGTTGTGTATTTTTTTCTTCATAAAAATAAAACAAATTGGCATAAGCTAATCTCAGCGCTGGGATTGCGAGGGATTTTATGGATGCTACGCTCGTCGGAGAATTATTGTTCTAATTACATTTTTAATCCAAAGAGGGTATATACGGTGTACTTTATTTTTCACTGTAGCCTTTTTTATTAACTGGAAAAAAAAATCTGGGATATTCATGAGCTTCAATATATTTTTATTTATGATTTCACCTACGATTTTAAATACATTGGTAATACTTATAATATATAATCAGGAATTTTTATGAATGGGGACACAATTTTTTATCTAATTAACCTATATTTTTATCATATAATAATTATTAACAAATCAATAAAATATAATGAATTATACAAGAAAAGTATATATCTCGTAGCAAATAGTGACATGTTTAATACAATAGGCTAGTTTCCGAATATTTTTTTACCGTTTCCGATCCATATTTGAAACATATGAGCACCGCCAATTGCCGTTTCACAGTTCTTTAAGCTCATGTTGTCTATACCTTGTCTCAGAATACCTGAATTCTCGGAGGTCCACATAGGAACATATATGGTTCCCGGGAGCCTCCACGCCAAGAGCCCGTAAACTTGCATAGAATGCGGCTGTAGTACCAGAGAAATATTTGGGATGATAAGACCGACGCTCCCGATGCTCCCGAATTTTGGTTTGTCCTTAATAGGAGCGCAACCCTACCGGGGGCATGTAAAGGACTTCGATTTGGTTAAATAATTTTTTAAAAATCAAGATGGGTCGGGATTTGAACCGGCAGCGTCTGAATGATGTACAAACGCTCTCACCACCGTACTATACTGTCCAGCAACATACTATAATACAACATTCGGAATCTAATGATTAAATAAACATGTCTCTAATAGTTCAAGATATACACCTTCGTTATATTTTTTCAAATTTTTTTTCAGAGAGCTATCAGCAATTATCCTCAACTTTATTAAGATACGATAAAGGAAAAAAATACTTTTAAAATTGACATATATTTTCAGGATATTTTTCTATTTGGAGATTAGGCATACACAAAACAATCGCAACAATTCAAGAAGCATTGCCAGACTCTTCGTGTCTCTTGGGCTGACTAGTTGGTTATTGGTTGCCTGTGAAGGCTGTTGTAGGGCCAGGTACTCGCCGTTACCTTGGCACTTTAGTCCTTGATGTATGAGTCCATACAGCAGCGACCCGCAGTGGTCGCAGAAGGCCGGGGATGCATAAGTGTTCGGTTTGAAGTCGTGCTTCGTCCTGGTATCCTGGCGCATGTCACAATCATTTATGAAAACTGATTTCTATATTAAATATCTTCCATCATCTTATTTACTCACATTTTTTTGGTCAGATAACCTGACTTAACTTGAGCTTTGTATGATTTTTTTTTAGTTTTTTTTTCTGATCGATAATTCTTGTTGCCCTTCCATAAGTGTAACCTTACCTAACACAACCTGACTGAACTTAAGCCTTATCTACTTAGGGTTTTTCGATTTTTTCGATCGATAATTCTTGATGGATTTCCATGATTTCAATGTTGGAAATGAGAAAATAATTTTATTCAGAAAATTATAGATAACTTTTTAGAATTTACACCAAAGTTTCTCTGAATACGATAACTTAACTCAACATTAGTTGTAGTAACATAAAAAAAATGTTTTTAAATCCTAAATTCAAGTGGTTTTGACCTCATACGGTATCTGAAACTGCATTTTTTACAATTGAAAAATGAACTGAAATCAACTTAGCCGACGACAAAAATTTCGTTCGGGAAAATGTCGGTTCATTTAAATGTATATTCGGTTAATTGTTTATCCGTCAAATTGATTTCGACCAAGTTTCTGGAATTTACCTTATATTACTTACAAATCTTAAGGGTAAATGACTCAAACAATAAAGATAATTAGGTGTCTTAAATAACTCAAACGATAATAAAAACTGTATCATTTTAATATCAATAATTATTTAAAATAAACCAAAATTAACTAAGCCAAAATTACGTCGTAACATATACTGATAGTTACGCAAGTTACGTGAAACATAACGTAACCAAGTTTAACTTAACCTCGTTTAACCTAGCCTCATCAGTAATCGCAATCGAGTTGACTTTAATGATACTATGTTAATCAGTCCTCAGAGTATATCACAAGTGTCACAATCAATCATGAAAACCGATTTTCAGCAAACATAACCGAAGCCAATAATTCCAATTATCCAGACTAAACTAGCCTCAACTAGCAAGGCCGCAATAAGCCTAACTAATTATAACTCATCAAAACCTGTCATTATCTCACCTCACTGAACTAAAGGTTAGCGTAGAATTTATGTTTAAATCTTTACTACAGAAAAAAAATGTAATATAAACTGAAAATGATTTAACATTAACACACGAGTGCATTAACATTATTCATTGATTTAACATAATTATTGAAACTATACCAAATTCGCTTAAATGTAATTACTAATCATTACCTGTCCATATCAAACGTTGCACGTGATTGAATGAAAGCCCATAAATAGATTCACGAATTAAATAAACAAAATTCAATTGATATGAGGTAATAATAAAACAATCACACTTAAAATGTCTCAAAATAATATGAAAAACGTAAAATATTTTTTATATTTTATACAATGTCAGAAAGCGAAAAATCATATATTTTTAGTGTATAAAAATTAATTGAAGGCTTTTTAATATTGTGAAGAGAGCTTATTTTTTTTATAGAATAAGATCTGATTTTAGGAAAAACTTTATTAAAAAAATATATTTAATTATAGATTGAATTTCCTTTTAAAGTTACATTAATATCATATAAATTCAAAGAATTATTATACCATGATTGTACTGAAAGATGACAAATTTTCTAGGACATGTTTATTTATTTTCTTGAAACATTACAAAATGAACTTTAAAAAAAAAGGTGACAGCAGCTTCTTATAACATGCTTATTAATTCAAAATAAGGACACGTGTATATCTAAATTATAGTGGCTTTATTAAAAATATCTAAGTGAGCATATAATTCATTTATAATCAAATTCAATTCTAGGAAATCTTTGTAACGTAGGTGGCTTTTTTTAATAGTATTTTTCCTTAAATGACGTATTTATAAGGCCACGTGTAGACCTGCGAATCCGTCTGAAATTGCTTCACGTTCTAAAGAAACACATTATACTTCTGTCTAAAATAATTCAATTTCGCTGGCTACGTGAAATAGAATAAAAAAAAAACAAATATTAAACCGAATAAGTTTTCAAGGTAGGACGACTCTGAAAATAAAATTTTCTACTTGAATTTCAATTCAGCGGAGAAGATTCAGCCACAACGAAATAAAAAATTCCTGTAAAGTACAAATAAAACATTTACAGGACGGCTTTAACCTTGTAAGACTGAAAGGGGTATTTTACATCCCCATAAGAACGAGTCTTAAAAGCACATAAAGAATGTTATTATCCATGAGAAAGTTGCCTTAAGAAATAATTGCAATTTGTTTCGGCAAATGTTAATGAAATTAGGTTTCATTTTATTATATACTTTACAAATATTATAGGACACATTGAGCTCGTGATTTATGCGTAGATACGATTTAATCTAAAAATTAAATTATGTTTTATATTCCTGTTTTTTTATTTATTGTTTATTTATTTATTTTTGCCTCCCTTGATGGGCTCATTCAATATATGCTATCAGTCATTAACAACTTTAAATAACTTTTGTAAGCTTAAGGCTTAATATTTTCACTACGAATTTTTATCAAATTGATTTCGAAAAGGTTGTAATTGAAGTAACGCACAGTGAAATAATTCAATTCGCATGAATTTAAAAGGGCAGACATCTTAAGAGAAAGTATTCATCGAATAGCAATTGGCGCTATGTTTTTAAATTAAATTAAAATCCTTCCATTTTTCACGATTTTTCAGTACGAATTGCTTTCACTATACGAGTAGAATGATGTATATATTATATTCTTTGAAAAGTCTTTGAAAACACAAATTCAAAATTATATTTTTTTTTAGATCGTCATATTTAAACGTCAAATCATACATTATAAGGTCAAATAATATTATCGCAATCCGAAGTTTTTTATATTAACGAGTACGTTATATTAGCATAAACAAGATGTATTTTTAAAATACAAGTAAAAAAATAACAATGATTTTTCAATGCTTAAATACAACTGTTGTGTAAATAATCAATGATTTTATTTTTATCTACAAACATTTTACTAACATAATAAAAAACAGTATTTTTTTTTTGGTTTTTTTTTTTATTTTTTTTGTTTTGTCATTATTGTTCATAGCTAATTTGGCATGTAACAGATGACAGGTGACATTTTTCCCGGAAATAACTGATGCTGCATTGTCATTGTTTCAGCTTTTGAAGATACAGTGTGATTTTGCACTTTTTACGACAAAACATTATTCGGAATATGGAGATATAGAAAAATATCACTTTACGCTTGAAACACTTCCAACTATCATCAATAATATTACATTAATTTTAATTAATTAAAATAAATTGTCATTTTCATTTTATATAATATCGATGTTTATTACGTATTAATATCATATTATATATTTTCTTGAAACATTACAAAATGAACTTTAAAAAAAACGGTGACAGAAGCTTCTCAGAGCCATCTCAGAGAGGCGAGCCCGATGGATCGGTCACATCATGCGCCACGATGGTCTTCTTCACGATATTGTGGAGGGGACGGTTGAGGGTATAAACTGTAGAGGGCGCCCTAGACGGGAGTATTTGCAGCAAGTGTTTGAGGACATGAATTGTAGCGCTTATGCTGAGCTGAAAAGGGTTGCGGAGGACCGAGAGGAATGGAGATCGAGATGCAAGATTCTGTTGCTGCAAACCAATCCACCGGATTGATACTACGAAGAAGAATATCATATTATTTAACTAATTTTGTAAATTTCATTCCACCTTGACGTCTAAACTCGAAACACAGATGAAACGTTGATTCACTTAGTTTTTCAACCACTATTACCATAGCCCTTGAACTCAGATGATGAATTCTTCCTGCACCCACCCACAACTGTAAGACTAGCTTCACACAGGCTAAACATCAATACACGGTTCATATACACTGATAAGCTCTGGAATCTCACAGTGTATGTGTTTACTCCAATCATACTATCTGTATCTCTTGAAGAAACGGATCAATAGACACTTACAATCCTACAATCCACTTACATACTCATATTTCCTGTATACAGCGTCCAAAATTTTTTGCTGAATGTCATAAAGCCAACTGGTTTTAACCACTGGACTTTCAAACATGCATTTGCATGATAAAAAATCAAAAACAAGAATATAAAAAAAAACTTTTAAAGGAGAATACCGACAGATGGTGATAGTAATTCTGAAGTGTCATCTGTGGAATTTCATGACGCTTGTAAGAGCTGCATGTGGAGTGTTGATCCGCCAACGTCATAGACTACAGCCCGAGATTCACGCATCATCCTTATTATAACAGGAATTTACTACGAATTGGTGGTCTTCACGGGACGACTTTCGTCTACCACCAATTTTAATTGATATGCTATGACTGTCATTTTAAGGGTAAGGGATCAAATTCACACCAACCGGGGATATTTTTAGAGCTCAGATTTTTTTTTTTTATCTCTGCCGGGGATCGAACCCACGACCTTTGGCGTGCAAAGCAAACGCTTTGACCATTGAGCTATACCCGCCGGCAGCATTCGCACATTTGCACATATTATGTACGAAAGTAGCGTATTTATAATATTTACTTCAACTGTGTGTGGTGTAATGTATTCACTATTTTATGATAATACATAGGACACATAACCAACGTGCAATAATTAGTTACACGTTAATCAAGTAATCGTATAGGAGTATATTAGATATTGAGTTATAATTTATAAATGAAAATTGTTTTTACAAAATCCAAAGCCTTAATTCCATTGTATTTTGACGCATCCTGTTTCAGTCACTCTGTATGATCTCCAGCGGCGTTATTCGTCCCTCGAATAATTTATAAGCTCAGCGAGACACGGTGTCACAAATTCGTATCAAAACGTAACACAATGAATGTCGCGCACGCGAATTATTGCATTGTAATAATAACGATATGAGATAATCGAGATACACTCGAAATATCAAGCACAATCAATTAACGTAGAGCTTTAACCAAATTATGAACATTCAAACAATGAAAAGTTCATAAAATTAGGGTCATATTTCAATGATATCAGTCAATATTATTATTCAAAACGTTGTTTTGAACATAATTATGTTGTATTAAACATCCAAAAGTCTTAAAAAGTAATTGGTATAATCAAACTCTTTATCTTAGATTCATACAGTCAGGTACCGCACAGGGCATTTTGCCACTCATGTAAATTGAGGGGATCAAGATCCAAAACGGTATCGAGGAATGTGCGGTGTATGACATTCAATGTACTAATATTACTTTTATAAATGCTTACTCATGTTGTAAACTAGAGAATAAAAAGGGGTCTCATATCAAATAAATTAGTACCAACTCAACTCCGGTGTTTGGACTTATCCTCAGTGCCGGAACCTTGGTATTCCGGTATCACCATTTAAGCTGATGCCGTCATTTCGGGACCGCGACCTCGGTTCCGGATCATTATAGTTGAAAAATATTCAATGTGTAACCAGATTGAATACCATATTAAATGCTACTGCTATCAATACTAACGTTTATTAATTTTGACTTCTTCTTCGTAGTATCAATCCGGTGGATTGGTTTGCAGCAACAGAATCTTGCATCTCGATCTCCATTCCTCTCGGTCCTCCGCAACCCTTTTCAGCTCAGCATAAGCGCTACAGTTCATGTCCTCGAATACTTGCTGCAACTAATCCCGTCTAGGGCGCCGTTCTGCAGTAATGTTCGAACATTCCAGGTGGCATATCTTGTTGGCTGAAGGTTTTTCTTATTTGTCTTGGTTGTTTTGTCTCGAGCAGTCCCCACCCGGAGATCCGATTGGGGGACTATTTTTTCTCCGGAAAATTTTACTTGAGATGCAATCATTTTTTTGCTGATACGTGGGATGTCTTTAAGACCTTTAATGTGGTATTTTCCCCTTTATTTCCACATCCTAATGCCGTTGACCATAAAGGTTCATCCGCCTTAGGAGGGCATTTACTACCTCCAGGACAATAGAGTGCCCTAACCAGCTTGACCTGATGAGGTTAGCTGGGTGTTAGTTTATTCCGGCCAACATTCGGTCCAAAATTTTGACTATAAAACCAAAAACAAAAAATCAGAAATTCATTATACATGTATGTCAAGTTAAAGACACACTTTTCAATGTGAGAATGAATTAAATTTGCTCTTTTTCCTAAAGTACAATGAATGTATCATTATGCTATATAATATTATGTAGTAAAATAAAACTAACTTTAAAAAATGATATACACACTATGTGATATGTTTGAATAATCGTATATATTTTAAAAGAAGTTTTACGAGTATAGTTATTTATAAACATTCATTAGGCATAAGACAATCGCTAAATCTTTGTCTTTGAGATGTCGTCTTTTAGACTCCATTCAACTGAGCTTTTTCCTTCGTCCAAATCAAACGGAACGTTTTCTTTGCCTTTCTATTCAGTCGAGCTTTACAGAGTCCATTCGAAAAACCGAGATTTTTCTATCCCTCAGGCGAGCAGAGTCCGTCAGTCCGACAGTCTACATAGTTGCACTCGCTGAAAACGCAATCACGGACTACATACCCAGGTACATAACAACTAGTGCAGTTTCAGTGATGGTAACCAGAGATGGAATCAGCAAACCGGTCATGCTTACAGAGCAAATACTGAGCCAATTAAATAACAGAATACACACTGAATCGACGTTAATTCATGTGAAATACATATTTAAAGCTTAATTTATTCGTTATACATTCAATGCTTTATTGAGGAAGTTAATTTGAGTAAAAAAAATAGAATATATCTGTCTAAATGAATGGTTTTAACTAAACCTTAAGATCCTGTGTCGTGAATCCGTGATGGTAATAGTTTTACAGCGTCCAAAGAATAAAAAAAGTAATGGTTTTATTGTTACTAAGTGTATGCATTCATTTTTATTACTAACTCTTTGATTTTATATCGATTACTTAAATAGCCGGAAAGACTCGAAAGGACTCTGAAAACGACTCTTTGGGGAGTGCTTCCGTAAGGGCAAAGGTTCAACTCAACCAGTAACAGACATTTATATATCACTTTATCAAAGTTTTTACATGCCTACAAGTGTACATATTTTTGTACCATTTAAGGAGTTTAAAGGATATTAACAAATATCAAAAAATCAGATACTAAATATTATATGAAATTTATAGTTGACACTATAAAAATAAATATATTTAAATCAAAATTACTCGACAGATGTATTTCCCTACAAAAAATAATAACTACCTTATCCGAACAGCCTCTATAAACCATAAATTTGGCTGCTATCTGTATTTTAGATTAGAAAACTATATGCTTCAAATAGATAGTGGTTGAAACAGTAATCATTAAATGTTAAAACTGTCTCTTCTTAATGCCCCGAGATCTCATCACTCTGGTGGAAGAATCAAAGCAAAATTAATAATGATTTGACAATTAGACAAAAAATTAAAAAAATGTAATATAATTTAAATATGTTGTTTTGCATATGATTTTTTTACGTGTTGTTTTATACGTTTAGGCCTGAGTCATTATTTTGGCAGGGGAGAGCTTTCTGTGCACGACGAATTGTATCGAAGTGATTTGACCCAATTAAGGTGCAGCCTGGTTTCTATTTTTAAACCACCCGGGAGAAGGCTGTCATTTTAGGGACGGAGGGGCTCCAGTCGACCCCAGGCGGCTATATTTAGTCCAAACGGTGAAAGAAGAGTGGAAAAAACAAGCTGCATTGATTCGAAACGTTCAAAACTATTTTTTTCCAGCTCAACGCTCAAAGATAAATACAAAAAACTTTATAAAGTGATATATGAGATATTTATGCAATGTATACTATCAAAACGTATGATAAAATATCCATATTTTTACATAAAATGTCAATATAATTTTAGCATATGTCGACAACAAATCGCGCCACGGATCAAACAGCACGCATCACACTACCAAAAAGTACTTTATATATACGTACATTATACAAATACGATTATTGGTCAAAATAATCTACCACAATTATTCCACGCTCTTGCGGAGTATAAGTATTGTAAGATACAGTTGTCTAGTTCACAAATGTTAAATATGATTGGAGTACGACGCTATTTGCAAAAATTATATTATGATCCTATGGCGTTATTAATTTTGCGCCACACTATATTTGCGTCGTCTAACGAGTACAACATTTACAGACCTCTGTAATTTGATATTTCTAATGCAAGACAGATGTCTTGCTTATTATACTGTTTCAATCGATAAAATATCCAAAAATATATATTTTAAATGTAACAGAGGCCAACTATAGTAATAAAAAGTCTTTTTGAAGATTCATAAATAAAGTCCGTTGAGCTACTAGAGTTTTTTTATGTTCTATTGTTGAATTTTCGCGTGTATATTCTCTAGTTCTATTTTAAATTGGCGGGCGACCATACTCATTATTTAGGTAAAGAGGTAATTAAGTTTTTTTTTACTTGGTAGCCAGAAAAATACTTAATAACCTTTTGAATCATTTTATTTCTTCAATAACGTGTGAAGTATAATACAGTCTTAGCATTTTCGTGAATAATGGAAGGATCTGTAAGTACCGAGCCTTTATTCGCAAATAATTGAAACACATTCTAGACGCGAATGATGAAATTCATTCAGCGTTAAGACTTATGCAATCACTTGAAAATGAACAGATTCGGCAAACGTCGAGATTTTTTACAGTTTCTGAAAAACAGAATAAAACATTTTTAAATCCTGCCTCTGATTAATTCCGTTTCTTATTCGGAAAAGCAAACTTTCTCGCTTTTCACACACTTTCACATCAATTGCACAAACGCGATTGAACCGTTTCAAGCATTTCATTAACATTTTCAGTACTTCCGCTTTTTTTGACACGATGGTGAATAAACATAATGATTTTGTTTTTTTTATTTATTACGTGATTATTTTTTACACCTACCCAATTAGACTAAGTTAATAATAAAACATATATGTTTTATTCCTCAACAAGCAAAGTATGTCAAATGACCTATTTAATTTAATCAAAACATCTTAAAAACCATTATAATATTATGTTAATTAATGTTTTATTTTCATTTTCATCAACACTAAAAACCTATTATAAAATGCATGACTATGTCTTAATACATATATTTTTAAATAAAGAATTTTTATAAATATATTTTGCAGGAGGTTAAATTTTTATTGAAAATTCGATGTATACAACAATCGAAGAGGTTTTAATGATATACTTAATCGGGAAAAAAAATTGAAAGAAGGTCAAGTAAAATATCAAAATAATTAATATTCTCATAACGTCCGTAATTTATGATCTGCCTTAAATTATGCAATGTTAAATATAAATAATTTCTAGGCAACTACCGACACAGATAATTTATTCTCAGAATTTCATCGTGAAGGAATCCACTGTGCCACGCAGTTGAATTTTTAAGAAATAATGTTTAATATTCATAAGGAAAATATTTTTTCTACACAATTTATAAACATTTTCCATTTAATGGCACAGTGAGTAAAATATTCTGCTTAGCCAAATTTTCAAATAAAAATTTCATTACGCCAAATTTATTTTGTATTAATAATATTATAAAGAATATATGATGTTACGTATAAATGCTTTTAAATATTTTAAAAATCTTTAAAAAGCTCTTCAATTAACGTGTACAGCTTTTAGTGTTACTTAAAACACATTTAATTGTCATAGCATATTGAAATGTGAATGTTTTTGATAGCTGCATAGACGAAGCTCTCGTAACTCGATTATATTGAAAATTTTCGTGCAATCTACTTAATATTTACGTAATAAGAGTTTGAATTGAATTTGACACGCAAGGCACTCTTTATCAAATTATAATTTTCAATACACTGAGCGTAATTTCGATTTACTCAGAGAGTTATGTAAAAATGGAAATAAATATAGTGAAATCAACAAAGTAACACTGTATTTTAATACAAATAATATTAATTTGTAAAAAATAATTGGTAAATTTATAGTTTATTCCTTATGATGAATCATATTTAATTAATTAATTGAATTTAAAGTAGTACAAGACATTTGTATTGATTTTTTGTTTGTAACAATTTTACTGTAATTTGTGACATTTTTTGTCACGTTTCATGAGTACTTTAAGTATTTGCAATGATTTGTTAAAGTAAAATAAACTTATTGGGAAGACCAAAAATAGTTATAAAAATGATATAACACAACCTATTGATCCGAAAATGTACTTTAAAAAATCACGGTAGTATTGTTCTAATAAAAAAACTAAAATGATTAAATTAACTCTAAAATAATAATATTAGGTAACTATAAACTAAGGTGTCTTTACAGAAAAGCTCGAGTTCACTATCATATAAATGAAAATAAATTAATACACAGTTTCACTCCTTCGTATATATTAAGCGTGTTCACTTGAGCTTATCAAAAGGGCTTGAACAAAAATATATATTATGAAAAAAATCTTTTGTCCTTAAATAGAGTTAGCAAATAATCAAATAATGTATGAGTGTTCTTATATGAGAACCTTGCAGCAAACATGTAAACCAAAAAATAATATTTTTTAATTCAATAATTAAGCTTTTTATTATACTTTATCTTGATAACAACATTAAAAACTGTAAGGAATTGTTATTTTAATTGTCTGAAATAATATCATATACTCGTATATAAAACACAAAAAAATGCTTAATCAATAAAAAAAAAAACGTATTTTTAAAGTAACATAGTTTTGCATTGGGGTTACTTCATAAACATAATTTGTCAAATTAAAATAATAAATAATATCACACAAAGAAAAATTTATAATATTCAAAAGATACACAACGAGATTTTAAGAATCTGAAATAAAGGTTAAGGTGTCAACTTACGTCTGAATCGGCCCCCTTGTCCGCCCCAGGGCAGGTAAATGTCACATATTCGTGGCATCTTTTGTGCACTACAAAGCTGCACACTGTAAAAAAAAAACACAATTTATTAGATAACAACACGAATGTTAATTGCCCTAGACTCTGATATTTCACCTGTGTTTAAAAATATTTCGGTGATTTCGTACATGAATATGCAATCAAAAAAGTCACCGACTGTTTTAAAAGAGTTTGTTCTTTGTTGAAAATGGACCTGAATTGGTCCGAAACGTGTACAATACAATCACTTTAAAATTGTGAGAAATAAAACCTTTTTTTTTCTTCATTTTTGCACACTAAGCACTTAAGTATAAATTGTTGGATTTTAAAGTATAACGATATCAAAAAACCTAGTAAAACACCTCTCTCTTTTCTTATTTAAAAATAATTTTGATTTCCTTAAATAAAATAATACAATTCGATATAAATAATCAATATTGCATATTTGAAAAATAGCGTGAAAGTACTACATAAATATGCTAGTACACGTATCGTTAGCTAGTGTGAAATTTTCAATATTAAATATTTAAAAAAGTAAACTCCGAATACCGTACCGATTCTGGTTTCTTTACACAAGTTAATCCACGGGTCACCGAGTGTAAGAAAGTTCCTGAAAAACTTGTCAAAATTACTTGCTAAAGGTAATACTTTCCGTGACTTTCCGTGAAAAAAATATCGGTTTCCATTCAGCTGAACAGAACGAGTGACTCGTTTTTTTCACAAGCATTGAATTTCAGTTTGGTTCGTTTCGATTTTTCTCGCAATTATTATAATACAGATTTGTTACTGAAACTCTTTCCATTTTATTTTCCTGGCGTGAAAAACACATATTTGACAATGATGCCGCGAAATGAGAAAATATTCATTATTTCTGCGTCATTTAGCTTTTAAATTTCAAAAAATATTGGCAGTTTTAGAAGTATGATAAATTAAGTAAGCATTTCCATTTATTCTATGTAAATGAGTTACTAATTTAAACTTCTTTATCGCTTTTATTATTGTATATATAAATATATGAAAAATATACACTGCAAATACATTTAAAAAACTATTTTAGTAAATACAATTTATTGTCGAATTGCAAATTCAAACCCAATATAATGATATTAAACAAATTTCATATATAATCTACATCTATGTATGTTATATCTAAAATATTTTTAGTCTTTCGCAAATAATCACAAACAAAAATAAGTCTAACTTAAGATACGTAATATGTATCTGCTTTACATGCCTAACTTAAAAAAAAAAAAAATGTTAAAAAAAATATACATAAATATGGTGGAATAGGAAATTACTTATTTAAAATAAACATTTTATGCCAATTTCTTGGAATACAAAATTTGTGAAAATATTTAATGATTTGATATTTAATATTTTTCAATTGAATGATAAGCGTTTTTAAATTATAATTAAAAGAGGAATTTGTTAGTATACCTAACTCAAAAGAACAACAAATATTAGATACATTAAGCCATACACAAATGAATTAATTACTAAAGTAAGCAATTAAATGAATGGTTAATCGGAATTTTATATTTTCAAATATTACAACATCCAAAAAATTATGTTATTATTTTACTGCCAATTTTTTGTAACAGGATTACTATATAAATTGTTATTTTATCATTTATTTTGCAGATTTTTCTAAAATTTTCCTATTTTACACGTTTTTCTGCTAGTTGAAAATTTATGTAAGAGTTCACACATTGTTGCGAAACGTGGCTAAGCTCAAGAGGCAACATTCACTTAGCTTTAAAATAAGCTTTCGAGAAAACACTGTTGAACGAAATCTTGTTTTTGTTTCGTAGGTGTTTATTGTGCCTAATGCAACGGCCTATACAGGAGCTTAAAGCTTCTCAAAAAGCTCACGTACAAACATCCACGAAGTTTACGCAATCCATACAATAAAATTTGCTACAAGTTAAGTCTACAACCGCTTTGAAAATTAATTGCACAGGTACAATATATAATCTTACATTACAAAATTCATTATTCAAATTTTAAAAATCCTAGAAAAATAAATTCATTTTTATTTTTTAGCGTTTATTCACTTCGGCATCAAGAGAGAACGAAACAGCGGTATGTGTATAAACAGTGCTCAAAGTCATCTAAATTTAAATATGGTAACAAATATTTATCTATTCGATAAATATCTTCTATTATGTTTAATGTCATTACTAATGTGAAATGATCGATTTTGTGACTTTAAGAATACGTATCAAATATAATATCTTAATTTAAATTTACAAAATCCTAGTTTTTAATACACGGAAAGGTTCGAACCTCTGTAATACAGATGGTTAGGAAAAAATTGAATACAAAATGCTTTCCAACATATGGTGTTACTTGATATTCTTATCCAAGAAAAACTCAGTTGCATTATTCTTTGTTATTTTTATAAACGTAAATGTAAAATTGAAAACGATAGTGCACATTTTCCATATTTGCTGAAACCAAAGCTTTTTTTTATGTAACACATACAGGAGAATACCGACAGATGGTGATAGTGATTCTGAAGTCTGATCTGTGGAATTCTATGACGCTTATCATGCTACATATGGCTAAGAACTGCATGTGTAGTGTTGATTCACCAACATCATAGACTACAGCCTGGCATTCACGCATCATCTTTAGTTTCACAAGAATTTACTATGAATGGGTGGTCTTCACGAGACGACTATCTTCTACCACCAGTTTTGATTAATAGGCAATGACTGGCATTTTACGGGTGAGGGATCAAATTCACACCTACCAAGGGGTATTTTAGAGCTCAGTAATCGATTAAATTTATTTTTTCAATCTCCGTCGGGGATCGAACCCACGACCTTGGGCTTGGCAAGCAATTGCTTTGACCATTGAGTCATACCCCCGGCAAAGCTGTAGATGTGTTAAAATCGCTGCCAAATTTAAAGAAACTAATAAATCGGAATCAAACATCTTTTAGAAGACTATAATATAGCGCTTTAGAAACGTCACGTGTCTTTAAACACGGCGACATGGTTAAGACGTTATCTATTGATACGATGGATTGAAAAAAGTCAATATTTAAAAAAAACTTCATAAAAATGGAACGACTAGCCCGACACTCTTAAATTCTGGACTTTTGATTCTGAATATATAATATTGTACAATTTTATTATCCTAAGGTAGAAATAGCATTGTAATCGCATGAATATTAAATCTCGAATTATGGTATTAACACCTATGAAGATAATCTATTGATAGACAAGGATTGAGGATGTTTATAGATAATTGACTTTAGTAAATTAATTCTCAATCACCGGCGTGAAATTAGCATCTCACTTAACCCTTAAACGATGCTCTTTATACCCCTATCTATATATATTTGAATTTAGGGCAACTTCTATTGACATGTGGTATACATGCATATTAGTATAGGATTGATTAAATATGTAAGCCTCTTTGAATTACGTTTTGTATTTGATGTTTGAAACATTGAATCAAACGAAATGAAAATTATGTCTAAAAAAATATTCAGTCATTACTGTCTTACAGGTTTTTTATTCCCGTAGAATTAAAGCATCGTAGATAATTCTAAATACCTACCACTCTGATATTTAAACGGCATGCTTTCATGCATTTTTTGCATTCATGCTTGTATACCACAGAAAATTCTTCTACCTGTAATCACACCTTTAACTCTTTTATAAAAATAAATATTGAACTCATAAAACAACTTATAAGTCGGACCTAAAATATTAAAAAGGATGGAAACTCATGCTAGAGGCTTACGTTCAGCAGTGGAAGGATACAGGCTGATGATGATGATATCGTTTGATTTACTTAAACTCGTATGTTTGAGATGCATACAAAGCGAATGATATAAAATTGCTTTACGATTTTTAAACGAATTTTCTAAATAGCGTACTCGCAAAGGCTCAAATAAATTGTGTGTAAAATCACTGGTCGGTTGGTCTACCGTCCGCGGTACACCGATAAATTAAGACTCCTAAGTAAACGCTTCAGTTAACCCGGGATAATAGAAGAGGGTTTTATTTATCGACAGTTAAGCAGGGATAAACAAACTACGGCTGGCGAACCAAATCCAAAAAGTATATTTTTGCACGATTCTGGGTTAAGTACAACGTTGTCCGTTTTTTTATATATTCGTATCACTCTTTCATGCTGAAGTTTATGACTATCAATGAAAACAGTTATTAAAGTTAAATTCTTTCAGCTAAAGCAGTCGAGTGACATCAAAACATTTTTATGCAATTGAAAGTACGGTTGTATAATACTAATTTACCAGACATCCTAAGTGCGTTGGGCGGGCATCCAACCTCTGATCCAACGCGAACGACGAGCCAATCAACTATGCTCGAAAAAGAGTCTGCACTCTGTGGTGGTTGCTCCCTTTAAAAACGCCAGTACTGTCATTTAAGGAATCAGTGTTCCGGATTCTCACTCGAAAGTGGATGGAATCGAGTTGGTTCTTATAAGAACTACTTTTCCTGAAAGTGAACAGCTTTAAAGACATAACTTCTTAGGTTTTCACGGCCAGATTTGATATTGTGGCTTAGCCGTGCGTGGCGAATTTCTTCTTTCCAATATTTCGACCACCATTGCAGGGTTCTTATTCAGGGTTGATGACTTAGTCAAGACTAAGTCATCAACCCAACCAAAGACTAAGTCAAGACCCTTGCAATAGCGCTCAAAATATTGGAAAGAAGAAATTCGCCAAACACGACTAAACCTAAAAGCCACAATATCAGCTTTAAAGACACTTCTCTAAGGAACGTCGAGTTTTTAAGTATTACTAAGATGTATTATGTAAATTAAGTTCTATTCTTGTTATATTTGTAAAATTTTAATTAAAAAGGAATTTTATCATACTTTTTTGCCGTCCCTTTTTTTTAATTTGGTGTTACCATATTTAGGTCTTTGAGTCGTATCAGATGAGCATATAAACGGACATATCATCGTCGAAACTATTGGATGTAGCATAACTTTGAAACAAAACTTGCCACTAGAGAAAAAAAATGCTATTTAAACCTGTTTTTATAAGAATAAGTTTTATTATTATAATTTTATATGATTCGTGAACATGTCTAAAAATCCACGCTGAATTCATATCTGAATATGCCGTGAATGCGCCAAATATTTACAATGTGGGCAGTTATGAGAAAAGGTTGTGTACAACACATTTAAGGTGTGTAGTGTACCGGAGAGTAGAGCGAAATTCTCGAGATCTGAAAAAAGCTTAGCGATCGATATGACCTCGCCGAACTTCCCTTTGTGGAAAAGAAAAGGAGATTACGTGTATTCCTTTAAATTGCATCACGTTACACAAAATATATATAAAACTTTTAGTCAAATGTTATTTATATTTTTAGCACGAACTCCAATGCCCATTTTAAATATAAATATGCGCGTTGAGCACTTTTTATTTACATTCGGGAAGACGCGTTTCGCTCACATGTATAATCATCATAAATATACGATGGATTAACTGATACTTCCGCTTTGTCTTTAAATCCAGTTAGACAATTTATCTGACGATATATGTATGAGAACCATACGAGATCATTGGTGCAACTATGCGCAGTATTCAGCTGCCGAACAAGGATGTAGAAATCCAAGAAATCAAATAGAAATGAATTATTAAATATTGACGGGCGTATACAACTAAGATGGGCAGCGTTTGGAAGACTAACTTAAGTGCGTTTTTAAAACAAAAAATCCGCAATGTTAAAACTAAGACGTTTAACCAATACATTCTCCCAATATTAATTTATGATGTAGAGCCGTAGAATCTAATAGCAAGTCTTACCCATAAAATAAAGGTCACCTTACGTTCCCCGGAGAGATCCATGCTCGGAGGGTATTTAAAAGATAGAATCCGAAACGAGGATATCCGAAGAAGAACTCAAATAGTGGAGGCTACCCAACAAATAGGCACACTCAAATGGCAATAGGCAGGACATATCCGTCGAAGAGACGACGGCCGATAGGGAAGAAAAGTGTTAGAGTGTCGCCCAAGAATTGGCAAATGAAGCAGTGGCCGACCCCATGCTAGATGACTGACAACATCAGAAAAATAGGGAGAGTAATTTATTCAATGTTTTCTAAAAAGGATGGAGACTCATGCGGGAGGCTTATGGTCAACAGGAGGCCACACAGGATGATGATGATCACATATTTAGTTAAATACTCTAATTTGAACTGCACCATTAAGATGCTTTGTATACGATTGACACATAAAAATAATAACATGTTGGAATATAGTGATATGATATTTAAATTATATTGTACTTTAAGCGTCTGACGTGATTGTGGCGTCGATTGGGCAAATGATGATAATGAGAACCGAGATAAAGAGTCGATAAAAAAACGAACGTAGATTAGAACGCCCACTAAAAGCTCTTCTTCAAGTTTTCGTTATGACGCCAGCGAGTGGAGTGTTTTCTGAAGCGGTACTGCATCATTTTTAATCGAATGATAACAGCAATTTTCTTTGATGATAGTCTGTGATTAATATTTTGTTGGTTTAAAAAAAACACATTTTACAACCATCATACAAATTAATTGATAAATAAAATATTTCGTCATCAAGGTGTGTTTATCGTAACTTTTAACTAATTGAAAATACAAAAAAATATCACAAGTTGAACATATGTTAAGTTGCTTTAGTGTAATAATCTAAAAATGAGCTATTGTTAATGACCTATTTGGGTTTTATAAATAATGCCTTCAAATATAGCGACGACAATTATGTAAGAAATGAAAAAATAACCACTAACTCAGCGATACAAATAAAAGTATAAGTACATTTTATAAATATTTATTAATTTACCTTGTTTTAACATGGATCACGTGAGATAAGTTCTCTACTAGGAGACTGCAGTTTCGACTAACTCGTAGCCTTTCTCAATCCTTCCCTTGTTAAGAGATAACAATCCTAATAGAAAACTTATCTTACGTGATCCATGTAAAAACAAGGTACATTAATAAATATTTATAATTTATAATGGATCTCAAAGTGAATGCTGAAAACATTGAAAAAAAAAGTACATTTTCTTGAACTTGAAACTCTTCCCATATCCATATATATCAGGATTAAATGGTCACCATAAATTTCCGGTACTTAGTTACGTCAGTTGCCATTGTCTATGCCTCATCTCGTCTCTGCACTCGAAAGTCCACCTGGGAACATATATGGTTTCCGGCATTCTCTAGGGCAGAATCCCAAGAACTAAAGACATTACAGCATTAGTATCTGAGGCATATTTTTGTGTGATTTGTTAATCAGATTATATAAGGAGGTAAGAATATTAGGCAGATTCTCTCGAGGCTCTTGCTTCTAAGAAGCGGCTGAAACCAATCAGTGACACGCGATTAGTAACATGCGTTAACCCTTTTAAGTTTTGGTCCTCGTTAAATGTTGTTTAAATTTCGTTGATCTAACGAAAACCGTACTAATGATTCGCTATTGCCGCTGGACTTAACACACAGACCTACATTATTTGTCGGTAGAGTACTATATTTTTTGTTTTGTTGTCACTGGGTTGAAAAGATTGGCCGGAGGAGGAAGTCCGAGATTCCGTTTCCAGGGGGAGCAAGAAAAGAACCTCCACCGCGTGGATTAAGAAACCCTGACCAACAAATCACTGAACAGATTAAGAACCGGAGTTGGTAGAACAAAGGACTACCTCAAGCGGTAGGGAATGCTTCGACAGGGAGAGTCATTCTTGTGCGACTGCGGAGACCTGCAGACCACCTCACACCTAAGATCCTGCTCCATGTGCCCAACAAGCTGCACACCTCAAGACCTAATGCTGGGTAGCACCCGGACTATCGATATTGCCAGATACTGGGCAGAAATAATTTGACGTCGCTGACACAAAGAAGAAGAAGTACTTTATTGTTATTTATATAATATTTTCAAATATTTATTATGGTACTGTTAAACATTTACATGTTGTATTACAATGTCAAGAGGTCTTTACTTGCTACGTTACAGAATGGCCAACGCAAGGTTGGCTGTTTAAAAAATATACAATTAATAAACTTGATAAGGTTCCTCCCGTCCACCTCAAGTTACGACGCTGTAAAACTTTCAAGACGTCGCTTTATGAAATTTCTGAAAAAATATCCTTCAGGGCTTCACCGCTACGTTGTAAACTCCCAACAAGAAGAAACATCTGAAATTTATAACGTCGAAGAGAGCCCGGGAAATTTCATAATAGAATGATGGGATTTGTTAGAGATTAAGAGCTTTATATTTTTTAAAGGAAGTTTTAACATAACATATTTATTATCTTCTCCTCGACTTTCTATACTTTATTAGAGGAACGTGGCATGTAAATATTTTGCTTTATCGGCAGAAGCGTGGGAGAGATTTTATAGCTACTATTTTGTTGTTTGCCAAGTATATTATATGAGGTAATATTCTTCGTAGTAGTATAATTCCAGTAGATTGGTTTGCAGCAACAAAATCTTGCATCTCGATCTCCACTCTTCTCGATACTCTACAATCCTCTTTAGCTCAGCATAAGAGGTACAACTCATTTCCTCGAATACTTGCTGCAAATACTCCCATCTAGTACGCCTTTGCTGTTTCTACCCTCAACCATCCTTTCCACGATATCGTGAAGAAGACCATCGTGGCGCACGATGTGACCGATCCATCGGGCTCGCCTCTCTGACATGATTCTTACTAGGTGCCTATCTTCCTTGATTATGCTGAGAACCTCATTGTTCATAACGTGGTCACTCGTAATATAGACAACAAATACAATACTTGAACTCGAACAAGAATATTGAAAAATAATATTACAGTTTGTGCGTCTAAAAACTCACAGAATATTGTGCCGTAGAGCAAACAGAATTAAAAACATTTCAAAAAGCCTTATCCAGGAACCCTTATCCACAATATCAGACAACCAACATCTTCTCAGAAAGGCCATGGCTTGTAGTCTGTAATTTTGCAACTAAATTAAATCATTCAATCTTTCAATGTACAAAACATGAAGAGTTTATTCTATAAAGATCATAGTTAATTTTCAATTTGATCATAAACTAGAAGACACAGCAAAACGACAGTTTTTTGCTTGTATCTCTTGGTGCAAGACTTGTATTTTACTTCGTTGTATCTCTTGGCACAAGACTTTTTAGTTACTAGGACTACATAAAAGTAGTCGGATCACAGGGAAATTACGTCTTTTTATTTTGCTCCTTTGAACATCTTAAGACGGAAAATGATAACTTATTAGATTACCGTATTACTCAGTATTCAAACTACCTTAAACGATTTAGTTTATTCTTTGATGACGCCTGACATTCTGCCATTTATCGGGTAGATATGGCTTAACTGTTGGTTACTCTTGACGGCATATTACTGTCAAATTACTTTAATGACATAATTAGAATTAAAGGCACGATTAACGAGTCTAAAATGGATCAAACTGTATTATTTTTGTTCAGATTGCATAATTAAACGTTCCAGAATAAATCCCATTTATAAAATAAGAGATGTGATTAGTATATAAATATAAAATACACTGGGTTTGACAAATTACATGTTATATATCATGTATATCACAAAAGTAATCAATAAAAAAAAGTACTTTTAATTACGAATTGATGATAAGTTTTCTGTTTGTATTTTAAAAGTGGCATTCAATATACATTTATTAATAGGAATAAATACTGCAAATAATATATTACAATACAGCGTGATATTTTACGTTGTTTTTGTAAGCAATGAAACATTGTGTTTGATAATTATCATCAAGAAATATTGAAGAAGTATTCATAATCAATTAATAATGTCAAATCAATTTATTAATTTAAACAGTAAATATAAATTTAAAACAAGATAATATCACAAAGAAAACATTAATACCAAAATACGGAAGAAGCTTCGTAACTTCAATACAACATAAAATTAATGAATAAATAAAACAAGACAATAAACTTAAAATTAAATATAGTAGCTTGAAACTATAATAATCTAAAATATCACTCGGCTACGTGGATAAAGTAATCGGGTATAAATTCATTATTCACTAATTGAAAATAGGACCGAAGAAATGTATTACACTTTAGAAACAGAATATGCTGATATAAAGTTTAAAATAATGTGAGCAAACGGTACGTGCTTCTAATAAAAGTTGAATTTAAAAAAAATGTAGAAGCGGCTAAAAGTTTAATGAAACTAGTCGAGCCTTAATGATTTTCATGCGGGATTTATAAGTACGGGTAACGAGGGTTTCCCCCACCGGTTTCAGTAAAAGCCGAGAAGGTTCCTGAATAAATTTACAGGTTTCGTAGCATTATTTTGAAACGCTGATGCTACAGCGCGGATATTCGTTTCGGCAGAGTGAAATGTACCTAGTGATATATGTATCAGGGATTTTCATGTAATATTAAAGCATAAACGTCGCACTGAAATGAGTGAATATTTGATCTTTATTTTCGACATGTTTCGCTTGTATGGCAGGTTTCTCTTGCGGATAAATAAAAATAATTCAGTCGTTTTTTTTGGTTATTTAATAGTCCAGTAATGAGCTTTCCCAAAATAAATACGATAATTTACGGTGAATAATATTAAAGTCTTTGACTGAGATATGTACATTATTTTTATGTAAGCACATACATGAGAATACCAACGCCAAGGATGGAGAAATCTCATTTGTGTATTTTTAAACGTTTGCAATTTTTAGGATGGCAAACCGCTGTATGTAATTTGTTAATCTGTTAAGTCACCATTAGACTTAATTTGTAATGAATCGGTGGTGTTCACAAGACAAATTTTGAATATCATCAATTTTGATTAATAATCTACGACAGGTGTTTTACTGGTGAGGCATCAATTTCACACAAGCCAGGTGTATTTAGGGAATCATACATTAGATTAAAAAAAACAAGCGCTTAACCTCTGAGATCATCAAGCAAGGCTAGCTTTCAATAAAAAAGCCAAAATTCTTGAGTCAAGGAATATTTCTTTAGGGCTCCGCAAGCAACTTGCCAAAACACTTGTTTGGAGCATCTTAATGTACGGCTGTGAGACATGGTGCTTATCTGAAAGTGATAAAAAAAGACTAGAGGCCTTTGAGATGTGGTCGTACAGAAGAATTCTCGGAATTTCCTGGAGAGGCCACGTCACGAACAATGAGGTTCTCAGAATAATCAAGGAAGATAGGCAACTAATAAGAACCATCTCAGAGAGGCGAGCCCGATGGATTGGCCACATCATGCGCCACGATGATCTTCTTCACGATATTGTGGAGGGGATGGTTGAGGGTAGAAACTGTAGAGGGCGCCCTAGACGGGAGTATTTGCAGCAAGTATTCGAGGACATGAACTGTAGCGCTTATGCTGAGCTGAAAAGGGTTGCGGAGGAACGAGAGGAATGGAGATCGAGATGCAAGATTCTGTTGCTGCAAACCAATTTACCGGATTGATACTACGAAGAAGAACCTCTGAGATATACCCGCCACCATAGCGAAAAGTTTTATTTATAGTTAGAGAAGGCATTGAAAATATTTTTTTACACATTTTAAACAGTATTTAAGCTTGAGAAAAGAAAGCAGCCATTTCTCTTATCTTGGAAGAGTAGTGGTCGTAAGCTCGCAAAATTATGCGCAGATATATGAGCTCGGAGGAGGCTGACTGCCACTAAGGATTCTGGGAAAGCGTAAATTTTATTTCTGCCTAGAGTTGTCTAGAACATCGCTGAATTTCTAATGCTTAAATGAAGCTAAACTACCGTGCGATATAACTTATTATGAAAGTATTAAAGCTAGTAACCCAGACACATCGCTTCAAATATATGTTTTTTGCAGTACAGCATATACTAATACAGGTATAACATTGTTTTTTAGATATGAAATTTGATTAGATTTACGAGTATATTAATAACATTAAAGTATATAATTAAATAATATTGAATAATATAATATACTGACCAGTGGAGTCTCAGAATATTGAAAGGGTCGAGAACTACAAATATCTTGACATACGATTCACTGAAAGCAGTGGCGCACAGAAAAAGTAGCTTCTCACAACTTTAGAACATTTTGTAACTAAATTCAGAGCTATAATCAATCAAAGCAAAGTGCCTTTTTAACACCCCTCTATTGTCCTCATTTTTCGAATCTTGGCATATCATCAAATGCTAATGCAGCTCTTTAATGGGGTTTCGAAAACATAGTTGATAAGAATTTTAGTACAACAAAAGTGTGTTTTTAAGGAATGAGGCTGTAAGGAAGCAGGCACGGAAGTGTTCTGATCTACACTAGATCGAAAATTTGAGGAAATCATTTAAAAGCGATTAATTTGATTCAATTTCAAAATATTTTATTTTATTTGTCCTAATATTTGGATAACCTTGTAAATAAATACAAAAAAATTATAATTTGATAATAAATTTGCGTTATATAAATACGTCAACGTACAACATTTGCATTTATTAACCAAAAACAATACATGATAATAAAAGATAACTATTTCGTGTGTGAAATATAATAATTGTATTGTGAACTAGTCGAACCTTCAATCGAATGAAACCTTTGCGAGTTTGGCTCAGAAAATAATAATAGAGGTTTTTTTATACTCAAGCCTACGATAAACATACTGAGCTACACATAGACGTTTTTGGGTAAATAAAAGCATCATATTATTGTTGTTATGTGTTGGGACCAACCGCGAGGATTGGGAGATTTGTTTCGGGAGCAAAAGAATATGAAATAAAGAGAAAACAAGATGAGAGAGAAGTATTCGTCAACATGCGGAGCTCAAGAGAATCGTAAGAAGATATAAGGAGAGAATGAAAGTGAAAGGAAAAATAAAAACATCATATAATTGACAGTAAACATGTGAATAAATACAACGAATGAAATATGTATTTAAGTTTGCTTTAATGGTAATCATATTTTTTTTTTTTTTTTAATCAAATATAAAAAGATACATTTTACACAGTAATTTACATTCCAATCTTTTTTTTTTTTCTTTTTTTTTTTTTTACATTCGCTTACCACACCACATAAAGATAAGATCTTGTGTGTGGCGTGATCTGTTTTTGAGTGATCTATTTTTAAATTGAAGCAATCTGTTTCGCAACCGAGGTCTCGGTCCCGAAATGACAGCGTTAGCTTAATGGTGACGTCGGAATACCATAGGTTCCGGAGTACATGATCCAAGCAGTGCCAACATCGTCTTTTGACCAACTGTAGTATGAAAAGCTTCGTTATCTGCTCCTACACCTCGTCATTCCTTACAAAGTCAAATTATCGTGACCTCAGTATTCTACGCAAGAATCTGTCATATGCAACATTATACGGCTGCACTAGCCAAGATTTACAAGCAGTAAAGAAGAATGGGACTATTCACAAAATGAATGTTGTTCTATAAATATTCAGTGATATTTAAAGATTTTAAAATATTTAAAAATATATTCAGACTCAAAAAAAAAATTATCCTCTCACGGTATGGTCTTTCATACCCTATTGGATGTCTAATTAAATATTTGAATATATATATTATAAATCAATATATTTTATCGCGCTGTGAATATCTGTAGAGTTAATAATAGTATAAAAAATATTATAATTGAAAAATATCTGCGTAAAACAACGAAATGTACCGATTTAAAACCACCTGCTATAAAAGTAATGTCTTACAATTTACTCTCGGGGTAAATCTGCGTAAATTTTTAATTTTCTCTTCGGGAATATTTTCGCATTTCTCCCTACGAAAACAAAATAAATTTCAGTCCCATTTGAAATGTTTCCTGGAATATATTTTATGGAAATTTAAAAATTCATTTACCTACAAATGGGACGTCAAGGCATTGGTTTATCGCCTTTTGTAATGAAAATATTTGGTAATGTAAATAATATTAATATCCTTGTGTAAATGATAAAAGGCAATCTATAATTTTCG
This sequence comes from Glossosoma conforme, assembly GCA_022606575.1. Lineage (NCBI taxonomy): Eukaryota > Metazoa > Arthropoda > Insecta > Trichoptera > Glossosomatidae > Glossosoma > Glossosoma conforme. Next base: position 1,763,306 of record JAGTXR010000010.1, on the reverse strand, counting down.
GTATTATTAGAGCATTCTTCTTCTTCGTGTCAGCGACGTCAAATTATTTTTTCCTAGTATCTGCCGATATCGTCGATCGAGATGTCCAGCTTGTTGGGCACATCTTAGGTGTGAGGCGGTCTGCAGGTCTCCACAGTCGTACAATAGTGACTCTCCCTTCCTAAGCATTCCCCACCGCTCGAGGTAGTCCTTTGTTCTACCAACTCCGGTTCTTAATCTGTTCAGGGATTTCCAGGTCCGCAAGGGCTGGAGTCTCTCATTTTCAGGGCCGGATGTGGGAGGTTGTGTGGATCTCAGAAAGCTGCTTTACGACTTCAGTCTGGGAGTTGAAGGTATCTGATTATACAAGCAGTGGGACGGTTGGTTGATTGCCTTTTGCATTTTTTCGGCGCATAGAACATTAAAATATTTGAATCGTTGTAATAGGCTATATACAGGTACTTAAACATATTGATTATTTATTGCAAATATTATATTTAGAATTTTGAGATAATTTATTTTTTGAAACAAAACGTTTATATCAATCATCTTCTAAAAAAACCGAGGCAAATATATCAAATATACCACGGTTACTAAAGCTGCCTTCTTTTCAAATCCCGAGGCTTGTGGCCTGGAGGGCGGTAGAGATGTTTACATAGTATGTACTCAGTTGAACTCTGAGTATACAAATGACTACGCAATAAACGTGGCAACTGATATAACTATACGACTCCTATACAAAATAGTAGATTAATATTTTATGTATTTTCATTTTTTAATTGAGATACCCTTTGGGACCAAGCATTGGGAGTTTCGGGCTAATAAGCCCATCTTCTTAAAAATTCCAATTAACAAACTAAGCAAAACTACTACGTTTGCCGTTTGTTCGCTAGAGGTCGACGAAAACCATATATGTTCCCAGCTTACCTTCTGATATGATGATGATGATGAACTTTTTGGCGCAAAGATGTCATGGGACAAAACAAGGATAATGGCAAACGACAGAACAGATTGGTACCAATTTGTGTTGATTATATATTCGATAAATTGAAAGACAAAGTGAAAAAATAATTACAAAAGTGACTATAGTCAAGATCGTCTTAGCATAAAAAATAAATTCAACCCGATATCTGGCAACATCAATTTTAGCTAAGTTTGCTGTCCAATATAAATAAGTTACTGTGAGGTTAAGCTATACTTACGAAATATGGCAATAAATGAAAAATAATATTAACATAAGTATTCAAATAAATAATTGATGCTCATTAGAGTATTTAATATATGGTCTATTTCAAGTGAAGTATTTAAACATTTACTTAAGGGCAGATGATATGTGATTTATTTAATATTTAAATGGTCAGGGAACATATAGAATTTTCATGAGTATTAAAATTCGAGAGCTGAAATAAGTAAAGTAATTTAATATAATTGACCGTCTAAAGGGTTAACAAATGTTTAGCCATCGGAACACTGATTAAAAGTCGAGAGATATACGAACGAAAGCTGTTACGTCCTGAAAGTAGTTTTCGATTCGATTCAGAACGTTTACGTTTCCGGTCGTAGATTATTCTGCGCGCTGGAACTTTAGTTTCAACTTGTTCGTACCGTACTTCAGGAAAAAACGTAATCTATTCGGTCTGCCGTAACGTATGTACATTGTCGGCCACTCCAAGTTTCTAACCGAGGTTAATAATGTGAAATAGAAGGTACTTTCTCGTAAAGCGAGAATGATTTATTAAAGGTGTAGTAAAAATAAATTTTAAATTCGTAAATTAGTAATAATAATTTTCTTATTGAAGATGGTCTCCAGGGAGGCCGAAACATGTAATCATTTAAATAAATGTGAATCAAAACTAAATATTTTTTATTTATATTTTTTTTTAATAAAAAATACTTTAAAATTATAATTATGCAGTTTCACCAAGTATTTTCAGTTGATAGCCTTAATGTTAAAGGTGAAGTAGTTAATATTGAAAATGTACCAGCTGAAACATTTTTTTTTTTGTACGCTGTAGGAGAGGTTTCATTCAACAGTTTCATTTTCATCAGGTTCCCGTGATCCCGCTGTCCCAAAAAGCTTTCGAGAACGATTCATATAATGTTCATGGTAGAGCTGATATTGGATAAATCAAGTTTATTGGCAGCTAACAGAAGACACCAGAATGAAGGTTGGTTTGGTAGGTAAAAAAATATAATTCAAAAAGACAACCGATTAAGTATTTAAGTATATAAGAAATATATATCACTTAACAGTATAATATCTAACCAATAATAAATCAGAACTTAATTTGAAACCACTTCGTAGGAAAATAACTAAAATAAATACTAGCGAAAGTATTATTTTTCGAGTAAATGAAATAAAATCTTACCTTGACATTGAAACCCTTGCTTGCCGAATCCCCTGTGAACAAAAATAATAAAATTAGTTTCACCGTTGTACAATAAAATATATTACAGCACTCGATAATAAATTTTCTTGCGGATATTTTATATATTGGATTACCTTTGTTGGGTCAATATGTGAAGTAAAACACCGAGAGAAGGGAAAATATAACGTGAAATATTAATGTATTAGTTCAATGGGGATGTCATAGACAAAAGGTCTGAACCCGAACAAAGTATGCCGAATATATCGCATACGATGTCTTACATTTCTACTAACATCACAATACACATAATATAACATTATCATTAGATAAAAAATACATGTAATCATTATTAAATTTGTATAAAGATCTATGATATTGTGGTCGTTGGTTTAAGTAAGATTTTTTAAGTAGATATAAATATATGTACGTAAATCGTAATATATATTGAGGAAATGATTTGTAAAGGGTGAGTATGGTAATAATTTAAAGGTTTATAAACAATATTAGAAATTCGCATTATATTGTTAACCCTTTCATTACGACTTAGTTTGAATACAAATTATACTGTCAATTATAAAACAAGTATTTGAAGCATGAATGTCCTTATCTGGTCAATTTTCATATATCACATTGGTTCTTGTATTCTTTAGCCATCAGATGATGCATAAAAAACTATTCTAAGAAAGTAGCAAAACTATATATCACGTCAACCGTTGTCAACGGTCGAGGAATTTTATGACGGCATATGCCGACAACCGATGCAAAAGGGTTAAGGAAAAGCAGCTGTTTGACGATCATTGAGAAACATATTTTTTTCAGTTAATATCTTTCAGTGCTGGAATGAAAGATTTTAGTAACTGAAAACTGAATATTATCTTTAATGCAAGTCGTTTCAAATACTGTTTAACTAAGATATCTAATAATATATTAAAAATTACAAACAGTACAAAACTGCAAGAATTTTTCTTTTGCAAGTAGGGACAAAAAAGCTCACATTTCACACAGAGCTTTGATTTTTCCCGAAACAAACTAAGTTTCAAATCCACTAGAGTGGCTTTTGTAAGTTTGTTTTTATTACGTTATATTTGGGATTGGTATTTGTAGAGCATTGAACATTCCGCAAAATAGTACTTTTCAATGGCCTAATATTTTCCGATATGTAATATTCTTTGAGATCTTTTTACAGGGAGCAAAAAGATTTTTTCAAAAAAAGTAGAGTACTTCCCATCAACATGAATGAATAAACACATTAGACTTTGGGACTATGCATGTAATAAATAAACTACGCTACATAATATCTTTGTTTTATTTATATAATTTACCGTAATTTTAGTACAAATATTCAAACTGTAATTTTCTTAAAAAAAATGGATTTTTATGAACAGTGATATAATTTATAACTCATAAAATTTATTATACGTTTACAGCTTCGAAAAAACAACAATAAACTTCGAAGACAATTCACTTCCATTTTATATTCTTGTGCATCTCAAAATAATATAACAAAAGTATCAAATATATAAAGAACACCTTAGAATATAACTGCTTGAGTTCGAGACACATTTACGATACAATATTTTGTATTTTGAGTTTCTGTATAACCAGGTTAAGCATAACTAAAGCATCTGTTTATTAGTAAATGCCACAATAAATCTGTCAATATTTCATATTTAGTTGACGATAGCCTTATTATTAGTTTAGTTTCTTTACATTTCTCAACCAAGTCCACCTTCGTTTCTTAAGTAACCGTAGGCTACCGTGACCGCTCACCTCGTCATTCTTCACAAACTATCAAACTATTGTGCCTTCAGTATTTTACATAATCATCTGTTTTAAAAGTCAGTTATGCAGCTGTATTGGCATTTCGCACGCTGCCATCATTCGTATACGAGTACACAGCTGGAAATGGATTTCTAGCGGCGCAATGTTTTTTGCAGACAGGAAACGGATCACCGAGTGTAGCTCACACCTGGCGGGCGAAGCGAGAGGGAGATCCATCACGTATGGTAACCAAGTCAAGACTGAGCTCTGCAGACAGCTCGCTAGGAAAATTATTTGGAGTGGAGAAACCAAGGTACACTACAGAATCACGGGACCCACCATAACAGCGCTTTTCAGGACATTACATTCAGGACACACATACCAAACATTGGATTAGCACGACATTTACGTGTATAAACTATAAAAAAATCTATAATAAAATAATAGCTTTATCTATCGAATATGATTTATTTTAAATCGTGTTTTCCTTTATTTGAGGAGCTTACGGAGCTTCAGTTGAGAAATGCAGGATCATGCTCCGAATATAGAAAGCTCGAGAACGTTCGAAAAGAAACCTATTTTCCGGTCTTCGCTTGTTGAGTCTATCGGAGCCGGTTTGTCTTCAGGGACAACGTCGATCCATGAAAAGCTCCACGCCAAAGCTTAGTCAGCTGAATCATATGTAAATTGTATTGGAATGTGGTTTGAATGAACTACAAAGTTATGTTAAATATAAAACGGTGAATGTAAACAACAACAACAATACAGATTTTTATTGGGTAGGATAATATATTCAAGTACATATATATTTTTTTCATTAGTTATGTATACAATATTTCATTATAAGCTAATGCCATGAATCTCAAATGTTTACTTTTTTAGTATTGAGTAATGTGTTTTTTTTTTATGTAAACACATACAGTAGAATACTGACAGATGGTGATAGTAATTCTGAAGTCTCATCTGTGGAATTCTATGACGCTTACCTTAGTGCAAATGGCTAAGCGCTGCACGAGGAGTGTTGATCCCCCAGCGTCATAGACTACAGCCCGAGATTCACGCATCATCCTTATTATTACATCAATTTAATATGAATGGGTGGTCTTCACGGGACGAAATTCGTCTATTACCAATTTAAATTAAGAGGCTATGTCTGACATTTTACGGGTGAGAGATCAAATTCACAACAACTGAGGGTATTTAAATGCTCAGAAATCGGTTAAAATTCTTTTTTTTAAATCTCCGTTGGGGATCGAACACACGACCTTTGGCTAGCAAAGCAAACGCTTTGACCATTGAGCTATACCCGCCGGCGAATAGGAAGGTTATCAACTGACAATACTTGGTGAAAATGCATAATTAAAATTTTAGAATTAATTGTAATTTAAAAAATATTAAATTAAAAATATTTAGTTTTGATTCACAATTTATTTTAATGATTACATGTTTCGGCCTTCCTGAAGAACATCTTCAAAAATGAAAAATTAAAAACAGGCATTGGCTTATATAGGTATGGACAGTTAATTAGTTCCTACACACATATTTCCAAGTTGTATATGTGTGCGGGTAAAACAATTGAAAAAATATATTTGATAAAATTAATGGGTATGTGGTTTTTCTAATGTATTGAGTCATTATATAAAAAAAAAAAAATTAAAAAAGATTCTTGAAAACTTAAATAAAATAATAATATATTTATTGTTAAATGAATTACTTGTTAACCCCTGTCTTTGTAATTCCGGCATGTACTATTGTCTAATGATCACATTATAAAGTCGTTGATACTGCTAATAATTATTATTCTAGGTATCATTCAAGCTGGAAAAAGAAAAAAAGAAAAATCCAAAACTACTAGGAAATGTCCGTCGTCGTCAGCACCGAAGAATTACAAGGAATTTTTAATTTGAACACATCAATTTATTATTATATAATATCTTAATACATTAAAATAACTAATACTCGGTAATTTGATATTCCTTTTTTAAATTGAAAACAAAAATTTAGTATTGTATAATAATAGCTTAATACATTAAAATGACAAATATTCAGTAATTTTATAATTATATAATCCCTTTTGAAATTAAAAAAAATATATTTTTATATAATGACTCAATACATTAGGAAAACCACATACCCATTAATTTTATAATGTTTTTTTTTCAATCGTTTTACCCGCACACATATGCAACTTGGAAATATGTGTGTAGAAACTAATTAACTGTAATAATAAATAAAATAATAAGCCAATGCCTGTTTTTAATTTTTCATTATTAAAGATGGTCTTCAGGAAGGCCGAAACATAAAATTAATTCTAAAATTATAAGTATATCTATCAGCAATATAAGAATATATTTTTTTAGTCAGTATTAAAGTATTTAATAAAATTGAGATAACCATATTATAGAACATATATAATAAAGAAACATTGTCAAAGTCTTATTTATGAAAGAAATGTTGGAACGATTTTACGCATTTTAATTTTATGAATTATAATTGACAATTAACAATAATGTTATGAACTGACTTTTCTCGATGAAACTGCATAATTAAAAATGTTAGTTATTTTTTATGAAAATAACAAATTAAAAATAAAACTGAATGTCTTAAACTTTAATTAAAAATTACTCATAATTATAAAAAAAAAACGAAGAGTTTTTTAATGACACTGCTACATTTTCTTCACACGACTTCACATATAGGTAAAATTGGGAAAAGATTTTTTTAATGGTGCAGTCAATTGGTGATTATTTTCTATAATACATTACTTAAAAACGGTTTAAAAAAAAACAGTAAAAACGCGTGAAAGAAAAATTCTATATTAATTAAAATGCTTAAAAAATGTGACACTATTCCCACGGGTGACCAACAAATAAATCTACTTTATGCAACGATAAATGGAAAAAATTTATGAATATAGCAACATTTTACTTTGATATTCTCACATAGGTGGACATGAAAACATTTCACATAATTCACTCTTGTGGTCTTTGCAAATCGTGTTAAGCTTATTCAGTTATTTTCAGTATTTTTCAGCATTTCAGTATCTCACATCTTCCATTACCGCCAAGCTGACTTGCCAGACACAAATTGTTTCACATTTTATTTTCAAAGCTGGGTGTGAACCTTTCTAACGGCCAAGAGGTTTATGGGTGTGTTTGAGTAGATGGGCATTCACAATCTGACAGCGAAACTTACGGCGAGTGAGAATAAATAACTAGTAAGTTTCTATACATAGTCACACAGTTAGTCAACATTTTGTCAGCCTGTGAAAGTAATAGCGTCGAAAATAGCACGAAAGTGGTATCACACAATAAGTGTGCTGTGAATTTTAATAAAAAATACGCTAAAAATGTTTTCATGGAGTAAAACACATACAATACGTATAACGTAATTGTACTCGTACGTAATAATTAGTGTTTTATGTATATGTCACTATACAACTAATGACACGTACATACATATTCACAACAAACATCTTATTTGACATATATCCCGTCAATAAATCGGAGAAAAATAAACGGTAGACGTTTGGTTTTGAACCACGAACGTTTGCAATCAATGTTCATTCTGTTCTCAGCGTGACCTAGCAGCCACTAGTCACAAATTAAAATATACTGTAGCATTTGATAATAATATAACATTTATTTTGAATTTCAAAACATGTCCGAAAATTATTTTTATTTGATAATATCACTGCTATTCAAATACTTTAACATGAAAAACAAATAACTTACGGGTGTTTTCATAAATGAAAAAAATATTTTTACATTATTTTTTTAAAATAAAAGAATCTTAAAATACTCTATAAAATTATAATATTTTTATAATTAAATTACCTATTCGTAGCAATTTGTATATAATTTAATATAATAATTTGATATGTTTTTCGTGGATGATATTTTAATAGTATTTAGGACAAGTTTGGATAATATTAAATATATAATTAACAATTCCGAAATATGTCACAGAGAGCTTAATACGACAACCTTTAATTATTAGTGTGGAAAGTAAAGATCTATGCAACGTAACAATTATATGAAAACAAAGTTTAAGCAGTTCCATTATATTTTAATTACATTAATTAGTGAACAGAGTTATGACATAATTTTGCCTATTATTATTTGTTATGATGACATTTATCTTTAATTACTTCATATTATAAAATGATTCCCTTTTATTAGTTTTCAAAAATATACATATAATATGTGTGTTAAGCGAGCAACTAACTTCTGATTAAACGCGAACGACAAGCCAATCAACAGTGAAAGCTAGACAAAGGCAATGCGCTTTCCGATGTATTTTTCTTTTAGGCCCAGTACTGCCATTGAACCAGACAGTGTTTTGGCGACCTCACTCAAAAGTGGTCGGGATTGAATCAGTTCTTCTATGGGCCGCTTTCTCTTATCTTGAGATAGCATTAAGAACATGTCTAACTAGTGTCATAGATATTAAGTATTTCCATTTTGTATTAGATTAATTAGATTAAATTATTTTCTGTGCCTTCGCTTATCTACTTTGGTATCAATTTATATAATCTAAAAAAAACCTTAAGAATTTACGAGTACATGTGATATTCTAAACTTAAGTTCATGATGTGTGCAAGTTGTGTATAAATATTTTTCGTATATTGTAAATGAATCATTTTAATTTAAATGCATGCATTCACAGTACGTCAAAATTATTGCTAATAAGTGAGAAGTGAACACAGGAATTCGCGTAATTGATAATATTTTCATAAATAACTTTTACTGCCGCCAGAATATTTCATTTACAAATCGGTCGTTAATCCGCTAATAATACCTTACGGCGCTGTGGATAGGCATTCCGGTGCGCATTTCGACAGAGCTGGAAACAATAAAAAGCTCATAAACAAAAATAATTTCGGCAATTCCGAGCTTTGGCTGAAGGGCCGATGCCTCAGGCTTTAGTGGCAGTTGGCGAAGGCGCTATTAATTACTTTTACTCCGCCTATTAAGCCGAGAAGCCTCGCAATGCGTAAGGCGAGACGAAAGCTCAAAAGCGAAAGCTCATTCGCATCAAAGCTTTCCAGATGGAGCTTTATGTTCCCAGACAACATATCTTTCAGATTGTTTTTACAGTCTATTTCTATTAATTGATCTTAAAGTATTCAGTGTTAAGCATAATGGTGAAGTTTGAGAGATAAGTTGTATACTTGTACAGTACTCTACTACGGTGAATAAATAATAATAATTATTTATTTATAAAAATTTAACATAAGTGTACGTAAAATTAAGGTAATCATAGATAACAATATATCTAATTTATAAAATATATAAATGAAATTAGTAGATTATTCTTATCAACAATATCATTGAAGAAAAAAACGTACAGTAGAACGATTATACGAGTAATTTATAAAAATATTAATCAAAAGAAATAAGTGTACTGTAAAACTATTTTTTTTTAATTTTGTAGTTTTTAAATTTCGATTATTTTATAATTATAAATATCAATTGTATGAAAAATAAAACTATCGGCAAGAACGCGAATTTAAGATTCAACAATTGATACACATAGAAATTCAAAACAAACACCATATTATACGATAATTCTCTAATCATAAATGATGGTGTTTGCTATCAGTTAATAAATATTGGTACAAATCTTTATTGTTTTATAAAGTATTAAGATTATTAAAAAGCAAATATTCTGTTTTCAAATTAAACCCTGTAGGCTTAACATTTAAATATGTACTTTTTTTACAATTTATCTTCACTTAAACGTGGAGGATGGCAACGGGTTTAGAGGTTAATTACGGTTGTAAGTTTTTAAAGTAAATTTAATTGATATAGCTGCAAAGTGTTCGCTTAGTTTCACCATTAATGACTAAAGTTTTATTTTACCTCGATTTAATAGAAGACAGCGTAACGTACTCGCTAAAAAGTTATTTCAGTAAAAGGCTTTACGTAACAATAATTGAAAAAAAACCAAGACATTGACGTATATAGACGGCAACAAAGTTACACGTTGTTCAATAAAGACACTCCGTTTATGAGTGCTGGTAGTTAATGGCTTTTTACGTTGTATATTCCTGTCTGGGAACGTTAAAAATGAGACGAAAACATCAGTCGCGTCAGGACCGGATCGTCAGGTAAGCAAAGTTTTTGTTTTTAAAGTTGCTTTACTATAACAATGTTTCATTCACTTGCTGTTTTAGAAACCGTGTTAAAATATATTTTATATTGCGCCATTGTGTTAAAAATATCTTGAAAGAATCAAATTAATTATAACATCTCCTTAAAAATACTGATTAAAAAACGCCCAAATGACGTTAGAAGAAGAAAAACGATTATTAACAATATCCGATTAATAAATTACGCAAAAATATGCCTCAAATACAATAGTTGTTTCTTCGAAACTTCAGGCCCTAGAGATTGATGGGGACCAAATATGTTCCCAAGTGAACCTTCCGGTGCAGAGATTTCTAAGGACGAGAAAATGACAACGTCAGCTGACAGAACTGAGTGGCAGCAATTTATAGGGACAATATTGTTCAGATAAGGAACGAATATGGTGACGAAAAATAGTAATTTTCATTTCATGTCTGTGATGAGTCATCGACAGGCGTATACAACTGGAATGGGCAACATTTGGAAAACTAAAGTACATTTTTTTACAAGCGAAAATTCCGTAATTGCTCAAAAACTAAGGCGTGTAACCAATGCATCCTCTCTGTATAAATTTATGGCGCAGAGACGTGGAATCTAACAGCAAGTCTCACCCATGAAATAAAGGTCACTCAGCATGCTATGGAGAGATCCATACTCGAAGTGACGCTAAAAGATAGAAACCGAAACGAGGATATCCGCAGAAGAACTCAATTAGTGGAGGCTACCCAACGAATAGGAACCCAACGAAGAACACACTCAAGTGGCAACGGGCAGGACATATCTGTCAAAGAGATGACCGTCGATAGCAAAAAACCTGGCAAACAAAGCATTGGCCGAACCCCTGCAAGATGGACTGACGACATAAGAAAAATAGCGTGAGTGATCTGGATTCCGAAGGCGGAGGATCGAAGAGGATGAAGACTCATGCGGGACGCTTACGTTTAACAGTGGATGGATACAGGCTGATGATAGTGATGATGATGAGTTATAGTCAGAAAAACAAATAATTTTGAACTGAGATACTAATACCGATAGGTTTGAATCGAACCTAGTTAAAAAAAATGTGTCGCATCACAAAATCTTAAAATTAATTCAGCCGTTACGTTAAGGCATTACTTATTGTCAATATATTTTATTTTATTTTCAACGGAACAGATGTTCCAAGTTTATTGCGTATAGTACAGACATTAAAACATTCAACATAGATATGACATGACAAATAATTAAAAATAATGTAGAGGTTATACAAATCTAAAAAAAAATAAGGTGTTACAATACAGTATATTGACACACATGAAAAAGTAGATAAAAAAGAGACGAAATAATAACGGTAGAATACCGAAAAATTACAAATATGGAGAGTAAATATAACAAAGTAAATTAATTTATTTATTACACAGAACCGAATTTCCAAGATACAAAATGAGAAACAGAGCATACATAAATATAGTTTGAGTGCTTTTAATTTTTGGAGTGTGCGCTGTGCCCGAATAGCTGCACCCAGGAAGACCTGATGATGGCCAGAAGTAACGCCATCGACGTCGCCCACATCTGGGCAGACAGGATCTGACCCTGTTGTTTCCGACACGATTATATATATAGTGCTTTTAATTATTAAAGTTTTTTTTGTCCAGTACCGACCCTGTGCCATAAGAGCCATTAGCCGAATTGATGTTATAGACTGTGGTCAAACATCGTTCAGCGGACAGAGTAACTCGACGTGGAAACGGCCATCGGTTTAACTCTTTATCTCAACAGTCATCAAACAGCGAGAGAGACGAACCAAAAAAAAAGACGGAAAAAATTGCAAGCAGCGCTGTAGGTAAATGAAATGTGCGATTGAGGGGGACACCATCTGGCGTCATAATAATAATATTTCAGCTGAAATACTGAACGTTTCAGAGGTGTATGTCACGCATTGACAAGAAAATTTAATTAAACCAGGCACTCTGGATTTCTCTGCATGAAGTAATTATCATCGTAGCACATATTGTAATTAGTGTATTATTTAATTGTTGAAATCTAAGCGTTCACTTAGAGATTAAAATTTACAATTGAGGTTCGTATGCCACCTGGAATTTAAGCAGCGTAAAACCTGTATTATCTACAATCGTTGAAATAAGAATTATTCATTATCAATGTTTAGTCAAAAATTAATTTAATCATATTTTAGCCGTCAATAAATCACAGAAATTGAAGCTGTGGTTTTTCGATCACTGAGTGTTTCAGTCTTCTAATTGTTTAACGACTTCTTCTTCGTAGTATCAATCCGGTGGATTGGTTTGCAACTCATGTCCTCGAACACTTGCTGCAAATACTCCCGGCTAGGGCGCCCTCTACAGTTTCTACCCTTAACTATCCCCTCCACAATGCCGTGAAGAAGACCATCGTGGCGCATGATGTGACCGATCCATCGGGCTCGTCTCTCTGAGATGGTTCTTATTAGGTGCCTATTCTTGATTATCCTGAGAACCTCATTGTTCGTGACATGGTCTCTCCAGGAAATTCCGAGAATTCTTCTGTATGACCACATCTCAAAGGCTTCAAGACTTTTTTTATCACTTTCAGATAAGCACCATGTCTTACAGCCGTACATCAAGATGCTCCAAGCAAATGTTTTGGCAAGTTGCTTGCGGAGCCTGAAATTAATATTCTTTGACTCAAGATTTTGTGCTTCTTTATTGAAAGCTATGTATGCGAATGTTGACTTCTCTTTTTGTTCTGCCATCGCAGGTGATCTTTCTTCCAAGGTATACAAACTCTTTTAACGACATCCATGCTTAAAATAAGCAAAATAAATTTTGCTTTTCATATATTAGTTTTTAAGAGTCTATAATATTTTAAAAATATTTTGGTGTCTTGTAAGAATCATAACATCGTTAACAGTGTCGATTTTGTATAATTTGCTCTAGAGAGTTGACGCCATTGTTCATGGCCAGACGTCATTCTTGTAAAATCGATCAAATAAATATTGTTTTTCAGTAAGTAATGAAAAGTCAACGTTGTCTGATTCTTAATGTATCTAAAACCTATACTTTTTCTTTCATTAAATTTATTTAGTCAGGTAAGCCAAATATTTACGTATTTATGTAAGTAATGACTTCACAAATAATTTATGAACCATTTTAGAATACATTAATTATGACATCTCATTTATCTCGCATTTCTTTCATTTAAGCTTAATAAGAAAATAGTTCATAATTTGAGCTTTTATAAAAATATACATTTTGTGTTCAGTGCCTGTTTAAATTACTGTTCTATCATATAAAATACAAAATACAATAACACTGTTTTTAATTTGTAATTTTTCTGTTAATTTTTAATAATATAACCTTCAAAATATGTCACCTTCTAATCTCCTTTTCCTACAAATAATATACGTTTTTCTTATAATCGATTTAGACTAAGATTGTCTTTAAGAGCTACAATTCTTCTATCGTACTCGTAATTAAATCTCTATAAATATATAAATAACTATTACTTAAATATACATATACTATACATAAAATTCTTTTTTCAACGCGTTAATCCAAGCACAAAAATAACGGCAGAAGCGGGATGCGAGTCGGTCTAGGCATAGCAATGGCGCAGTTCGCCGAGCGGTATGAATACCTGGGCATAGTTGGTTTCCAAGGTCCGCGGTTCGCATCCCGCTTCTGCCGTTATTTTTGTGCTTGGATTAACGCGTTGAAAAAGGAATTTTATGTATAGTATATGTATATTTAAGTAATAATAATATTGTAATATAGTCAATGATCTATAAAAGTAGATTGGAATATTGAAATAATAAAATAATATTCTAATAAAAATTCAAAAAAAATCATATATAAATAACTATTGATAAATATATTATCAGTATCAAAAGGTTTAACATTGATCAAAAACATTAACTTAACTTATTGAAGGACGTAAGATGTAGGTAGATTTATTATTCCTGGATTCATCGAGAGTGTTCCATATTCAGGTCGAGTATTATGTATGTAAATGAGTCTACTAATTGTCAATCCTCAATAATGCTATGCCGAAAGAAGTACTTACCTTGTAATTTATCTTCTTAAAGTTTATAAAAAGCAAAATTTCTGTGAATTTAAACTACAAAAGAAATTAATCAATCAGAGACTTAAACGACTTATACAGACGACATTTCTTTTTTTGCTTATGTGAAAGTTATTCTTCTATTTTTTATGCATAATTTTGGTTAATTGTAGTACCTAATTAAGCATTTAATTATTTATTTTGTGAATTTTCATATGATAATTTGTTTTAACATTTTTCTGTTACTGAATAAAGAAATGAATGCCTAGACGTATAATACGTTTGTCTACAAACAACGAAAAGGGTGATACACAATACACTGACAATATATGTAAGAAATATTTACTTTTGAGGCTTACCGTGGTAGGCGATAACAACCTCATATGATGAACAATGATTAATTGATACAAATTTCCGGTGTCCTTCCACTAAAAGCCTTTCTTGCGGACATGCGTGCGCAAACAGTGTCCAAGGCTGCCCCGCGGAGGCTTCGTTTCCTCGAGAGCCTTAAACCCAGGCAGGTCGGCTTATGTAAACTAAAACATTTACGTAATCAACGAGCCGTGTAGTATCATTCATAATTCAAACCGGAGCTTATCCCTTTGAGGACCACTGCTCGAAAATATCAAATATGCAACTAAGTATTATACATTTTGTTCTGTCAATTTTTAATGAGCTCAGTAATTAAAAAGGCATAAATTTATAATTAGATTTGTTATTCCTTATCATTAAAAAGCTCTCAAATCAATGGCATCAGACCGATCATCCTATCCCCTTAAAATTAACTTATAAACAAACATTAGGCGTTTGTGTTGCTCCGAACATGCTTCGAATACTAAATCTTTAAGAGATTGTCAGGAACTAGGTATACTAATCGTATATACTGGATGAAACGACAAGGCAGAAATAATTGTAAGAATTTATTTAAGCGTGTAAGCACTAGCTTTAATAACGTATTAATACGAGTCCGCGTAAAAATTGAAGATACGTGAATGCCGGGCTATAGTATATGAAATTAGTAGATCAACACACCATATACTTGGAAAGTGTCATACATTTACAGTGCAATATGCCTCAGTTAGCAGAGCGGACATGGACACGGAAATGATGATACAAACAGGAAGATATATAAATGACATCCTCGTCTAATTAAAGCTACTTCAGATCGCGGGATCATCATTGGGATGCGTGGTCGACGAATGCGAAGCAGGTCTTCAAAGCAAAGAACGCTTGAAGAACATTTGTCATTAAGTTTACGTAAAACAAAAAATACTGACAAATTTCGGTCTTCCGCCTGAGACACAAACAATGCTGTATACCTCACAGCGCCTGAACGGAGACTGACGGCCGGCGGCAGTGACAGTCACTACGCTCGAAGAATTCAGCGGCCATCTAATGGAACTAGCACATGATTAAAATATCGCATGCAAACGCCGCGTCTAATACCTACTTAAATCTAAAACTTAGACTAATATTTTTAATTGTGCGTGTCAGACGAGCGAACAAAAATAAGAGATACAAAATCGCACATCGAGGCTTATTATTATTAATCATAATGTAAGGTTTATACGTTAAAATACTTAAGTTAACATTATGTATGCTATCTAATAGTTATCCAATGAAATTTTAAACAGCATATCTCATCATGTAAAAAGTAAACAATAATTAAATCAAGATGTTAGGTCCTAAAAATAATCAATGCTTGTTTATAACGTAGAAGTTATTCACTGTCTAAAGCTCTGGTAGGAGTTAACGCAGACATTTAAAGTCTTATATATAACAAACACTCAATCCGTGACACTTCCTCTGAATCACTGCCTACATTAACCGAATACCTTGCGCCAGATGGGGCCAGTCATACCCATGTATAATTATCCAGGTAAATAAGTAAACAGTACTACAGTAATTCACACCGAGCAGGTATCCGTCAGGTGTGAATTCTAATAGCTGCCTCGGGGATAACGTGATAATTAAATGTATAATATAATTGATATTACTTTAGAATAATGATACACAAAATGGCTTGATACAGAGTTTATTAGAAAATGTAGCGAGTCTTTTGGGAAGAAAATCAAAAAAACCTCGACACTTTTTGTTAGGAAATTTAGTTTCTTAGCAATGAACAAAACACTTAATTATTAATAGATTTTTTTTTTATTTTTATTAGAATGTTATTTTATTATTTCAATATTCTAATCTACTTTTATAGATCATTGACTATATTACAATATTATTATTAATTAAATATACATATACTATACATAAAATTATTTTTTCAACGCGTCAATCCAAGCACAAAAATAACGGCAGAAGCGGGATGCGAACCGCGGACCTTGGAAACCAACTATGCCCAGGTATTCATAGCGTCATTTTTGTGCTTGGATTGACGCGTTGAAAAAAGAATTTTATGTATAGTATATGTATATTTACTTAATTATTATTTTTAAAAATTGCTTAGTTAATACGTACATACTCTTATATATAAATTATATACATATTTTTTAGTTAAAAGAGACAAACCATTGTTTTTTTTCTATCAAGAGTATTTATGCGATTTTCTTTGAAACAAAGAACAAAAACTATATTTAATATTTATAAAATGAAAAATATATGTACGAGTATAACATTTATTACTACTCTGAGAATAATCTATTAATTATTTTTACTCTTGAAATCATAAATGAATTAGCATTACGAGTACACTATTAACATATTATAACGATGTGTTTTATAGATTTCATATAATACCGAAATATCAATAATGAATATGTTTTTTCTTTTATTTATCCGTTTTTAAGTGATTCCTGAATTATATAGTCTTCTGCGGACGGCGCTCGAATTCTTTCAGCCTCCTCATCACTTTTCCTGAAGTCAACGGGGCTTTACCAGTCAGACTGAATGGCGTATCTTGACCGGACAACAATGGCTAGGAACGAAGACAGATGGGGATATACCAGCTAGTTGTACGCCAAGCAAGTGTCTAGTAGTGAAACAAACCAGCTGCAGCTTTTTCATAAATCATAACAAAATTAAAACAACAATTAAACAGTATAAGTTTTTCTTACTGTTGTATGTATCACATTGAGTCAATGAAGTTTCATTCGCACTGCACGCTGCATGAGTTTTCAAGTAAACAATTACTGATTTCAAACAATTACTGATTCAGTGACATTCCTTTGCTTGAAATGTTTTTTTTTTTCTTCAAAAAACCATTTTTTACTCTTACGTAAAATATGTTTTTTTTTTTAATTTTATTAGAATATTATTTTATTATTTCAATATTCTAATCTACTTTTATAGATCATTTACTATATTATAATATTATTAATAATTAAATATACTATACATAAAATTCTTTTTTCAACGCGTCAATCCAAACACAAAAATAACGGCAGAAGCGGGATGCGAACCGCGGACCTTGGAAACCAATTATGCCCAGGTATTCATACCGCTCAGCCGACTGGGCTATTAATGTGCCTGTACCGACTCACGCTGAAACTAGTATTCATGTCATTGTTATCATCGTACTATAGATGTCGCTATAGTATATATTCAAAGTATGTATATTTTTATTTTTTATTATTCAATCAGTCTTCATTTATTCACAAGCTTAATATTATTACTTTCCGACAGTCTATTTATTTTAGTAAGTACCACTCGGGTCTCGAACCAAACTATAGACTGAATGGATGAGAAACGACTACTTATAGTTCCGACTTGGACTTTATAACCAATCATTTACCTTACGTAATCTTACGTAAAAGCTTCTAAGCGAATACATATGATCACTACGAATTTCCGCCAAACGTTTTTGTCACCCTCCATTAACCATGCCCCGTCACGATACATTCAATACATAATTACCTGCAGCACGTGTTCCCGTACGCTTTAAAATAAAGCAGTTGCAGTATGGTACTTACAGTATAGTAGCCATATTTTATTTAATAATAAGGTTATAAACCTTCTAGAGGCAGAGATCTTAAGAATTTAAAGAGCAGCTGGATCTAAGCAATAACACGCGATGTTTCTTCCAGATCATCATTTTCATGCAGCAAAAGGTCGTCACGAACAGCCGCCATAAAGCACTGTCAATCACTATATATTTCGCCTAATCAGTATCAGTTCTGCCTCACGTGACTTTACTTACGAAACTACAACTCCTAAGTACTTTCTATGTATATAGTTCCCTGTGTACTTCCAGAACAGCGATTGCTTGACATATTAGTACGAGAAACAATGCTTCCACACTGTCGTATATCCGTTGATCATTCTTACATGTTTGTCTACTCTGCCAAGTAAGAGATGCCTTGTTTTATTCTACAGCTGAATAAGTACAAAGCAGAAAGCTCTTCCTCGCGCGGGCTTCCCACAATGAGCAAGTTCGCGGCCATTATTCCCAGCCGGAAATTTTAGGAAAGTTTGGCGGGCGGGTCAAGGGCGGCTGTGACGTCACCGCACGAGCACCTGCGACCGTCTCACCTTGCCGTCTGACACTGCTGTGGTAGGGAACTTCTATTGCTATACTACATACGCTCCTTAGTTATACCATAATATGATCATAAAGATATTTAAGAACAAACTTTAATCATAAATAAAAGAACTGTCCGCGTAATAGATAATGTTGCACTTGTCAAATCCGTGGAAAAAAGTGTAGTTTTATAGTATTATCTATCTTGGCTAGCCTTGTTCGTGATTTATTATTATGACACCTGTCCATGTGATGCAAGCAGCAGACCTTAAGACAAACATAAGAGTAGGAGACGGATTGTATTTTGCCATCTGAAAACTCACTGCCATTTCTTAGAGGACCTTTCTGAACAGTTGCAGTGTTCTGACGATCCCTTGCTGTTGAACCACATTAATTATATCACCGCGATAACGCGCGCAGTAAGCAAGGCCGAAATATGGCACACTTGCAAATAAAACTACATATAGGTTAATCCATGTAGACCAATAAATGCAAGTTTGTAAACTACTTCTTAAACGCTGTTTCGAATTTTTTTGCAGCATTTGTTTTTCCTCTGCAAAACATCTCAGAAAAAAAAACAAATACTTAGAATATTTCTAATCATCATCATCATCATCAGCCTGTGTCCGTCCACTGTTGAACGTGAGCCTCCCGCATGAGTCTCCATCCTCTTCGATCCTCCGCCTTCCGCATCCAAATTCTTCTTATATCGTCAGTCCATCTTGTAGGGGGTCGGCCAATCCATCTCTAATTTAATATGTAAATTGTTCTAGTCCCCTAGTTATCACCATCCTCAAAGACAACAACCTACCAGGTTGGTTTCCTGATGCTCTTTTGTGGTGGCCATATATTTTATTTTTGAAATAGATGTGGTACAAAGAGAGATAATACTGACTGTGCAAAGATCCATTGAACTCTCTATAATATTTCACTGCACCAAAGCTGAATCGAATTCAACTTTTAATGGTACAAACTTCGAATTTCAATGCTTCAATTCTTGAATCCCACTAACCGCAAATCTCAAACTTGAAGATATGGCAATGGAATCGGTTTGCATTCTTTGAAGTACGTATGAGTTGTGCTGTGAGAGTAATATGCTTTATTATGTAAAATGAAAACTTTCTTAAGATTTATGAAAGACCAGCTGAAATATATAAATCAGTAAAAAAGACGAATATATTTTTATTCCATTATTTCACATGTAGTATATACGATAGAAACGATAACATGTGGTAGTTACTATAATAAAGATTTACATGAGTATCATTTGGTGGTTAAAGTAGTACAAAAATATTCTAACTACGAAAATATATTACTAACCTCAAGAAAATACAGCATGATCCGTGAGTATTTACCTAAATAATTGATACATATTATAATGTGTAATGTAGAGCCGGCTTTAGACCCTACGGCACCCTTGGGCTTTTTTTTCTGGCGCCCCATATTGTTTATATTTAAAAAAAATCTAAACAAGATTGGATCCCCTCGGCGCTATCAGGTTATTCGACGCCGTGGGGCACCGACCCACTTCGCCACGCCCTAAAACCGTCACTAGTGTAATGTTATTATTATTATTATATTAGTATTTGTATAGCGCTCTTTTATGACCGAATGATCATTCCAAAAGCGCTTCTTTGCCTCTCTGAGTAAAAAGGTGGGTCTTGAGTCTGCTTCTGAAGGATGCCTCCGCTTTAAGCTCTCTTATGCTTTCCGGTAGTGAGTTCCAGGCCATTGGTGCAGCGTAGCTGAAAGCCCGATTGCCAAAGACCGTGCTAGGACTACCTCCCGTCAGCTGCAGGGTGCTTCTATTTGCTCTAACCGATCTGAGTGTCTCTCCACGCGCGCTTATTTCTGAAGGCTTAATAAGTTCTGTCAGATAGCCCGGTGCAGTTCCGTTGAGTGCCTTGTAAGCTAAGAGGCATAATTTATACTGGATTCTAGCCGAAACTCAAATGTTAAAATGTTACACATATTAGCCCTAAATAACTAATGCCTTGTACATTCTTCCAAAGATTTTAAGTATTTTAACTTTTATATTATCCTGTATTTCAGAAAATATAATTATCTAGCCGACCTGCAAACTTTCGTACTGCCTCAGAATCAATAAATGTTGTGTTAACTTGTTTTACACTAATTAAATTCAATTTATTATTCATGTGAATACTAAAAATTATTTAATCATAAATGACACCGTGTGGAAAACTATAATACTCGTACATACAACGCCATCTACTAATCAGAAAAATAAAAAAATCCGTTCAAAATAGAAATAATTCATTCGTATTTTTTTCCCGTGATTTTTTCCAATGTTTCAATAGTTTAATAATTTATTCGAGATTGAGAAAAAATCTTCAAATTAAAAAGCATAATAAAAGGTTCATAAATTCTTGAATTATACATGTTGTAACGAACACGACGTTTTTAAATATATATATTTAGATCAATAGTCAAGGATCATGCTTACAACAGTAAAACATTTTTTTTAAGCAATGTCAATCTCTACTAAATCACGCCCATCTGTCATATCTTACTAATAAGTTTGCCGTCAAACAACAAGGAAGCGGAATCCTTCATCACAGTTCCCGAGCAATGAACGATTGCCTGGAAAGTGACACAGTATCTGGAATTATTGTGTAAAGAATGATACGAAACAAGCAATTGGAAGCTGGCAGAGGCATTGATTAATTAGTGGAATTAGTGGAAGCTTAGGACCAGAGCTTTAGAAGCTTTCCACAATACACACAAAGGACCGATGACGTGATTAGCACTGTACACGAGTAGTCGACTATACTTACTATAAACTGGGGAGCATGAAAAGAACCTCCACGCGGTGCCCCCTGGAAACGGAATCTCGGACTTCCTCTTCCGGCCAATCTTTTCAACCCAGCGACAACAAAAACAATCAGGACCTAATGCTGGGCAACACACGAGCTATCGATGTTACCAGATATTGGGAAAAAATAATTTGACGTCGCTGACACGAAGAAGAAAGACTATAAACTGTAACAACAAAAGCGTTTTCAAACGGATTAATGCTACCAATTACATTAACGATTGAGATAAACTTCAAACAAAATATGTGACATATTCTTAGCATTCGATTTTTCACACCATTACAAATAATCAAACAAGGGTGATAAAAATAAAGTCTATATAAATGTTTATTACAGCTGTATTTTTTTTATTTCTATACTCAGTTTTATTAATTTAAATTGTGTATGCCTTGTCTCAAGACATCTTTACATCCGAGTGTCAACATGGAAACATATATGGTAATCGATGGCCACCAAGGCAGGAGCATGGAGACTTAAGAGAAGGCAGGTGTAGTATCTAAGGCATATTTTGGGTGTTTTTGTGAATCGAAACTTTTATAAATAGATTTTCTTAATGACATTTTAATGATAATATTGTAATGTTATTGAATGTTTATGACATTTTAAATAAAACTACAAAAATGAACTATTTACAAAGTGAGATGCATTACAATAAAATACCAAAACGATAAAAATATATTTTATGCATCTAATAATACTGTCTCAAATAAATAAATATAATAAAAAGTCACGAACAATGAGGTTCTCAGCGTTATCAGGGAAGATAGGTACCTAGTGAGAACCATCTCAGAGAGGCAAGCCCGATGGATCGGTTACATAATGCGCAAAGATGGTCTTCTTCACGACATTGTAGAAGGGATGGTTGATGGAAGAAACTGCAGAGGGCGCCCTAGACGGGAGTATTTGCAGCAAATGTTCGAGAACATGAGTTGTAGCTCTTATGCTGAGCTAATGAGGATGGCTGAGGATCGAAAAGAGTGGAGATCCAGAAGAGTGGAAATCGAGATGTAAGATCTTGTTGCTGCAGACCAATCCACCGGATTGATACTACGAAAAATAATAAATAGTTAATGTTATTAATAACGATCCCACATAAAAAATATACTTCAAATTGTAGATAAAATTACAATATATTTACAACCACAATACGTACATAATTATATATATGGTAATTAAATATGATGAATATATTTAATGTAATATGTTACGTCGAAAACCGTATAGATTTTTACCAGTTTAATTTTTTTTAAAAATACAAATACTCAAATTCATACCAAAAACGTATCCAAAAATATTTTCGCCCTATTACTTATAACTCACTATTTCCAATATAATATTATCGCGATAAACGACATTAACGATAAAAATCAAATCAAATCTTGACCGATTAAAGTGTGTTTTCTTAGCGGTTTGACCCATTGGGTCCCCGGACATATTGAAGTGTAAACAAACGCCCCTAGGATCATACGCCCCGACCGCGACCCTTACGTTTTTCCACTTCAGGGGCGCCGAATATAAGGTGCCAGAAAACGCGAACGGAGGCACTGAAAACATTTCATTTTTATTCGGTTTCCGGGAGAAACCATTTCACGGTAGGTCGACTGTAGCTCGGCATAAACAAACAATTTTCCGACGGAAAAACATCGGCTCGAAAAACACATTCAATGCGGCTGTATTTGCGAAGTCTTGGAATAGCGTTGTTATCCCTTCGTACGCTGATAGTGTATCTACAGAGTGACTAGTGATTTTTATAGTAATGCTCGAAAGTAAAGAAAAACTTGCAAGGCTGATAATGGTTTATATATGTATGACTCGCAGAAAAGATGTTAATATCAACCTATTTACAACCTCCTTTCTAAATTAAGGTTGTTATTCAGTCACGTGTTTTCAGGATGAGGAGCAGATTAACAAAACAAACAGTTTTTCTGAAGCACATTGACATATATATTTCGATAACTTTAATGGCCCTTTTCTTTTCTTTTTTTTTCTTTTTTTTTGAAGAAAAAAATGGGCCATAGAGAGGGGGTTAAAATACATGGCCAAAAGATTGATATGATAAGGTTTGCTGACGACATTGTTCTGATTGCTGAAACTGAAGATGAACTCACTGAAGCGCTGACATCCATGGAAAACATATTTAATTCCAACTACAATATGAAGATAAACAGCACAAAAACCAAAGTTATGAGAGTAAGCCGCAATGAGCAGCAGAAAATTAACATATCAATACAAGGAGTACCCCTAAAAGATGCAAAAGAATTTGTATACCTTGGAAGTACGATCACCTGGGATGGCAGAACAAAAAGAGAAGTCAACAGTCGAATACATCAAGCAAGGCTAGTTTTCAATAAAAAAGCCAAAATTCTTGAGTCAAAGAATATTACTTTAGGGCTCCGCAAGCAACTTGCCAAAACACTTGTTTGGAGCATCTTAATGTACGGCTGTGAGACATGGTGCTTATCTGAAAGTAATAAAAAAAAGACTAGAGGCCTTTGAGATGTGGTCGTACAGAAGAATTCTCGGAATTTCCTGGAGAGACCACGTCACGAACAATGAGGTTCTCAGGATAATCAAGGAAGATAGGCACCTAATAAGAACCATCTCAGAGAGGCGAGCCCGATGGATTGGTCACATCATGCGCCACGATGGTCTTCTTCACGATATTGTGGAGGGGATGGTTGAGGGTAGAAACTGTAGAGGGCGCCCTAGACGGGAGTTTTTACAGCAAGTATTCGAGGACATGAATTGTAGCGCTTATGCTGAGCTGAAAAGGGTTGCGGAGGACCGAGAGGAATGGAGATCGAGATGCAAGATTCTGTTGCTGCAAACCAATCCACCGGATTGATACTACGAAGAAGAAGAACTTTAATTACTTCTGGCCCGGACCACAGCATTCAGGCCAAGCCACAATACCATGCGATCTTGCCGCCGTCGGCTCACGACTGCACGCTCGTGACGGGCTGTCGCCTAGCGCCGCAAGTGGCGATCTATATAACTCACGTCAAACCCGTGACCGGCCTATTCCAAAATGTCAAAATGGCGACACATGCATGTACGATAAGCAAACAGAAATAAGAGACGAAAGATTGTACATCGAGGTTTTCGGTACCAGTCAGCAAGGGCTATATCATGCTTATATCAATTTATATTAGACAGGAACATAGTTTTTCAATTTCTGCAAGAGTTTAACTTTCTCTAGCACCTAAATAATTTATGTGACAACAAAAGATATACAGAATGAATCGTCGTAAATTACTCTATTTTTGTATCGCAACATTATTTTATAAAAAAAAAAAATTTTGCTTTTCAATTACTATTTTTTTTTTTTTTAATCAAATATAATAGGATACATTTAAGATTTTATTGACAGTATTAAATTCATTTTTTTTTTATTGTTTATTTTTGGAATACTTTCCATATCTTAAAGGTAGATCTTGTGTGTGGCGTGGGATTCATCTTTGATTTAAGTGTTGCATATATACATTTTTTAGAATATAAAATAATATCATTAAAATTTATTCATATGGTAAGTTGTAAGTGTGTTTTCAAAATTTTGTACTAATTGGTTGAGATCTTTGATCGAGTCATGTATGAGTTCTTTTATTTGAATTTTATTGTTAATATTGTTGCATGTAATGTCATTCATTGGTAAGCATTAATTTTGAAATTGTAAATGATGTAGGTATACTTTATATTATTAACCTCGATAGTAATTTTATTAAAAAAGATTTATATTATTTATTTATTTTTAAAAGGAAATATTCTTAATAATAATAAATACATTATCTACAATCAAAGTTAGATAAATAATTCTTACCTTATTTTAACATGTATCACACTGAGCACTGAATTTATCAGTATGTTTACACACGTGGAGAACACATGAAGCGGTGTTAGATATTATCCAATTTAAAAATACATTAGATGTTTTAATATGTTTTATATTTGAAATAGATCTAATTGAATGCTAAAAATATAAATAACATTAACGATTCATTCGATAAATGAGTTTAACATTCACAAAAACTAAAAACAACGCTCATGGCCGATGTTATTACCAGTAAGACAACCATTAAACATTTTTTTTTAATCAAATCATCTCTATTAAATATTTAATGCATTTCTGAATATAGAGAATCTAGATTTGTTCGAATTACAAATCGCATCATGCTGTATACTCGCAATGCGAAAAAATAATATTATTTTCAATATTACACCGCCGTACAAACAATAAATTTGTTCCCCAGCCGAGCATTATCGGAATACAATTGAAAAATGCCTCAAAGAGATTTTTCAATAGACAATTCTGCAAAATATTTTCCGGTCGGGTTTTGATACGACTCCGAGGATCAAAGAACTTTCGCTACAGCCCGCTAAAAATACGATAGAGCATGCAATTTGATAGATTTTTTGTGCGTAGTAAAAATATGAAAAAAAAAATAAAGGCAAATCTACTGCATACATGAATAGTATCAGATTATTCATGTTTTTTTTTTTCTCTTTTTTTCATAGCTTTATAATATTTTTTCCACAAATAATGCTGCCACACAGTTCTATCCACTGCCATAAACAGAAGTCAATTTTTAATCCTTCTGCACTGATTGATATAAGAAATCTTAAACATGGAAATTATGATGATTTCTACGTCTTGACTATGGATGACTAAAAAGGTTTATTACTTTAGTATATAATTAATAAAATATTATTTTACACACATTGAAAGTCGAATTGCCCCCATAAAGCGCTTTAGTTTTGTAAGTATAATTTCAATATATTATTGTTGGAATTCTTTATCCGCAACATTTAGAGCAATAGTTTAAATTTATGTCATGAAAAAGGTAGCTGAAAACTTTTTCAGTATGAAAAATATATTTAAATACAGTGACACAATTTATTAACAGCCCCAAAAAATGGTTTCGGCGTTCAAGCGACGTTTAAAGCGGTCGTATTTATGATTTTCGAGAAAAACATAACAAAAACCTGTAACGAGGTAAACATTTAATTTTTTCTTATTCTTTCACATTTATTCTGCCATTTTCCTCGCGATAAACTCGAGCACGTTCTGATAAATAAACCTTCACAATTTCCCATAACGCTCGGCAACAAAAAACATAAAATACACGTACCCACATTTAAAAAAGTAAAGTCTTTCAGAAATAATAAACGGTTCCTATATAACTCATCCCTGAAAAAAAACTCTCGGACTACTTGATACCCAAAAAGACCTGACATATAACGCTTCACTTTTAAAAGATTACCATTATACGCGACCCTAAACGAACTCATACACGTTGTCTTAAGAAATGAATTTAATACGACAATCCTTTCCGCTGACCTATACGACGTATCATGATCATAATAATTACAAAATTTCACTGTAAGTAAACTGTAAACATTTACTTAATTTACTTGATTAGTTATATTAAAAAACAACTTATAAAACAAAGCTTGTTTGTACAGGATAAATGTTCTATTATTAATTATATCATTATCATGTGCGCTCTCTTTACTACATGATCGTCACGAACTGAAGCCACAAAGCTCTGTCAGCTGCCACGGTTCTCGCCTCATTCTTTGTCAGTTTCGTCTCCCACAGGTCAGCAAATGACATTATATTATATTCCCGACGGTCTCCAGAACGTCAAAGGACCGAGGGCATGAAAAAAGAGGATCTTTATTTTATGTTTTTTTATCGCATCTTTAAGACATGTCCCAGCCAGTATCAACTTCGCCTCTTGACCGACTGCAGTATGTAAAGCTTCCTAACGACTTTCTCACCTCGTTGTTCTTCACAAATTCAAACCATCTTACCCCAGTATTCTACGCAGGAGTCTGCTCTTGAAATCCATTATACGACTGCATTGTCATTTAGTGGGATAACAAGATTTAATCACGTCTCAATATATATAACAATTATTTCTTCAAACACCTTGTTCAGTTTTCTTATTCGAACACCGTCAATGCAAAAAAGAACAATAGTCTTCGCCTCGATGAACTCTCTACAATGATAGCCTCGACCGTAACTTCACATCAATCACGGTTCGAGGCGAAGGGCCGAGTCCATTGGGTCTATAACTAGCCATATGTTCGGCGTTCATCCATCAAACTCATCAATATTTTAAAGCACCTCGACAATACCAAATACAAACATTCACAACACATGCTATCCTGAAAAATATTTTTATTAAGCTCTCCGTTCCAGATAGTTACCTCCGTGCCAGTACTCATCCATTGTTATACATTACAACAGGTACTTGTGGGGTTTTGTATGTCTTGTTGTACTGCAATGACCAATGACGCTTTGAAGCACACCCTGATCACTTCTCCATGTCTTATTCCACCTTTTTGACGACATTAATTTTTATATGAACGTTATTTACAATTTCTCCGTGCATTATTTTGAGTAATTCGTATCTTATAATATAATATATAATTTTGGTAAATTTCGACGATTTAACGAGAACCGCGCTAACCTTGTGCCATTTGTCGCTGGACATTATAAATTATTAGTGAAACAGTATATTTGTATTAGTTATTTGTGTAATCATATATTGTATACTTAAACCTGTTATCAACGTATATAAATAGAATAATATACAACACATATAATTGAACGTTTGCAGTTTAAATAACCCATAAATATGTATCAAATACTAGAGTTGCCACTTCTTCGAATCATCAGGCCCTAGAGATTGATGGGAACCAAATATGTTCCCAAGTGAAACTTCCGGTGCAGAGATTTTTAAGGACGAGAAAGTGACAATGTCAGCTGAAGAACTGAGTGGCAGCAATTTGTATGGACGATATTTTTCAGATAAGTAACGAATATGGTGACAATAAGTAGTAATTTTCATTTCATGCATGTGTGATGAGTTATCCACTGACGTATACAACTGGAATGGGCAGCATTTGGAAAACTATAGTACATTTTTAAAGCGAAAATTCCGCAATGTCTTAAAACTAAGGCATTTAACCAATGCATCCACCCTGTATAAATTTATAGCGCAGAGACGTGGAATCTAACAGCAAGTCTTACCCATAAAATAAAGACCACCCAGCATGCTATGGAGCGATCTATGCTCGGAGTGTCGCTAAAAGATAGAAAACGAAACGAGGATATTCAAAGAAGAACTCAATTAGTGGAGGCTACCCAACGAATAGGCACACTCAAGTGGCAATGGGCAGGACATATCTGTCGAATAGACGACGGTCGATAGAGAAGAAAAGTATTGGATTGGCGTCCAAAAACTGGCAAACGAAGCATGGGCGACCCCGTGCAAAAGATGGACTGACGACATAAGAAGAATAGCGGGAGTGACCTGGATGCGGAAGGCGGAGGATCGAAGAGGATGGAGACTCATGCGGGAGGCTTACGTTCAACAGTGGACGGATCCAAGCTGATGATGATTTTTTTATATTGTATACTTAAACGTGTTATCGACGCATATAAATCCAATA
This sequence comes from Glossosoma conforme, assembly GCA_022606575.1. NCBI lineage: Eukaryota > Metazoa > Arthropoda > Insecta > Trichoptera > Glossosomatidae > Glossosoma > Glossosoma conforme. The sequence continues at coordinate 1,734,271 of JAGTXR010000010.1, read as the reverse complement.
ACACATATAATTGAACAAATCTTTCGGAAGAGATGAAATATTTGTTCTTTCAGAAGAGATGAGAACTTTTACGTGTACAAATTAATATTTTCTGCTCATACCGTGAATGAAGTAACTCAAGCTAAGTGAATACAGCGCGAAAAATAATAATATTTGCATGATTAAAGATCGCAAAGATACCACTTTTGTGAAACATGATAAATTATAATTTATTATGTAAACAGCTCACTCCACCGGCGTCTCATGCTTTATTCATGAGAAAAAATTCAGAAAAAAGACTTTCCGTTTAAAAAAAAAAAACAAAACAAAGGATTAAGCGGCGCGCGGGAATTGTAATTGAAATAAAAAATCAATATCTGTGTTGAAAAACGAGTTCTTAAAAAAGTAAGTAAACACATACAGGAGAATACCGACAGATGGTGACAGTGATTCTGAAGTCTCATTTGTGGAATTCTATGACGCTTACCATGATGCATATGGCTAAGCGCTGCATGTGGAGTGTTGATCCGCAAACGCATAGACTACAGTCCGAGATTCACGCATCAGCCTTATTATTACAGGAATTTACTAGGTGGTCTTCACGGGACGACTTTCGTCTATCACCAATTTTTATTTATAAACTATGAACGGCATTTTACGGGTGAGGGATCAAATTCACACCAACCAGGGTATTTGAAAGCTCAGATATCGATTAAAAATAAAAAAAAATTAATCTCTGTCGGGGATCGAACCCAAGACCTTTGGCTTGCAAAGCAAATGCTTTGATCATTGAGCTATACCCGCCGCAATTTTCAACATTTTAATAGATCTCAAGAGAATAAAGCTGTTAGTAGCCAGATAATTTATTTTAACATTACATTATAAATTACGTGTAAATGCTATTCCAGCAAAAGGAGTTTATTTTTTTAATAAAATTTCCGAATACAAAACTTTTTAATTTTTTAAGCTTTTTGCTGTTATAATTTTTTGAAGAAAAATATTATTTTTTTACAAATTTTTTGGAAACAATTCGAAGAAGAAAAAGTTTTGGAAGATTTTTATTTTGGTGTTTATGAAGTATATTTTTCGTTATCAAATTTGTGATGAGTAGAATATCATCTAAAAATTAAAAAAAAAGGAAAATATGAGTTGGGAAACTGTGCAGATGTAATGAGAATTCGAATTGTTTACGATGTAAGGAAATTCATTAATAATAACAATATTGACTTTTCATGAAAATACATACATTGAAAACATCCTGTAAGCATTTAATTTTCGATGAATTTCATGAAGTAGAATTTGAATACTAGAACAAATATACGCCTATCTTGGACGACTGATGTTTTAGATATTGATTCAATTATTGTGGACAGGTTGTTGTGACGCCTACCTTTGCTGAAGGCAATTTAATTAGTGAGTGATATGCAAAATGTTTGAACTGCTTCGTGTGCTCATTGTTCGGTTCAAATTTCGATGCCTGTATATCTAAATGAAAATTATATGTTTTGAATAATAAACATGTAGGGTAACTTTTCTACCAGAAGCTTTGAGGAGCTTTTTACAATGGAGAACAAATGTAATTTTAATTAAGTTTATTAATATAAATTAAATACACACGTACAACTACACATCAAATTTTATACGCATCAATTCATTCAGAAAAAATATCGGCAGACGCGGGATTCGAACCACGAACCTCACAACCTTTGCTCTATTACTTTACACTACGCAGTCCACATAACTATTCCCTGCCTGAGTAGATGCGCGAACGTTGATGTATTTATACCATTGTTACAAACGTATAACGATGTATGTCTCTATTGTATATATTCAGAGTATGTATATTATTATTTTTATTATCCAATCAGTCAAAATTTATTCACAAGCTTTTTTTTTATTAGTAGTTAAGCTTAAGTTTATTAACATTAAAACAAACAAAATTGCATTATATTTATTTTCATTTCATTTATGAGCATTATAGGATGGAATTATTTTAAAGACGAAGACAATAACAAAGTATACATTTGGAAAAATTTATAAAAAGTATGTGTTGTTGTCAGATAAATGGTTTTGGTGCTAGACGATGTTACACGGCAATTTCTAATATTTACTTCACATAATGAAGATCGAGATCCGATTACATAATGGATTAATCTTTTGAAGTCATTCAATGAGGCGAGTAAAGATTATATGAATTAATAGCACGAGTATATAAAATAGTTCCACAGAACACGTTAACTACCTCACTAGGACTATGAGTACGTATTATTAAGAACACAGATCAAATGTCTTACCATAGCTTGTATTAATTAAGATATTTACATTTTTCTCCTCTAATTTGCCTAGATATATATATAGACATCCCCCATATTTAAAAACGACACAACAGGTCGCGGCGTTGTCATCGGGACGCATGGAGGAAAGATACAGGAGCAGGTCGCAAAGCAAAGAAATTGCTTAGAAGCACAATTCGCGTTTATTCACGATAATAGTCTTCGATTTCCACGACCGACCGTAACATGTTGTATCAAGGGCAGCGGTCAGACGGAGATCCCCCACGGACACGGGTTGACTCACTGGCACAGCAACAGTCAGCGCCCCAAAGATTATCGCGGCTAAATAATAAACTAAAGTTTAAAGTTGAACCAACATGATATGGAGCAACAAAGGGGCAAAAAGAGCCCGGGGTTAAAATAGAAGGCTCATATCCGACGCATATTTGTTCGTTTGTAGCGTTTTCACAGAAATCACATGATTTACCCATAGCTCCAAAGACCGAAAATATTTGTTCATGAAGGCACAACAGTATCTGACGAAAGCATTACGCTAAATAGTCAAGATTCAAATTTGTATAATGCAGGTTTCCACGGTGTCTCCCACGCATGATAGTCCACCGATACGATACTACGGTCTTTGTATGGGCAGAGTAACGATGAAGGAGGGTTGAATATTACATAGCGCAAATAGAATAATAATCAAAGGTTCCTGTTCCGGATCCATCACCATACCAGTCACTATAATATACTACTCTTTGTATACGAGCCACATTAGGAAGCTAAAGAAAGGCGAAAATGAGCACTTTTACAAGCACTCACTAAAACACTATCAATCGTTATTAGAATACACGTAAGGCAGGTAAAGTAAGATTTTTTTTCTATCACTGTGTCTCCTGAAGCTCCGGAGGGCAGAGCTCACATGGGATGATGGGAAGACTGATATCATGGCGAACAGGTTACTGAAAGTAATGGTCCGCAGAACGTACTGATTATAAGCCCTGGGAATACTCTTTCCACTCATACTCTTACACAGTATCTAGCTCGCAGCTATACACAATACGAGTATATACAAGTATAGCGCCTATATTATCCCCATTCTTTTTTACGACTGCGAATCTTGGCATCACCAAAAGTCAATGCAGCCACATAATTGCTTTTGAAATCAAATTCCAGCGTCGTAGAATACTCGGGTACAATGGTTTGACTTTGTGTGGCAATGCCAGGCGAGAAAGCGGACAAGGCAGCCTTTCATACTACAGTTGGTCAAGAGACGAAATGGACCTGCATGAGACATTCAATCAGGATACCGCAGGAGAGCATAAACTACAGCAGCTTTTTCTTTAAGCTCTTGGGCTCTTATCTTTCTAGAGGGCCATCGGGAACAATACACATCATGTGATCGACGGATCTTTGGGAGGCAGAGCTGACATAAGATGAAACAAGGACCAGCACTAAAATGGTAGTTTGTGACAATCATATACTTCAATTAGGGGGCGGACATGGAAATTATGACAACTATGCAACCAAATATATTGTATGGTAATTATTTATTGAAGTAATGCCGAAACGAGAATCGCATTCCGCTGAAATATTATGCAGAAATGGAGCTATCACAAAATGTAAGCTACATACAATTGACATCCAAATATGTATGAATGATGCTTCAATTCTCATTGCATAAGCTTCCGTATAATACCTCAAGATCAAAGCAAGCAGCCTGACCTAAAAGCTTGGTAAGAGATCTTGAGTTCATTACCTACAGCATGAGCAACGCCCGCTATACTATTCAGATCCCAGGCAAAGCTGCACATGAAACTTTAATTGTATTCTTGAGCGGGCAAATAGGACTTTATCGTATACTAAAGACTGTATTTAGTATTTGAGATTTTATTTCAGTTTCAGAAGATTACTGTATTATGAGTAAGAACAGTATTTGAAAACATAGCCGAAAACCTCGATACACAATTTTTCGTCTCTTATTTCTGTTCGCTTGTCGGACATTTATGTGTCGCTATATTGGCATTTTGATAAGTCCGATTATGTACTTGGCTGCTATGGTTGGTGCGCCGTTAATGGCTATCACCCAACGCCACTTGCGGCGCTGGGCGACAGCCGATTACAAGCGCGCTTAGTCGTCAGTTAAATACCTGTCCGACCAGCGAAACGTCATGTAAAGGTCGGACGGGAAAATCAAGTCTTTAATTAAAATAAATGCGAATTGTGCTTCAAAAACAAGTTTTCGATCTGCTCCTGCATCCTTCCTCCACACGGCCACGTGACGAACCCGCGACTTGTCACCCTTTTTAAAGACGGGGATGTCAATTTTATTAAATACAGTATAAGCGTATATGTTATAATTAGACTGTATCCGTTGAAATCCAACGTTTTATAAAATGACGATCCCGGCTATCCTGGATCTACTTTTGCCGAGATCGCCATCGGGACGCGTGGTGAATGGATACAGAGCAGGTAACCAAAGCAAAGAACTAATCAAGAAGCAAATTTAAATTTATTTGAAATAAAAGAATAGTCAATATTCAATCGTCCGTCCGGTTCAGATAATTCCGTGTCCCTCACAGGGGCAGACTCCGACTGCGATCGCTGACAGTAAATCACTGCGCCAAAATTAACCTAACGTTTATCTATGAAACTAATTGCGCCCACGTGATAGGTAGCGAACGGTTAAAACAAAAAAATAGCCCTTACATGCGCCATGTCTTGTGACAGTTCAAATCTAAAACTAGACTAAAATTTTTACATATGCTTTTTAGACGAGCAAACGAAAATAAGAAACAAAATATCGCACATCGAGGCTTTTCAGCACCAGGATAAATGAGCTATATCGGGATGGTATCACCATCCACTGTTGAACTTAGGTCTTCCGCACAAATCTATATCCTTCTGGATCCTCCATCTTCCGCTTTCAGTCTTCTCTCAATCTTCCAGTTTCATCAGTCCATCTTGCAGGGAGTTGTACAATACTTTCATTGCTCATCGACCGTCGTCTCTTCGGCAGATATGTCCTGCCTAATTTTTCGGTAGCATATACTACATGAGTTCTTCTTTGAATGTCCAAGTTTCAAAATCTTTTCTACGATAAGGTGAACATCGTAAGAACAAAAATTAAATTGAAAATTGAGGCTTAAGCTAGTGAGTGATTATAAAATTAAAATAAATATTTTTACGTATTTACGTGTATGCAAAGATACAAATGCTAGTAAAAATTCATAACTTTAACTTTACAAGTACATAAGTCACAATTTTGGGGAAGTAATTACTTATCGTTAAAAACATGAGAGTAAAAACTTCTCCCACGTGAAAGCTTTCAGCATTAAGTATTTTCAACATTGACATAACTAGGTACAAATAAAGCTAGGAAAAATATTTATTTATTTTATATTTCCGTGTAACTCACTTAAATATGTATGTAAACATTCAATTAATTAAGTATTTATGTACATTTTATTAATCTACGAGTATATATAAAGGCTTCTTTTTTTAAATAAAGAGAATGGAGTATTCGTAATGAGTTCTTAGAAATATAAGTACGAAGGAATAATGTTTCAGAAAATATTGTCTTATTCTTGTCACAAATGTCAGTAATATATATTCTATATATAATAATACATGTTGTATATAATAATATAATATATTCATATATAATATCGATAGCCCATTTGTTTCTTTATCACTTTATTTATATTTTTCATTTATTTAGATACATGGAGCATCATTTTAAAATTAAACAACAAAAAATTTACCAAATAGTTTAATGCAGATTTGTATTTAACAACATACAAAGAAAAATCAATTAATTGGAGTACAAAATACGCGATCTAAATTTAAAGCACAAAGTGAGAGCTCTGTCCGGTAGCTAGCCGACTACAAAGGAAACACGGAAACTGGAGTGGACTGTACCATTAATGGAAAACTGCACTTTAACTGTACAGCAGTTGTACGGAACTAGATGGAAAATCGGAGTCTAAAATCCTCGTTGCTAACTCTCAAGAACCGTAAATAAAACATTGTTTTGAAGGCCATCGGAAATTATACGTAGAATGTACTCGGTACAGATACGGAACGTCAAACTGAAATGGAATGAATTGAAGACTATGGAGGCTAACAGAGCTTTGTTCCGGCAGTTCTTGATGATCGTATGCGGAAATGGTGTGATGATAATTATGATGTTGGGGAAAAAAGAAATTACTTTCCGGACAAAAAATAGCGTCAAAAACTACACATAATGGATATAGAAATAGAGAATATATTCACGCTGCAAATGAAAAAACTTATCTACAATTAGTAATTCAACTAAGAAGACAAAACTTTTTGAAAGATATTAACATATGTATACATCAGGGTTGTGAAGTATTTTATTTGAAGAACATGGATACATTTTTAAAGCGAAAATGCCGCAATGTCTTAAAACTAGGGCATATAACCAATGCATCTTACCGGTAATAACTTATGACACGGAGACGTGGAATCGAACAGCAGATTTTACCCATAAAATAAAGGGCACCCAACATGCCATGGAGAGAACTTAAATAAATAGTGGATACTACCCAAAGAATAGGCACATCCAATTGGCAATGGGCAGGACATCTCTGTCGAAAAGACGATGGTCAATGAGGAAGAAAGTGTTGGATTTGCATTCAAGAACTGGAAAACGGAGCGAAGGCCGACCCCCTGAAAGTGACGACATCAGATGAATAGTGGAAAAAGTCTGTGTGCGGAGGGCAAATAATCGATAAGGATACTCATGCAGAAGGTCTACGTTCAACAGAGGACGAAAGAGAATTCTTTTAAGGATTCTGCTTTTTGAAGTAAATAAAAAAAACGATACGTTTAAGCTACGAGTTGTGTTTCGTAAAAAGCATCTAAATAGTTTATGGCGCATTAGAGAAATCTCACTAGAAAAGTACGTAAGACGGACTCTGAAGTGGGAGGCTCCGCTGTTGAAGTAATTAACACGTTGATCACAGGGCGCAAGTTGCTTTGTCCCCGTGAACTGAAGGCGGACGGGGAAGGAATTTATAATGGATATTTAATTAGAGCTCCGATCGTAGTTGGAAGCCTGCAATCGGTAGGCGTTAATTAAATACTATTACTATTACCTGCACTCGACATTCTCGACTAATTAATTGCTAAGAATTTTCGTACGTTGCAAAACACAACTAAATGTAATAGTATTTGCTAGTTTCTTTGAGCGTCTGTAATCATTGCCGTTGACGATAGGAATTACGCTTTCAACAGTTTATTTTTGCATTAATAAATCCAGGTTAAGCTATAAATGCGCATTAAAACAAAAATGTGTACAGTATCAGATAATATACCTTTATGTCATATAATTTATTCTATTACATTTTCAAGTCCACTCTATTAACTGATCGTCCACAAACTGTCATCATTAGGCTCTGTCAGTCGCTATGGTTACATCTCATAGCGTGTTATCTCTTTATGCTATTCAGCGGCATCCGAAGTACATGTCCCAACATGCATCACTTTTGTCTTTGATCGACTAGTATGGAAGAGTGGCTTGTCTGCTCTCTCACATCGACATTCTTTAGTAATTTAAGCAATCGTACACCGAGTTTCCTGCGCATGTATCTGTTTTCAAAACCCATTTGACAGGTGCATTGGCTGTCGGTGAGATGCCAAGATTCGCAAGAGAATAAGAACGATACGTGTACAATTAAGAGTCAACAGGAGTTAAGAGACGATCGAAAAGCGAGCTCCTTCAACAGTTCTCAGTGACGTATACACCGATATATCTGAAACTCTCGAGTCTTTCAATAGTCTGACCCGCGCTAGTAAATGCACAATCTGTATGTCGACAAGCGCGTTTGCATAGTGACTAGGTTTTCTTTACTTAAAGTTGCATACCCAATCATAGAGAGTTTGACGTATAAGCATATTATGTAGAAGTACCTGAATTCGATAAATACTTTACACTTTTTTAAAATATACTTTTTTAAATAGTTTGCACATTATGCGGCGTACAAACCCAAAAGTTTATATAATTATAATAAAAAGAATAAAAAATCCTTTATAATATGTAATTAATAAATATGAAAATAATTGCTTGGGTCTTTCATTCTTCGTTATAATTTGGCCCAACCTATATGCGGCAATGTGACAATGTAACTCTAGACATTTATATTCTAGTGTCAAACAGCCGGATAAGTATTTGTCAACACATGGGCCAGCCCGGGTAATGGACTCGGGATAATGAAAGCAAGAGATAGATGTGCTTCGGGGTAATACCTAGGGAGCAATTACCCAGAATGATATATTAATATGTATAACTTAGCGGATACATTTAAACAATAAACATAATGGCTTGGTAAGGCATGATCCATCGAGTCGAAATGTCTGCATGAGAGTGATATTTTGGCTGAACGTTAATAACTGATATTAACAACCTTATGCGAGGATAAGGTTGATGAAATAATATAACGTATCATTTTACATTTATTTTATTTATAAACGTTAAAAAACCTTCGTCATTTCATAGGGTTTAATAAAGGAAGACCTCAACCTCACAAATTTGACAATTATTTAAGGATAAGGAGGCACAGATTTTTTGTTCTTCCTAGAAGTAATACTAACCTGCCAGAGACTATGCCTCTTGGGAGAGTGATTAGACTGTTCAACCATATCGTCTTAAGTATTTATATATTCCACTTGAGAGAATCCCAGATTCAACACGAGCTCCACAAATTTATTAATCAAAGTAATTTCGTGGAGTCTTCTGTTTAGCGAGCTTCGGGACTTTTTAATAGTAATTGTTAATAATCATACATACCTGTATTTATAAAAAAAACTTTATTACATCTTATTTCAGGATCAGAGTAAAAAAAAAAAAAATCTGAAAGAAATTAAATAAATAAATTGGATAAAATTTAAATTTAAATTTAACCTTTTAAGCGCGAGACTCTAAGACTGTCATGTATATTATCCACAAAAAAGATCTGGAAATATTCATATACGAATAGAGTCGTACATAAATAATTAAAGCACGATCTTACGTACACGTACACGTACATTTAAAAAAAACTCACAATCCGACCTTATTAAGAAATTCTGTAATCTCCGTTCATCAATCTTCGTAAAAATAGTTTAAAATAAATGTCGATAATAACAAGTTTTTTTCATAAATAAATTATATAAAACACCAATTAATAATAAGCAAGAGCTTTCAAATGCAATACAGTCAGATGTAGTATATTATTGAAAAGTGTTTGTTTTTGGTGGGTTTTTAGACTATAGTCGTAATTCAATATTACAATAATTATAACCAACTAAAAATAAGAACCAATATTTTACAAATGATACATGTTAATTTTTTGACTCGACTGTCGGATCAAAAAATGATCATGGTTGCGAAGGTTCATGGTTCGAATTCCAGCGCCTGTCGTTTTCAATCTCAGATTTTTTGATGAGAAAAATGACATATAAAATAACATATTTGCTATGAATTCTTATCAGTTTTTGACAATTGTTTGGATTAATAATATCAGCAGTATTCAACATTCAATGTTTTTCTAGTCTTATATTTACATCTTCGTTCATTATTTACTACGAATGTGTATGACCAGAAAATAGGAATAAAATATTTTGCAATATATTTACTAGCAACATAAAAGCAGCATGTCTCTGGTTGATGGAGGAGGGCTGTGTCCATAAAAAGGAAACTATAAGAAAACATCAGACATTTTGTAGGAATAACTTTACATCCAAAGATACAAAGTCCGCATATCCCACGGGAGCAGACATTTCTTTATCCATCGGATCTCATAAATGGGCAATTTAAGATGATGTGACCAGCATTCAAGAAGAACCGACATTAAGAGAAAGAAAAATAAAACAAAGGAAAACTAATGGAAAATAAAACGTGCTGTTATGAAAAGAACTTACGAACTGTTAAGCTTGTGAATAAATGAAGACTGATAGAATAATAATAAAAATATACATACTTTGAATATATACTATAGCGACATCTATCGTACGATGATAACAATGATATAAATACTAGTTTCAACGCAAGTCAGTCTAGGCAGGGCAATGGCGTAGTTCGCCGAGCGGTATGAATACCTGGGCATAGTTGGTTTCCAAGGTCCGCGGTTCGCATCCCGCTTCTGCCGTTATTTTTGTGCTTGGATTGACGCGTTGAAAAAAGAATTTTATGTATGGTATATGTATATTTAAGTAATAAAAAGAACTGTATTATTTGAAGTCTAAACATTAAATATATACGTATAAAGTTACTATTAAATTATCATCTATAGACATGTGTTTTACTGATATCGTTTGACCAATTTTATTTAACGATTTATTTGGTATAATTACGCACTTACTTTAATAGTTGATGTAAAGTTTGCTACTTCTAGGCCCTCTAATTTTACGCAATCGCTAAGCGAATATCACAATCTTCTTCTTCGTAGTGTCAATCCGGTGGATTGGTTTGGAGGAAAAAAATCTTCAATCTCAATCTCCACTCTTGTCGATCCTCTGCAATCCTCTTTAGCTAAGCATAAGAGCTACAACTCATGTCCTCGAACACTGGCTGCAAATACTCCCATCTAGGACGCCCTCTTCAGTTTATACCCTCAACCATCCAATTACGAATAATATTCATTGGCCAGTTACATGCAACTGGTGGTTAAAGACAATCTTCATCGGTGCGATATCAATATATACTCGTACATAATAAGCCCACCAGTTACACGATTCTGCGCGCAATATGGCTACTCTCAAAACTAGGGCATCTCTAGCTCACCTGTCGAGCAGGGAACGCTTGCTATGCCCAGTTCTACAGCAGGTTTAACAGTTTCCCAACAATGCGCCGTCAGCAACAAAAGCTCTTTTCCGTGCGGCGAACCTCGCACAGCCAGAGAGTAGTGTGGAAACGTCGGACCCAGGAAGTTACACACAAAAGCTCGTCACTCGATACCAAAAGCAAACCATCTCGATGGTAGAGCAAGCAATATAGAGCAAGCAAATAAAAAATATTACGGTACTTCAATATCATTTAAAGATTGCATATTAACATATAGATTATAAATATTGATTCGCGGTGGAACATTGATATTGAATCTACAGTTTTTATAAACAGTTATCAAGTACATTTGTTTTTCATTGAAAAACTTCGAAAGCCCCTTCCTACTCTTTACAAAACATATATTTACACTCGTCACGCTGGTGAAGCCTTCATTGATGTTGAAACTGCAGTCTTCCAACAAGTGATTAAACAGTAAACAATATATGATATTTAAAAAAAACGAGAAAAAAAACGTCTGACTGAGTATTATTCTGCATGCTAATTTAAACATTTTCTTGTTTTTTTTACTAATTTTTAACTTTCAGTTTTCTCGTTGTATTGAAAATGCTGAGGTGGGCGGACAGTATTCGAAATGAGCATATTTGGGGTTCATTTCGGGTGGCCCCCATACCTGAAAAGATTAGGGAAAGCCGCCTAAGATGGTATGGGCATGTGACACGGAGATATGAGGTCCACATGGTTATAAAAGCCCTCAACATACCCACGCTGAGAAGAAGAACTGGAAGACCATAGGCAAACTGGACTGCAACTGTGGACAAGGATCTGAAAACTCTAGGCTTGACCGAGAATGCAACGCAGAACAGACAGACATGGCGAATGTTTTCACAAGGACAGCCGACCCCAGATTATGGGAAATGGCGAGGCTAAAGTGAGAGCTTTTCTCATCGAATCGCTTCAATTTTATATTTGGTCGATTCCCTTCATATTAGAGTCAAACAGTTAAGCACGAAAAACTAATAGAAATATAGCTTCATTTAACCATTTCTATAGATTTGCGTACTTTCTTTTTGGTACTCAATTTGTTTGAATGATTAATACAGCTAGGATTTATTTCGTCCAAAATTAATCCTGAAAGTAGAGGTGAGTATAAAATTTTAGTTTATACAAGAGTACGGGTTGGAATATATATGTGCTTATTTCATAACGTATACATGTTATGTATATAATGGTGGGCGATAATAAAAAATTAAATTGCGCAACAATATTGCTGGAACGAGTTTATCAATTATTTTTTTATAAAACGCCGATTCAATGAAAAAAAATATTCAATCATCAACGATTCAATAAACAAATTCGTTAATTGGAACACGGCTCAGTAGCCTAAAAATGTACGCATTTCATTTTTTTCGAATCAAATTAATATTTTCAAAATTTGAGCCAAATTGTATGCGATGTTTAAATAAAAAAAGTCGGCATGAAAATACTGCAAATTCAATGCATTTTATTTATAAAGCTCATATTAAAATTCTTCTGTATGAACACATCTCAAAGGCCTCTAGTCTTTTTATCACTTTCAGATAATTTAATAATGATAAAATTTCTCGGAATTTCATGGAGAAACCGCGTCACGAACAATGAGGTTCTCAGCATAATCAAGGAAAATAGGCACCTAGTAAGAACCATCTCAGAGAGGCGAGCCCGATTGATCGGTCACATCATGCGCCACGATGGTCTTCTTCACGAGATTGTGGAAGGGGTGGTTGTGGATAGAAACTGCAGAGGACGCCGTAGACGGAAGTATTTGCAGCAAGTGTTCGAGGACATGAGTTGTAGTTCTTATGCTGAGCTTATAGAGGATCGAGAAGAGTGGAAATCAAGATGAAATATTTTTTGCTGCAAACCAATGTACCGGATTGATACTACTAAGAAAATTAAAATTCCTTATGATATATCCTTTACAACGTCGTACATTCTAGAAAAATATTTTATTTTAAGGTCTCCGGACTATGTTCCCAGGCGGAGAAATTTGGGACTAATCATGAGCAATGGCAACTGCCAGAACTGAGTGGCGGCAATTTATATTAACCATATGTTTTCGTTATGAAACGGATATGGAAAGTAAAGAAAATGTTGAAATTTAAAACTGGTGAATTTCCTTTTTTTATTTGAATTTGAATGTTTGAAGAAATTTCTTGATGCTAATATTGGCTAAACGGAATTCATAGCAGGGTTAATAATAGCATGTGATAATAATACTAGTATTTTTTTGTCATTTCAGAATAATTCAAGTATTATTCTTTACATTATTAATGCTTCAATGGGCAAAATAAATAATTGAAATTGGAAAAGAATAATTCGTTAGTAAATATCGTCCGGTTTGGATTTTGTTCGGCTTCATTGTTATTCCAAGCCAATTTAGACGCTCAATTAATATTCAGATATCCAGGAATATATTATTAGAAAATATATTTTTAGAAAACCGTTATTATTCTTAAGTGTACTGACTAAGAATCAATTATTCAATAAATATTACTATCTATTTTGGTCAAGAATTAATAAAACAAACAAAAAAATATTAACATCACATATTATTTCAACATTATACAACAATCATTTAATAACAACATACAATAGGTTTATTTATTTATTTTGTAAAATTAGATTAGGTCAGATTAGATCAGATTATATAGAGTTTGTTTTTTTTTTTTTATTATATTTTATATGTATATATTATTTAAAACAAACTATTATTTGTATGTTATGTCCATATAAACCTATTTTTGTAATTTTTTTTATCAAAGATACTTATCATATATATGGCGCCTGTATCGTCCCCATCATACTTAACGGCTGCAAATTTTTATATCTATAATCCAATGTACAAGTAGAAAGCGGGCAAAGCAACCTTATATTCTTCAATCGGTTAAGAGACCGGATCCCGCAGGAGATTATAAACAAAAAAGGACTTTTCTTCTAACCCCGAGCTCACAGTCCTGGAAAGCCTTCGGAAAGTATGATATATATATATATAATGTAATCGGAAGAACTTCTGGAGGCAGGGCTCACATCGGATGTTAAAAGGACCATGGTGGTTAAAAGAAAATTTATAGCACTAGTTTGTGACGACCATATACTTCAGAGAGTGGACATGGAAATAATGAAACATATTTCAGATGATACAAGTATTGCAGTTGATATAAACCGTATAAAATTGGAAGGAACAGGTCTTATATTTTTCGAACACAAACGTGGGAAAATACATGTGTTTTGAGTTATTTTATTCCGCTTTGAATATGAAAACGTGGAACCTTACAAATTGTGTAAAATGTATAAAGTAAACATTTTGACTTGCTTTATTCATAACCACGTTATCCTTACATCTGAATGTAATGCTCTCAACTTTCACAATTGATTGAATCCATGGAAAAGAATCAATCAGTTGTATGAAAAAGAAAAATGATTTTTTTAAATCATTTTTGCTCTGAAATGTTTTATTATTATCCACTGTTGTTTTTTTTGTGTAAGTCTGTAATAGTTTCATATATATATTACAAAAAATAAAACTTACATTGAATATAAATGATACCTTATATTTTCAGTTGATGATAAGAGATGCATACAAAATATATTATAAAAATAAATAACTTTACTTTCCTTTCATATGTATCACTGTTTATTTACACACTGGACTGGATTTCACGTCCATTGATAGCTTCTTTAGTTTTTAAGTGTAAAAAATATTATCAGTGTGTTTATAAACAATTAAGCAATAAAACAATGTAGATAATAATTATAATAACAACCAAATAGTAATAATAATTATAATGTAGAATTATATGTTTGGTAAACAGGAGATCACGAGTTCAAATTTCGTCGGGGCTTAGGACTAACAACGTCCATTTTTTTTCTATATTTTTTTAAATTAATATTTTTCCTCAACCTTGAATTCCAGTTACTATATCACCACTATCAACTTCACTATTCTTTTCACATTTTTTTAGATCAAATGGTTAAATTTTTCGTGTATTTGATAATTTATTCTTCACGACATTTTGGAACGGATGGCTGAGGGTAGAAACTTTACAGGGCGCCCTAGACGGGAGTATTTGCAGCAAGTGTTCGAGGACATGAGTTGTAGCTCTTATGCTGAGCTGTAGAGGGTTGCAGGGGATCGAGAGGAGTGGAGATCGAGATGCAAGATTCTGTTGCTGCAAACCAATCCACTGGATTGATACTACGAAGAAGAAGAGGACATATAAAAAGGATGTTCATTTACTTCTCTTCTGGCCTATATACAGTACATGGAAAAATGCATTCGAGTAAGATGCATAAAACATTTCTGAGTGCAGTCGGGTTGTAAACCTGCCAGGCGCAATATCGAATTGAATTCAAGAGGTTGCAAGAGGAAACGGATGAGACGGGAAAATAGCATCTGTCGTGAAACTTTAACTGAATCAAACACTTTGTCGCCTGAAAGCGCTGAAAATATTTCGTTCAATTCCTTTTTAAATTACGGCATAAGAGTTACAGGTGTTGTCGTATCATTAAAAAGTATGATAAAATTAAATAGAATATTGATCGATATCAAACTGTGAAAATCGTGAATCCACATACGCTACCCAAAATGAAGCATATTGTAGTCACAAACTGCCGACACCAATTTAAATAAATACGTTATGTGGTATTATATTGGAATGAGGGATTATTTCACACAGACCGGAGTAATTATAGAGCATTGATATCAGCTTGATATGGCTCTGTTAGGCTGATGCCGTATAGTCTCGAAAAACGATCTTGTATCTCTTATTTTTGTTCGCTCGCCTGACATGCTCATCTGACAGGCGTTTGCATACGCTATTTTATTTGTAATGACAGTTGCTTTATTTCATGTTGGTGCAACTGTTATCTTTAATTTGCTTTTTTGCCGCGATCATAAGCGGCGCGGCATGTCACAGTGTCCGGCAGTTGTCAATTAACTGGCGTAGAAATCAAGCCTTATTAAAAATAAACGCGAATTGTCCTTCGAAAACAAGTTCTTTCTGTTATTAATCTGCTCCTGCATCTTGTCACCCAGTAATTCGATACCCAACTTAAAGACGAGGATCTCAGCATAACAACATTTTTATTATTTTAAATCTCGGCCGAGGATCGATTCCATGAATTTCGCTTCGGTAAGCAAACGCTTTCACCACTAAGCTATTTTCGTCGGTTTTTCCCGACGATCTTTTAAAACGACGTCAGCCGCCATGATCTTCATCTTATCTTATGATATCATTGCCTCACATGGTTCCGTCGAGTACATTCTATGTACATTTTTGATAGCTCTCCTGCGGCATCTGAAGTACGAGTTCATGTCCCAGCCAGGTCTGATTTGTATATTAAACTTACTTTTGCTTAGCGAAAAAATCGAATCTGAAACCTCATATTCAATTGTACAACAAAAACTCTGAACTAATATTTTGTATTGTTTTTTTTTTTTAATTTAAAATATATCATAAATTATTATGAAAAAATGCTCCTAGAGAACACACAGCTTTGCTTTCAGATTAAAAACATTTTCAGGATTATCAGCGACGTACTGTTCAAAATTAAAGGACAATATCAAACTAATTTAACACGGCTTATTACAAGCTCCACGTTTTCGCTCTTCCGGGTAACTTTTTTTTAATCAACACCCTCGTCTGTAACTACGGTCAATGTACATCAAACTTTGCGGGCAAACTTCGGTCACTACCTGCCCGAAACTTGGCGCCCGGCCGCAGAGTCTCGCTTTCAAAATTATTCGAAAACTTCTTCCGCACCCTGAGGCCGTCCTCGGAGCGAATATAAACACATCTAATGAATAAAACTCTTGAAAACTGTCTCTTGAAAAATATTCGCCCCTTGAAAATCGAATCAAACCTTCCGGCGCGTGAAGAGAAAATCTTTCACTCTTTCAACGAAGTACCAAAAAATATATCCAATTGCATAAATTATTCTACTCGTACGAGTATATACAAAATAAAAATATGCATGCAATACAAAGCAATCACAATCTGTAACAATACTTATCAATAATACAAAAAAGGTTAATTTCTCAACTTAGTATATGGAAGCAATCGGAAATGGGTCAGCGCTGTGTATAGAATTGAACGAATCGCAAACTTGAATTGAAATTACGGATTAAATCAAAGCGTCTGCCGTTTCTTTTTCACCGATATTGATGAAAGAAATGGAATTTATTATAATATATTTTTTTTATTTAATTTTAAATTTATTTGCTGTGGATTTGCATGTAGGCAAATGTTCCAAATTACAACAGGATTATATATATTTTTTATGTAAACACAGGAGAATACCGATAGTTGGTAATAGTATAATTCTGAAGTATCATCTGAGGAATTTTATGACGCTTACCATGATGCATATGGCTAAGCGCTGCATGTGGAGTATTGATCTACCAACGTCATAGACTACATCCCGAAATTCACGCATCATCCTTATTATTACAAGAATTTACTATGAATGGGTGGTCTTCACGGGACGACTTTCATCTACCACCAATTTTAATTAATAGGCTATGACTGGCATTTTACGGGTGAGGGATCAAATTCACACCAACCGGGGTATTTCAGAGATCAGAAATCGATTAAGAATCCTTTTATTTTATCTCCATCGGGGATCGAACCTTTGGCTTGCAAAGCAAACGCTTTGACCATTGAGCTATACTAGCCGGCAAAATGTACCATAGTTGATTATTTCGATTTCTTCGATCGATATTTCTTGGTGGAATTCCATAATATCAGACATAAAATAAAAGATTCTTTAGAACTTATTTCACATATATATTTATTTTTTTGACGACCAGGCTGAAACATGTCGTCAAAAAAAATATGTGGAGTAAATTCTGAAGAATCTTTTATTTAATATATCTGATACCATAGTTAAATTAAAGGATGTAAAAATATGATTTTTTTATTTGCCCTAAACAAGATACGGCAATGACCTTAAAAAAATACAAACATGAGTAGGACGATATCTTAATTATAAGGATTTTTTATTTTCTTTAGAGTTTATATTTAAATTTACTGCAATTGTTTACTTTTGATTTGTTTTCGAATAAACGACCATTTTCGTTCTCGGGGTTTTCAGGAAACCGTCGGGAAGATAAAATCAGTCATAAATTAAAAGAAAATAGCAATTACGTAATATCCTATTCATTAATTTAGAATATAATTTAAAATCTTTAATAATGAAACCATGCAAGATAAAGGTCTTACTGTAAATTAAATTAACATCTTCAATATAATGCGGAAGCAAAAAAAAACACGGAATATAAAGCAAGCATACATTTAAAATATTTAGTAATATCATCCGCCCAGTATTATACAAAAAATAATTATGTTTTACGAAAATATACATATTATGTCTAAAATACAATTAATATTTTGAAATGTTTCAAAATTTAAAATAACTAAATCTCTCTTCAAAAAGTTCAATGATATTAAAAATGTAACAAAAGTAAAAGTGTAATGCTTTTTGATGAACTTAAATCTAAGTAATAAATTACTTAACCAAATTACTCATTATAAGACAAGCTTTTCCGAGTATAATTGAGAAAGTGTTAAATTTTGTACTGGAACCGAAAATGTTATGAAATTTCTTGCACAATCAAGAGCCGAGAAGTAATTTCAGCACAGAGGAGCATGATAATTATTTCCTTCACGTAAAATTAAACTTAACTTTCAGTGTCGAAACCCCGTGGAAAGCATACTCAAGTTTGATAGATTACTGAGGGTGGATTAAGCATACAGATGCCACAGGGTACCTGGTAATACTCTGCTTAGGTTTTCGATCACACGCGACGGGAAATTCTTCATGAGCAGAGAGCACAAAGAAACGAAAACGTGCGCGGCCTAAAAAACCTGAAGAAGCCAAGGCAATATCATCCACCCGTGTGATCCTGCTGAAAAAGACCAAAAAATGTACGAAAAGGCTCATATCAACGCGTATTTTGAGCAATTTATTTTTTGTTCTTTTGATCGACTGCTAAGTATACTAAACAATATCCCAAAATACATGGTCAACTTTGTGATATATTTTTTATGAATATTGAGAATAAAAATAAATCTTCTTTGCATTACTATAAATTTAACCCAATAAATCGCAATATTTATGATTGCTTGATGGTCAATATAAATAAATAAGGTTCTGTAAGGATAGGCTATATTCCACAACATATTCTTGAGTATTACCTTAATAATTGATATTTATTAGAATGTCTAATGTTCTACGTGTTTGTCTACTATTAAATAACTAACAGCTTGTACTTACTTTAAGTAATTTTAAGACATTAAACATTTATATAAACCCAAATTTATTTATTTTTATTTTTTTATTTAAATAGTCAGGAATCGTACTCAACATTGTTGGGTACATTCGGACACATAAAGCAGGATTTAAAATGTGATACGGTTTAATCTCGTTCACAATCGCCCAGTAGAGACTAACCCTGTTGCAGCACCCTGTATCAATTCAGTTGCTTGATGGTTTTTGCGACCACAGTTTATTAAAGCATTTTTTCCATATTTATTTAACAGAACCGTAGTACAACAAATAAGCATAGAGTAATAATAATACGAATATAAATATAATAACATAAGATAATAATATGTGTCAAAGATCACAGAGAAAAATTATACTATTGAGAAAAGAGTAAAAATATGAAAAAAGGATCTGAGGTGTGCGGTAGGTCATTTAGAATAGTTCAATGGATTAGTTTTAAGTATACTTCTTTCAAAATATCCTAAAGTTGCTTATATTTTCATTCACCATACTTAAAAAAAGATATTATGGATTCGTCATATCGCATTGCAAATCGATAATTAATATTTTCAAGAAATAAAAGTATTTTAGTGGACCCAAAACAGTTATATTTATATGGATTTTTTATTTTAATTTTTATTAGAATATTATTTTATTATTTCAATATTCTAATCTACTTTTATAGATCATTTTACTATATTATAATATTATTAAATATTAAATATACATATACTATACATAAAATTCTTTTTTCAACGCGTTGGTTTCCAAGGTCCGCGGTTCGCATCCCGCTTCTGCCGTTATTTTTGTGTTTGGATTGACGCGTTGAAAAAAGAATTTTATGTATAGTATATGTATATTTAATTATTAATAAGTTATATTTATGTTGCAATTCCCTTTTAAAATAGCAAGCAATTCGGTAGTACGAACATCTGGTCGGAAATAATTGTAGGTCGTGGACTAGGAGATATAAATGGAGATAGTCGGTCACAGTGGTCTCCAATCGATTACGGAGAGACGCCTAATGCCCGGGGGAGGCTCTATATCGATTATCTCTGTCCGGAAGTAACGAGATGCATTCCAGATAGCGAGAAAAACAAGTGGACTATTTGACTATCTGGTGGAAAATTAAATGAAAATCGCATTATCGATGAAGCGCCATTGTTGAACAGAATGTAACTATTTTTTTCCACGTGAACTCAAACAGAACAAATATATATTTGTACACAATACATATTTGATCATTGTAAATAAGTAAAATGTGTTTTATGGTTGAATTTATTTAAGTACGTTAAATAAACTATGTATTTTTAAATTTACAGAATACATGATAAGCGATAACAAATTAAATAACATTATTTTGTCAATACAGATATATTATAATGCGATTTTTTTATTTATAATAAATATTTACCGTTTTAATACAATATGTAAAATATAAAACTCGAGTAAAAACGTATTATTTTATATAAACGATTTATAGAAAAATCGTTTTAATAATAGTGTTCAATTCAAGCCAATAACATATTTATTACAATGTATTATTAGTGCCAAAACCTGAAAGATATTTTTTATGTTGACACACACAGGATAATACCGACAGACGGTGGTGAAGAAAATCACATCATTCTACGAGTATGACGCTTTTCATTTTTATGAAAAATTAAGCATTGCATATTGAGTGTTGGTCCGTAAGCGATATTAGACTACAGTCTGGCATTCACTTAACATCCATTTTAATTCACCATGAATGTTTAGTGTTCACTAGACGATTTTTGTATGCCACCATTTTCGATAAAAACACTATGACTGGAAATTTAGAGGTGACGGAGTAATCGAAAAATATTTTTATTTTAATATTCATCGGGGATCAAATCGACGACCTTTTGTGTGGTGAGCTAAGCCTTTACCTCTACGCCATACGTGCCAGCAAAACATTTCCACCTACAAAATTAATATAATGATATAAAAAAATATCTCGTGGTTGTGGGATTCATCAAGTGGATTACTAGTAAGCCACTCTCGGCCGACGTTTACGCGATTAAAGCATTATTTTTATTCCTAATTATGTAGTAATCCTGAAATTACCGTTTCGCATTAGGAAGCCACCACACCTTGAATAATATTGTCGTTTGAATCTAATTCGCAAATTAGTATTCCACGGGAAAGACACATTAACTTAAATATAATTAAATAAGCAGGTGTACTTAAGTCAGTGGTCGCAAAGCTATATCTCGCGAACTAATTAAATATTAAAAGAATAAAGCGTAATTTTTATTTTTTATTTTAACTTCTAAATTGCACTCAGACTAATCACTTTATCATGTTATGTGCAGGTTTCATTAATTTACAATTGAAAATATACGACTAATGTTATGTGGTGAGTGATGTATAAGTAAAGCGTGTGCGTATCACGCAAAAGGATTTGAGTTTGATTGCCAAAAGGCCCAAAATAAAATTTTATATTGGAAATGATTAATTTATATATCTATATTCATAAATTTGGAAATATCTCCAGTTGTCATTATGAATGAATGAATACTGAAGAAATAAAATTAAGTGGTATACAAGAGGTTTCATGAACGCATTAATGGTGAGTGTCCATAAAAATTGATGCGTACATTATTTTGTCTAATGACTTTATAGGAGCAACGCACCGTATGTGGTAAGCTATCTTTAAAATAACAAGCATCATAGGTGTCTTAGATGAAATTTCTGCATCACCAGATGACACTTTTTTTGTCTATGTATTTATATAAAATAAGATAAGTTTATCATATTTAAATTCCAAGAATACCCTCATCATTAAATAGTAAGAAAAAAGGATAGATGACAAAGAATTAAATATAGATCTGGTACTAGTAGCTGACAGGTGTCTCTGGAAGTGGTGATCGTTTTTGGTTCATTTAAATCACATATGAAAGAGGTAATGCTTGTCATGTTTGAAGTGCAACGTTTGAATGTATTATTGAGTAAATTTTCTTCTAGGGATAAAAAATAATTACTGTACATTTTTTAAATAATAATTCTTCTATCGATTTCTTGTTTTTTTTTGCATACATAAAATTTTAATATGATTTTTTTGTTCTGCGTTAAAGATCACGAAAAAGTTAAACACTGCGACTCACAAAAAAAAGGTTTTGTATGCCTGCCTAATATGGTACAACTAAACAGTACTACACCATAATATTCCTTTTAATGGTAAGGTATAACAATGAGACAGAAGCTGGCATTAGAAGCTACGATCTCGAGAATATAATACAATTGTGATTAATGTTAACGTTTTTATAAAGACTCACGTTCAGGATTTATTGTACACTTCAGGAGGTGGATCTTCCGGACTTACCTGAAAAGAAAAATAAACAATAATTAGCCATATTTAAACACTAAAATCACAAAAAAACGTAGCAAAATAATACAGCTGACATAAAAAAAATCATTAATTCGGCTCTCGGACAAACAGATCGAAAGACATTTGGCACAAAGACACAAATACAAGAAACTACTTTGACAATGAATATTTAATCGTACGAAATTATTTGTTCAAAATCAATCAAATATATGGTGGAATAATTATTTCATTGTTTATGTTAAGCTTTTACATATTAAAATGTATAAAATACAAAATAATCCGAAGGT
This sequence comes from Glossosoma conforme, assembly GCA_022606575.1. NCBI lineage: Eukaryota > Metazoa > Arthropoda > Insecta > Trichoptera > Glossosomatidae > Glossosoma > Glossosoma conforme. The sequence continues at coordinate 1,711,288 of JAGTXR010000010.1, read as the reverse complement.
TTAAGATATTTCAATTGTGACTTTATTGTTTTAAAACATAAGCTTTCTGTTAAAAGTATATTATGTGTTATTGATATTCAATTATTCATACCTTCGGTAGGTAAATATGCTTTGAATCAATAATTTACACTTCCAAAGGAAATTGATAGTGAACATAAGTCAGTTTCCGGTGCGACATTATTTATCGGAATAAATTAAAGCTATACTACACGTACATATTTTTTATTGGTAGCGAGGAGTGGAAATTTACCTTTATCCGGTACATTTGTATCGTTTATATATTTTTTCAGCTCCTTTTCATGAGTACTGTTTTGTAATACTATTTTATTGTTTGGTAAAAAAAAATGTAATTCATTTATTAAATATAAAAATAAGTCTTCTCCGCAAAATTATGAGAGTAAAATTCTCTATAATTAATTATTGGTGTAGTTTTTTTGAGAAAAAAATACCTTGAGCACCGAAGAATAAATTTATTAATACAATTTATAAATATTTCAATACCTAATAAAGTTACGCACCAAAATATATTTAATTTAAAATATTCAATACAATTCATTTCTTGAAAAGTTTGAATCCTAACAGTTTGACTGCCGTGGTTTTATTTCTGTAGTTAATTATGAATAAAAATTATTATCCGATTTGATGTTATTTGTTGTGTATAGTAAACGAATCATTAAATAATATTGAACGCCTGTTTGTTAATCAGAATCATACAAAAATATTATAATAATGAGTTACATCATGAACGAATACGATCCTTATTATTTTTACAGGTGCGTAGTATTGTATTTCATTATATCAATGTGAATTAAAGTAAACATTACATTGATATGGTACAGTATCTGAGCGTGGATATCTGCCAAGAAAGTTTTCCCTGAAAAAGTATATAACATGAAATATAATAATACACGGTACGGTAAAAACATTCTGGTCTGATTATATCACATATTGCCAAGGGAGATGGTCGAATTCTATGAATTGCCTAGGAAGGAATTCATGTAATTTTCCTAATTTCTGTCTCGGGCGATTAATGATCATTAGGACTAAGGCATAGCTTGAAATCTCCTAATTGATCCATTTCGAGACATCAGCTAGGCCTGTGGGTCGCATGAAACATGATACTTAACATGCTCAAAGGTAATATACTGCACAGGCATTCCCCTAAGTGATATTATTTGCGAAAAATGTGTGTCATCATAAAGATGAAGACATTTGGATATCATTTTATTGTATACGAGATTGGATAAGTCTCTATGTTATCGTAATAAAAGAAATAATTATTGTGGAATAATTCGTATCACCCTTATGCAGATACTTCTCTTAAGATTTGAAATGAGTCGAGGGCTGAAGTCTCCTCACTTTAATCATGCAAATACAGGAGCAGATACCTTAAGCATTGATGAAGTTGAATATTATGAATTTTCAAGAAAAATATGAAGTTGCAACGTAAAGATTACGAATCCAATTCATAATGTACTAAGTAATATATTCAGATAAACTAGGTATCAAAGCAATAAAAAATACGTGCTCATCCCAAAATCTCATACTCGGCTATATATACATCATTTGCAGTTACGAATTAACAATGTTTTTTTTTATTTTGAAGTGAAATAACATCTAAGTGTCTCGGATTACGTTCAACTAAAGACGAATATGTTTATTTTATAAGAATTGACAAGGAAATAAATTTGTACCAATTAAAAATAAAAAACTTACATGAATAACCATTTTTTCTAACCATATTTAAATTCACTAATGCAAAACATGTGTTAATATAACAATGACTAATAATTGGATTGTTTTTATTATTAATACATTTTTATTTAAATAAGTAACTGAAAAAATACTGAAAAAAATTCTTAATTAAAAAGTTCTACAAAGATATATACTTTTGATACAAAATCTAATATTTCAAAGATGCGGTCAAGCGAAGAAAAAAATATTCCCATCAGAATCGAATAATAATTATAAATTACATTTGACAGGTGAGCCGGATGGGGGTTTCCCATTTTATTACCTGTACAATATTACATTTCCAATGTAGGAATCTATCACAAGTAAAATACAACGAAAGTGTGGGTTAGGGTTTATTTATACACGCCCCAGAGGATTACTTCCCGAGCTGAATTCTACAAAGTCCGGTGAAGATATAAATTTTTTGATTCCTTCACCCCGTCGCTTTATGTTCTCCTGTTTGATGTTATACTCGTACAATACTTTCGGCAAATAAAATAACCCGCGAATAATAAACTTATCCTAATTTCAAGTAAATGACATTACATCGCAAGTGTATTACGATTCAATACTCTTTCACGCGGGATAAAAGTGAGATATTTTTACACGTTAATGTAATATTTTTCTCTTTGACACTGTTTATGTGGAATGTTTTGTTGAGCATAAAAGCAACTATTCGAGTAAACTCTATCGCCATTCTTCTAATTTTGTTGAGAGTGAGCTTAGGGGTAAAACGTTTCATTATTAAACCAAAAATCATCAGTTTGATACCCGACAAACTTGAAAAAGATTAAAAAAAAAAAACATTTCGAAGCTCTATTAATACGCAAGGTTAGTGTGAAATGATCACTTACCAGTAAAATACCGGTCATAGTTTATAAATCGAAATTCATCAGTGACTAAGATCGTCATTTGGACACCGCCCATTAATAGTGAGTCCCCGTTAAAATGGATGATAGGTGAACGCATATGACGTTGATGGATCAACACTCAACATAAAAATTTAGCCATACCTAAAAATTACTAGCGTTACAGAAGATGAAATTTATTTACTTTCGTTTTTCGATTTTGTCCAAACTCATACATGATAGAATTACTTTTTTGAATAAAATTGGGTAAATAATATTAAACTTACAGATATAATTGAAAAATAGCATTTAAAGAGAATGTGGTATTATATAAATTTCAACTTGGCATATTTTAATAATTTATTTTAAATAATTACAATCGTACACTATTTTTTTTAAGCAATGCAACGAATATAAAAACAAACTTAAGAGTTTTAATAATAATTTTTCAATGGAAGCTGTTTCATATTTCATTAGTTTCTACGTTAAAGCGATTCATCAAGGAGAAACCAGCACTGATTGCCAATCAACTGCTGGAAGCCAGTTGAGAACACAAGTACCATCGCTTGGAGAGCTTCGAGTCCTTTGTTACTACGTTATAGCAATTAATAACTGGTCCATGGAATAACAGTCGTGCAGACGCTAGTATAAACCAGTACTGAAAACATCAGTTCAGTATAATGAAAACTGAAAAAAACCTACAATAAAGTTATAAAGTTTCGACATGAGCTCCACGAATTTATTTATCAAAGTAATTTCGTGGAGTCTTCTGTTAAGCGAGCTTCGGGACTTTTGAATAATTGATGTTCATAATCATAAATACGTATATTTATAAATTGTTTGTATTAAATCTTATTTCAGGATCGTATTAAATAAAATTTGTTGTGTTTCTGAAATAAATAAAATTGAAATTGAAAAGTATAGCCACTAAAAATAACAACAACTAACAAGCGAAACATGGTTATTATACCATCATATAACAAAGAAATAATAATAACATGCATATACAAATTACAGAAAACGTAAATTTTCCAATTTATAATATTTGTTGTTGTTAAATCACATACTCGAACATGAAATAAAAAGCCACAAACTACAAGAATGGCTAGTAGTCTAACGAATATAATGTTTATTTTTTCGGAAAAATCGACTCACATGTTACAAAAGTTTTGATTTTTGAGATTTTAGCAATAATTATTTGCACCGTTTGCTGTGAAAACACGACGAACAATCTTAATCATATTAAACGAACTTATCATTTACTATTTGAATTAGCAAAAATCCATTATTTATTTTCTATTGCATTAAATTTATGTGGTGATTTGCATAAACAATTCAATCCAACTGCAAATTTCACTCCAAATGAGCCTTCATCACATCACAACCTTTTTCAAATATTAACAAAATTTACATTATTTTTTTAATGTCCTTGGATTTCGTATATTAATGTATATTTTCATTATTTATGTTGCCAACATATTATTTGTCAATTTTTATTATAATTATTAAATGGTCATTCCAAAAGCGCTTCTTTACCTCTCTGAGTAAAAAGGTGGGTCAGCTTCTGAAGGATGCCTCCGCTTTAAGTTCTCCTATGCTTTCCGGCAGCGATTTCCAGGCCATTAGTGCCGCGTAACTGAAAGCACGATTGCAAAAGACCATGCAAGGACTACCTCCCGTCAGTTGCAAGGTGCTTCTATTTGCTCTGGCTGAACTGAGTGTCTGATGTCTATGTCTTCTTCTTCGTAGTATCAATCCGGTGGATTGGTTTGCAGCAAAAGAATCTTGCAACTCGATCTCCATTCCTCTCGGTCCTCCGCAACCCTTTCTAGCTTAGTATAAGCGCTACAATTCATGTCCCCGAATACTTGCTGCAAATTCTCCCGTCTAGGGCGCCCTCTGCAGTTTCTACCCTCAACCATCCCCTCCACCATATCGTGAAGAAGACCATCATGGCGCATAAAGTGACCAATCCATCGGGCTCGCCTCACTGAGATGATTCTTGTCTATCATACTATATTATCTTAATATTGTACTATTCTCTTATTTTATAAATATTTGTACATCTTTTTACTTTGTTTCTATAACTTAATTAATATTATATTTGTTGTTGTATGTAATTAAAATAAAATACACTTTATTATTACTTTTAAATAACAAAGTGTAATGTAAATAAAAAAGCAAGCACGTGTTTCAAATGGTAACTGAAAAAAACGCTACGTATTTTTCGTACAACTTGTTTGAAAATACGTCGTATTTGCAAACAAAAATACATATTTTATTTGCCATTGAGAATACTTTCTTTCAAAGCAGAACGGTCCACAGCTGTATAAATTATTATTTCCACGTGGCGTCAATGTCGATGAATGAAAAGCAGATCAAAAGCTTTGTGACTCGATTTTCCATTCAAGGGAAGAATTCGGAAAAAGCAACGCGAAATACGTCGGAAAATATCAAAATGAAGATATTCAACGACTCGGGCATCAAGGCATCGGGGAAACGTTTAGTTCCTGTAAAACCATCACTGAGATATCAATCATACTAATTTATATAAAAGTACCTTTCATAATTTTTCTTCAGTATCATAAAGCATTAAAATATAAATGTGAATAAGAAGTATTATGAAATAGATAAATAGGAAGAATTTCTTCATTTAATATTTTAAATGAATCTCAAAGTGAATGCTGAAAATATAAATAAACACGTATCTACTATTTCTTAATTATTACTTAATAACTCATACCTTTTAGTTAGAAAGAAAATTGAACGTGTTCAAAGATCCTCAAAGTTTAATAAATGTTTTATGGATATTAGGATATTAAATATCTTCGGTAAAAACAAACCAAAGTGTTGGCTAATGTACGAGTATTTATTTTAGCAATAGCAATACAATATTCATTGTAATACAAAGAAGTCCATGGCATGTACGTTTTTTGTCGTAAAAATATAACACTGTTATCAAGACTCCTTTTTACAAGTATTCCCTGTCCACCACTGTTCTTTAAGTTTAACAATACATAAACATATCTCACAGCATACACGCACCTACTCACCCACAGCTTAGATTATATAATCACGCACACATCCTTATCTAATAGGCTCGACAATGGCTACATGACGTAGCCGAAATATGTTGTCCTGTTATAAAAAATCATTTATTTTATGCTCCGAAACAGTTACACACAAACATAGTGAATTACAACAAATAAATATTTTTACTTGTAATAAAAATACATTTGTATCAGTACTACAAGTATTACAGTGTTTCAACATTTACTTATTAAACGTGGTGACTAAGCAACATAGATTGCTTTCAAACATTGACCGAGTCTCGTTAACAGCGGGCCAGAATCAATCACAGCAGCACGGCAGTCGACACACAACAAGTATAGTAATACGGGTATCTAGAGCAAAACCCGGCAAACCTGGATTACACGTTACAGCCCGCATTTGCCACGAGGGGCTGAAACATCCCCACAGCCTCCCGGGGACCCCTGAAGCCTGTTGCACCACCCCGCGCCCCAGGACATCACTGAAACCAGCTGACTTCAGTGTAAGCTACCACCCTACTCGGTCATGCTACGGGACACTATGATAAGAGCCCCGGGGAGCATACTAGTCGACCTAGATACGCTGCAGTGACTTCACAGTACGAATAGATGTATACGAGTACATATGGCAGACGCTATTAGCATTACTTAATATGTTATTATACTAGTATTTAACGAGTCTGCTGTGAATATATCAATGAAAAAAAGTGTTATAAAAATAGCTCTGATATTATTATAACTGCTAATTCCTTGACTGAGTCTTCTTCATTTTCTTCCAATGCCCATTCCATATCTGAAACATATGGTCACTACGAATTGCCGCCACATTTCTGTCAGCTTCCACTATTTATTCTTCATTCTAGGACATATCTGCACTTGAAGGTCCAATTGAAAATATATAAGAGTATCGTTCCTGACAAACTACAGAGCAGAATTTTTAAAACTGCACTATACTATTCGTTGTTAGACTCTCCGCGTCTGCCGTTTATTTTTAATCGATTTATTGATGAGAGAAATGTCATTATATGGTTTATACTGCAAACTTGTATTTGTATAACTTTTAGTGATAAAATTATATTTAATTGCGTCTATACCGTCATCCGTAGTGAATGCGTTGAGCGTCATAAATAAAAATAATCCAAGAAATGTAAGACTTACCTGATTCACTTTCTGCAGTATAATTTGTACAAGCTACTATAGATAATATAAAAGTTGTTTAACACAGTAGTTTTACTCATATTTCAGTGTTTACGTATATGAAAGCAAAACGTTTTGTCGGAAGCTTGCGGTTACGCTGAAACTGAAAATGCATCTGACAGCCGGGTAATCGCGCGTGACCTCAGCTTGGAAGCGGGAGGGAGGCTCTCCACATGTCACCGATTATGCCGTGCAGCCTCCACACGTGGCCTGGTCAGAAAAGCTCCCTGTGACACACTTTGTAATGTGTATTCTTAAAGCTTTTAGCCAAAGAAACTTAATTACGAGGTTTAGATTGAGGTTCCCTCACGCTTGTCGGTCAAGGGGGGCATTATTGAGATAATAATAGAATACACCGAGCTTTCGAAACTGCTTACTAAAAACGATGGTTTTAGTCAGCATTTTTTCCGGAAGAGGACATATAGTCATGAATACATGAAATGAAAACACGTTAAAAAATATGAGGTAAAAAAATGAAATTATACTCGTATTATTTAATGAATGATATAATGAACTTCGTACAACCATAGAGTTTTAGTTATTTATTCGTCTACAGGTTTCAGTGTATGAGTTCATAATGTTGTCGTTTATATATTTATTTTCTTAAATATCAACTTTGATTTACTTACATACCTATAACCCCCAATTATAAATTCCACCTATCTACCTAGTGAAACTCCTTCATTATAAGGAAATATCCATTTACACGAAAGTACGTTTGTACACATTGTGCTATTTTGTAGATTTCGAAATTCTTCCGTCAAGTGAAACAGTGCTCAGAGTGATCCATATTTAAACACGGTATGACATTCTTATTTATTCAATATTAAAATGGATCTCAAAGTTAACGCTACAAATATGAAGAATAATTAATTCAAAATTAGAGATATAACATTTATACATTAGAAACCCAAAAGTGAATACAATAAAAGTAATTTATAAATTTAAACGATATTTTTTTTATCGAGAAATTCTTTCCGCCATATTTTAAATAACAAAAAAATTTGAAATATTTACTGTCAATCTTTTACAGTGAATACAGAGTAAACTTTGTTTAAGAACGTTTAAAAAACGCTCTTTTGGGCTTCGGCAATATTGTTTATTTTACACAAACAATTTTAATACGTTATATAAATATTTGATCCCGTAAATATTAAATTCAAACATTACTACACAGGAAGTTTATGATTTCGGAGATGTTTTTTGATCGCCAGTTGGTAAATATATTTTAACAAAACAAACATAATTCCCGCTTTATTTTACTGAATTACTGCTGAGAAAATTTACGTCGCTGAGTAAGGACAAGATGAAGTAGAGCAAAATGAATAAGATTATTTAATAATATAAACAAGTCGGATAAAGAATTTTCATCTTTGGTTATTCAAGTAGGATGCTTTGATGTTGTATCGGACAAAAGGCGAAAATCTTACACACAAAAACATTTCGGGCAATCTTTAGATTTTCAGGCGAAATTACAGCTTCGAGATATTATTTCAGTGAAGAAGTGCGTCGAAAATAAGAGAGCTTAGAGAAAAAATTACAATAACTTTCCAAAAAAAGGCGAATGACTTGTGGGTTTCATGAATAAATATAAGCGCGAAGATTATTATTTTATAAAGTTTTTCGTAATCAGAATTTATACATTTATTATAATCTTCTTCTTCGTGTCAGCGACGTCAAATTATTTTTCCCAATATCTGGCAACATCGATTGACATTTATTATAATAAAAACCATTATTTATAAACAAGTATGCGGAAGCAATTGGCAATAACTAGAGAGCCGTATTTTTAGCATTTTGAAATAGATGCGAAATAGATGCTAAAATTCGGAATAGATGCTAATAATTGCGTTTTTCATAGAATATGCAAATAGATGCTAAAATCTCAATTTACTTGTTTTATGAAATGAATTTCACCGTTATAAATATAAAATGATAAATTTTTTACATACCTACCTTATATGGACACACTTTACATCGCCTATGGCAATATTATTACACCGGTAACATTGCCCATACCTATCCTTTCGCACATTTATTATGGGAGGAAATTGACGACATAAAAAGGAGCCTACAAATCATATTAATGGAGTTTTTTCTGTTGAATAAAAACAAATAGTTTCATTCACTAGTTAAACAATGAAAAAGGAACTGGAATACTATTTAATTAAAACTGCTAAAAAGTCTTCTTAAACATGAGTCTCATTTAGTGAAAATAAGACCAATTTGTATTACGAGACAACTTTTTAATCCATCAGTAGCAAGTTCAAAATGTACCATTAAAGTTAAACAAGAATTTGTTTTTATTTAATTTATTAACAGAATCCAAATGTTTAGAAGGATATCAAAAATTTGGAAATTGTAAAAAGTGATTTAAAACCAGATATTTTACAACTACTAGTATTATTGGCCACAAAAGTTAAATATGAAAATTTTAGTTGTTCTGCTATTAAATCAATTTGGTGTCCAGTAAATAGTGTTGATGTAAAAATATTCTTCAGCAAATATTATTAAATAGTAACTGATCGTCGCACTAATCTAAAAAAATCATCTATAGAAACATGCTCCATGATTTATTTTAAGTAAAATTAGTTTTATATTATTGTTACGAACGTCTGATGACTGATAAAATATTTAGCTTCATTTGACTTTCTGGTCTTCATGTACCTTTATCCATCTGTTGCGTACGTCGTTAATATTAAGTTATTATCCAATTTAAATGTTACTTGTACCCCGGCGAGTTCGGAGAGGTGCTTTAGAATTTCGGTGTCACCGTAGCAGCTCTCTCATTGGTTAAAAGTAAGCCAATCAGGAGGCAGTCTCAGACTATAAATAAAGAAGTGCTATCTCTCTCTAGCAACTGGCTGTTCAGACAGCGACACTCTTCACATAACTTCCCGCGGGAACAATCACAGGTGCAACTTTTTGCACACGCCACTCTTCTGCGCAAAATAGTATAAATAACGATGTCCGTCTCGAAATAAATCAGAGCTGAAAATACTTTCGAGTTTTACACTCTCCTTCCCTGGACCTCTGGACTTTGCGGCGCTCCCGGCCTACTGCCCTACATGGACTTCTACTAGGATGCAGATTTGGAAGCTGACTACACCCCAGCCCAAGGAAACCGACCGGAACACAGCTGCCTTACAACCAGCTGCAGGAAGATGGACTTTGGAGGTGAGGACCCGCGTAGCCGTCAGTAGAGCGGGTTATCAGTCGAGGTCGACTGGTCGTCTACAATTATTGTTTGTAAGATAAAATTCAAAAGTGTATATTATAACCCTTTTTTACTTCTATCATGGAGACTTAACAAACAACTTAATTAAACTCTCTGTTATCGGCTTCTTCTTAAATTTCCTATAAATGAACTTGGTGACTGTTAGAGTTCCTTCCTGAAAATTTCAATAATTGAATTTATATTTTGCCTTATTTTTGTATTATTTTGTTTAGCGTCTTCGTATCTTTAATAATTATTTATAATATTTGTGCATGTTTGTCAATATTTTAATTTAATAAATGTTAAAACCTAGTGGAATTGATAATTATTTGATATTTGTGACATACAAAAATAGATGCTAAAATAGATGCTAAATAGATGCTAAAATCAATGTTTTTAAATGCTCCATAGCGCTAATTTTGAAAAAAAAATAGATGCTAAAAATACGGGTCCCTAGCAATGACCGAGCACTGATTAAAGAATTTGAGAATAGTTAATATACATATAATATAAAATTAGGTATAGATCTTCAATTATCTATGAAATATTAGAGTAATCAAAAAACTATATGATATAAATTGACATAAAAAGAAAGCAGATTTATTAAAATTTATTTGATTAAACGTTAAATGCAACAATGATTTAACATTATTATCAATAAATTTATATTTTTCCATTTAAATAAGTGGATAATGTTCACAAATTTAGTTTTTTAAATCATCTCATACAGAAAAATATGACGAAATTACTGGAAACTCCACGTAATCCACTTCATTTTAATTAATACTATGTGTAGACATTATAAGCCAAAAGCCGTTGGTTAAAATATAACTGGGAACAACATAACTTTCATGAAGAATTTAACAATTAAATTAAAATTTAATTAGGTGCTCGAGCATCTCTTGTTGAAAGCTAATTAAGAATACACTTCCAGAGGGTTGAAACATCTTTACGAACTGCGCATTTTTTTAATTTGCAATTTCTGTATGGGTAATTTAATGGAAATAGTATTACGCATAATGTATTTACAAAAACGAAATTTCTTTGCGACATAAAGACAACTGGCTTAAATGAAATCTCCTTAGGCTTTTCTTGTAACCCACCGCAGAAAGAGTCGAAATGAAAATGTAGAGTTACCGGAACGTAACTTAGCGGGGAATGAGAATATCAAGAAAGGAAGGAAATAGGCTAAAAAAAACAAAAAAACGCAGGTACTCTTGGAGAAAAGAAACAAAGGAATTGTTCGGAGCGAAAATTGTGGGCAAGGTAAATGAGAACGAACTGTATAAGCTCTCTCAAGAGAAACTATGCGGTTTCGGTTGTTCGATTTCATTACACAAATTCATTGAATTCAATTCACCACTAATTGTAATTCATAGCTTTAAGAGTACTTTTTAATTGAATGTAAAATTGTTATGGAATATTTTATTTTATTACTCATTACATAATTGAAAAAAATAAGTATAATGTTTTTGATGTTCCATTTATAATGATTATATTACTTTACGATACAATTTAGGTATTTTTTTATTATAGTTGTCGCTGGTTAGCATAAAGAGTTGAAAATGTAGTGTTTTCTAGTTCGTACCTGATGACAAAACTTTAAACCGAATTAAATTAGTAAATTTTATTTTTTTATTGTAATTCTTACAAAAATGGCTGATACCGCTAACATTATTAAATAACTATAATATACGCCTAGAAATCAGCTCAGAAACATAATAGAATTCTGCACAGTGTAAGTATTGTACAGTCCTATTTGATTAATTAACGGAATTTTTAAAACAACTCTGTTCTTCGACAACGCATATTTTAATTAGTGCCTTAGATACTATTGTGGCAGTAAAAAAATATTTTTATTACAACTTTGTTAACCCACTGTCCTTTTAAATGTGATATTTTGAAATTGAAATTTTATATTAACATCCGGCTGAAAATTCACGTATCAGCAGGAAATAACATAGACAGTGAATGGGTTAAAAGGCTGAGTGATTATCTCGACGATCATTAAAAAAATAACAGGTATAGTTGTTTCAAACCAAATATGAATAAAAGACCACGGTATAGCATTATGCAGAGGTTGAATAAGTTCGACAATGCGCGGAAAGCCAAAAGAGTCATTACCGAAATATCTGCCGTTCCGAAAGTTCAATTTAATTGAAAAGTTTAAATTACTTGGCGCGTACCCATAATACATCGACCAAATTGGATTTTCAAACCATCAAATAACAATTGTGTGAATATTATCAAATGCCGCGGTTCACGCGAATCCAGAGTGAACCTCCTGACTATCTAACTAGACTCTAGAAACATAAATGACAGATGAAAAAATATAAACTGTTTATGGCGTACAATTAAATATATATTTAGAAGGAAATTATTTGCAGCACATTATTCGTATATATTCAACGTAATGTATAGGATGTAATGCCCAGGGACCTAGTCCCTGGACACGACCAGGGGAAGAATATATGGAGGTCCCTTAACAGACTTCGGACCAGAGTATGCAAGACGAGGACACAAATGAAAGCCTGGCAGTTTTACAGCGGACCGACTGAATGTGACTGCGGCGTGGAGCAGAGCCTGTCACACCTTCTATAGAGTGCGCTGTGTCTGAGTAGCTGCACCCAGGAAGGCCTGATGATGGTCGGGAGTAACGCCATCGACGTCGCCCACTTCAAGGCAGACAGGATCTGACCCTGTTGTTTCCGACACGATTATATATATGCGTAATGTATATTTGGAGTTATTTGCGGCGTGTGTTTCTTTTCGTATATTTCGATCACCATTGCACAGTTGTGTAGAATCTTAACCTTCGTTATTTCGCTTTGCAAGAAATACATTTATGAAATATGGACACAGTATTGGAAATATTAAAACTAGAAGAACATCTACTAAATAATAAGTTATCGTCTATAGACCACCTTACGCATGACGTGGGGTAGTACATATACATAATAAGACATGTAGTATATGCCATTCATTCATATTTCTTAGTTCCTTTTTTTTATAGAAAACATACAAAAACGATTGCAGACATGCATGCAATAATTCCTGCAAGTTTCATCGCATTCGATTAAACGGTATAGAAAAACATTCGCGACATACTTAAATAAACATTTTTATTATATATTTCTTCTAAATCAAGCTATATATTTGATATGCCTCTCTCTTCGGGAGAAACGACTTCACGTAACTGGGAGAATTATCGGATCGCGTGGTGGAAGTATAAGGAGCAGATTAACAACACACAAACTTTTTCCGAAGCACATATACTTTCGATAAAGACTTGGTTTCCCCGCTCGACCGTAAGATGACATTACTTGCGCCTAGGTCAAACGGGACTAACTCACAACTAAGCGCGCTCATAATGGGCTGTCGCCCAGCGCCACAAGTGGCGATCTATAGAATCAATGGCGCACCAATGACAGCAGTCATGTATATAACTAACGTCACACCCGTGTTCGGACTTGCCCAAAATGCCAATATACAGACACATGCATTTACGACAAGCGAACAGAAATAAGAGATGAAAGATTGTATATCGAGGTTTTCGGTAACAGTCAGCCAGGGCTATATCATGCTGATGTAATATTGTATAATCATACAAAGCATGAGACACTCAGATTAGCTAGAGCAAATAGAAGCACCCTGCAGCTGACGGGAGGTAATCCTAGCACGGTCTTGGGCAATCGGGCTTTCAGCTACGCGGCACCAAGGGCCTAGAACTCACCACCGGAAAGCATAAGAGAGCTTAAATCGGAGGCATCCTTCAGAAGCAGACTCAAGACCCACCTTTTTACTCAGAGAGGCAAAGAAGCGCTTTTGGAAAGAGCGCTATACAAATACAAATATAATATAATAATAATGATTTAGTGAATTAAATAAATATAAACACGACTGTAGAGTACTGTGTACACGATTGCATAATAGGAAGGTGATCTTGCATTTACACCATCTAAATTCAACACCCTCTAAAAGACCGCGCAAAATTGGTAATCTACTCTATTTGCATTTTGTTTTATGGCAGCGCTATCAAATATCCATCAGCTGAAGAAGCGGATAAATTAGAGCTTTCTCCGCCAAACTTGGAAGAAGATTTACCCCGAGGAAAACTCAAGATGAAAGTTGAGAAAATAATCTCAATAAATAGTGAACCTCCATTACACGAGCGCGGTGTTATCTATCCGACGAAGGCTTATTTTAAATAATTGGCCATTATTATATACCTTCGCTGGTAAACTACGCCCGCGTTTTCAGGATATAGTTTTAGTATTTTTTTAACACATATCAAGATTGAATTTATATTTTATGTACTGAATTTTGTTCAACCAAAGGTATGATCAGTCGAGTATTTTTTTAAAAGGTCAATGTGCTGGATCTCAAGTGGAATGAACGAATATCAATCTACTTCTTGAAGAGAATCTGATTGTACGCATACATATACTAAAAGGGAATCATATTATACATATAGATATTATTAAGGGAGAAATAATTTTGGGTCTGCCGCGATACTGCAGTGCCTTGGGTATGTTTACGGAAGTGGAAGGCTTCCATGCCATAATAAGGAAGCGTTGCGCTTCTCTGTGGGCCTACGTTCGCGGCAGTCTCAACGCAATGGTCGCTGTGTGGGGGGGATAGGTGGGACTCACGTTTAAAGGGGCACTGGATGCGACTTCAAGTGGCCATCCAGAGGGGATCCGGTGCTCCACTCACTGAGTAGTACAATAATAAAAATGTGGTGTATATGAACATGCCGATTTATATTTTCTTGTTTATATTTGAAAATGTATTTTTTCCGTATTTGCTTGGAATTATTGTATGTAAAATTATAATTATGTGGCTAAATAGGTGGCTAAATAAATAAATTTTGTTATTATTTTAAGTACGTACATTTCCGTCAGCATTAATATACTCGTATGTATACAATATTTAAATATCCGTGTTCAATAGTTTCAAAATATATAAAGAGTTACATATGCATAGCTCTGCAATACCATTCAGCTTTACAAGTAACGGGCTTTGGTGAGCAACACCAAACGTGGGTGTAAAATTTCTTTGTTCAGACGTCAATAAAACTAATATTTTAACTGATACACACACAAATTCGTTTATATGACATTTCTCTCATTAAAAAATCTGATAAAAATTAACAGCCGATGATGGGATTCAAGCCGCGAACCTTTGCAAGCATGTTTCTTTTATTACCCAACGCTTGCCACTCGGTCGTTTGCTCCGCTGGTCGATTTATTTTTATATTAAATCTGATTTTATTGTGACTGTGTACTTATACTCTAAATATTATACTCTAGCATACTCTAAAATTTACGTAGTCATTTCTTTAAAAGAAGGAATCCCCATTCCATTAAAATATTCTGAATAATGATTCGTCTGTCTCGCTGTATAAATAGAAATGTTGTTCAGACTAGAATAACATAATTTCCTCTTGTTTCTTACACAAACGATCTGCAAAGCGAGGCATTTAAAGTTTAGACAAATACTGTTAAAGAAAACAATGCATCTTTCAAATTCGCATAGTAAGCACGTATCTCATTTCCTTGAAAATGCAAATGTATTGCATAATGATATTTCCCAGTAAAACTGCAACGCAGCACATTTCCATGATCGACATCCCATTTAAATGCAATTTCCATAATAAAATGCATAAAAATTTCCGAAGCGAACCGACGTACATTTTCACGATAGTTTCTTGGAATAAGAAGACGTCCTTATTAAACTGTTCTTTGCACACTTGTTTGAATGCCCGATATATTTTTAAAAATAATATTTTTTATTACACCAATATTTATTCATAAGCTTATATAAATTAAAAAAAAAACGAATAAATAATTCAATTGTAAATAAAATAATATACAATAGATTAGCTCAACAAATACCATTGTTTATAAATATTTTTTTATTCAAGTTATTTGGTATTATTTTTAGGTTATTATTCTTAGGTTATTATTTTTATTTTTTTTATGTAATCGCATGCAGGAGAGCACAGCCGGGCAGGACCAGTGCACTTTATGACGCTCAAGCCAGGGAGGCTGGACGCTGCATGCAGGAAACGTGCGTTGTGTTCGTGTTAGTGTGTGGGTTGGGGGATTGCAGGTGTATATTTCTTGAAGAGATCCAGATTGTAGGAGGGAGGAAACACAGACTCCGAAGAAAGAAGAGCATTCCAAAGCTTACCGGTGGCATTAAGGAAGGAACTTTGGAAACTGCCAGTACTTGGTCGACACAAATTAACCGTGTATGGATGTTCGGCAAGTGTAAGACGAGTTTGTCGGTTGTGGGTGGGTGCAGGAAGAATTATTTTTTTTTTTTACAAGGATAACGTTGAGTAAATATCGTAGTAAATTGGGAGCATTACACGCTCCTCTTTATTTTATTAGAACAGAATGAACGAATCATAGAGCCATTTTTTTAAACAAAAAGTTGGAAGATCGTATTTTTTTAAGTAATATGAAGAAAAAAAAATTCAATGTCACTAAAATTCTTGGTTTTTGTCAATTCGAGGTGAAAATATATTCCATACATGGAACGGATTTGGAGAGAAATAAGCAGTTTTATTTGTATGGTATTACTCATATGTAAATTTGTATTGACAATATGTTCCAGGTATGGAACAAATATGTGAAAAAATAAATAACCAAAAAATGGCAAAAATATATATAAAATATCAACAATGTGATTCTTCTTGTTCCATCAACATTGTAAGTGAAGCAATTCGATTATATTACGCGATCATTATATTATCTCTTAACGTTAATGGCAAACAACATATTTCGTACAACGCCCTCGCAATATTGACTCGGTTGACGCGAGTAATTCGTCTTGGCTGTCGAGGAAATTGAATTACCCACCGCAAGTATGGCGAGATATCATTAGACGCCTGTGGGGAAAATCTTCTCAGTAGGAATACACATTGCTTTATATCATTTCCTTACAAATCAACCCCGTGGTCTTGACTGGTAATATATATATTCATACCAAGTGGTAAAATTGACTAAAGCCACGACTTTGCCGGCGGGTATAGCTCAGAGATTAAAGCTTTTATTTGGCAAACCGAAGGTCGTGGGTTCTGGATCCCCGAGGAGATTTAAAAAAAAGATTTTTTAACGATTTCTGAGCTCTTAAATACACCTGATTAAGTACATCGCAAAATACCATTCACAGTCTAAAAAAATACATAAAATTGGCGGTAGGCGAAAGTAGTACCTTGAAGGCCACCCATTCATAGTGAATTCCTGTAATAATAAGAATGATGCGTGAATATCAGGTTGCAGTCTATGACGTTGGCGGATCAACACTCAACATGCGGCGCTTAGCCATATTTAGTATGGTAGGCATCATAGAAATCCACAGGTGTGACTTTATGAATCACTGTCAACATCTGTCGGTATTCTCCTGTATGTGTTTATATAAAAAAAATACAATAATATCACTTAAAACTATAGCATGCGTTAATGCAATGCTGGGATACTGAAATAATAATCCGATCTTTTTAAAAAATCCGATTCATGATCGCGAACCAAAACTTGGATGGGTCACGGCTTGTTGCTAATCACGTATTGTTAGTTGGTGAAGCCGCTCTTTAAGACTTAATTATATTGGTCTCTGGAGCATCGGGGTATTCAATTTGTTTTAAAAATTCGAATCAATTCGTCTACGTCTTGTAGACATTGTCGAGTAGGTAAACAACATTATTATTATTTGATATCATGGATTTTCACAATGAATAAACGATAAAAAAAAAAAATCTTACGAGGCTGCTGGCGCTTAGTCATGAACAACACGAGTACAAAAGTTATGGCATATATGAAAATACCGTAACACAGTCAACCCGTTAGCAGATCTTTTAAAGGTTTGATAAATACTTAACCCTTGTTTCCCATTAGATTTCATGTTCTTGCTTTAATTAATAGCTCGCCCACCCGATCCCTTTTATATTCATAAACGTCCCTGGGAATTAGCTTCATAAAAGTAATGTTTAACCTTTCAAACCCTTAGATTAGCGCGGCAGCGTAAATAAGATCTGCTTGTTCAAAGAGAAGAGGCCTTTTAAATTAAGAAATCTATAACTTTGTATTTATTAAAAAATAAAGTTAATTACATTGTAAGAAAACAGAGAAGGTAATGAACAATTTAATAATACATTCAATTAATGGAATTGTCAAATTATATTCGAGTATATTTACGCATTTTAAATGGATTAAATACTAATTGTAATTAAAGATTTGTAGACGTTAAAATCCTCTTTCTTTTAATCATATCCGCTACATATTTATAGCATATTGACACCGACAATTTCTGTTTCACAGTTCTGTAAGCTCAGGTTTCCCATACCTTGCTTCATAACACCTGTATCCTCGTAGGTCAACATGGGAACACAAATATTTTCCGGGAGCCTCCAAAGCAAGAGCCCGCGAACTTTCATAAACTGCGGCTGTAGAAATTTTGGGTTTTCAATGATCAGGGTTTTTAAGGAGATTTGATCATCAGCATGACGCTCCCGAGGCTTGGAATTTTTTATTTCATCCTTAAGGGGTGGTTCGACCCTACCGGGGGCATGTAAAGAGCTAAGATTTAATTAAATCGATTTAAGAAAATTTAACTTGCTCGGAATGCGAACCGGCGGCGTTCGAGAAAAAAGCAAACGCTTAAACTACTGGTTCGCCCAGCAATATTTACGCATTTTAAATGGTTAAAAAAATACTTTTTGTAATTAATGATTTAACGGCGATCAACCCTTCAAGTAAGCAATACAATATAAAGTATATACTATATATTACAAACGAGTCACATGTTTTATTAACAGCATCCAGCATAAAGATTCGAAGTAATTTATTAGAACGTCCCTACAAAACAAATTAAATTATTTTATAGCAAAAGGTAAACGGTAAAATGCTGAATTTAGCTACACCGAGACATTTGGCCGTAACAGCAAAAGTTATAGGGGTTTTAAGTCACCTTTTTCATTGTAAAAACCGCAACACTTGTGTTTGGCGTAACAAAGGGGAAATTACTTTGGTGGTCCGCCTTTTGCAGTGTACGTAAGACTATCACTGAAACCTCATTGCTGAATGCTGAAAAACGTACATATTTAATAAGAAGAAGTAAGCAATAATAAGAAAAGTAATGATTATGTAAGACTCGTACGTTATTTGCTGTATAATATTTGTTGCTTCCTTTTCATTGAACCGTTTGGTCTTAAGAGACCCAACTAAGGATACTCGATGTTACAAGTACTATCACAAAAATAAGGCATTTATAATTATACGTAACAAT
This sequence comes from Glossosoma conforme, assembly GCA_022606575.1. Taxonomy (NCBI): domain Eukaryota; kingdom Metazoa; phylum Arthropoda; class Insecta; order Trichoptera; family Glossosomatidae; genus Glossosoma; species Glossosoma conforme. The sequence continues at coordinate 1,691,948 of JAGTXR010000010.1, read as the reverse complement.
AACATAATATACACATAAGGTATTAATTTCTTAACTCAGTGTGCGGAAGCAATTGGGAATAACCCAGGGCTGAATAAAGAATTTAACAACGGTTAGTTCGAAAAGTTTGCGATTTGATTTCCAGCGTCTACCGTTTATTTATATTCCTGAGAAAATGTCATGGGATGATATTTGCTGTTAGTTTGTATGTGTATTTGTTATTATAAATACATCACAATGCATTAAAGTAACAACATTGGTTAATAAATTAATTTAATCGACAAAATAAAAAAAAATCCAGGCCTCGGGAGCTTCGGGCTGATCATCAAAAACCTTAAAAACCTCTCCTTAAGAACCCTGATTACCCACAAATATTTACAAACCCCATTGAACACCCAAATATTTCTCTGATACTATAGCCGTAGTCTATGCAAGTTCGCGGGCTTTTGCTTTGGAGGCTGTTGTTTATGTTCCAGTGTGGACCTCCGGGAATACAGGTGTTCTGGGACAAGGGATGGACAATCTGAGCTTACAGAACTGTGAAACGAAAATTTGCGGTGTCCGTATGCTCCAAATGTGGAGCAGATATGATAAAAAAATAAAAAATAACATTAATCTTAGAAAATTATTTTATAAGAAATAATTTACAAATCGAAAATACGCTTTATTCGTCATTGTTTTGATAAAAAAAATGTCTGAATCTCGGTCGCTGTTTGCGTCAAACACTACATCAATTAGTGTTTCGTAAGTTAATTTCCTCGACTAAATGTATTAGGAGGCCAGAGGGGATGGCAGGAAAGGATTGAACTACGACTGTCGTAATTATGTTAAAAGCTTTGGGTCTGTTGTATGTAAGAACGCAATTAAGGGTGTTCCTGGCAGAATATTCAATTTCCGGACAGCCAAAGAGCAAAGTTCTTGAGGTTTAGTATAATCTATACGTAAAATTTACACGTGAGCACCCCGCGAATGTATTACACAATGAATTATTAATTATGTGAACATCTTGAATAAACGATATGGGTAGGTATTGTAATATAGAGTTAATTAATAAATTATATAACAACGTTTACTTATTCTTCGAGAAAGTGTGTTTATCCATTTTGGTGGAAATTGTTAGATCAATATGAATATTGATTGCCACTGCTGTAAATGTCATATTAATTAAATAAATCAAATATAATATTATTATACAGCACTGTATGATTACGTCAAACACATTCAAGTAGACGAAAACGTAACATTACTCATCATTAAAGTCTCTTATTCTTCTTCGTGTCAGCGACGTCAAATTATTTTTTCGAAATATCTGGCAACATCGATAGCTCGTGTGTTGCCCAGCATTATGTCCTGGGATGTGCAGCTTGTTGGGCACAGGGAGCAGGATCTTAGGTGTGAGGCGGTCTGCAGGCGTCATTAAAGTAATTATCGAATTTTATAGCCATAATGAATGCGTTTAAAATAAATAAAATTTTATCAATAGAAAACCTCCGTTTTATGCATTACACAGGAATATAGTATAGTGAATAAGTATAGAATATACGAGGGTTATCCGTAAAATAAAGTTCCCAGTAATTTTTCACGGTGTAAAACATGTTTAATTCCATGAATGCGTAAATTTTTGAAAAGTTCAGACTTTTACCTATTTTTCTATATAGTTGCCAATGAGGCCAATGCATTCTTTCATTCGGTATACGAGCTTTTAAATGGCCGAGTAAAAAAAATGCCGCCAAGCCACGAAGATACCTGAGAACCGCTTTTTCCAGCTCTTCTCTATCGCCGAAATGCGTTCCACCCAGATGTTTCTTCATGTCAGAGAAGGAATTTGGCGTGGGGGAACCAAGGTACACTACAGAATCGCGGGATCCACCATAACAGCGCTTTTTAGGACTGTAGCCATGTGAACATTATTTTACGGATAACCCTTGTATTTATAAAATTTGAATTATTTATGTAAATATGGACGAATGTATAAATTTTTCACATAAAAGAATATGTTTGCGTATTGATACTAAGATTAAATATTGATACATAGAATCGTGATGGTTAATAAATATTTATGCTCGTATAATATTTTCCATTTCCCTTTCGATACTTCTACAATACATTGAAAAATTACATATTTTATGATTACAATTCACGTTAAAGGTAAACGCACAAGATTTCAGGAAGAAACATAAAATGGAAAATATCCAATCATAGACTTTACGAAAGAGGGAACGAATATTGAAGAATAAATCTGAAAAAAATTACGCCGCTTTCATATTGATGTGTAGGCATAGAATATATCATACATAATTCAGGAATCATGTGAGTGTACACGGGTCCTAGGGGAAATGATGTCAAATATCAAAAGATTGATTTAAAATATTTAAGGAAGATTCATAAAAATTAAAGTCAAATATCCTGATATTAAATTAAGATTTTAACTTATGTTAATAAATAAACGTGATGAAAAAATATTTGTCTGTATCCACTCCATTAGTTGGTGTCGCCACATACTACTGCCACAGTGCTGTCAGCCGCTGTGGTCCTTTCCTCATCCAATGTCAGCTCTGCTCCTCAGGCCGCAACCAAATGCATTCTAAGTATAATTCCCAATGGCCTTCCAATACGCCAAGAGACCGGAGACTTAAAGGAAAGGAAAATACTGATGATGTTTTCCCTGCGGCATCTGATTTAAATATATCCGTGTAGAAAAGATGAGGATATAAAAATATAAATTTGTAGAACATTATTCATTAAACTAGAACCCACCGTAAAACGTAAATGATTTTTATCAAGATCTATGCATGTAAGCATAGAAAAAAAAACGTTAATAATTAATGTATTATGTTTTCGTGTATTTTTCGCAAAAAACATATATATACCATTAGCAAAGAGATAATTATAATTTGATTCTGTAAATAAATAAATAATTTCACCTACGACATTCCAAAATTAAAATGACAATTCATTTCACTTGAGTGCTTAAAAAGTTATTTTAATTTCATAATTGTTTAAGCCTAAAAAATTAAGATATAATACAACATACCAAAAAGAAGTGCAGTTGACAGGTAATCTAAATATAGCACGAAAAGTTTCCAGAAACATTAACGATAACAGAAATACGTTTCTTCAACAAAAATACTTCTTTGGGTGTGTTCGTATTTCCAAAAAGAAAAAACTTTCCAATTATATACGGCGGACTGTATTCAAATAAAATTATTAAATATAAAAATATATTACTATATTAAATATATTAAAGGTTGTCAAAATTATTAAAGTTTGTATATTATATACATTTCAAAAATATCACCGTAAAAAGCTCATTCAATTATTGTAAAATATATTATATTTTTTTAATATGCAATTTTATTGACTGACTATATATGTTAGTGGTAGTCTTGTCTAGACATAACACACTCACTGTTCCGGAACCGATGTCGCAGTCCCGAAATGACGGCATCAGCTTAAATAGTGATGCCAGAATACCAAGTTCCGGCACTGAGATAAATCCAAAGACCGGAGTTGAGTTAATACTGATTTATTTGATAAGATATCCCTCTTTATACCTTAGTTTACAACATGAGTAAGCAACATGAGTGGCAGATTATTGAGATGGTCAATGCTCCGTAACGATGAGTAAGCATTCTTTATTTAAAAAAAATATATTTAATACATTGAATTTCATACGTCACGAATTCCTCAATATCTGATATTGTGGCTTTTGGAGTTAGCCGTGTATGGCGAACTTTCTTCAACCAATATTTTGACCGCCATTGCAGGGTCTTCTTCAGGATTGATGATTTATTTAGTTGTGAGTTGGTGTCATATTATCTTTTACGAGCGTTATTGATTGATTTATCCATGGCAAATATACTTAAGTTTCATTCCGGAGAATCGTTGGTATGTTCTAAGAATACGGTAGGTATGTTCTAAGAATTGTACCTCCACGAATATCATGTCGGACTGTGGTCGTCCTTGCTTGTCGGTACAGGTTTAAGAGTATGTGTTAGAGGTGGAAGCCATGCTGTTTTGAGAATCAAGCCGTCATCCCTGTTGATGTTGATAGGATGTCTTTTGATTTCAATGGCTTCCCTTACTAGGCGTGCATATTTTTCTTGTGTTCTAGCCACGATTTCGGGTTCGAACGCAAACTTATTTCCCGTGTCAACCAGATGCTCTGCCAGTGCTGACGCCATTGGATGGCCTAGTCTGCACGATCTCTAATGTTCGCTTACTCTTTTACCTATTGTTTGCGATGTTTGTCTGATATATACCGTTGGGCAAGCCTTGCATTGGAGTTTGTTCTCGATACCTGCTGTTTCGGACCTTGATCCCCTTAATTTACATAGTGGCAAAATGCCCTGTGTCGTACCCGATTGTATAACTCGACAGATTTCATCAAAGATGGAGAGTATGATTATAACAATTACTTTAAAGACAATTATTTTGGATGCTTAATACAAAATAATTATGTTCAAAATAACGTTTTGACACTCACCTCTATGAAAAAAGAACCTAAATTTGCAGCGAACTTGTTATTTATATTGAATCGCTGATCATATTTCAGGCACTCTTAGCTGAAACGTTTTCATATACGACGAAGCATAGCCACTGTTAGAGATCCATGGGAGATCGTCAAAAAATCTTTTCAGCGAATTTTTCGGCTTAACAATGATTAATATAGCCGGGGTTCCCCCCCGGGGAAGGCGTTTAATAACACTCCAAAATGGTAAGGAGAGCTTTCAGATTTATTACGGCAAAAAATTGGCGCCCTTAAGCTTAGTAGCGATGACGAATCAAGTGTATGAAATATTCAGTATAATAAATTAAAAATCACCATTCATTTTTGACAGTAATCATTTTGTACATGGCTAGTAATCTTGATGCCTCACAAAAAGCCAATGCAGCCGTATAGAGTCGATTAAAATAACATTTACTTGCGTATTATACTAAGCTAACTATAGTTTTCCATTTGAAAAAATGACGAGATTTAAGTGGATATGGCTAATATATTCTTAAAAGAGAGCATAAATTAACTTCGTAAAAACCACCGGGAACTATACATAAAATTTACTCATTGTAAGATCCGGGAGGTAGAATTGACATAGTATGAGGTGGCAGCTTTTTATGGCTATATGTTCCAATAATATAAATAAAATGTTTACAAGAACGCATATCACGTAATCAGTTCGAAATTCAGTTGACAAATATATTTTAGATAGAAACGAAAGTAAATACATGCCATAATTTTTCAAATACGTCAAAGGACTCTTGACTTCCACAGTGAGAGACGAATTTACTTTCTAAAAAAACCACGAAAAACAAACAAAACGAACACGGCAAAGTAAACTTTTTGGGAAGGTGGAGCTTATTTTTCAGACCCTCAAAGATTATAAAGCAGCCTGGCCTTTGAAGACCTTCCGTCATACATTAATTTGAAACTTCTAATAATTTCAGAACGTCACAAGATATATCCGTTTTGCTGCTAGTGGTACATAACAAAATTACAATACAAACATCAAATAGAATCATCAAAATCATTGCAAGCAAATTTTATATTTGTAATTAAAATCTTAATAAAACATCGTTAAAAAGAGCGAATTCTCTCATAAATGTAAATATTTTTACGAGTGTAAAAATAAAATAAAAACAGACTTCATTTTTTATGAGATTCCTTGGAAAATCAGACATTAATGTACATCTGTTTAATTTCTAACTATTAAAAATGCTGATTCACATTTGACACAAAAGCGAAAGCTCATTTACATTCCATCGAAAAAAAAAATTGTTTTGAGATTTTTTTCAGCCTACAAAGATTACAAAAGCTACACATACGCGACGAAGGAGGCCGGACAGCCAGGCAGGGTAGGCCCGGGACTGCGGGTCGATACTACGTGCAGCCCGGGACGCCAAGGAAATAGCGGAATAGCCTTCCGTACTATGAAACTCTCATTGTAGTGCACGGTTTAAGGAAAAACGACTAAGTGCTTTTCACGGCTCTGAAGCTTATTTAGGTGCGCGAGCTTTTAAGCTTAAAATCACAATTAATAGTGCTAATATGTTCACAGTTTTGTTTTGTATTTTTGTTTGAAAAGAACGTGTGAGATCTGTGTGAGACAATAATAAAATTGCTTTGCAGAATAATCCAAAGAAAAAATATTTGAAAAATTAATTTATCAGTATATATTTAAAATAATAATTGCTAATTTGTTAATGGTATTCGTTAAGATATTAAATTTAAAAACTTTATTAAAAAATATCATTTCGAAATATTGTAATTGTTGTAACATAAAGCATACATTTTTAATAACGTGTAAATGATAAGAAATCTGCTGTAAAAAAACTAAAAACATAAATTCAAATATTAAAAAAATAATATATTATATTAACTATTTTTTCTGATATTTCAACCACCGTTGCCGTGGTGGGATGAATTAAGTTAAATTATGTTTTTATTTAAGCTATCATGAGCTTGCCCACCTTTAATGTCATTTAAAAGAGTGTTTTCTATTTTTTTCTAATAAATATTCTGCAGAAATATGTCTTATTTATTGTTATTTTTTGGTAATGCGCCAGACGTGTTTGACAAGCTGTTCTTAGAACTTTCTATTCCATCATCCCTGTTGATATTGATGGGATCTAATTTGAATGGCCTACATCACTAGGCGGACGTGTTTTCCTTTTTCCATCAAATCAATATTTCCAGCTAGAACGAGAACTTATGGTTTGTGATCTTCACGACATAAAATGATCACTCTTTCATTTGGTAAAAAACAAATATATGTACTCGTAATTTTCTATCCAAGATATTTAAATTCATACATCATTTTATGCCGCCTGTACACACTTAAATTGTACCCCATCAGAATCAAACGAACCAATGGAAATTCAGCACTTTTGCGTTCGGAAATCGCATCGAGGAGCTTGGAAAAGGTATGACGTTGAATTTAAATGATTATAATTGTTGTAGTTTATATACCTCAACGCGGCAATTGACGAAGAACCTAGTAAAGCTTTAGGTATCCTTATATAACTTTTTTTGTTAAAAAAATTTACGAGATAAAATTTACAAATCCAGGATAATGTATAATGTTTATAGCGGAATGTGAAAAAAGTCGAAAATGTGAGTTTTTGTAGTTGCAAGATTCAATATTCACTTCACATAAGAAAGCACACCTGAAATTGCGGAATTTCGCTCATTGTTCAAATTTGTAGTTTAGCTTTGATTCAATTATATTTAAAAACATGAATTTATTATTTCATGAATTACATGAAAAACAATTACGAAATATGTTCAGTGTGTATAAAAAATAAATAACAAATAAAAACAATGAAAAAAGTGGGTAGTCGTAAAATAAAGTACCATAAATAAACATTAGAAAAAAAACTGTAAGTAAAATGTGAAATAAACGAAGCATAGATGTTAAGCAAGCTATATATATATATATATATATAGCTATATATATATAAAGCTATATATATATATATATATATATATATATATATATATATATATATAAATATATATTTATATATATTTATATATATTTATTATAGCATTATTATAATAGCAAACGCCAACTTATATAATATTTCTCTGGGTCAGGAACAAAGAACCGGAATATTATATATATTACTTATAGATAATATATGTAATAATAATGAAATTTGTGAATAATTGGATTCAATGATGAGGACAAATTCAATTCTACATAAACGTATACACATCAGCGTTTCAATCTGTTCGTTAATTTTTCTCCGATCTAATGTTTAGAGAAATTCCAAATATGATTCTATTTTATATGAAGATGCATGTGTATCATGTTTAAATGTAATTTTTTAAATAATAATTGAAGGTTCTGCACCGCCTTTAGTTCTCATCTCGCCTTTTCTATTCCACGGAGACTGAGGGGCAGCGGATGTTCAGCGGAGCTCACGTGGCCCCAGGAGTGGAAAGGCTTTGAAATCACGTAGAACCACGCGGAGAGCGGAAGCATTACACCGTAACAGATTCTTGTACAATTACGTCCCAGTGCACAAGTACAAAACGTCTTCCAAAGCTGAGCGTGTTCTCTTTACAAAATAAAAGCAAGTATTTTTTTACGTGGTTTTGTAATAAAAGTCTCAATATTGTTATATTTATAATGTTTTAATATATATATATTACGAAAACATTTCAGAAACTAGTGTTTTAAAAAAAAAAAAAAAAAAAGCTTTAATAGTAAAAGTTATCGCTCGCTAAAAATAATATTTTATTTCACAGCACAAATAAAACTTGCTAAAATAATTCAAAACGAATATTTGATAACAAATTTAAGACAAAGGCATTTCTTATTTATGATTAACAATCCGGCGAAACTTGAGGCAAACATTAATTTATATTGGACACGAAAAAATCCTATGCTAAATTACTCCGATGGAGGGAAGGGTGAATTAATTCATCGCCACAAAGAAAATGTCGAAAAGTTGCCGAGGCGTAGACGCCGGAAGTGCCGGGCTCGAATCTCTACGGCGTAGACGCCCAACGTGCTACGAACCACACCAAGAGCCGGTAGCGTTACGGTCGACGTCGCAAACACATCTAGATAGTAGGGCAGCAACAAGCAACATGACCTACCTATGAAGCAGCAATTTCAGTAGTTTCATACAAAATGGATAAATATACGAGTATACTATTGTATTTTTTTGTTTTAATACTTTTCGAACGTATAATATCACGGATATTTTATGAAATGTTATTAAAGCGATAAGCATTTTACATTGGATTGCCGAATTGTTACACGAATGCTCATTTGGATATTCTCACATAATCTTCTTTTCCTCCCACGTACATTTTTTAAAGGACAATTGATATACACTCGAATTGACAAACACTACACATTCTTTTTACAGCGTCTAGATAATCTGGTAAAGCGTCACATAGTCCATAAAGGACTAAGGCTGTCTGCTGATACTGTCATGTATATAAAATTCAAACATTTAATTTGTTTTAAATGGTTCAAAAATTTAAGAATATTCTACTCGTATATAGTAATAATGCTCTAGAATAACTGAGGACTGAATATGGACTTGTAAAAAGTTTTATTTTACTAGAACATTCTGGAAAAATCAATTATGTTAAATTATATAAACAGGAGCATAGTTTGAATAACTTAAATGAATTAAAATAAAGAATTAGAGTCATAAACAAATAACCGTGAGTTAGGAAGGCGATAAAATTCTTGCATATTAAATACTCGAGCTCTAGTTAGAATAAACAAACCAGTATTTTTATAAATATATCATTTAACGTGTAAATGAACCTGGAAAATTATGTCCCCATCGTTAAAGTCTCACCTTTGTACGGATATTTTTAATCGTCGCATACTTTTTTATCCGGTCATACTCGCCATTATAAATCATACATTTCACTTTTTCATAACTTCATATTTCACAAGTCGTCGGGTTCGAATGAGAAATTGCCGAACCATTTCAAATTTACGATCGTATTGTTATTTACTTTCGTTTTTTTTTATATCCACGTCAATTTATGGCGTGGAAAATATTTTTTGTCAGTGGAAATAACATACCATTTAAGTACATGTATGAAAATATTCTAAATAATTTACTGTGATGAAATCAACGTTTTTTCGCCTTTAGTTGGTGACAATACAATGTTACTGTAATTTACATAACATTTAAAAAATTAAGCAATACAGTAACCATAATATTCCAACATAAAAGACCTTCTTCTGAAAAAATATGGATATAGTTAAAATATGTTATCTGGATCATAGTGATCACATTAGCTTTCACAGAGAGTGAATGTTGCAAGGCAACATAAAGTAAGATATTCTATAATTTTACAGGATACTTTTTTACTAAAAGTCTATCAATTAGAAGATACAAACAGCATACATTAGAATGTCTTAAGTAGTCGTTTCTCATCCATTCAGTCTATAGTTTGGTTCGAGACCCGAGTGGTACTTACTAAAATAAATAGACTGCCGGAAAGTAATAATATTAAGCTTGTGAATAAATGAAGACTGATAGAATAATAATAAAAATATACATACTTTGAATATATACTATAGCGACATCTATCATACGATGATAACAATGACATACATACAAGTTTCAAGACGAGTCAGCTCAGGCGGAGAAATGGCCACGGTGGCCGAGCGGCATAAATACCTGGGCCAAATGTTAGATCCAAAGGTCTGCGGTTCGCATCCCGCTTCTGCCGTTATTTTGTGTGCTTGGATTGACACGTTGAAAAAAGAATTTTATGTATAGTATATGTATATTTAAGTAATAATAATATTGTAATATAGTCAATGATCTATAAAAGTAGATTAGAATATTGAAATAATAAAATAATATTCTAATAAAAATTTAAAAAAAATCATATAATAATATTATTTTTTACTGTCATGAAAAAAATATTTTAAATTTACTACATGTCAATATTAATCTCTTCAATAACTTTGTTATAACATTTATTAAAATACTTTATTTCTCTGGACTATGCTTTCATCTACTTAACTACGAGTCACCTGTTTTAATATAGACTTATACAATTATATCATACATTAAACAAATGTAAATATAAGCAAGCCACTAAGCAACTATACAGAACAACTGGTCGAACTCCCCGGGCTACTACGCCGTAGAGGCCGGTCGATGTACGAGCTACGCCGGTGTGCAATGACGCCATAGTGGACCACTACACACCTAGACACCTGCCCGGAGCAACAGGCGGGGCCGGCTGATAGTGTGGCCATTTGCGTCAGCGCCACACTCACCTGTGTGGACTTGTGCCCCACATTGGTATCACGTAACACTGAAATTGCACACAGGCCACAAACTGAAAACTGAACATGCAAAATGCATTCCGGACGCTGCAAGTTTTTTGATGATGCATTTTAAAATAAAGTTTTTTTTTGTTTTAATTTTCAGAATTTCAATACCATTTGTGTTTAAAGGAATAATAACTAAGAACAAAAAACCCAGGCCTCAAGAATGTCAGAATAGCTATCCGATTTCCTTAAAAAATCGATTAACGAATCATCCAAAAATATGTCTCGGATACTACAACTACCTTTTTTCAAGGTAACAAAGGAGTGTTGATTTGAGAATTGTTGATTTTGAAATGTTAATAAATCAAAGATCATCATCATAAAAAAAAAATGTATAATATTGTAGACGTATTTAAAAAGGCATAGCTAGCTTACGTGGACGAAATTCTCATTTCAATTTATTTCATATGTTTAAAAGCCACAGTGGCCGAAAACAGCAGGTTAAAAAATTCGAGTCTGTAATTTCAATTTCACATAAATTAAAGTAATACCTTCCTTTTCAGCTTTTGGTTAGCCGAACGTTCTCCGTTAACCCTTTGCCCCTCTCTCTGTCAAGCCACTTTGTTTCGAAGGCCAACTAAAAGCTCCGCTATGACAATTTATCACAACACCTTAATAATTTTGTTTGTCTCGTATGTTAATTGAGTTAATCTCGTAAGCCAAATTAATGTTAATCTTTTGATAAGTGGCATTTGACAAAACAATCTTTTGATATTACACGTAATTTAATTCGTATTACATTCGGATGATGAACTTGAATTTATATTTAAATAATGTGCGTATGAAAATATTAATTTTCCTAGATGATAAAGGCGTAGATAAAAGAAGTTTTAATTAACGCTGTCATTTTTTAAATTATGTTTAAATAAGTATAAGCTTAATCAAATAATAATTTTGGTTCAATAGAAATATTGATGGTATTACATACTCGTAGAACGTAGTAACTTTGTGGTTTGTCATATTTATAAAATAAAACAATTAACACTTTGTATTAAATCACTGAGTTTTAATTAATAATCACTTTACCGGTTTCGGTGCCAACGCACCTTCTTCAGAAGCTGAGTAAAGGATAACTTAATAAGACAGTCTTTAGTAATTAGCTTTTGACGAAATTTTACTGTTTTATTTTTTATTGGTGGAATTAATTAAATTTAATAGTATAAATAAATATGAATCGGGAGCGTCGAACTAATCATCCCGACATCTTTCAATTTCTCACTAACTCACCTAAAATAAACCTATAAGTAGCATCCTGTATTAGTCTGAAATAAGCTGCTGTCTCTGCAAGTCCCAGGGCGTTGCCCATTGGGAACATAATTATAATCGTATATTTCCAGATAGATCCACATTCATATATGTCTCGGGACAACGTGGTGAACATATACTTCAGATATGAAAAGAATAATATTAACTAACTGTCAATTATTTATTTTAATTTTCAATTTAAATTTATTGCTTTTTCACTTAAGTAAATATTACTAAGCACAAGATCAATATTTTTAATTAGTTTATAGCAAAGTAATTATAGTAGATATAAAAATAAATTTCTTATCATGAAAATTTAATAATAATAGATTAAATAATATTAGTAATTAAATATACATATACTTTACATAAAATTCTTTAAACGAGTCAATTCATTCAGAAAAAATAACGGCAGGAGCGGGATGTGAATCGCAGACCTTTGGATCTAACATTTGGCCCAGGTATTTATGCCGCTCGGCCACCGTGGCCATTTCTCCGCCTGAGCTGACTCGTCTTGAAACTTGTATGTATGTCATTGTTATCATCGTATGATAGATGTCGCTATAGTATATATTCAAAGTATGTATATTTTTATTTTTTATTATTCAATCAGTCTGCATTTATTCACAAGCTTAATATTATTACTTTCCGACAGTCTATTTATTTTAGTAAGTACCACTCGGGTCTCGAACCGAACTATTAATTGAATGGATGAGAAACGACTACTTAAAGGTCCGACGCGGACTTTATAACCAATCATTTTACCTGTGTTACTGATGAATAATTTTACCTACTTGAAAAATCCATAGATTAAATAATCTCCAGTATTCTATCAAACAATATAATGAATAATACATTTCAATAAAATAATACAAATACTCGCATCATTGAAAATAGCAAACAAATAACGTGTATTTACATGTTTTACGAAGCGTAGCATATTAGTTAGTGTGTAATATGCAAATAGTTAAGCTGCATTTACAATGAAACGCAAATGTTTGTGCATCGCAGTGTATTCAAATATGCATGTAAATACAATCTGATATTCTCAGCGTGCAATTAGAGCACTCCGTCTCTTAAAAGGTAATGCAATTCCCCAGCGAGTGCAGTCGGCCGGGCTCGTTAGGATGCAGTTGGAAGATCAAGACAAACATTCGTTATGAGGTCGTTATCTGCTAGTGGCCAGCAGTTTGCCGAGACTACTTGCAACAGTTCTCAAACATCCTGATCTGAGAAGCGCTAAAAGGTCTCAAACATAAAAGGTAGCATTTCGAATCAAAAATAAAAGATGATTTAGAATTCAATTCATATATTTTTATTATATGACGACGTGTTTCGGCTACGTCGTTAAGCCATTGTCGAGTCAATTAGGCAGAAAGAGGAGTGTTTGTTTTTATAAGGCAAGGTGTGAGTGAGAAGAAAACGCTTTGTGGTGTAATTTTATAAAAATTCTTATTTTATGCATCACTTGCTCATATCAAATGAAATTTTCTACATCGTACGGATGTCAGGAATCAAGACATTTGTAATAATAATGAAAAACAATAAATAGCTAATGAAATATTGTACAAAAAAATTTATAGAACGTGGAATCAGAAATTAAAGCTACTTACTTGGATCCTTATGAAAATTCAAAATATTTTATATTTTGATTTACAAATGAATTTCATAAATGATTTTTGTTAGGTATTTGCGACAAAGACTTTTACGGAATAATTAATTTATTTACAATTTCATATTGATAACGAGTTCTTCGATTAATAATATTTGAATTAAAAAAAATATTTATTAAAGGGACAGCCGTAAAAATTCGAATCAATTGGTCAGTAATCGTATTCTGTTGCTGTGTTATCAGAAACAATATCTAAAAACTAAGATATTAAGTGCATTTATGAATAAATATTATTGTATATTATATATCCAATATGTTTAAATGTAATGCTTTAATGTGAACATGAATACTAACAAATATAAAAATAATGAAAACCTGAAATACTACTGTCATATGTGAATACTTTGCTATTAGCAACCTTAGGGTTTTATACGAAATTGATTAATTATGTTTTTAAAATCATCTGTCATTAAGCACGAAATTAAATTTTATTTAAACAAAACTTACACAGATATACTTCAGTTTATAAGTTGACAATTAATTAACGATCATAAATATCTAACAATTTAGTTTAAGTACTCATATTTAATATTACTTCACATGTTTAATGAAAATGCTTACGTGAAGACTTCCGTTTACCCTATTTAACAACTTGTAAACATTAATGGCAGATCTTGCACTATGTTTAGTGCATCTCGGAACCACTAATGTTTTAACACTTCGAGAGGCACAATTCTAACGTTACACACGAGTGCTTCCTGAATAATACTCTAAAACTAATTACATAGAAAATCTCGTGTTGCGTCGTGAATACCAGACACCATTATACATGAATACCGTTATTGTTTCGGCGTAATATTAATACCAGCATTATACCGCAAGAACAAAACGCCAGTATAAAGATGCTTAGTGCAAGGAATATTATTGCTGCAGGGAAAACATAAAACCGAATAATCAATTCCGCACGACAGGATGTATTATAACGGTAGAAATATTTTACATAATATTCGAAGTTTAAACAATAAATTATGAACATATTTTATGACTGTATAATATATTCGCTGAAACGGAGGAAAATTAATTTATGGCATATGTGTAGGATATGCTAACTGAATTTTGTGGTGGAAGTTTGCTCCAAATAAAAAGGTATGGCTGAATCATAGTCGGAGAACGAAAGTATTATAAATTTTTATATATGTATCATTATATTTGAAAATAATGATGGTTTTTTGTACATATTTTTTAACTTCTTGGACTTTTAACTTTTTTTTTTACTTATGTGTCGGTTATCTCCGTGGATATGCATTGAGTTTACTACTTTTATTTATATTAGCATGATTAAGGTTTCATTTGTCGACGTGTAAAGTGTTCCTTATAAACATATACGTTACCTTTATCTGTTGATTAAAACACCCGGAAGAGGACGTAAGCCAACATCACTAGAAGACTTACCTGTAAAGAGAAAAGAAAATAATTATTAGTTACGGATTTGTCATTAAATTATCATCCTTTTCGGGATAAGGTATAAAAATATGATTATAGCTGATTATACGGCGGTCATATACTTCATATATGTATCGGCTATGAAAAAAAGTACACGCATTAAAAAACCTATGGGGTATGCATACTGGGGGTACGATGGAGTGACTGTGTGGGGAATAACGAGGTAAAAGAGTGGATTAGGCAGTTTAAATACTAGTCAGGCAAGAGAGCTAGCTAGTACATATAAGAGTACTTCTGATGACGCAGGAGAGCATAAGATATATAACTGCCTCTTTTTTACGGCCCAGAGCTTGCACCGTTGTGTAAAGAATATTGCATGGAATGTTCTCGGTGGAGTTTCGGGAGGCAGAGTAGAGATGGGATAAGGCGAGGACCATGGCGGCAGACAGAGCTTTATGGCAGAATTAAAATTCATGGTGTTAATGACCGAGAAACCCCTCCAAAGAGACGGCGGTCGATGGAAAATAAAGATGATGGAGTGGCAACCAAAAGCCGTTAAATGAGGAGTCGTCAACCTTGCACTAGACGGACTGTCGATACCAAGAGACTAATGAGAGGAATGTGGATGCAGGCAGCAAAATATCGAAAGAAATTGAGACTCATGCGAAAGATCTACTTTTAACAATACGGAATTTCTGAAAGAAAGATTATTTTACGTAATATTTTTGTACGGTAACGTTTGGAAATTGGAATGTACTTGGGACTGTTAGAATTATTCGACCGGTAATAAACCATCGGTGTGCTTTATACGAGAGAGGCAGGGGACATAATATAGCCACAATGTTTATTTAATCTTGGACAAACGCGTAAAAAGCTCATCGGTAAACACGTGTAAATATTTTACTCGGGAAGCCGAGCTTTCTGATGCGGTCACCGTAAGCGGAATTAAATGTACACATAAAAACGTAAGCGTGTATAAATATTTCATTACATCGTTCCCACATCACATTAAATTCGTAACTTCTATTGAACGAAGTAATAAGTATGTGAAGTTTTACATTATAATAATTGTAAATATTCATCAGATACACATAAATATTTTTCTTTTTACATTATCTTTTTAACCTGTATGATTCTGCACAACTTCCATATCTGTTTATTTTTTATTTACTTTGTTTTTCTCACTCATATCATTTCTCAATCCATCACTTATCTCATTAGTTTTCAAGAAAAAATATGTTGTGGCTTATGGGTTGAGCCGTGTGTGGTGAACAAGGCGTCGTCAAAGATCCGGGACTCTCTCAGACCGGTCAAAGACAAATTTCCTTTAGAGAGCGATTGAGTGTACAAACTCCAATGCAAGGCTTGCTCAACGGTGTATATCGGAAAAACATCACGAACTATAGGTAAAAGAGTAAGTGAACATGAGAAATCGTGCAGACTAGGCCACCCAATGGCGTCAGCACTGGCAGAACATTTGGCTGACACGGGACATAAGTTTTCGTTCGAACCCGAAATCGTGGCTCGAACACAAGGAAAATATGCACGCCTAGTAAGGGAAGCCATTGAAATCAAAAGACATTCCATCAACATCAACAGGGATGACGGCTTGATTCTCAAAACAGCATGGCTTCCACCTCTAGCACATACTCTAAAACCTGTACAGACAAGCAAAGACGACCACAGTCCGACATGACGTTCGTCGATGTACAATTCGAGAACATACCTACCTTATTGTTTGAACATACCTACCGTAGTCTTAAAAACATACCTACGATACTTCGGAATGAAACTTGAGTTGCCATGGAGATATTAATCAATAACGCTCATAAAAGAAATATATAATCTGAATAAACCAACTCAAAACGAAATAAATTATTAATCCTGAAGAAGACCCCTGCAATGGCGGTCGAAATATTGGTTAAAAAAAGATCACCACACACGGCTAAACCCATAAGCCACAACATCAAATCTGGCTGTGAAAACCTAAGAAGTTATTTAAGAAAAATAAAATTAAATTATTTCATTTATGTACCAATAAAGTTTTAATTCAAAAAAAGGTAGTGTGGTAAATATATTTATAATATTTTGTGGTTTACCTCTAGATATATTACAAATGCTTTTTAGTGAATTGTGTTATATTAAAAAATATATTCAAGCATATTTAGCCAACAATATAAATTTCATTAGTGATATGTGAGACTACATTAACATTTAATTAAATTATCGTCATATTTAGTACGCGTTAGTACGAGGAAATTTAAAGCAACGTAAAGAAGACTTACGCGAATAATGCGATCTTCGGGATCGTTCAGCGGAAGACTGTGAATGAATGTCGTTTCCTTGTGGAGGTAACGGGTCGCAACGCTCGCTCGAAGGAAGAAAACTATAAATCTCCCACTTGATTTATCACGGAATCAAAAGGAGCGGATACAAAAGAGAGAAGACGCGAGATAAGAGGGATCAGGGTGCTTAGCTACGTTACGTTTCCATTCAATTTTTGACGTGATATTAATTGGCTTTACATTCTCCTACATTTTATAACATTATGTTTCGACGCTCTCATTTACATTCAGCGATGTTAGATTACTTTCTCTGTTATTTTAAATAGGTAGCTGTGACCTATTTATTTATATGCCATACCTGCTCCCAATTAGAAACATATGGCCCTTACAATGCTACCAGAAACCTCTACTACTCACCATATCACCATTTTGATCCGAAATTCAAATAAAAATATTTTTTATTTTAATAAAATAATCAAACATTCAATATTCAAACATATTTTAAATATTACAGTGTCAAAATTATTTATCTTATGAATTCTATTTTTTAAATAATGTAATGGATGTTTTAAGGTACATAAAATATATGAGTTAATAAAAAAAAATGGTATATTAAAAAATATAGTAGATAAATTCGGCCGTACATTAGTGTTAATAGTATCTACTCTTACAACATAAGGTTTTAATACAAGTTTGTAGCTATTTATAAACAAATTATTAATAAACGTCTCGCATAAACAAATATTATGAATAATGTTTTCATCACTATGGAAAATGATTCATTGCATTCAAGAGAATAATGATCATGTTAAAATATAGGGTTTAAGAGTGCTAGAGACGAAGGGTCGACGTTAAGAAAACATTGAGGGAGTAAAGAGGGTACTGGGAGGGTATAATATGTCACATTTATATTAAATTCCGATTCTTTTTCTATTGTGGATTGTGGCATATGAAAATAGTTGGAATGATTATGAAGATATATACCCCAAATATATAAAAAGCTACCCGCGTTCCATCTGTCGCAGCCACTTACAATAAATATATTAGTAAGCATAACACCAAGTAAGCCAGTAATAGTGTAGTAAGTATTTTAAGATTATTCTCTATAAATAGAGAATTCGTATCTTTACGTAATAGTAAATTAATTTTAATTAAAAATCAAAATTAACATAGAAAAATATTTACTGCTAGTCACTATATACAAGAAAATAAAATACTCGTAAAACACAATATTTGAGTATTCACCTCATAAATTTATTAGGAATTTAATCTTTTATAATACATGTTTGCCTCAAATAACTAATAACTTGAACCAAGTCGTATTATCTATGATTTGAAGTATTTTATAAAAGCCCAGATTCTTGTAAATATAATTTATTTAGATAGCCAGGAATGATGCTACAAAAAGTATAGAATTATTCAATTTTCCTAATTCATCTATTTCAAAAATATTATTAATTATTATTGTGACGATGATTTGGAGTGTTTTGATAATCACCCTATAATATCATTTATAAAAAAAATGATATCCGTATTTTCTTCAGGATAACATGTATAGGCTTTCAACCATTTGATAAATAAACATTATACACAAAAATTCGACAAAAAATATACATATCAAAACACGTAATCCGTAGATGGCGTCACTTAGGCAGCTAAGCTTGTCACAGCCCTCCCGCCTGAACGCTGAGCTTTTTATAATTCACGTGAAAGATATTTAAGCTCTCGAGATGTGTGTCTGCCGCCCTCCACTTCCGGAGGCAAACAATGTAGGGGGCGTACAGAAAGCTCTTGGGGGCGGGAAGGGGGCGGACCCTTCAATTCCGAGCCGTAAATTTCTTCAGAATATTTTCAGTATTTTTACCGTCGCATTTTAAATTCACATGGCCCCTCTTGAATGCAGATGAGTTTTCGTCTCACTTCGGTCAGAGGCTTCATAGCTTGTGTACAACAGTAATCTTCTCTCCGTGAAATGTAAGCCGGCCAAATATGGAAAAATCAAAGTTTTACATGAAGTCGTTGACCGAGAAGAAAAGGCAGATAATATAAGCATAACTGTACAGTTAATGGCTGTTAATTTTTTTGTCATGAATTTTATATACAGCCACTTACTATACTCGATAAAATATATAATCGTCACTAAGAGTATTTGTCTAAATTAACATCCTCCTCTCTTCAAAAAGTTGTTATTCAGTCGCGTCATGGCAGGATGAGGAGCAGATTAATAGCACAAAGACTTTTTCTAAAGCACATTTACGATAAACTTTACAAACTCCCGGCCCAGGCGGAATAACATGCCGGGCTGGCTATAATGCGTCCTTCTGATGATCGACACCCAACTAACTGCCGTGCGGCGCCGTGGTCGGTCTTAGTAAGGTAACTAGTCCGAAATGCCAATATGGCGACTCATATATGTACAACAAGCGAACGGAAATAAGAGACGAAAGATTATATATCGAGGTTTTAGGTACCAGACAGCAAGGGCTATGCTGATGTCAAAATAATTGTTACTTATTTATATTTTTTAATATTTTGTTAAGTTACTTTTTATCAGGGAACATAGTTAATTTTATTAAGTATGACAATTACTATCTTACGATATTTTCTCCTAGATAAAATAAATATTCTTAGCCAGCTAAGGTATTTTCAGATAAATTCAATAAGATATTCTTGAAATTTTTTGCATTCTCTTTAAAATTCATAAAAGTATTATTTAATTATATTTTCGTCATACTTTAACACGGTTTTAATACTTTAAAGCACATCAGATAAGTTATTAAGCAATACACACGGGATGCACTTAGAGTGCGACCGCATTGGAAGACATGGCGAGTCGTTGGTTACATTTAGCTGCTCATACTACAAAGTTCTAACCTCAGGAGCGTCAGACTAAATAATCATATTTAAGAATCACACACAATTTGCCAAGGATAGTAGAGTTTCCTGAGCATTTTCCCTGGAGGTCTTTGGGAGCTATACATCAATCGCGAATCTTCGAGGGTTTTACAAAAAGACAAGGTTAATAGCATCAAATAGAATTTAGTGATACAAATACGTGGTGTTATATCAATTACGAGAAACTCCAGCTCTGGCAACAAGTCACATCAGAGGATTTCATTACTCCAAAGGAAGGACTCCCAACTGGCAAGAACCTTGACCGGCGGACCTGGAAATCCCTGAACAGATTAATTATCGCAGTTTGTAGAACAAAGGACAACGTCAAACGGTGGGGAATGCTTCGGCAGGGAGTCATTATTGTGCGATTACGGAGACCTGCAGACCGCCTCACACCTAAGATTCTGCTCCATGTGCCCAAAACGCTGGACACCTCAAGACCTAATGCTAGGCAACACACGAGCTATTGATGTTACCAGATACTGGGCAGAAATAATTTGACGTCGCTGACACGAAGAAGAAAAAGATCAATTATGAAACGGATACGGATGAAAAATAAAGTCATACATCCAACGTATTCAGTACTTCGTATAGAAATATCTTATAAAGTATTTCTATCTAAATCTGCAATAATCAGTAATTAAGAAATACATGATACTACGAACCAATATCAAAAAGATTTTTTTGAATAGTTTGGAATCCCTGATTTAGAGAAAAAGATTATCTTTGGAGTCCGCTACTTGAATGAGAGCGATGTCGAAAATGTACACAATTTTTGTGTTTATTCGTGCGATAATCGTTGAGAATATTTTACTGAACGGATAATTCAATTTCGAACGTTTTCACATGTCAAATAAGAAAAACAAATAATGTCAAGTGGGGCGAAGAGTTTGTTTTGTAAAAATAACAAACACTTTGTCAAACGCTCACTTTCGACATTTTCATCTCACATGGAACACTAAGTCGATTTAAAAAATGGCTACACAATTTGATGTATTACGCTAGATCATTAAGGCATTGAAATACCAATATATGTAGTTATGCATAAAACTGTCTATTTTTCATCTTTTGCTTTCTTTACTTGTTAATTTTAAATATCATATAACTCAAATAACTTCTTAGACGTTTACGGCCAGATTTGATATTGTGGCTTTTGGGTTTAGCCGTGTGTGGCGAACTTCCTTGGTATTCTTAGAACATACCCACGTTCTCCAGAATGAAACTTGAGTATAGTTGCCATGGAGATATCAATCAATAACGCTTGTAAAAAAGATAATCTGACACCAACTCACAACTAAATAAATCATCAATCCTGAAGAAGACCCCTGCAATGGCGGTCGAAATATTGGTTGAAGGAAGTTCACCACACATGGCTAAACCCAAAAGCCACAATATCATATTACTCGGAGCCTGTTTCTGGGACAGAGATGGCTAGCTGTCACGCCATCTTTTAACCGGCGTTCTTGACGGTGGATAAAGAGGGCTTAGATTACACATCATTGAGATGAGGGCTGACACCACAAAACAAAAATCAACCTCTTGAGAGCCACTAATATAAAGACTCTCTTACCGGTTGCAGGACTGACAACACGAGACAAAGAAAATATATACATATATTGTAGGTAATTTCTTATTTAAAAGCGTATGCATACAGGAAAGCATACGATCGCTAGATATCGCATGATAATGATATTCCTCTTTATCCATTGGATGTATTTTCATATTCGTTTACAAGATGTTTTATAAAAACGACAACAAACATGCTGTACAACCAGTCGGCTAAGACCGGTGCACTCTATGACGCTCAACTTGAGGCAACTGAGCGCTACATTCAAAAAAGATAAATTATGTGACATTGTGTCTTTTAGGTTTAGCCTTGGGTGGCAAAATTCTTCTTACCAATATTTAGAACGCCATTGCTGAGATGTTAGATTTTGTCAACCCTAAATTTGCCACAAAATTGTCAACCCTGAAGATCACGCATGCATTCGCGGACGAAATATTAGTCAGAAGAAAGGCGCCATACACAGCTCAACCCAAAAGCCAGAACGCTAAATCTGGCAGTGAAAACCTACGAAGTCATTTGTTATATGATGTTTACATGAAAAAAAATTAACATTTTTTATTTGTTCCTTCAACTGAGTAATTACATTTGGTTAATGAACCTTCAAATTAATCTTTCAAACGAAGTGTCTGTAAGGCTTCCTCATCCTTTATTCAGCTTTCAAGATGCGAAAAAACGCCAATGAAAAATCAATCACACCTAATCCTGACTGAAGAAACGCCACCGTTTTATTATATCATTACGGAGTATAAGAAGATATAAGTTTATACTAAGAAAATGCCAATGAGGAGACCGCTAATCCCTTTTGATCTAAGATAGCTCGGCAAATTGATGGGCGATTAAATCAGTTTAGCTTGATTGATGAGATAACGCGATAAGTATAAGTTCTTCTTCTCGGTTCGGTTTGGAAAAATTCACTTTTTTTGGGTGTGATAAAGTAGATTCGAAGGACGCCGAACGATGAATGTGGGTCAACCAGGTTAAAACGCTACCGGATTACGGTTTACGATATTGAAAGAGAATCTACGATGACGCATTTCGGGGGGGGGGGTCAAAATCCGTGATTAACAGGAAACGATCGAGAGCATTGCCAAACAAAATCAAAAAAGATATTTAAAAAAGATGAGTACATCAGTATTGTGTGACATTGTATTTTTTGCGTAAGCACATACAGAAGAATACCGACAGACAGTGGTAGAGAATCTCATATGTGGATTCTATGCCGCTTAACATTTTGTATATGGCCAAATGTTGCATGTGGAATGTGAGCCGCCAACGTAATAAACTACAGCTTGGCTTTCACACACCATCAACTTTTATCAGGAGTTCACTATGAATGGGTGGTATTTACGGTACTACTTTTATCTAATAAAATTCAAGTAAAATGATATGACTAACATTTTACGGATAAGGGATCAAATCAATACCGACTGGGGATATTTATAGAGATTAGAAATCGATTAACAAACATTTTTATTTTAATCTCCGTCGGGGATAGAACCCAAGACGACGGTATGCTAGGCAAACGCTTTAAAACTATTTCGTGTCCGGCAAATATATGTGCTTCAATGTTTTGAATTTTCTCTTGCATCATTTTCATTTCATGCACGGCAAGATATGTGAATCTCTTCACCCTCTCAATCATCATCGCACCACTTAGTCGACCGTAAGCTCCAGCTGGAGAGTATATATGAAATGTGTATAACGAAATATATCAAATTAAATTTGTATTAAATAAATGATAATAATAATAAAACAGTCAATAAATAATAAGATTATATTGTCAATAATGTAAAAAAAAACCTTAGATATTTTCTGTCGTATATATTGAGCCCGAAGAATTTAAAAAATCCTTTCGTACAGGAATATTTCAGAGAGATTCTAACGCACGCTTAAATATTTACGAATCATAAGGAGTTCGGAAATTAAATTCTCCCCGAAAGACAAGAAGTATTAACATTTAAAACAAGTACATTTTTGATGAACACAACTTGCCGAGAGTGCAAAAGTAATGCGCGAATATTAGGGAATATTTAATCAATTTGAATCCCAACAATGGCCTCCGGGGGATCCTTTTCATTCCTTTCACTCTTCATACACCGGAAGGAATAACTCCTGTCGAAATAAATTGGCATTTTGAGGAAGTAATAATCCGAAAAGGATCGAATTATATTGTTATTTAAGTTTGAATCGTATTATTTTCATTGTAATGATGAAAATACCAGAATGAATTTAAATAATTAAAAATTAACCTGCCTTAACCAATCGTAGTTACAGCTTAAATAATAAAATTTGTGACTTTTCTTGTCAAGAGGGCACTCCTCTGTCAGTGAGTAGAATAAGGTACAGTTTTTGATTCAATATATATATATACATATATATTTCGTTTTGTGAGGAATGAAGAGGTGAGATAATGGACAATGCACTCATCCATACTACAGTCGGTAAGAAGCACAGGTAGACTAAATAATGAAATATATATTAGATGTTGGAAAAGAGCATGTGAATTTTCTTTGAGTCCCCGGGCTCGCGCTGTCTTGTCATTAAACCCGTTGGTAGAAAATATTCGGTGGAGCTACATGGAAAATATTCGGTGGAGCAACAGGAAGCAGAGCTGACATTGGATGAGGCGAGGATCATGACGACTTACAAAACATCGTGGAGACTGTTTATAACAAACATATGCTCCCGATAGGAGAGCAGACTGGGTGAAAATGATATGATTTTTTTTTTGTTGATTTACTTTTCGATCTCCGTGTTGAGCAAGTTTTAACACATGCCTTGTTATACACGTTTGCTCTGAAACATTTTCAAGAGAATGTGTCACGCAAAGTGTCGGCTAGACAAGCGTAGCCCTTAGCGTACCGGAAGTGCGTCATGCGTAAACACGCCTTGTAAACCTACACATGTTTTTGTGTAAACATACAAAGGAGTATAACAACAACGGACTTTGGCACTGCAGTGAACCGTTTTTATGGCGTTCAACTGATCAGACAGACATTGTATGTGAATGATATGTGTAATGAGTACTGGTTGATAATATATAAAAAAAAATACACATAATGAAACCAATGATTTATACAAAAAATAATTATCGGTTTCGGAGGCAACCCTCCTTCATCGGGATAAACTTACACAACTGAAAAGGAAGGTTTCGTTTGTGATTATTTTTTTAACGTATGAGATTTTAAGAAAAGGATGGTTTCGCATGGTACCCAAAAAATTACAAGGTTAGACTGAGCGAAAAGAAAATATATATATATTCCACGTTGGCCTCATTAATAAAGGAGGATGGAATCCGAACACAGTAGACTAATAATTAAAACATTAATGCATTATTTCATTTTTGAATATTCCATAACCACATTTTATTTCTTTGAGAGGAAAATACATTTCTCAAAGGTAGAGAACATTAAGTTACTTACTGAACGTATGCATTCAATACAATACATAGGGGTAATAGAAAAAAAAATTCTTAAATAAATTAAAACAAATATTTATTGCGTTTCATAATGAAGCAGAAGCCATAAGCCAAAAACGTTATGCCGGAAAACATTAGCGCCTCCACATAGTAAATGTGCGGAAACGAGGAGCCAGAACGTGAATCATATGAAAGATTAAAGCCTTCGTAAACTTGAATACATCCCGGCGCAAAAGATGAAAAAAATTACGCCGTAGAGCAAAACGAGCATTTGCGATCAAAATGATTTTCTTAATGTATCCACAGCCTGTTATTACGTATTTCCCTGACAATCACGTTAATCGTTCAGTATTATGTAAACTTCATTAAAAATATATATAAGTATGAAGTTTGTGGCATATCCTTCCCACGGCTACACTAAAATATTAACATGTCGGAAAAAGAGATCTAGGCTACAAGTTAGTAATTAGTATTGTCTGAAAATATATTAAAACTAAATTATTTAACAATAAAAATGCGCAATTAGATGAAGTAAAGGTAATCAATTCATGTAATATACATTACTTGTAGTCAAATTTTTAATTTATCCAGAAACAGAGCTTTTTGAATAAGTAGTTTTTTTTTCTACGAATTCTACGAAACATATCGATTTTCAATGTGTATATACGCGCAATTTCGTGAGTAACGTTAAGCTCGTAAAAATAAAAAATATCGATATTTTACTTCTGGCAGCGTCATTAATAACGATATATATAAACTGTCGTACATATACAAAGCTGCGAGTCCATTATTTACGTGTCAATTGAATCAATTTTCAACCATTTGTGACATTTTTTCAGCCTAAACGTAATGGATGTTTACATTCGTAAAAATAACTACGCATATCGAATTTCAAATTCACTTATTAGGTTCAGTCGTACAATTTGGGTGTTCATTACGTAAAGCATATTGAGTAACAATGTATGGAGAAAACTTCAATGTGTTTGTAAGAGTCAATATATTCTTATATTTAATGAGAATTCGTCACATTCAACAATAAAAAAAACAATTAATTTAAGCCAATTCATTGGAGAAATGCAATGTTTTTATGCCTTTATTTTGAACCGGCATTATTGACAAATAAATGTACAAAAATGTGTAAAAACTCGAATTCCGTGAGATGATTGGTTTCGTAGTATTGGGACATCTCGTTGAGTCCCTGGCTTAGGATATCCTCAACTTCTTCAAACGTTACTGCTTGCGCTGCCAAACCTAAGTCATCCGCATATATGAAAGACTTTGTATCTTTAGGGGTGGGTTGGTCGTTTGTGTATATATTAAATAGTATAGGAGCAAGTACACTGCCTTGTGGTAAGCCATTCTTTTGGTTACGCCATCGGCTGGTTTTCCCCTGAAAATCCACTGCGAATCTCCTGTTATGCAGCATAGCCGCAATCATCTGAACTAGCGAGAAGTCACCTGTCATTCTGTACAATTTACTGAGGAGTGTGCTGTGCGACACTGTATCGTATGCAGCAGTTAGGTCGACGAATACCACTCCGGTCACTTTCTTTAGTTCGAACCCGTTTTCGATATGTTGGGTCAGGTTTAGTACTTGCCCAGTGGATGACTTTCCGGGTCGGAAGCCCGCCTGCTGGGGTATCATTTTAGGTTCGATAAAGGGGGTGAGTCGGTTGAGTAGTATCCGCTCGAAGATTTTAAATATTTGGCATAGTAAAGATATTGGGCGGTAGCTTTTAGCATCATCAGGGTTTTTCCCAGGCTTTATGTGATGTTAAAAACTTGTAAATTAATATGAAAAATATTTTATATTTTTCAGGCCGTCTGAAATAAGTACTTTATTAAAAATCAATATATTTTATTGCAATCACATTGTATGTCTCAGTTCAGTTAGTCTCATAAACCGAAAAGGCTTCGTAACAATAGGCACAATCACACTACAGTAAATATAACCACGTTCTACCCACGGTCAATGAAATTTACAGTCAGATAGTCTTCGTGCGGTATACCACCGACCAACCATTCCAGCACGCTGTCGTCCTGAATTTCAGATCCACTGAAACGTAGTGAATTTTTGTATCGTTCGTATTACCTACGTATATATTCTGCGGTATATTGAATGGAACACAAACGTTTCAGTTGTGTATTCATCACGCAACAACGACAATTCTACACATGCAATGATGAATGCTGCTATATTATATGCTTCACAATGGCAGTAACATCTTATTGTTGGTCGCGCAGCTTTACAGTACAGGTAGTGAATTTAATATATTGTTTAATGTATAGATAGTGAACAATATAGAATTCTGAAAAGTCATTATATACTAAATCTATTAAAAGGATATATATATATTTTTAATATTTTTAATGGCCGTCAAAAGTCAGATGCTACGAAAAAATCAAACATTGTTACGAATTTTAGTCAAGATATTCGTTAATATAAATGCATAAAAAATCAAAAGCTTTCGTAAATTCACTTTCTGATTTACTTTATTTTAATTTTGTTAATAAATACAAAAAGTATATATTTAAAAAAGGGATGTCCAAAAGTTCTTGTGATTTAATGAGTTAAGGATTGAGTTTATTATTTTCAATGTTAAGATTAACAAAAGTAATGAAAATGAATTACGCTTTTATGTAGTATAATTATTTTAGTAAGTTGGAGGATTCCATTTCATAAGGAATATTTCGGATTGGAAAATTGCTACATAGTCAACGTGAGATTACGCTTCTTAAAGATTGTAATAAATAATTTTTGAACAAGCTATATATGAAGTCAATTCTAGTTATGAGGATAAATCTTTGCAGATGACTCTTGACAGTAACGGGTTGAAAAAGGCTACTAGTTAGTTGAAACGTTAGTCTCATAAGCAGATGTCATACTCAACGTGATAAATGTGAAAACAGTGTAAGTAAATAATTATTTATTATTAGGATGACTCCTGTTGAAGAATTCAAATTATTACTAAACAAAATGTGTGTAATCTAAATGTAAAAATACTCGTAAATAAAAATAAATAAAACCGTGAATATATTGTTTAAATATTAGAACCCCATTTGAAATACGGACAACCCATTTGATTCAATAAATAAAAAAAAACAAATAAATTTATATTATTGCATACCATATGATACGTTTCGTTCAAAATGTAACATCAATATCTTCTATGCTTCACCACAGACATGAATTTCACACAAAAAAAAACAACGTAACAATATTATTTCTAGTATCAAAGCGTATTTCATTCACGTGTACTGAAAGAGAGACTTAACAACGGCGATCAAATCAAACAACGAAAATGACGTCGCCAGACAATCACGTACAATTTTACGATATACGTGCGTCTACCTTCAAAGCAGCGCTACAGCCTTCAGCGTACACCTTTCAGTGTAAAACCTTCACAGTACAGCTGAGCCTTCTGTTACCCTCCATTTCAGCTTCACAGTACGCAATTGAATTTTCAGAAGCGAACTCCTCTCAGTAGAAGCAGTGTATTGTTCTCTCGGATACAATCGTGCATCCTGAACAGAAAACGACAACCTTTTCAACGCCCTTTCATTCAAAACCTCATAAATCGAGAGACGCTGAAAGTCTTTTGATTGCATTAGTTATGTCTGTTAATTTTTCACAATGAAATTTACAATGAAAAACAAGTCTTGTTGCGTACGTCATTAGTATTAAGTTATTGTCTGTCTCTCTATCTATTAAATGTTTGAAAAATATAAATAAAGATTGTAAATTTGGTCTATGCGCTCTCAAAGTTGCGAGGCGTGCGTCTGGGAGCTCCCGAGCATTTACGCGTCGACCCACGCAGGACCCTTGCGGCGATGCGCTAATTCAGCCGCGAGCCGAGCGCGCTGATTGGTCGACGTTCCCCCCTCGCGCGCGCCTCCCGGAGAGATTGTTGTATAAATATAAGCCTGAAAACCAAAATAAATCAGTATAGATTTGACTCTCCTGTGTTTCACTTCTACCTCCAACCCTCGTCTGGACTTCCCGCCTGCTGCCTACTCTGCAGAGTGAGCCTGCCCGCCTACTCTGGAGAACTGGCCAACTAGCTGCCTTATAACCAGCTGGGAGGGGATCGATCGAAGAGAAGAGCAGAGGACCGCAACACGCCCGTAGAGCGGATCGACCAGCCTGAGAGCTGTCGTCTACAAGTCTAGTTGTGCTGTTTCAAATGAAAAAAAAATCATTTCATTGTCATATTTTATAATCATTTTAAACAGAAAATATATAAAATTATATTTAATTTTATTTTAACATCACGATAAATAACTTTAAATAATAAAATTGAGGGATTTTTTTCATTGTACGCTTCCTCAGTGCATCACTTGACTTCAATTACAAAATGACAATACTTTTTTGAAATTCAAATTTAAAAATCTATAAAAATTAGTTATGTACGAGTGTTTTAATAAAATTAAGGTTATCAACTGACAGTAAAATTTTAAATCAATTTAAATTAAAAAATTAACCAATTCAAAATATTCAGTTTTGATTCACATTTATTTTAAGCGATTACATGTTTCATCCTCCCTAGAGAACGATTATTGAAGATTTAATTTGTTAATTTTTTAAATCAAATTAATATAAAATTATGATGTATTTTAATTATTATTAAAATCTGCGAACTTGAGTACACGCTGATGGTCCTGTGTTCGCAGAACACTCCACTGTAGATCTGCATGACATTATCGACAGACAGACAAGCAAACTCTCTACGACTGGACATGCGAATTAATATAAAGACCCATTTGTTTTGAAACGATGTCTGTCGATGATGATGATAATTATATGATGTGTTAATTAAATATAAAATACTAATTATAATACATATATTGTATTAATTATTTTAGTATCAAAATAAAGAGTACTAAAAAAAGCTCGGAAGGTATAATGAACATAAATTTTAATGTAAACAAATAGTTTTACAATAATTCAAATAAGGTAGTGGCCATAACGGAACAGCCTCCATAACTCGATTATTATTGCATTAAACTTTTCGGAAACCTCCAGCATGCTTTTAAGTACCTTAGGTTCCTAACAATAATTTCAGGAATTGTTATCAGTACTGCGAAATTTAATTGCCCTTCCTAAATAAAATGATTGAAAATTTCCACAAAGTGTTGAGTTTTTGATCACAAATTGCTTTGATTTAGTTATTAATTATGGACCGAAAAGGTTGAAATCTTAGTAATTATAAATCATTTCAGGCGTGGAATGTTAACACTTAAAATTTACAGACTTGAACAGAATTTTCTCAATGGTAAGTTTTACGGTGAGGGATCAAATTCACACCAACCGGGGTATTTTAGAGCTCAGAAATAGATTAAAAAACTTTTTTTTTAATCTCCGTCGGGGATCGAAACTTTGGCTTGCAAAGCAAACGCTTTAACCATTGAGCTTTACCCATCGGTAAATAAATACAGAAGGCGAATAATCAAAGAGGTTAATAATTGACCCTGAAGGCCTAAGATCAACAGCGTAAAGATTAGATTGAGAATTAAGAAAAATGTGGTAATACTTCACATATAGTTTTTATTAAAGTAACCTTGCATACTTTTGTGTATATATTGACATCAGCATGATATAGCCCTTGCTGACTGGTACCGAAAACCTCGAATTACAATCTTTCGTCACTTATTTTCGTTCACTCATCGGAAACGCATGTGTTGTCATTTTGTAATACCGTTAGGAGGACTAGTTGTATATGTCGCCACTTGCGGCACTGGGTGTCATCAACCACGGCACCCTGTGGGAAATCAGTTGTGTGCCGACGGCAGTGAGGTCGTATCATGGCCGGCCCAGCATGTTATTCCGCTAGGGCCGGAAGTTTGTAATGTTTATCATGAAAATATATGACGTTGTGCTTCGGAAAAAGTCCGTGTGTTGTTAATCTGCTCTTCATACTTCCACCTCGCGATCCGATAAATATCCCGGCGACGTGAAGTCGTTTTTCCCGTAGAGAGGAGGATGTTAATATATTTAAAATATATATAACTTCGCAAATCATTTTATTATCTGTAGATCAACTCACTGCATGGAATAAGATGATCATGTGTTCCAAAGTTTCAGATTTAACCACCTAAATATTTCACGAGCTCTCAAACAATACGTAGAATCTACTCGTTGGTTCCTTCCATGTCAGATCTGCATCCTAGAGCTGACATGGAAAGAAGTGAAGATCAGTAGCCGACAAAAATTTATGACTACAGTTTATAACGAGAGTGGGAGAAGCTCAAAGTTGCCTATAATAATTCATATCACCAACTTATGCAACTCCCTAGATTTTGTAGCGCATTTGACATGTTTGCGGAGGGCGGAGTCCATTCATTCGCAGCATTATTGCGACACCGTGTTGCCGGCTTCTGGAGCAAGATAAGGAGGTCCAACAACACCATCATCCTGGCTGTTTCTGAATGGCTCAACTCCTCCCTGAGCCATCGCTGGATGGAGATGTTGCAGCGACCACCTTGAATTATTTATTACATATATATATATATATATATATATATTTATTATTTTGTATTTATGCATCTAAAAATATGGCAGATTGCACAACCCACCCAATCCTGCTGGAATAAAAAGCTTATTATTATTATTATTATAACGTCCATATTCTCTAGGGAGCAGACATAAAAGAAGGAGAATAAGACCAAACATTACTTACACTTATAATGAAACATTAATACGAGTAGATGTCTACACTGGATAATAATGTATCAATTATGTGAGATTCCATGGAACTAATTTAAAATTTTGAATATGATCATGAGAAGAAGCGTATATGATGACTTCAATAAAATACCATTTACGGTTCCTTTTACATGGCATTAATTCTGTATTCGAAAAAGGTCTAATAAATCGTATTTAAAATGAAACTAAACATCTGTTCGGAGACTAACAGCCGTTGAGCTTTTATTTTAAAAAGGAGAATATTATTCCTTAAACACATCTCCAGTAGATTTTTCAGGAAAGTAATAAATATACCAGACAACAAATTCAATAGCTTTTAAAAGTATTTTTCGCAACGCCTGATAAAATATCAGGTTCTAGAAAACTCTCTTCATTATTAAATTATATTCTTTCAGAATTTTGATTCCTAAATGTAATTTTCCTGAATAAAATCCATTCCTAATAAAATATAGAAATATTTTTTCGTGTATTACACTGCCACTTTGTTTTCATAAAATATCTAAATGTATTATACGCGTACAATAGGTAAACCGTTATTCAAAATATATTTTGTATTAAATAATACTGAATATATTTAATTTCATGAATTTTTTAATTTTTATTAGAATATTATTATTTTTTTTTTATTATTTTTTTCTATTATTTTTTTTTTTTTATTAGGCAGGGCAATGGCGCAGTTCGCCGAGCGGTATGAATACCTGGGCATAGTTGGTTTCCAAGGTCCGCGGTTCGCATCCCGCTTCTGCCGTTATTTTTGTGCTTTGGATTGACGCGTTGAAAAAAGAATTTTATGTATAGTATATGTATATTTAAGTAATAATATTTAATTTCATTTTCAACACGTTATATTGCACTGCATTTGGTAATTTTTGAAATATAAAAAAAAACGATTTAATAAAATTAAATGATTTGATTGTGAGATTTTATATTATTTATGGATACACGGAAAATCGTTTAATACATCCAATAAAACGACTGTTTAAGTAAATCTCGGTAAAAAGCACTGGAAAGTAAAACGATTTTCCGAACAGGAAATAAAAAGAACGACCATGAAAAAAAATGGCCGATTACTTTAACTGTATTTCTCATAATTTATTTTACAGGGAAAAATCATTTTAAGTAGAAATTGATTATTCTCACATAAAAATTGGATTTTTATGCGCGCTGACCATTCGTCCACTCCATCAAAACGAGAGATTAACACATGAAATATGATTATTTTGTATTATTATATATGGCGAATTACATAACGTGTTTTTATATGTTTTTACCACTGCCACATAACTTTAAGTAGTATTAATTTTGATAAAGTGTTCACGAAAGTGACGGTAACTCTACATGAAACACATTAAGGTTTTCTGATATGCAATAGTAATAATTTTGCATACTATGCATACATTCAGAATAAAGTTGTGAATATATTTTCAAAGTATTTCAACATTTCAACATACATCTATCATAGTATTATTCTCGTTATGCTAAACTCAACCGTCTCTGAAAGTTGCCAGAATAAAGTGAATGTAAATAAGAAGCAGTTAAAGAAGCATCGTTAAGAGGTAACTTGGTTTTACATAAACTAGTACAATTGTGTATTTAACTGACAACTACGAGTATATACTGTTTTTTAGTAATCATTCTTGCGATAATAATAAAAATAGATATGGAGGAATCATAGATGTCGAAATTGAACAACAAAAATATTAATTAAAAAATATATAAAACCAAATCATTTGATGAAGAAGGACATAAAATATATATTTTTAATTTATTTTTAAAAATTAAGTATTATAAGTTACATTTTTTATATTTTATAAAGCACAAAAAACACAATATTTTGTAAGAACGCAATGGCAGTAACTCCAACCCTACAATTACTTTGAGCTATATCATTAAATTGTTTCTACATAATTATAATAAGTATATAGAACAATATAGTATGGATATAAAAAGGCATGAAATTTTGGTAAAAATAAGAAAAAAACACGCGCTATTTGTTGATTTACTTTTACACATATTTGTTTTGGATTTGGCTAGACAACTCTGTGATAAGGTGTCTTCATTACAAATATAAACGTGAGATAAAAGAAAATCAAAAGTTTGTAAATGAAAAAAAAGTTATATTCTCAATACCTGTTTTTTTAATTAAAGATTTTTCCGAATATAACTCCGTAATTGACCTTCAGACATTAAATGGTAAAATCAAAAAGCTGAGATGAAACAAAGACCTGGCAGTTCCTAGATAACCCACCGCCAATTATCCAATTTCGTGTAAATGTTATCATATCAAAGAAAACTTTACTGAAGATTTGACAAATTTACGAGCAAGAAAATTCCTCATAATTCCACAGGCGCCTAATCAAATATTTTCACTCGCAAATTTTCTTCCGTTTCGAATAATTTTCAGAGAAATCATAAAATATACATTTGAACGTTAATTATAAGTATATAAGAACGCAAATTATCAGTAATATAAATGTTTAATTACTTCAATGCCTAAGAATAATTTCATGATAATAATTAATTCTGGAGTGAGCTGTGAAATGGGCAGATATACTGCTTATATTTTCCTCTCCATCTCTCTAAGATATTATTTACCAAGGTGGAGCAGCATAAGTCAAGCAAAGGATAGACAACACGGATCTTAGTCGCCAGATACAATACAACCCAACACAGTTTTACGTCCCATTTCTTTCTGTAATGAACAGTTTGAATAATAAGTGGCTTTTCTTTATGCTCCCCTCCCCTGGGCAATATTTTTACAATAATCATTAATATTTTTAATTTAATTTTGAAAAGGTTAAGTATTGCACCGGCGTGCTCAATGAGTAAATATTTAATTTAATAATTTATGCAAGTAAAGCCTTAACGATAAAATAAAATATTTTACAACTTTATATACACAACATAATATCACTTATGCTCTTTTTATTATACGTACGTGATGTTTTCGTACTAAAAAAACTGACAACATTTTTATTTTTCATGTAAACACATACAGGAGAATACCAACAGATGGTGATATTAATTCTGAAGTCTCATCTGTGGAATTCTATTACGCTTACCATGGTGCATATGGCTAAGCGCTGAATGTGGAGTGTTTATCCGCCAACATCGAAGACTACAGCCCAAGATTCACGCACTATGAATGAGTGGTCTTCACTGGACGACTTTCGTCTACCACCAATTTTAATTAATAGGCAATGACTGGCATTTTACGGGTGAGGGATCAAATTCACACTAACCGGGGGCATTTTAGAGCTCAGAAATATATTAAAAATCATTATTACTTAAATATACATATACTAAACATAAAATTCTTTTTTCAACGCGTCAATCCAAGCACAAAAATAACGGCAGAAGCGGGATGCGAACCGCGGACCTTGGAAACCAACTATGCCCAGGTTTCATACCGCTCGGCGAATCGCGCCATTGCTATGCCCAGACTGACTTGCGATGAAACTAGTATTTATATCATTGTTATCATCGTACGACAGATGTCGCCATAGTATATATTCAAAGTATGTATATTTTTATTATTATTCTATCAGTCTTCATTTATTCACAAGCTTAATATTATTACTTTCCGGCAGTAAAAAGAATTTTATGTTTAGTATATGTATATTTAAGTAATAATAATATTATAATATAGTCAATGATCTATAAAAGTGGATTAGAATATTGAAATAATAAAATAATATTCTAATAAAAATTTAAAAAATTAAATATTAAAAATCCTTTATTTTTAATCTCCGTCGGGGATCGAACCCACAACCGTTGGCTTGCAAAGCAAACGCTTTGACGATTGGGCTATAGCCGCCAGCAAATTTATTTTAATTTCAATAAATAAAAAAAAACCTAATGTAAGCAGAATTTCGAAACATATAACTCATACTACTAAATGTAGTGAGTGGCAAAATTATTTATCTTAAACTAAAGCATTATATTTATTATTTCTTTAATTTTTTAATAATACTCGTAGATCATATAAAAATTAAATAAGATTTTAGCAAACTACATGATGACACTTATAAAATAAAATCCAGTTTTTTTTTCTTGAATTTTGTCTCAAAAATACGTAATTTAAATTATCACAATTCAATTGTGCTGAATAATGGAGAGGCTGCATGATTGGGGCACAGTTATTATTAATGATAGGGATAACTGTGAAAAATGGATTCACGCAAATTGTGAAAAATTTCACACCGTTAAGGTTTCGTATGGCATCGAAAAGGGTACCCACTTAAACCTTAAATTGTTGAAATTCGTAACTTCCATCTCTTTTAACTGTCGAGTCTTTTTAATAAATATCTTGATTAATGACTAAATGAGAAAGATGGGAGAAGGAAAGTAACTAGTAAATGATCTACTGATGCCACACACGAAAAAAAAGGGTATAATTGAAACCCTGGGAAGCGCGTTCCCGAACTATAAACAATAAATATTAAGCTTTAAGGCACAGAAAAAGCTCTCATTATCAAAAACCTTTGCTTCCAGTTTGTAAATAAACAGTAATCATCGTGATCAATATTAAAAAATGTAACAAATCTATCATATAATTATATGTATTTTGATATTCACAATGAGCTCATGAATTAGACTACAAAGGTCTACACACAATCCTTAACCCTCATTAGTTCCACCCAACCCCCTTCTTACTTTTCCAATGTCGCCTAAATCATTATTCATTTCGTTTCACCATTCAATACCTTTTGACATCCCCCGTCTTTAAAAAGACGACAAGTCGCGGGTTCGTCACGTGGCCGCGTGGAGGAAGGATGCAGAAGCAGATTAACAACACAAAGAACCTGTTTTTGAAGCATAATTCGCATTTATTTTTATTTTAGACTTGATTTCATCGTCCGACCGGTATGACGTTCGCCGGCCGGACGAAGGTTAACTGACGACTGCCGGAACACTGCGAGATGCAGCGCCGCCAAGAAAATCACGGCACAAAAGAAAATTAAATATGAGCACCAACATGTAATGGAGCAACTGTCATAACAAATAAAATGGGGTCTGCAAACGCCGTGTAATTTTAAATATAATTAAAACTAACATTATTAGATGTGCATGTCAGACGAGCGAACAAAAATAAGAGACAAAATATCGTTTTTCGAGGCTTTATAGCATCAGCCTAAAAGAGCTATATCAAGCTGATATCAAAACTACACCGGTTTATCATTCAAATTTTAGAGAACATATACGAGTAAATCTTTCTGATGATAAGGCTTTTCGGCCTTATCATCAGCCCTAAAGAGCTACATCAAACTGATAGCACTTTATACATGCGAAGAACTGAAAAAGTTTTTCAGTTCACGGTAATGAGTTTTTATCTTTTTTTCTTGATATTCACAATGGACGCGTAAATTAGGTGCACGAAGCAGGTTTTCGTTTGGACATAAAAATCAACGGCCATGCGCATTGATTATGTTTAGGATTTATCGCTCGAGTTCCGAAGGCGTCAATTTCCTCGAGAAAATGGCGGAGAAACGGCCATAACATCCTTCCTATACATTCACAATCAAATTTGAATGTTTCACACGCATTGCTTCCGAAGGCGAGACATGCCAGCGGGGGGCATATTCAAATACAACCTATCTACCGGTCAACGTTTCATCAAACGCGATATTTTTTAGGGCAAGAAGACATTAGCTGCATAATTGATGCATGCGTATATTTGTGAAATCGAAAATCATACTTATTTCAGTGAAACATTATGAAATAGTCGTGAGATTTAATCTTTCCTTCCCTGTGATGTGTATCTTCTACACATTGCTCCTAATAACCATCAATATCTCTTTAAATATAATAAATACAAGGTTAAGATTTTAGGTATTCATCCATAATATATTTACTTTTAATATTAATAATAACTCATAATTTATCGGGTACATCGTCGGTATTTTGTTAACATCGGAAACAAATTCGCGCTGTGAGTAACTCGACCTTGGGTCTCGACGATGTGCGGGAAGCGCGACACAATATTAGCATCTCAATCTATCATACTTCACTGTGAAGGAAGAGGAAAGAGAGTGGGAGTGAGCCACTCCGGCCACTATCGTGACTAGCGGCAGTAGCTCTCGAGCTTGAAACCAAAGTGGACCTATGCCCGTTTCTTACCAGATGGTTTTTTAATATTTTCAGCCAATAAATCTCAATTATTATAATTTTTGACCTCAATTATAATTAATTAAGGGGATTAGCTATGAATGTTCTTATTTTTCCAATTTCAGATCGCTGATTTTTTATTGTGTATTAGTCCTGCGCCTTCCGCATCTAGTCTCCTCCCGCTATTCTTCTGATGATTCAGTCTATCTTGTGAGGTGTCAGCCAACACTCTATTTGCCAGTTCTTGAACGCCACTCCAACACTTTTCTTATTCATCAACCGTTTTTTCTTCAACAGATATGTCCTGCCCATTGCCACTTGAGTGTGCCTATTTGTTGGATAGCCTCCACTACTTGAGTTCTTATTTGGATATCCTCGCTTTGGATTATATTTTTTACACATAAGCATTCACTCATCCAAATCAATTAGTGCAAACAGATAAATCGTACCTGAAAATTGATCTTCCATACATGAACAATAAGGTCTACAATCCCGAGAGAGAACCTTTATATTTTGTTATGAGCAACGGTAACAGCTCGCGGTTCTGATACATGCCAATTTGGGCCTTGCTGGTTCAAGGGCGGCAACGCACCGAAGCCCACCCCACATTGTGCCGGTCGCACAATTACTTTGACGAATGTTCGGAATATTGTAATTTGCGAGGCAAATTACCCGAAACGGCATTACACACCGCGTTCATGTTTGAAATAAACCAACTATGGAACGTTAGAGCATTTTCAACAATTTTACAAAACGAACGTTCACAAATAATCGAAGATTTTTACTAGATATACGAGTATATGGCTACATCATCAACATTGTCATTCCAAAACATAAGAAGGCAACTCAAGACACGCTGAATACTGGAAAAAATAAACCTTTCTTCTTCTTCGTGATTGGTTTGCAACAGAATCTTGATCTCCATTCCTCTCGGTCCTCCGCAACCCTTTTCAGCTCAGCATAAGCGCTACAATTCATGTCCTCGAATACTTGCTGTAAATATTTTTTACAGCAAACCTTTCTAATGTTCGCTTTTTCAAAAAAAAAATGTAAAAATCATGTAAAATAATCGGTCTGTTCCGGAACCGAGATCGCGGTCCCGAAATTACAGCATCAGCTTAATGATGATGCCTGGATACCAAGGTTCCTGCACTGAGGATAAGACCAAAGACCGGAGTTAAGTTGATACTGATTTATTTGATAAGATTTTTCTTTATACCTTAGTTTACAATATGAGTAAGCATTTATAAAAGGAATATTAACACATTGAATGTCATACACTGCACATTCCTCGATACCGTTTTGGACCTTGATCCCTTAAATTTACATAGAGAGGCAGATTATTGGGATGCTCAATGCTCCGTATCGATGTGTTAGCATTCTTTATTTTATAAAATTAATATTCAATACATTGAATTTCATACACCGTGAATTCCTCGATACTTGTTGTTTTGGACCTTGAATTCCTCAATTTACATAGAGCGTCAAAATGCCCCGTGTCGTACCCGACTGGATGAATCGACAGATTTCATCTAAGATAGGGGGTTTGATTATAACTATTACTTTAAATACTTTTGGATGTTTAATACAAAATATTTATTTCAAAATATCGTTTTGAACACGGTCGATTCGATTTGTATAACAAAGAGTTTCTTTTCATTTCAATTATTACATGAAAAGTCGTCCTGTTTGTGTGTGTTAAAGTTCCTCATTTAAAACTTTGAATTTCGGGGAGTTTCAAAGGCAATCTTTGACTTTAATAAACATTTTGATAAAGGAACTTTTAATGAAGTGCTATTGAACACGATTACGTCATTTTAAAAGTGGGCTAATTTAACGTGAACTCTTTAGCGCAAATTTGCTTCACAAATAAAATAGATGTCGTCAATTAAAACATTCTACGATGTACAACTTGCAAAATAAAACACTCACCAGTATTACACAATCGATTGACGAATTCATTGAAATATTTTTTTCTTTATGGTGAGCAATCTAATCCTCTTTTATCGTCAATGTAATGAAGGTTTTTATTTACGAGTATACACGAATACTAAAATAATCTTTATGTATTATATTTACTTATATAACTATCCCTACAAAGCTTATGTTGACTGAATTCTAAGTGCGTAACCATTGCATGTGTTATTATTCTGTTTATTTTTTTTACATATCCACGATATACTATATAGAGAACCTCTTATGAGTTATAGGTGATTTAGTGAGCAATGCATAACATTATATTTGAAATAGAAAATTACGTCTAATGTAACTGTTTATATATTTTCATCGAAATTCGCCGTAAATATTTAAAGGGCTTGGTTGTTGGAAGAGGTATACGTATCCATCCATCTATTGAATAGTGGTTTGAACCGAAATCCGAAATCAAAACGTCTATTGGATTAAAGTGAAGATCATAGTGGAATACTGTAATAAAAAATAAAAAAACATTTTTTTTCCATGCATTTCATTAACGATATCCGACTCATATATATTACAAAAACAATTTCATGCAATCTAAATCATTGTAAAATTACATAAAATACTTATTTGCAACAAATAAATAGCTGTATATAATTAGTAATTAAATATACACATACTATACATCAAATTCTTTATACGCATCAATTCATTCAGAAAAAATATCAGCAGAAGCGAGATGCGAACCGCGATCCTTGGAACCAACCGTTGCTCTTGTTCATTACCCTAGTTCACTCGACGATCTCCTGCCCATGTAAGCTATCTATAAATTTACTGAAATATATGTTTGTATTTTACGAAACATGTTATTTGATTTAATACGGTTATGAAGTACTTCATTTATTGGAAGAAAATCTCGCAGCGAAAAAAGGTAAAGCAGCATTGATTG
The DNA here is from genome assembly GCA_022606575.1 of Glossosoma conforme. Lineage (NCBI taxonomy): Eukaryota > Metazoa > Arthropoda > Insecta > Trichoptera > Glossosomatidae > Glossosoma > Glossosoma conforme. Next base: position 1,651,001 of record JAGTXR010000010.1, on the reverse strand, counting down.
AATATTTAACATTAACATTACGTCTAAAGGTTCATCTCTGAGTTAAATGAATCGATTTGCCTACAAACTCGTATTTCAGAATATAATATACATAAAATAATTACAAATACTTTAAATATTTTGCAATTTCTTGATAAAAGATCTGACACTATTTCTACTTCTTTAATCATGTTTTATTCATTTGCTAAGTGTGTTTTTATAAATTTATTTATATTATATTGGAGCTTGTGCTCTGTTAAATAAATATATATGGAAATTTCGGAATGAAATCACTCCTACCAGATTTTACTATAGGTACAAAATCTATGCTATCTCAGCAAACAATAAATTATGTTATTATTTTAAAGAGAAAAGTAATAATAGATAGAATAGATAAAAGAGGAAAGTAATAATATTAAGCTTGTGAATAAATGTACCATATTTGTTATAGTTCATTATGGAAACGCATGTAAGAGAGTAGAGAAATACAGTAGACCAAAATCAATATGCTCTATGATACTCAACCAAATCACTAGACGTTGCACACTAAAAAGTTGTTATGCTGAACAGATAAGAAAAGTATTTTGTTCTTGAAGAGATCCAGATAGTATGAAAAATGAAATACAGATGCCGGAAAAGTATTCCAAGACTTATCAGTGGCGTATAAGAAAAACTTTTTTTCTACATGCATTAGCTATATATGGGTGTTCAATATGTGTGAGTAGAGTTTATCAGTTATAAGAAAATAGACCAACCTTAATTATGTGCGAACCAAATTTAAATCAGTGTGAACAAACATTTAGTCTGTGTTCCGTGGATTAGAGGTTAGACGTAAATGTGCCATTATTTATTTTATAATTATTTTTTACCGTACATATTTTATCTACAACTCAATGGTGAATGCCATTACATAAAATTTATGTTACATAGAAAACTAAAAAAATAATTGAAATAATTGAAATAAGTAAATATCTTACGATCAAGTATAAAATAAACTGCAATAAATATTGGAAAAGAAGAAAGGAATTTAAGTGTAAGCATTCATTATATCTACTCTATGATCAATTATCAACGACAAAATATAGAAAAAAACAGGTTTTAATAATAATGCTAGATTTTTTTTTTGCGAAATGGTATATGCTAGGAGTGCCCCTAAAAGATGCAAAAGAATTTGTATACCTTGGAAGTACGATCACCTGGGATGGCAGAACAAAAAGAGAAGTCAACAGTCGAATACATCAAGCAAGGCTAGCTTTCAATAAAAAAGCCAAAATTCTTGAGTCAAAGAATATTACTTTAGGGCTCCGCAAGCAACTTGTCAAAACACTTGTTTGGAGCATCTTAATGTACGGCTGTGAGACATGGTGCTTATCTGAAAGTGATAAAAAAAGACTAGAGGCCTTTGAGATGTGGTCGTACAGAAGAATTCTCGGAATTTCCTGGAGAGACCACGTCACGAACAATGAGGTTCTCAGGATAATCAAGGAAGATAGGCACCTAATAAGAACCATCTCAGAGAGGCGAGCCCGATGGATTGGTCACATCATGCGACACGATAGTCTTCTTCACGATATTGTGGAGGGGATGGTTGAGGGTAGAAACTGTAGAGGGCGCCCTAGACGGGAGTATTTACAGCAAGTATTCGAGGACATGAATTGTAGCGCTTATGCTGAGCTGAAAAGGGTTGCGGAGGACCGAGAGGAATGGAGATCGAGATGCAAGATTCTGTTGCTGCAAACCAATCAACCGGATTGATACTACGAAGAAGATATGGTAGAGTCGTCGGTAAGAACTTTTGAAAAATCTCTTTGAAACATAAAACAATTTAAAGCTGTTCAGTTTGTCAACCTGTCTTTTCAACTAAGGTGTGTTTTTCAATGAAACTATGACAAAATTATTCAACAGCGCGAGAAAATTAAAAAACTTTCATGGCTCTCAATAAAACTACGTTGAAAACTGATTTCGTGATACTACAAAGAAGCATTAAAAATAACAACCTTTTCACTACCAAGAAAGGTGCCCAGCCTCCTTAGAGGCTAGAAAATATACGTAAACCCATGGAGATCTAGGTTTCAGAACTGACTTGATATGAGGCTAGGAACATGGCGGCGGATAGAAATGTTCAGATAATTAGTGACGATTGTATGCGCCAACTAGGAACAGATATGGAATATTAATACGAGAAGCAGTCCTAACACAGTCTTTGGCAATCGTAGTTTCAGGAAAAGATTTATTATATATATGGTACTCGTATATTCTATAAATCTGTTAATGTGTTTTTTAACTATATCAATTCTCTCCGTACTTTCATTGTACAAGCTTTATTACTCACTTCAAGCGTCTCGGATAAAAAGCTTTCAATAAATGACCTACACAATAGGATCCTTTCACCGGGCAACGCTTCCCGTGTGATAATCCTGTAATGGAATGGCAAAATTACTTTCAGGAAAACAAAGAGACGAGGTTAGCGAGTAATGTCCGTATCGGCTGCTACCTTCACTAGAGTACGTTCGTGAGGTTATGGCTAGTCGTAAAACTAGACAGGTACACTCTCATTACTGTGGAGAGTCGAATAATGAATAGCGCGTTTGCTTTTGAATACAAAATTAGATGATGAAAACCAAATGATGTTTAATAAAATGTGTTTTCATGTAATTATTACTCTCTATCCGAAACATATATGAAGCATACAGGTATATACGACAAACTGCTACCGAGGACCTTTATTAACACCTAATTTTGATGATCATTATCGATTTTAGATATCTCATTTTTTGTAAAAAAAAAAAAAACAACAACAATTAATCAATGTTAATAACTTAATTTTTATCTTATGTCAACACTGCACGCAGGTAGCGAAATAAATTTTAATGAACCGTTAATAATATCATAATTTTACTCCTATAGCTGCGCACTTATTGATTTTTATTACTACTGCAAGTAATAAAATGCAAGAAAAAATATGGGAATGACTGTTTGGATGCAATATGTTAAAGTCAATAGGGAAAAGTAACCACAATAATGATTTATTTGATTTTTATGCATCTCCGTTAAAACATACGATTTAGTTCTTCCATCTAAAAGGAGATGAGATCATCGAGTCGAGAGCATTCTGCGGTGATGTGAGGCGAAATAAAAGGCGCCTGAAATTAAGATTGCGGTTTCAAAGCCACAGATTGATTGCAGGCTGGCGAGGGTACTTTCAGTGTAACCTGTCACAGGTAGGAATTTCATTAGAAAAGGCGCGGTGAAGAAATGCCTTTGTGGAATGGTTGCGAGACGCTGAAAAAAAATCTCAATGATTTGAAATTTGAAGCAAATATTCAGATTTTGTTCGGAGATGGTATGAGTAAAAAAATCTTGATGGAATGCGTTGTGATAGTGATATACAAAATGTACAAAAGTGATGTATAAACGTACAGTAAGTTTATTTTATTTTAAAACCACGGTCTTTCAGTATGTGAACAAACAATGCTCAATGAAGGTATACAGGATTATCTATTTTATAAGTAAACTTGGAGTTGAAGGAGTTGTGAAAGTAGTGTAAGAAATTTTAAAAACAGATTTTTAATTATTTCGATTTTTTCGATCGATATTTCTTGGTGGAATTCCATAATATCAGATATAAAATAAAAGATTCTTTAGAATTTATTCCACATGTATTTTTTTGACGACATGTTTCAGCCAGGTCGGATGGCCATTTTCAAGTGACTTGAAAATGGCCATCCAACCTAGCTGAAACGTGTCGTCAAAAAAAAAATATATGGAATAAATTCTAAAGAATCTTTTATTTTATATCTGACAGATTTTTAGATGACATCGGCAATGAATAATAATTGACAGAAGAAATATTCAAAATATGAACGAAAATCACCTTAAATCAACGAGCATACCATTATTATACACCGGTTTTGTTATATTACCGAAGTGAAGCTACAAAAGACACAATGACTAGTTAGATGAATTAGAGTTTGAAGCATACAGAGTCCTAGGTTAGTTAAGTCCCTTTTGAAGACCATAACGTCCAAGCTACGAGAGCATTGGACTAGTCATTCTGTAACTTTAAATATTAAAGAACGTCTTAATATGCTTCATAGATTATAAATGTTTTTATTTTAGTTATGTGATCTTGCTCTTAACACTGTCCCACAGTATGTATGTGGCGGAATTCCTAGAGGTAAATTGAGAAGAAACAAGGATAATGCCATCCGACACATCAGTATGTCAGCAATTTGAGGTGACCATATACTACATGCATACGGAAATATGTAGATATATCTGAGAACTCCAGAAATGCGCAATCACAGTAACATATATTAAGTGGTACGAGTAAAAAGCAAAAGCTTTTGTAACTTAAATGATTTCATTAGTTTAATTAAGAATTTGAACAGTTATACGCCTTTAGTTTAGTCGGTTCTGAGGACTGGAAAAGTAATAATTTGCCTTTTTGCACAGCAACATAATGTGTTTACAAAGTCACAAATTTTATGGACTTAATATAAAGATAAAACATTAATAAAAAATAAAAAAATCAGCGACCACAGCCATTAAAATTAGAATTTCATACATATAAAAAGAAAATACAAGGTAATAAATAACATTTAACAATTTTAACAACTACTACTAAATGAATGGAGCATCGGATCCCCGCTGGATGGCAACGTAAAGCCGCATCGAGTGCCCCTCCAACCGGGAGTCCCACCTATACGCCCACACAGCGACTATTGCGTTGGGACTACCGCGAACGCGCGCCCACAGAGAAGCGCAACGCTTCCTTATAATGGCATGGAAGCCATTCACTCGTACCTCCGTCAACATGCCTGAGGCACTGCAGTATCGCAGCAGACCTAACAACATTCAGAAGGCGTTGTTATACTGGACCCGGAATTAAATGAATTGTTGAACTATAATCATTTCATTTAATGTAATGACATTCAACGGCTCACTTGAAAACTTACTAAGTGAATTATTTTACAAAACTCTTTGCAGTATCCTTGCAAAAACTAAATAAAAAACGAGCAACTCGCCGAAGAAAGGACATCAAGTTGAAAGTTGATAGGAGTTTAATTGCCGTGGAGGGGAAAAGTTTTAACTGATTCTCCTGAGAAATTTTAATAAGAACCTTTTTAACCTGTAACCTTTATAATGTGTTAAAGTCAGATTTTCAGCTATCCGCTGGATAAACGCTTAAGAAAATTAACTTGCTTAATTGGCGTTGTTTAAAACACAAAGGACGGAAAACAGCCTCCAAAGTTTTTTTAACAAATGTTAATAATTAGTCTTTAACGAAGGTTAAACAGGATTAATATTTGTATTTACTGATATATATTAAAATAAAGGTTTGCATTATTATACGTATATATAAATCAAATATTTCCCTTCCGTTTACACATAAAACATTTATTTATGTAAGAGTTTATAGTATTGTACCTTTTTAGTAAAAAAAAAAGTAATAGCATACAAATATAGATGAATTCAGTTATTCGTAAAATCAAATAAATCCATCAACATAATATTTTAAATTTATTTTGAAAGTATGGGATGCATTTTTTTACAACATGCTCGTACTTTCGAAAATAAATTATATTTGAAATTTATACCGGCATTATTTTATAGGCAAATCGTCTGCCTATCATGTCAGAGATTACGAATTCAATTCCTTACGAAGTTTTTTATCTCATATATGAAACATTCACACATGCACCAGACACACATTCCTGCCATTTAATTATGTCAGTCCCAAAATATCTGGGCACGAAGATTCACCTGAAAATATATGAATCCTTAGGGCCTTAAAGGCAAAAACCAGAGGACTTGCAGATACGGCAACTGTATTATCCGAAGCATATTTTTAGGTAAATAGTAAATTTGATTTTTTTAAGAACATTGTATAATTTTCCTCTGCGCTTCCGAGGCTTGGACTAAAGTGCGACACAATATGAAAAACCCCGGTGGTTATAAAAGTAAAAGTTTTCTCGTGAAATGCCTGTCACAGCCTATTAATAAAAAATTGTGATATTTGAAAGTCGTCTCAAAAACATTCCCAGTTCACAGTGAATTTCCAGAAAAATAAACAAGTGTTCTTAATAAATCCGTATATATTATGTCAAACGTTCAATTAGATATTTACTTTTTATAAATGTAAAATAAATCGGTTGATGGATGAAAATAATATAGTATTGCATATTTTCATATATAGTATTAAAATTAATTTCAATAATATAATATATTTCATATACATTATTCATAGACATAAAAAGACGTATAATAACAATAATATGTAAGGCTTTGTACTCAGGGAAATCTGGTAGATAATATTAATACAATTCCACCCTTTTCATCCCCGGAGGGTTGACACGCGACACGGAGAAACTATAAGCTTCCACAACCTTCAGTCTTCTACAAACTATTTGGCATCCATCCATGAAAATTGTTACGTCCCAAGGTTACCGACGAAGCAACAAAAAAAAGATGAACAAGATGGCTGAGGCTCATCTGAAACTAAATTGTATTAAGAAAATTCAATTACAAATTTAAAAATCCCAACGTAGATAATCTATAAGACGCGTGTAATCAATACAAGGCAAGTGTTCTTACGAAATTCCTTTTTTTATGTAAAAACCTGTAAAGATAAAAACTAAAGAAATACTTTTATTCATTTTTAAGAGGTTTTTATAAGCTCGTTTAAATGTCTGTTAAATAGTGGAAAAGTTAAATTGTTAACACTCATTCTATGATCCTTATTTACAAAAGATAAAATATTTCACATTAATTTAATGTCAATGATAATGCATATTAATTGAAGAATTGTATGGACAGATGAAAAAAAAAGTAGTGTAACTCTTTCTTTATAAGTAAATATTCATTTCCTTACATAGACTTCACCCATTATCCCTACTACTAGACTCCGCTTAACTACCCTGTAGTGAAACTGATTCTTTTTAGGTATATATTCATTTACACGTCAGTACGTTTGTGCACATTGGAACTATTGAAACTTTCATATATCGCGAAACTGCAGTCTTTTATCAAGTGAAACAGTCATTCAGTACGATCCATGTTAAAACACAGTATGAGATTTTTATCTATTTAATAAGAAATAAACTTAATATTTTTAAATGAATAAATATTTTTTATAAATAAAAATGTTCTTCTTTGATCCTTTTATGTTCTAGCTTATAGTAATTTATTTATATATATTTATCGTTTTTGTAATCAATGCAATTGGTGAATTATAATATTCGCATATGCTTCATCAATGGATACGGAAAATAGGATACAAAAAAGCAAGATTTTTTTCAATGCATCGATCAAAAGAACAAAGCCAAAAGCTCCGTAAAACTTTTACGTTCAACCAAGTTTCTGAAGTATTGAGAAACTTTATTCTGAATCGTGCTTAAGCTCTTTCTCAAGTTTACGCTTAAGCTCATTAATTAATAGGTTTGCCAGATACCATTCACGATCAAGGTGGGACCATTCAGCTCCGTTTTAAATCATTCTGAGAGAAAATCATTAGCTGTAAAAGCTCAATTTTAGTACCGCAATTCGGTCACCTAATTTGGCGAGTATAGGTTACTGATTAAAGCGTTTGCTAACCAAACTGGAAGTGGTGCGTTTAATCCCCGACGAAGATTAAAAAATGTCTGAGGAAAGTCGTTCCGTAAGCACCATCCATTCATAGTAAGCTATGGAAATAAACATCATAGAATCCACCGATGAGATTTTTTTATCACTATCACCATCAGTTGGTATTTTCCTGTACGTATTTAAGTGAAAAAAAAAAAGACAAATAAAATAAACCATTATTAGAAATACGCAAGCATTCCGTAAAGTGTTATTGTTCCGTCAATGTCATTAAATACCTAATCAATGTTAGTCTTTTGTTGTCAAATTGTGTATTTTTGGTTCAATGAAGAAACAAAACCCCTATAGTTGATACTGTGAAGAGAAAAGATTCAGCTTCATATTTTCATCACCAACAAAAACTGAAAAAAAATACAATTTAACTGCTGGTGTAAATACACACATACTTGAATTGGGAGCGAAATCTTCGTACATAGTGCATATTCACAGCACAAAACATTATTCTTTATCGAACAGTTTTGTACTTGACAGAATAGTTGCCTATTCTCAACCTATTCAATCGGACCAAATATCGCTTTCAGACAGAAGTATTTACATACAAAAATGATGAAGTAACCGCGACTCGCTGGCAATCTGTCGGGTCGGCAAGGGTTGGTTTTAGGGAAAGATACAGAAAACTTAGTCTCATACATTACACTTTGACGAATGGGAGGAAGAGGTAATTTATGAGACGTCTCAGAGACGTGTGAGCCGACAACACGCGAGGAGATTCCAGGAGTTTTAGGGGCGAGCGGTAGGAGACGATAATGGTGTTAGAGGCAATGAAGAATTTTCAGCATTTCAGGAGCAACATACATTTTTTTTTTTTTTATTTAATCAAATATAATAGGATACATTTAAGATTTTTTTTGATAGTATTACATTCATTTTTTTTTTTTTTGGGAAATTCGCTTTCCACGCCACTTAAAGGTAGATCTTGTGTGTGGCGTGGGATTCATCTTTTGATTTAAGTGTTGTTTAATTTATATTATTATTTTTTTACATTTTTTACATAATAACATATTATTTTTTTTTAGAATATAAAATAATATCATTCATATTTATAATTTTTTATAATCGAAGTGACAATTTCAGCATGATTTAGGCATGAAGGCATGTTTAGTAATTTCAGCATCATACATGAAGGCATGTTTAGTAATATAAAAGCTTATTAAATAAAGCAAGTAAAATCTCATATAATACACACACCACATGGTATTTCAAGGTATTATTTTAATTATGGTTCTGAAATTATGTTTTTAGAATAAAATTATATTTTTTCAAGTCACAACTCTTGTGAAAATGCATATTTATGAAAAAATTTAAATTCAACAAAACTTGTAGTTTTATTTCACCAATCGTGAGACGAAATATGTAAATTACATAATATGCAATGTGAAATAAAAGTACAATACTTATTAACATAATTAATTCAATACACTTTATAAGGTTAATATTATTATTATGTTCTTATTTGTTAATATTAAATTAACATTAAGGTTATCAACTGACAATACTTGGTGAAACTGCATAATTATAATTTAACAATTAATTTTAATTAAAATTGTAAATCAAAACTAAATATTAATAATTTATTAATTTTTCAATTCAAATTAATTCTAAAATTATAATATTAAATTACGTAACAATAAATTTGTTCAAATTTAAAAGAAGTTGCATCTTGAAAAATACACGATTTCAATAAGTTATGGAATATATCTAAGTAAACAAATTTAGAAAATCAAACTTTTAGTTTGTTAGTTCGAATGCTAAAATAATATTTTCTAATTAAATCACGAATATAATATTATTATAGACTGTTAACTGTCATTTTCCATTTTAATACATATCATGATGTGTGGTTAATACCAATAAACTACAACAAAAGCTAGTTCATTGTGTATTATCGCTTTGTTATGTATAGAGTCATATTTTCAATAAACTGTTTACTTACTCGTATATATTTATAATTTGAAAGGTCATTAATACTTACGGATAAGCTAAAAAATAAATATGTTTTGTTTATTGCGTAATTTGAGCGGTTCATTGACAGAAAAATGTAATGAAAATTCCATAAAATAATAATAAATTTGCTTAACGGGGACATTTACTGGTTAGATAACACAGTTACCTGAGTTACATCAAAACGATCATTTCGAACAGGTAGCGCGCAGATTGCCTTCAAGACATTGTTCCGGATTACGCCATTTGTGATAACCACCTTCTAAGTCCCCCGAGACGGCGCATTATTCTATGAATAATGACTTGCAAAAGATAAATTCCGACTTTTGTTTGGGAGCAAAATGTTACTTAAGCCTGAACGAAAAAGGAAACGACTGAAAATTGTAGAGTACGAAATCAATGATTCTTCTACTTTTATATACGCTCCCAAGAATGCGTCAAAAACTACCGCCACACAGATCTGTCAGCTGTTTTTATCTTAAGAAATTTATGCACCTGGAGCAAAACCTAAATTATACTATGAATAGTTCCTGACGACCTCTAGGAAGAGAGCCCGGGAATATAAGAAAACTGAAATATCTAAGCCATATTTAATCTTATGTCAAATATATTTATCGAAGTATTTTTGAATGGTGGCAAGCTTGACACTTCCGAGGGATGTGCCATTTGAAACATCATATGTAAATAAATATTTTAATCATTTATTAAGTTTTTTTTTTTAATTCCGTCAGATATTTAAATAATATTTTTTTTTTTAATATATGAAAAATACTTGCATTGTCTTAAGGTTATAATTTGATATTGAAATGTCTAAGTAAAAATTGTTATTTTTGGCCCCCGATCACGCCATAAATATTAAAATTATAACTTAACAAATATATATAAGTATTAACATAGTCACACAAATATGATTATTTTTATAAATAAAAATAACTTTGAAATTTAGATAAATTTTAAGAGTAACCATTTTTACAATTGTTTTAATACAAGATTTTTAAGCGGATTTAAAAAGTCAAAATAAAGCACAATTAAGGCTTTATTCGTTTAACAAGCCAAATGCTAAACGAACGAAAGCCTCATTTCAAAAGAACGAAAAACAAAGTTGTAAAAATACGAGGTAAGAGAATACCCAAAGAAGTAAAAATAAATTTGTTATGTTATGTCGTTTATTAAGTTATAATCTCCTTTGTCGACCCCTTGGACGAGATTCATGCTGATTTTATGTTTATTTTGTGTGCAAGTACAGCAACAAATGTTAAATGTTTTGAGCTTCACTGTTCAAGGTCCTACGAGTGGAATTGTAAAGCTTGAATTAGAATAGCGAATAAAAAAGGTATATATTTTTTAAAATGATCTCCAGGGAGGCCGAAACATGTTATCATTCAAAATAAATTGTGTTTAATATATTTTTAATGTGTTAATTTTTTATTATGCAAATTCACTAAATATTGTCAGTTGATAACAGGTATTGTCGGTTTAAGAAATATTATCTTATAAGATAATTTTAGCATTTTAAAAATATATGAACACTACACAACTTGTTGGTGACGATTTCAGTTTTTTGTACGCATAGGTTGAAATATCTGTTTTGATAATACTAGAGACCTCATAGGGATTAAATAAATATCAACCACAAAAAAAATCATATCCGTTCCCTTTTTGGTCAGTTGTGCCTACCTAATTTATTTTCTAAGGAGCATTTTTTAATACAGGCGATTAATGAAGCGCTCTCAATGACAGGACCATTTGGTCTTTAGAAGCGGTTAAACCAATAGTAACCTAAAATAAGCATTTGAAATTTATTTGGACATTTATTGCAGCAAAACTGATCGGTCAGTAACTGCTTGTTCTCGTAGTAATTTAAAAATAATATTAAAATTATACGAGGGTTTTGAAAACATCTGTATCGGACATTTATTAATTTTTCTACGAACCTGCCGATACGATCTAATTTAATTAAAATGTTCACTGGTCAAATTCTTCTAAGAACCCTTACTTTTTTGTCCGACCGGACATACTCGTACTAGTTGAATTTGAACAGTATAAATGTAAGTTACTTAAAATACACATACTATATTGCAACAAATTCTTTACACGCATCAATTCGTTTAGAAAAAATATCGGCAGAGGCGGGATGCGAACCAGCGAACCGCTGGTTGCTCTCCACTTGTTATTAGATGGGTCGAGCAGCCCTTAAGTATCAAATACTCAGGAGCTTTGGAAAATCATCAGAGAACTTTTATAAAATACCGCGGTCAAATCACTCAAAATATGCCTCGGATACTACATTGGTTACAAGATTCCGGACTGCTGCGCTGCAGGTCCTTGGTGACCATATATGTCTTCAGGTGGACCTTGAGAGATGTCCTAGTACAAGTTGTGAACAATGGCAACATAAAGAAATGAGTTGCGGCAAATTGTGGTGATCATATGTTCCAAATAAGAAACGAATATGGGGAAAAAACATGCGTATAATTCTCATTAAATTGTAAAAAGTATTCTTACTCGTAACTATATTACTTTTTACATACGTAAATCAAAACACTAAAAATACACTTTTTTTAATACAAATACAATTGTATAGGTTTGTTTTAAGTTACCTGGTATACACTTATTATACCTGCTAAATAAATCAGGTTGTAACATAGAATCAGAGTTTGACAAAAATTATCATACTATAATATACTACATACGAGTACATACCTTGGGGTTTGAAAAGACGCTACAGAAGAATACTAAGCACATAATTTTGTACATTACAATATCTGAAAACCGCGTTACGTTGACTGTGTCACGTAGAACCACCCAAAAATCTACATTTCCACGAAAATCACAACAGGCTGACTCTACGTGTGGAACTTCAATATGTAACTTCGCTTTAGTGCTGAACAAATATGCTTTCAAAAGAAACATACGTGGCATAATAACATCGTAATGTACGAGTAGGATGACTTGTATGGGAGCCTTCTTCAATTACTAAAGCAACGTCTCCGTAATATTGCAAGGTGTATGAAAGTATGAAAGCCCGAGCTTTCTCTGAAGCACTGTTGCTCTCGACAGGTGAATAATAAAGAGACGACTTCATTTAAGTATCCTACACAGAATGCATACTAAATCAATGCCGTGAGATGCAAAATATGAAATGTTTCGTACGAATGACTGTTATGCTGTTTTACTTTAATATTATATTAGGAGTAATTTCAAGTTAAAATTAAGCATTTTATTTTCTCAACAACATAATGTTATAGAAGAATATCTTTACACAGTTAAACATAAAGCATATTGCTATTTCATTATTTATCATTGTGATCCATTTTAAATATTTATTTAAAATAACTTCTTTGGTATAGCGGAAGACAATCTACACAAGTATAGGATCCCTCCGTTAATTTCCTTAAACACTTCCTATTCCCCCTTTCGTTGTGTATTGCCATTCAATAAAATTAATTTTATATCCAGTTTTATTCATCAGTACGCATAACCTATGCTTACATGGAGAACTGGCAAAGCTTTCATTGAAGGTCAAACCGGAGTCTTCCACTACTTGAATAAACAGTGCTCCACGTGATCATTGTTACAACAAAGTATAACGTATGATGTATATAGTAAAGCATACTTATCTGAATAAATCTAATATAATATAAAACAAGAAAGTACATAGTGGTTTCTTATACACATTTTACTTTAAGTATTTAAAATATTTCTGTAAAAAATATGACAAATAATAAAGAGTAATTCTTTTCGGTGTGGACTACAAAAATCTTCGCAGTTACTATATTAGGTATCGATTTTCAGCAACAAAATCTAACATCTCGTTTTCGTTTAGATGTGATAATTTTTTTGATAGTTTTCTAATTGTGTCTTAAGCCTGGAGTCACAATTCGAAATAAGATAATTTGATTAAATGAAGCAGAAGAGCATAAAATACAGCTGCCCTTTTTCAGACCCAAAAGAATGAGGCAAGGATCATAGCAGCTTTATGGCAGCAGTTCGCGACTACTATGTGCTCAATTAGGGGATAGTACATAGAAAAGATTTAACGAATACGTAAGGTTATATTTGTTAGTCAGTAGTCGTTGTTATGTCAAAATAAACGTGATAACATAATATTTAGTATGAAAATTTCAATTTCAAATTCTGAAAGGTATTGTTATAATAAATGTTAATATTCCACAATATTATACAGCATACACAGTTCTACTCTCACGCTACAATTAAAATTGATTGAATAAACTTAGATATCATTCCGAATATGCCAGATATGTAAATAAACGTTGATGTTTCAGGATCCTTCAATTCTCTCGTGTCTTATCCCCGCCCCTTGTAGGCCGTCGCGTAAAGTAAGGTATCCAGATTCCCAGTAGCCCAGGGCGACGCTGTACTGGCAAGTAGTCACGTCAAACTATCACACGCGAGTAGTCTTATTATGTGGGGGGTGCTTTGATCTGATATAGCGAAACAAGCCGAAGTCTGTGTACAAACACGAGATGCTAAGATAAATAAACAACACACAGAGGACGCCTCTCGCGGATTGTTTACTGATACATGACGACGAGAAAGAGGAATGCTTTTATAGTGTTAAAGTTTTGATTAACAAGTAGATATGTATTTAAGTATATTAACATTCTTGGCATTTACTTTGAAATCAATTTCAAACGTTATTTTTTTGTTTGTTTGAATATAAGCGCTGTCTTTCACATACTTGAAAGACTGCGGTTTTGAACAAGCTTCTTACAATTGAAGAATTAAAGAAGCTCTCATTGAAAGCGGAACCTTAATTTTAATTATGTGACGAAGCTGTGCTGATAGTGATACATATTTATTTATTTGATAATAATAAAATATTTTCAGCACTATTTATTAACAAATTTGAACACCACGGTTTGAATGAGAACTTCTAAGCAAGCATCTTACAATTGAAGAACTGAAGAAGCCTTATTGAAAGCGAATACGTGTTCTACAATTTTGCGTATAAATATTGCTCTATTTCACGGGTCGTCAACCTGGTCCTTACCGCCCACTAGTGGGCGATACGGGCTTCCGTGGTGGGCGATTTTCGTAGATTTTTAAATCTCCTACATTCCTTCTAGAATTTTTTTCCACCCATATACTGAATTGAAATAAAGCGAAAAATAGGCAAAAGTGGACGCTAGGCATAAAAAGGTTGACGACCCCTGCTCTATTTGATCGATATCATCGTCATTAATCCATTTAATAATAATAAAAATAATCTGAAGTAACTATATATTCATCATCATATCATTATTTTCCATGTACGCTCCCCTAACTGGAGCATATGGACATCAGTCTTCCAAGACAGCTCAAGTGTAAAGACATAAATAAAAGTAGAAATTTATGCTCTTCTACGGAATCCAAAATACATATCCCAGCCAGGTCTACCTTTAACTCTTAACCAGCTTTAGTATAGAAAGCTGCATTGTCTACTCATTCCACTCGTTATTCTTCACAAAATCAAACCATCGTACCTCCACTATTTTACGCAGGAATTTGGTATCAAAACCCATTAGACGTTTGAATTAACTTTGAGATGATTTTAAGATTCGATAACGTATCTCTGCTAGCTAAAAACGTAAAATTTCTATGAAATCTAAAGAATATGATTTACTTGAACGCAATTGCATAAAATATTTTTGTCAAATTGTATTATTCCGTGTATCACTCACTATATATTCATATAATAATAAAAATGAAATACAAAATAAGAGAGCTTACAAAATTCTCTCTCGCCAAAAATACTTAGAAGCGTGTATAAAAAGAGCTTATCTTTTTCGTATTCGCGTAAATTATAAACGAACTGTGAATATTGCATGGAGCTCTCCACTTTTTACAGGTAATGTGATGGAAAAAGGTGACCTACGGAGGCTGCTTATTGTAGGACCGTAAGGAGAGGAGATAAATAAGCAAGATTTCCCAATGGTTTTGACCCGCCCTGGTCCGGCAAGGGGTCTATCCATTTCATCCAGGGTTCGATTTCGTAACTATCGTAAAATTTACATGCCTGAAACTCTTTGTGTGATGAATACAGCGGGCCGTGTGGTGGGAAAGGTATCCCTACGTGAGGCTTCGATCAAAGCGGGTCCTCAAAATCACTTTCTTCAAGTGAAATGAAGCGTGGAAGTTACATGAAAAAAAACTGTTTTTATATTTTGAAAACACACGGTCAATTTGGTTTTCTTGTTTGAAACGCTACAGCTAAATAAAAATTAAAAAATAATTATTTTAGATTTTATCTCTTAAATCGTTTTTATTTTACAAATAACATAATAATACCTACTCATAATATAAAATTAATTTAAATTTAAAAAATTACAAATTTAAAATATTTAGTTTTGATTCACATTAATTTAAGCATAGTATAATTATAATTTTAAATTTAAAATTAATTTAAAAATTATGATTATGCAATTTTATCAAGCATTTTCAGTTGATAACATTAATGTATTACCTACTAACTCAACAAGAAGTACGTAATATGCCTGATAAATGGATAATGGACTGTAAGGATAAGATGGTTTTCTTAATTGATACTCCCTGCACCAATGATGAGCTTCTCTTTAGAACTAAATTATCTACGCTTCGAAAGCTTCCAAAAAAAATGGTTGATTCATAAATCAACAAAAATATGCCTCGTATACTTATTATTGCTTATTAATCTCCTCTCTTTAAGGTCCTACAATAAGCAGCCTCCGCAGGTCAGTTTTTTCCATCACATTACCTGCTGTCTCTGCGAGTCCCAGCCTTTGTGCTCTGAAATTCATGAAGAACTACGTCTTTTCCCAGGAGAACTTTCGGATGCAATTGAATCAACGTATGGACAATGGCTGCTTTTAGTGCTGAGTAGCGGCAATTTGTGATGACGATATATTCTTAAGTTAAGTCTATGGAACTGACATTTAAAGGCAGCTATATATATATTGTACCTTTACCAGTGACAGAAACTTCGCACCTTTTCAAATCATAGTTAACGTCTCAGATCCAAACAGTTTCTGCATTTTTTTCTTTAACACTAAAGGCAGGTTTAGAATGGTCTGCTGGCATAAGTGTTTTCTACGTCATACATCTCTCAAATGACACATAATTTTAATATAAGACAAAAAATTACATATAATTTTGATAGACATTACTAATAATAAAGCTTCGTGAAGTATGAATTTCATATGCGGCATTCCCGAACTGAAATGCGTCAATGTAATGTTATATGTACAGCGAAACATAATATGCAAGACATACCCAAATTTAATGAACTTTCATATCATGAACATTGCGAGGACAGAGCGGCGAATTTTTACACAAGAGGCTTTTTTATTCGGCGAACAATTTTATTTTTACGGCTCAAAAATATGCCTCGTTCTTTTTTTTTTTAATTTTAACTGATATAACTCCACGGAATGGCATAATAAAACGGAGTACGTAAAGATCGTCGGGCCATGCGCTGGGAAAATCATAATCCGAAATACATTTTCTGTCGCACCAAAATCTATTATAACTGAAACTTTTTACAAAAAAAGTAACGGTTATTTCATACTACATGTATCCCTGTTTTGGTGTTAGTAATATTTGATCAAAAATATAATTGAATATTGTATAATTAAAAATATATATTTAAAAAAACTACGAATTCCGCTTTATGTCGTAGGTAGAAAACGTTTTTTTTTTCTAGAATTAAAAAAACTACGCTATGTGGATTGCTTAAGCATAATACGAATAACGTAACGTGCTTTGCATTAAATAAATTTGAAATAAAACAAAATCTGTTAATTTACATAAAAAAATTAATGCAATACCTTATGTTTACTAAACCAAATTCACTGTTCAAAAAGCTACTGTCAGATTCTAAAATTCTTTCTGAAATGCTACTATTAAGCTTTCGAATGTTGCTCCAATACCTGTCTTTCATCATACCCTACATACAAGCATAATCTGTATCTCATCAAGAAACATCAATATAGACTTGCAATCTCGTCAACCTGCACACAAACAATACATATTTTCTTCGCGTAGCATGCAACTGACCTGACTGATTGACTTAGAGCCCACAGAAACTTAAGAAAGATAAAAAATAATACATGATACATTGAGAGATAGATTATGTTATCCAACAAATAAGTAAAAAGGCGTAAATTCATCTTAATATACTCGTATAATTAAATGTTTCTTCTGGTGAACAAATGACTGAATCAACAAAACACCCTTATTGTAACAATATCTTTGTTTCGACCCGATGACGACTATCCTGTTCGAAATCCAATTTTGAGCTACAAGTTCCAAAGTCACGCGGTTTAATCTCGCCTTCCCGGGGTTTATAATATCGGCACGGAGCAAAACAACGTCCAAACATTGAGGTCGAATTGAAGGCTCTCCGGGCGACAGAGGTCCCATGCGAAGGAAAGCTGATTAATTGAGTGAGGAAGTTCAGCGGGACACGCAGCCTCCCACACGTCCTGCGTTGCCAACCTTAAAAGGTATATAGACTGTGATTTCAGAAGATAACAATTAAAAGAATTCTTTATCTCTTTTGTATGAGACTTTCAAATAACATTGTAGACTTATCGTGCAACTATAGTTTTAATTATATTTTTTTATTCTAGTTTTCTAAGATAGGAACTTGTTATTATGTTTTATCAGTGAGTAGTTGACACCCTGACCACATTGCGTTTAACCTTTGTACATCAGTAATTTAAAGTTATTATTGACTTTTTTCATGCAGGAAACACTTACTAAACCCTTTAGTCACTGAATTATAAAATAATGTATTAACATTTCTGATTCTTTTTATACGAATAAGTGTTGATAGGATATAGAGAAAAATTAAGAAAAACTTTTCTTTTCTAAAATAAGCATTTATTTCATAGTTTTATAAATCCGACTTATAAGTCCCGTCAGCGCAAAACTACATAAAAATGCACGATCAATATTGGATTTTGTGGTATGGGACTTATAAGTCCCGTCAGTAAATAAAGGGTTAAGCAGACAAAACACAGTCCAGAAAATTACTTCAAAAATTTATTGCTGAGTTAACTTGTAAAAAGTATAAGATTGTAAAAGACTTAATTGAAAATAAATCATTAACATTATACTCGTGACTAACTGACAACGGAAGAAACAGACATGTTGAATTTGTTTATTAATGTAAGTTATATCGTCGGGTTCATCGTGTAATCTTCTTAAATATGCTGTGAACAAATATGCCTCGGATACTAAAACGTCGTCTCTTCAAATCTACAAGCCTTGGAAACAGTCTGGAAGCACACTCATTTGTGTTCTCCAGATAGATCCCCAGATAAAAAAAGTTGGCTGGAGAGATGCAATATCAGATTACAGTAATATTCTACGAAAATTTGTGGTGACCATATGCTACTGATATTTATGATATAATAAAATAATTACATTCAGAAGATCAATTTTAATTATCTAAATTAATATACTCACAATGAAGTAAATATTTAAGTATGTAAACATGCTGATAACTGAAAACTTAAATAAAAAATGCATTTGATGAAATTCATCTTTCGTTTTTACTGAAAAGTTCACGTAGCCAGCACTTTCACAGCCTCTTGTCCTAATCCGCCCAAGCCGCCCACTCTTCCCGCCCTTACACGCGATGGGCGGAATCTGAGAATACGTCAAAACTACAATTGGATCGGACCCCGGCACTGGTTGAAGTACACATATTAAACTTTCAATTATTCACTTATTTAAGCGGCCATAAAGTGTTGCCAAAAAAAATGACTGCCATAAAATAATATTAAAAATAAAATAGTTATTATATTGCAAGTTATTAATGTTTTAGGTTTAGATATTTATAAAACAACTGGTGACATATTATACGACTATTATATTCGAGAAAATAAGGCACTATCCCTGAGTCTTAACCAAAATAATTGATTATAATTTTATATTAATTTTAATTAGAAAATTAAATGTAAAATATTTAGTTTTGATTTCACATTAATTTTAAAGTAAAAACATGTTTCGGACTCCCTGTAGTCTTGTACCTTCTACTTTTTGTAATTTCAAATACTTTTGCTTTTATAAAAGCTTGAATTATAATAAATACAATTCATTTGGTTAAATAGTCATGGATTATGCTAAATTTTCATAAGGAAAGTAGGATGATCAATTTCGGCTGCTAATATTTAAAATGTATGTAAATTGAATGGTAAGAATAAAAATAAAGCATTAGAGAAAATTATTTATGTTTGAATTCTTATAACAAATAATGTCATATCAAAGCAGCTGTCCACTCACGATATTTAAACGAGAAAAATTTACTCGTATAGTTGTCATATCTTTACAATGAAGAAAATTTTAGTCCTCACAATAAAACAAATAAATAGAAAATAATTTCTGCCACAAATAAAATCAAACAGATTACAAATTCAGTCAAACTTAGTCATCATACAACAACAACTTCTGACATTATTTATATATAAACGTTAATTGAAAACAACTATTTGTAGAATTATACTTATTATGAAATGCCTTCTTTATTCTTATACGAACAAAATATTGTGTACAAAATAATATTAACTGAACAGTTTTCAGTTGCGGGGTTTCATTGCGGGGTTTTGAAATGTTTTATAAAAACACTTCCATAGATTAAAAAAATCTTGTTATTTGTAAGGACTCTAGCATAATTTGAGTAAACAAACCATTTGTTTTGAATAAATATATCAGAATTGTTTTCCATCAGAATTTGAAGAGGAAAATTGACGTGCATATTTATGTTCCGGGAAAATAAAAATAATCTACAAGCGATTAATTCAGCTGAAAACGATTATTATGGAGGCTTCAAAAAAATGAATTGAAAAATGTCGCAATCCAAACGTTGTTTTTTTTTTCAAATTCTTTGACATCAGCATGATACAGCCCTTGTAATTGGTTTATGATAAGGCATAGATAATTATTTTATCATTAAAAAATATATATATACGTGGGATTCGAACATGCAATAGTGAGAAACCATCAAAATCATTATAACCACGACCGCTCCCCTAACTGGAGCATATGGCATTTAAACAGCGTAACCAAGTTAATATTATATGCAACCACGAACCCTGCTATTATCGCCTATAGGGTAATTTGTTTTTCAATGTGTATTTATTTTTGGGGTAGACGCTTAAAAAAATGTGTAGATAGTAAACATACGATTACTACATAATATTAAGTAATAAGAATGAATTTAACTAAATAACAGACTAGTCGAGGTTATGCTCTACGGAGTGTTGGACCCCGATGGAACGTGACATGGATAGGAAATGAACATATTCGGGGTTCATTTCGGATGGCCCCGATACCTGAAAAGATAAGGGAAAACCGCCTGAGAAGAAGACCTGGAAGACCACAGGCAACCTGGACTGCAACTGTAGACAAGGATCTGAAAACTCTGGGCTTGACCGAGAATGTAACTCAGGACAGGCAGACATGGCGAATGTGCACAAGGAGAGCCGACCTCAGATGATGGGAAATGGCGAGGCTAAAGAAGAACAGACTGGTCGAGGTTCTTTTTACCATGAACTAATTTTAAGGAACCACGGTTATTTTATTCTGTGCCTTAAAAGTCAAAGAAAAATTTAATAATTTTTTAAAGTAGTCAAGGCCTTTATTTAACTACCTAATGAAAGCGTATATCTATAAGAGTGATACATTAAGTCTAGTCGCAAATACAAGCCAATATTATTTATTTTAAGGATGTGGGTGTCATGCCTACTATCAGATGACACAATGTTTCTAAGCCGAACTGAAAGAAAACAATTATATAATTTCATACAAATTAAAAAATTTCACGAAATGATATTTTGCGTAATGCCACTTCCAGTTTTAATCAAATGCCCAGAGCAGAAAAAGTTACCCCCGAAATTACATGAAAATAAGAGTACATTAAGTCTAATGATATCACAATATGAAGAGTGGATGAAAAAAGTCGACTTGGCCGCAGGGAACTTCCGAAGCGTCGCAAAGTCTATAAGAGGACAAGGAATAGGATGACCAAAACATTACTTAAACAATTTTCCGAAACCAATCTTTAGAACGTAACATGTTTCTCACAATGTAAGAACATTGAGTTTCGCCTATTGTACTTAAATTTGCTAGGAGACAATATGAGCGTTATTTATTCACTCACAAAAATTTTGGTAAAAAAAAGAAACATGGTTGGTGCCGATTGACTTTGTGAAGGCAAAAGGAGGCGTTATTTTAAGGCTCACCTGATGAAATGGTATAAACAGACACGTTTGCTTTGAAGTCATCAAATTTATGTGTGGTAAAAAGTGTTTTTTTGTTGAGGGATAGTGTTTACATTTTTCTCAAATTAACCCTTTTGTTACGGCTCTGTGGAATACAAATGATACTGTCAATAGGTCGTGAATTTTCGAACCATTTTTTTGCTTCAAACTAGTATTTGAAGCATTAATAAACTTATCTGACCTATTTTCATTTATCACATTGTTTCTTGTATCCTTTAGCTATCAGATGATGCATAAAAAACTATTATATTTAATAAACGTTCATTATGTAACTCCATACATGTGGTGGCATCGACACATATGGTTTACAGAAAATCGCTCCTGTGACGAAACCTAAAGAAATTTATTTACATGCTTTACAGATTTCTGTAAAGAATACATGTAGGTTGATAAATTGAATGACTGCACTTCCAATTTCCTACCGTAGATGTCATAATGAGTTCTGAAAGTAACAAAACGATACATCACGTCAACCGATGTCAATCAATGTCGGTCGGGGAATCTTTGACGGCATATGCCCAGTTACAAAATTAACGTTTGTTTAATAAAATAGTTTTTTGTGCATCATCTGTTGGCTAAATGATAGAAGAACCAATGTGATCAATGAAAATGGGTCAGATAAGTATATTTATGTTTCAAATACTAGTTTTAAGCCAGAAAAAATGGTTTGAAAAATTCACGCCGTATTGACAGTATAATTTGTATTCCACCGTAACGAAAGGGTTAAGGAATGGCTCAACCGGACCAGCGAAACCCGGTTAACAGGCAATGACCCATCCAAGTTTTGGTCCACGCCCAACGTTGCTTGACTTCGGTGATCTAACGGAACTCGCGCTTTCGTTGAGGTATTATTGCTGTACTTAACGACTAGATTATCTACGTAAAGAGATGTCGCCCTATGTACGCACCACTGCCTGCAGATATAAGGGTTGGAAGTTCTCGCCGCATAGCTTCGAGGTGTAAGTTATTTAAAAAGGTTGAAATTACATTTCCCTTACAAGGCCAAACACGCGTTGCCAATTAGGTTCTTCGAGTTAGGGGATAATGGAAATCCGTAATGCGGTTTAGTGTATAAAATTAATAATGTGAGAATTTATTATACAGATAATTTAATTCCACTTTTAATCACAAATAATAATTGGAATTTAAAAATTAATTTAGGTTTTTGCAAATAAACAAAATTATCTTAAATAACATATAAGATATTTTTTGAATTTTTGTTTTATATCATATTTTATATCATATATATTTTTTTTAATTATTCTTCTTCTTGTCACCTTCAATGCAATTTATTGGTTTGTGAACCATCAGCCACAGATACTATTTTATCATTATATTGATTCTCAATTAAACAAAGAAAAATATAAACAAGTGTAATGCGTGGGATTCGAACTTGCAAAAGTGTGAAACGAAGGCAGTATTAGATATGGTAGAAAAACTGAGATTACTAAAAATAGTAAAATTAAGACCTTAAATTAAAATAAAATATCATAATCGTGACGCTATATGTCTGATTAGTTAAAAAAGGCGTCATAAAAAATATAAAAAGTTATTTCTAGAAAAATATATATATATGACATATTATTACGACACAAAGCTCCTTATCCTTTTAAAAAAATCAAAAAAACAAAAAAAAAAGTTGTAATAAGAAATTATTTCACGTTTTTATTAAAGACTTGTTACATAGAATATTAATTAAAAATGGTTCTCAGGTATCTGCGTGGCTTGGCGGAAAATTTTTTTGACTCGAGCATTCAAAAGCTCGCATACTGCATGCAAAAATGCATTGACCTCATTGGCGGCTATGTAGAAAAATAGGTAAAAATCTGAACTTTCCAAAAATGTACGCATTCATGGAATTAAACATGTTTTACACTGTGAAAAATTACTGGGTACCTTATTTTACGGATAACTCTCGTAAAAATAATAATGTCCCACAATTACATGTTACTATAAATTTCTCTTAAGAAGTTGATCAAATTAAAAAAACATTTTTTTTCTGTATGTACATTATTTGAGTCATGTAATTAGGATAATTGACAGTTTAAGAGTCGATTCATATTATTATCAACCATCTGAACAAATAAAAATTCGGTCCAAAAATAAATAGAGTTAAAAGCATTAAATAAAATCAATCGAAAAAAACGTTAACGAGTATCGCATTTCAAAATCGCAAAACAATACATTAATCTGTCTCTAAATAATTGAAACCTAAGACTTTGATCGATCAATGAGATAAACATCTCAAAAGAATTCGTTCATAGTAAAAAAATATATTTTAGGTCTTATTCTCTGTACTACTTAATTACTGAAGATGGTGGGACCGTTTTTTTTTTTCAAATAAATAGATACATCTTAAATTTACGTCAAGCCCAAACGGATAATTACTTTTCAGAAAATTTCTAATGAAGAGAGAATCTTTATACAAAAAGAGAACCAAAAGCAACCTAATTAAAATTACAGGATATTATGTTGCCTTAAATTTACCTCATCATTAATATCATTCGCGTTTAAGCAGTGCTTGTTTAACTGTGCCGCATAAATCAAAGGATCTCTGAAATATTTATATTGTGATCGTTAATTATTTTCTACTAAGAGCTAAAAACTTATTAATTTAATTATACATTTTAAAAATTAATGAAAAGAAGATTCAAATTTCGAATACTATTTGAATTTTGTTTTTGAGAATGTTTTTTTTTTGTGTTCAATTGTTTCTCAACGTTTCTCCTTCGAATATTTTGCAGTGTAACGTCAACGTTGGTCGAGACCAAGATTCTTGGAGTCCTTATCCATGAAAGAGCCTTAAGAATATTTCACTAACGCATATGATAGTTTTAAGTTAGTATTAGAGTTTTGATGAATTTTAGTTTATTTTTTAATTTTTCTTCTTCTAGTACCATGGCTTTTTTAGATTTACCTATTGCTATCATACTTTTTAAATGTTGAGAAATGTAGCGCTATAGTATAAAAATACTAAGTCCGGTGACAGTCTGAAGATTGAAAAACAACAAAATGGCTTGGATTTTTTTCAGGCAAACGCCGAGGAAACTGCTCTGGATCTAATCTCCGGCCTTTGTGGGCGATCGTTTGCGCTTCTTTTCCGGTCCGATCGGGGCGCCCCGGGGCGCGATAACGAGGCCCGGGAAAGGAGGAAAACAAATTATGCAGAGCAATTTGGAGCTCCTTAAAGGCTTCGGCCCCGAGCCTCTAATGAACTAAATTAGCGTCGATTTGTCCGCGCACATGCCCCACTAAAGTGGACTTAACGAGCAATTTCGTAAGAATTCTACAAATCTAAGAACGTAATTTTAACACGAGACACTTTCATCTTAGGAAACGTGAAATAATAAAAAATACACGAATTCCTCAGAGAACGCAACTGGATTCAATGCACGACAGAAATAATTTATATCTCGATAATAGAGATATCATATACTATTACTGCCTTTTCTTCCACCCCTTAGGCATCCGCTGTCGGTGTATAGTTCGCACGTCCTAAAAGGCCGTCGAAACTATACACAGAATGTACTCGGCAGAGCTACAGGAGGCGAAGCTGGCAAGGAATGAAGAGAAGACTATAGCGGCTGACAGAGCGTTGTGGCAACAGTTCGTGAATGTCATACGCTATTATATTTATTATAATATCAGTATTTGTGTAGCGCTTTTTTATGACCGAATGGTCATTCCAAAAGCGCTTTTTTGCCTCTCTGAGTAAAAAGGTGGGTCTTAAGTCTGCTTCTGAAGGATGCCTTCGCTTTAAGTTCTCTCATGCTTTCCAGCAGCGAGTTCCAGGCCATTGGTGCCACGTAGCTGAAAGCACGATTGCCAAAGACCGTGCTAGGACTACCTCCTGTCAGCTGCAGGGTGCTTCTATTTTCTCTTAATGATCTAGTGTCTCTCCACGCGCGCTTATCTCTCTTATTATGCTCCGTTATATGATGATAAACATATCATCATCCTCACTATGTCCGCTCCAAAGCTCAATCAGCCGTTTTTAGCCTCATAATATGTCAGGATTGCCCACAGTAGCTCCACCGAGTTCATTCTATGTATGGTTTCAGGATATCTTGAAGTAAAGGCAGGTGTAGTTTATGCTCTCCTGCAGCATCCGAAGTACACGAGTATGTTCCAAGCATGTCTACCTCTGCCTTGTGATCGACTGTACTACAGGCGCTCATTGACATATATAAATAAATAATATTGTCCAATTATATAAAGTATTACGAGTAATGTGTAAAGCGTAATATTGATTTAAATTAATATAGTTTATTTTTCATGAAACATTTACATTAATTAAATGAAGATTAATTTTCGCCACCTGCTTTTGTAAATACTGAAGACAAAGACTCATCTATCGATAATAGTCAAAAATAAAATCAGTTAATTTATACACAACAAATAAAATATTTCTAATACATTTTTTTTTAAATTCATAAACTGAATCATACATCAAAACAAGAGAAATTACCAAATACACAAAGCGCCAGCTTCGTAATAATTTTGAGTGTATTTTTTAACAAAAAAAAAAGTTTTCCAAGAAAAATATTTATTCTTTAAAGATTACACTTTTGCAAGAGTAAATAATTTTAATTTCCCAGTTCGCCTAAAGTTTTCGATATTATTCTTTCGGCTAAAAACGCCCCGCTAAAGTTTTCATGAAAGAAAAACATTGCCGCTTCCGCGAATAAGCTTCAGGTAAAAAACCGTGTAGCCGTATAACGAAGGTGGGTACTCCTCCTCGTTACCCAAACACCGGCTCATGGGCACTTGTGTTTTTCAGAATCTTCGAGCACCTCATTATGTAACGAAATACTGAAAAATGGACGCGACCACACGCATAAAACCCTAATGCTTAAAAACTATAAGTGCGTCTGACAGTTTATAACAAGATTATTTTAAAAATAATTGTGAGATATTTTACGGATAAGTGTATCATTAATTACATCTACGGCTTTATTAGAGAGCACGTTTATTTCATTATATTTTTGGATCCTCATCATCATCATCATCAATATATCTGCTCTCATAACTGAAGCGTATGACTGTTGATTACATACACTTTAAAATTGAGTGAAAACTCAGAAGTTTTAAAAAATCAATAGACTGCCGGTAAAAATTATATAATATTTGTAATTATTTGATTGTCTTTTTCGTAGTATCAATCCGGTGGATTGGTTTGCAGCAACAGAATCTTGCATCTCGATCTCCATTCCTCTCGGTCCTCCGCAACCCTTTTCAGCTCAGCATAAGCGCTACAGTTCATGTCCTCGAATACTTGCTGCAAATACTCCCGTCCAGGGCGCCGTTCTGCAGTAATGTTCGAACATTCCAGGTGGCAATCTTGTTGGCTGATGGTTTTTCTTATTTGTCTTGGTTGTTTTGTCTCGAGCAGTCCCCACCCGGAGATCCGATTGGGGGACTATTTTATCTCCGGAAAATTTTACTTGAGATGCAATCATTTTTTTGCTGATACGTGGGATGTCTTTAAGATCTATTTGATTGTATCTTGTCAAAAATAATATGCAATTTATAACAAGCGCTTTAGATAAACAATATTCATATTAATCGTATAATATGTAGTATTTTTTTCGATGAAAGCGGATAATTGGTCGTCTTATTTGGTAAAAGAACTGGACAATGGTTAAAGAGGCCAGTGTTTGTTTATTCGAAATACTATTTTAGTTGAAGTAAATACATGGCCAAGAGATTGATATGATAAGGTTTGCTGACGACA
Organism: Glossosoma conforme; assembly: GCA_022606575.1. Lineage (NCBI taxonomy): Eukaryota > Metazoa > Arthropoda > Insecta > Trichoptera > Glossosomatidae > Glossosoma > Glossosoma conforme. Next base: position 1,623,437 of record JAGTXR010000010.1, on the reverse strand, counting down.
TTGCTCTGATTGCTGAAACTGAAGATGAACTCACTGAAGCGTTGACATCCATGGAAAACATATTTAATTCCAACTACAATATGAAGATAAACAGCACAAAAACCAAAGTCATGAGTGTAAGCCGCAATGAGCAGCAGAAAATTAACATATCAATGCTAGGAGTACCCCTCAAAGATGCAAAAGAGTATGTATACCTTGGAAGTACGATCACCTGGGATGGCAGAACAAAAAGAGAAGTCAACAGTCGCATACATCAAGCAAGGCTAGCTTTCAATAAAAAGGCAAAAAATCTTGAGTCAAAGAATATTACTTTAAGGCTCCGCAAGCAACTTGCCAAAAACATTTGGTTTGAAGCATCTTGATGTACGGCTGTGAGACATGGTACTTATCTGAAAGTGATAAAAAAAGACTAGAGGGCTTTGAGATGTGGTCGAACAGAAGAATTCTCGGAATTTCCCGGAGAGACCACGTCACGAACAATGAGGTTCTCAGGATAATCAAGGAAAATAGGCACCTAATAAGAACCATCTCAGAGAGGCGAGCCCGTTGGATTGGTCACATCATGCGCCACGATGGTCTTCTTCACGATACTGCTGAGGGGATGGTTGAGGGTAGAAACTGTAGAGGGCGCCCTAGACGGAAGTATTTGCAGCAAGTATTCGAGGACATGAATTGTAGCGCTTATGCTGAGCTGAAAAAGGTTGCCGAGGACCAAGAGGATGGAGATCGAGATGCAAGATTCTGTTGCTACAAACCAATCCACCGGATTGATACTACGAAGAAGATTTTAGTTGAAAAGAGCTTCTGAAAAACAATATTTACAACATTTAAATTAGCGGCACTACATAAAAATATAGTATATTGACGGGATTTTTATCGTATTATATATAAAATAAGACGTGCCGATATATTGACGAAAATTTAATCTCGCGGAATACTATACGAACCGATATGATGATGGGCCGATATTTCAACTATAATTTTATCTCGCGATATACTAGGTACTATCACAGATTTTTATCAAGTGATATGTAAAAACTGCCGCTATATGAACAATACTTTTATTGCGCTATATATTTATTAAAACCGCCGATATATCGGCTGGCGTGAATAATAGGTTAAACACCGATGAGAAATATTGAGTCCAGATTATTTTGAGAAGCCATAAATAAAATTATTTATTTTGCACGTTCTCGAGATGATCTATAAATAAGATTATCGACGCTGGATGGATATTATTTATAGCCGGTTCGCTTGATCCGCCAATAGCTGAGCGAGAATATTAACATTATAATTAAAAACTATGCATTTAAAATTTTCAAATAAATCTACTTATTTTTCTTCTTAGCAGCATCGATTATAGATATTCGTTATAGATCCTATTGATTTCAATGAGTATGCTCTCCTACTTGCATTTACATAAAAATGATACCGGTTGATAATTCCGATGCATGGTTTTATCTTTACGTGCTACTATCGTTTGACGGGAGGTAGTCCTAGCACGGTCTTTGGCAATCGTGATTTCAGCTACGCGGCACCAATGGCATAAAACTCGCTACCGGAGAGCATAATAGAGCTTAAAGCGGAGGCATCCTTCAGAAGCAGACTCAAGACCCACCTTTTTACTCAGAGAGGGCAAAAACCGCTTTTGGAATGACCATTTGGTCATAAAAAAGCGCTATACAAATACTAATATAATAATAATAATCGTTTATAAGTTAATGTGTAATTCATTATTACATCAATATCCAGGATTTCAAATATATGATCAGTTAAATCATCGAAGCTTCTCTGAACGCTTTGACAAATTATGTTGACATACCTTATGTGTAGTCAGATGTTTCGTATGAGATTCAGGTTCAATCATCGTTCACTTACCTGAAAAGAAAAATAAACGTTATAATTTCATATAAAATTTTACAAGTCGATATTCATTCGAAAGAACTTAGTTAAAAATATAACGTACAGTGAAATATAACGGCTGCATTGACGATGTAAAGAAGAAATGTCACGGTATTCTTCCTTCCTACGGTCTCTCAACAAAACAGGATACCGCAAAACAGCTTGAACTACAGATGCCTTCTTTTAATCCCCTGGGTTTCACCGTCTTGCAAAGCCATTGATCACTATACCATCTACTGAAAACTATATAGGTAAATATACATCTTTTCGTCGTTTTTTTCACTTCAAACCTGCCAGCAAAGGTATTGTTGGTGTGAATAAAAGTTTTAGTTATGATTATACAATAAAAATGGATTTTACTACTAAACTAAATAGTTTTAATTGTAAAAATGTAAAAATAAAACAATGTACCTTGGAACTGCGGTTCTGTTAAATAAATAAATAATAATATATATATATAAATATAAATACGAGTATACTCGGCGGACCCATGGCAGTTTACTACTCATTCATTGTGAAAAATTGTAACAGTCATATAATCCAACAAGAGAGCACATATGAAGAAAAATAAGAAGAATACAATATGACCGTCTGAAAAAGAAAAACAAAATAAATTTATTTCAAAAACTCATACGTTTTCTTCAGTGGATTATTTAAGCCTTTTCTCTTCATAATAAGTCAACTAAAGCATTGAAAGTTCGATAAGTCATTCGGCGAAATTCGGAAATGTAAAACTATGTGGATTCCACTCGATCTTTAATTGAATCATGTAACGACAGTAATATTTTTATGCTAACCGATTTTACTGTATGAGATTTGTCTTTTGTCACAGTATTAAAGAAAACTAAAACAGGCATATTTGTTGGAAACAAAAAAAAATAGAGTGATATTGTAACTAAATAAATTCAATCCGAGTGAAAGGGTTTAAAAATATAATTAAAAAACTTAAAAAATGCTTTAAATATAAATATTTCAATGTAAAAACAGTCATATCGTTTCTCTATAAAGAGAATTGCATATGCTTATGAAGTTTATAAATATTAAAAAATGCACAACCTTACTAGTTTTTTAATTGAATTTTGTAAATATAAGAATAAAAATGCGTATTTATTTTTGATATATTAATTATTTTCTAAGCATTCAGCTGCTCTATTGTGACTAACGACAACATTTTAAAAATACTAGAAACACTTAAATAAAAATAGTTATAACAAATAAAAAATATTAATTAACTTCACGTAATTAACTGAAATGTGTTTCTCGCATTTCCGCAACACTTGCAAATAGTAAATTGTTTTCGCTCGTAAAACTAAAAGCTTATCCCATGCCTCAAAGCAACTAATAACAACAGGTAGGATCGTTGCCAAATCACCCCAGTGCAGCAAAACACTATGCAATTAACACTTGATATAAGCAATATGCTACAAACAGCGTGCAGCTATCAACATTAGATGCATTGAAAACCATATATTTTTTCCACGTATAATATTTTACAAATAAAAAACAAATATGGAATATTGATCAAAAAATGAACTCGTAATAAATCTCTTGCCTCTTATGTAAACACATACAGGAGAATACCAACAGATGTTGATAATGATTCCGAGTTCTTCATCTTATGACACTTACCATTTTACATATAGATAAGCGCTGCACGTTGAGTGTTAATCCGCCAACGTCATAGACTACAGCCCAACATTCACGTATTTCCTTATTATTACAGGAATTCACTATAATAATAATAATAATAATAAAGTTTTTATTCCAGCAGGATTGGGTGGGTTGTGCAATACCCAATCTGCCATATTTTTAAATACATTGCATTGAACAAAGTTTTAATTTTGTGAGGATAAAATAAAAAATTAAAATAAAATAAAATAGTATTTCATGGTGGTTTGGGTGGGTGAATGGGTGTTCTTCACGAGACGACTTTCGTCTAACAACAATTTTGATTAAAAGGCTATGACTGGCATTTTACGGGTGAGGGATCAAATTCGCACCAATTTTTGGAGTATTTAAGAGCTCAGAAATCAATTACAATTTTATTTTTTTAATCATCGTCGGGGATCGAACCCACGACTTTCGGCTTGCCATGCAAACGCTTTAACCACTGAGCTATACCCGCCGTCAGTATATAGAAGTCATGAGATTTACATGGATTTCATAGCCTCATAATACAGTTTTATTCTACAATTTTAGCTGAATACAGGTATTTTTCCTAATATAAAATATATTGGAATCCAGTCCAAAATTATAAGCATGAATATTTTCCAGTTATCTCTTAACAAGTGATGGATTGAGAAAGGCTACAAGTTAGTCGAAAATGCAATCTCCTAAACAGATAACTTATCTTACGTGCTCTATGTAAAAACAAGGTAAATAAATAAATACTAATTTATTTATGCATTTTACAGTTGTAATGTTAAAAAATAGCTGAATATATTAGTGAACATAAAATATATTTTATTGCAGTTGAATACTTTATTATGTGTTACTACTGATATATTGGATTACTGGATAGTTAACAATTATTTATTAATTGTCCACAAATCGATTGTAGTGTATTATATAGATCACGTCGGTATTTCAACGAAAAACAACTTCTTCTTCTATATCAAGGACAAATTCGACCTATCCTTGAATACGGCAGTCACCTTTGGATTGGAGCCCCAAAATACCTTCTAAACTTAATTGACTCAGATCAAAGAAGAGCAATTCGTTTGATAAACAATGACACTCTTACGTCTAACCTGCAATCAATGGAACACAGGCGTAAGATTGGTTATTTTAGTATTTTCTACCCTTACTAACACGGTCGATGCTCTTCGGAACTTAAAGAACTAATTCCTCCTGCAACCACCCACAACCAACAAACTCGTCTTACACTTGCCGAACATCCATAAACGGTTAATATATGTCGACCAAGAACTGGCAGCTTCCAAAGCTCCTTCCTTAATGCCACCGGTAAGCTATGGAATGCTCTTCCAGCGTCTGTGTTTTCTCCTTCCTACAATCTGGATCTCTTCAAGATACAGATAAATATACACTTACGATCTCCCTAACCCACACACAAACACGAACACAATACACGTTTCCCGCATGCAGCGTCCAGCATCCCTGGCTGAGCGTCATAGAGTGCACTGGTCTTGACCGAGTGTGCTCTCCTGAATGCGTTTACATAAAAGAAAAAAAAACAAATCCACTGAAACGCTCAGCGGTCAAAAGGTTAAGGATAGCACCTTCATACTAAATGGTAAGTCTCCGTTGGATAACGTATGAAAGCAAATTGATCAGTTGTAATTTTTTTGATATTGATCCTTAACCTTTTATACGACCACAATTGATACTTGACCTCGACATTACAGAACGTTTATACAAGTGGCTAAGTTAATTGATGAAATACTCATTGAAATAACTGCATACATTTCAACAATAGAGTACAATTTAATTGTCTAAATTTACTCTATTTAGTATTTTAAAATAATTATTAAGTATTTATTATTTTTTCATATTACGACTACGTTCTTACATTCTTCACAATTCGCGGTTATTTCTTTCAATTCACGCGCTCCGTATCTGTATTATGTGGCCACTATAAATTTCCACGACTCAGTTCTGTCAGCTGCCATTAACCATACCTCGTCCCTAAATATATGCATCCAAAAATCAATCTTGGAACATAAATAGTTCCCGATGACTTCAATGCAGAAGCCCGAGGACTAAATAAGCGGCTGCTTTAATATCCGAAGAATGTTTTTAGGAGATGTGTTAATCGTATTCTTTAAGGAGATCGGAAAACCAACCCGACGTTCCCTAGGCCTGGACCATTTGGTCCTCAGGAGCTTCTGCATCTAATCAGTAAAAAGTGGTTAACAACAGGCGGTGTCTCATCAATTTTCGGTCCACGCCCAACTTAAATGATCTAGATTCTAGACTCAAATAAAACTGCGTGAACGATTTGCTATTGTTACTGTATACTTAAAAATAAGTATAAAACAATGTGATTTTAATAATACCAGAATCAATTTGATACAAATATTCTTCATTTCAATAATATACGAAATGTATTTATATTTACATATTATGCATCGTGAATTTGTATTATACTTGAATTTTCACATTATTAAATTTCCACTTCATATGACTGGAAGGCAATATTCTCTCGCATATGCATCCCGCGGATAGAAAATATGTGATGTGGATAAATCTGAAGTCATATTAGAATACACTCCATTTCTCATCCGTGTCTTGAATATGAGCTACAATAATAGTGAAAGTAGTCCATCTATAATATGTACTCATACACCATACAAGAGTTGGCAGACATGCTGCTTTTTGGGAGTCAAATTCTCTTTTGAGAATTTTCCTGAAATTCGGGTTAAGAGTCGGGCTAAATATCCAATTTCTTTAAAAAAATCTGACTAACAAGTCACCCAAAAATATGTATAAGATACCACAGCAACTCTTACTTCAAGTATTCGGATTTCTGCTGTTAAGGTTGTCGGAAACCATATATGTTCCCAAGTTGACCTTCAGGTGCAGATATGTCCTAGAAAAAGAAATGGACGGTGGCATCTGACAGAACTAAGTGACGGCAAAATTTGGTTGCATATATGGAACGAATATGGGAAGAAGAAGAATCATATGATCGACACAAGTTACCGTCACACAGTTTTTCTTGCGTCGTCCCAAGCTATCACCCGACTCTCCATCGAATACATGCTATGTATGGATTTAAAGCAAGAATAAATAGAAGTAGATTTCTATGCGTTTTCTTTCGTACGTCTTTCCTACTTGAACTAGAATTCATTAATAAAGTAAATAGATTGATTCAATTAAAACTGGGATGATATATTCCCTTAAATTTCGATATTTTATTTTGAAGTAGGCAATATATTTTATCGTAATTTTGTATTGTACATAAATATTCAAATTTTCGAACAAATAATTGAATAAGCATTGAAAACAAAGACGATTTTCCTAACCTCCATTTGCCTGAAGCCGATATTCGAGAAAATTATTTTTCGATAATCCTTGGGGGAGCCCAAAGGTAAGAACAACCCTGCTTTACGTTTTCAGGAAAATATTTGGTGTAATCAAATCCCAAAGGCGATTTTCAGCAAATCCGGATTATTTAATGTCCATACTTTCCGGGACATTAATATTTTGACAACAATAATGTAATTTAAGAATTTCATTTTTTCAGTGATATTAAATAGGAATTCAAAAAAGTGTGTCAACACTATATGTTTATAAGTATTCTTGTTGTTTGTTTTTTAGTCGAATCACAGATTTCCACGTCCACTGGCTATATTTTACGCCAAGAGGCTTTCGGCTTGAGTATAGAAACTTTCTAGAGCAATTTTCTACTTCAACCAGAGTATTTTGTGTCAATTAAATTGCAAAATTGCAACAATTTACATATCTAAAATAATCTTAATTTTTTTATATTATTTACATAATTGAAAATGATCAATGATCTCAAAACCTCATATTTTTAAACTTCATGTTGTGTTTTCTTGTGTGAATGGCAATTAGCATTTAATATAAAAGCAAGGTACTATTCTACATTGATAGGAGATATCTGTCGAAAAAATGACGATTGATGGATAAGAAAAGTGTTGAAATGACGCTCAAGAAGTTTTCCAAGCCTCTGCCAGATTAACTGACGACATCAGAAGAATAGCGAGATTAGCCTGGATGTAGAAGGCGAAGGATCGAAGATTATGGAGACTCATGCGGGAGGTATTAGTTCAATAATGGACGAACACAGGCTGATTATGATAATTCAATTCAATTCTTTTTAGTTCCTTTAATAACACTACAAAATATTTACATTTTAATTCATTATTTAAGTAATTACAATTGTGGCATTGTAAATGAATTGACATATTTAGTATCAATGACCTCACACTCAGAACTAGTGTCGGGATACTCACGCAAATAGTTGGACTTGCAACAGCAAAAACCATGTCATAAGTATATCATGTTTGACACACAAATGATGACTATTCCTTCTACTGTTACACTTTTTTATATATTTTTGTTTTTTTTTATATTAAAACAAAACGAAAACAATTATTTTAATTTAAAAAATGTAGTAAACCTTATCACTACATTTTAAGTTTATTGTCAGCTATCACGTACTGCAGAAATAATGACACTAGTGATAAAATAAATGTAAAAAATGTGTTGAGTAAATTTATTACTTTTCTTGCTCTGATCACTATTCCGTAGAGCACAGGTGTTTTATACGGAAAATCCCATTTGACAAATTGTATCACACAAGGAAAATTTCCGAGAGATGCGATCTAATGTACCTGCTTATGATCAATATCACTTAAAAGTAGTGGGTAGAGAATGTTTGCGATTGGAAAATACAAATTCAATGTAACTGATGGGTTAGATAGAAGTCGGTAAGAAATGTTTCACTCGCGCGAGACAAGCATACTTGTATGTCGGCTTATATGAAAGAAAGATACTTTCTTTTATACATAAATATATGCGTCGAAACCATTGGGCTTTATGAAGCTTTTTGTTTCGCAGAAATCAAAATTAGAAAAATTAAAAAAAATTAAAAACCTATAAAAAAGCACCAATGCTAGTGGCATATCTATTTAATAACATTAAGGTTATCAACTGACAATACTTGGTGAAACTGCATAATTATAATTTTAAAATTAATTTTAATTTAAAAAATCAAGAATCAAAACTAAATATTTTTAATTAATTCCTTTTTAATTAAAATGAATTTGAAAATTATAAAAAGCATCTCTATATGTATAAAGCTAATGACATTTTGTTTTGATCTTCCTTGCATGCATATAACGCAATGTATACCAACTAGATGTCATATAAAATCACACTCCTATCTGGAGCAAATGACCATCATAAATTAGAGACACGAAATTCTGTCAGCTGCCAAAGTCGCTAGCTTATAATGAACCAAATATAATCTGACAAAAAAAATTTTTTTTATGTAAACACCATGCAGGAGAATACCGACAGATGGTAAGTGATTCTTAAGTCTCATCTGTGGAGTTCTATGACGCTTAGCACGCTGCACATGGCTAAGCGCTGCAAGTGGAGTGTTGATCCGCCAACATCATAGACTAAAACTTGACATTCACGCGTCATTATTATTACTGGAATTCACTATGAATGGGTGGTCTTCGCGGTAATCGAAATGTTGAAGTTTTGCTCTTATTCCTTTAAATATCTTCATTAAAAACTATGTTTTGCTCAAAGCAACATATTTAAAAGCAATTACAGCATTTATTTACAAATTTAAGAGTTAGATAAAAAATAGTTTATCTTGCTTTATAAACATAGAATATGACACTATAAGTGTATAATAATTTATAAATATATAATAATCACTATCAATGATTTTTCCATCGTTTAAAAAATACAAAATTTAATTATTACAAAGGAAGGCAATCCGAGTAATTGTGTAGAGGAAAGTTGAAAAAAAGTAAACGTCACATTCCCCTAATGGTTCAGTTGATGGCAGTCGTTCAGTGACTAATGTGAAGAGAGTCCAAGCACGCGATCGACGTGTTAAACCACTCATGAACTTTTGAAGTTGAATTGAATGAAGGAGTATGTGGTACATATTACATACTATATATTATGTACCGAAGCGTACATACTATATAGGAACTTTTCCCAAATTTAGTATGCATTTTAAATGTCGATTGCTAGCTTATTTGAGACCGAAATGCCCATTTACATATTTTTTTAAAAACAGAAGAATTTTACAATACAGACACATATGAATATTTTCTATGGTGGGGTTTAAGAATACATTTAAATATTCCATAATTTATACACTGATAATGTCATACAAATTCAGAGCAAACGTCAAGTTGCAAAGGTTCTTTGTTCGAATCCTAGCATCTGTCGTTTATTTTTCTACAATTTTTCGACAAGAGAAATGTCACATAAAATGATGTTTGATGTAATTTTTTAAGTGCATATCAAATGATTGTATTACACAATTACAAAAAAAAAAATCAGAAACATTTTTTACTAAAATGAGTAATAAAAATATTTGTATAATTCAAAATATAATTTAGAAATTAATAAGAAAATTGTATCGATCCTTAATCAAATTTAATGGTGAAGATAGATTTATATTGCAAAATAAAATCAAGAAATATTGAATTGTTTATTTGTCGTTTAGGTTGGATTCTAAATATTTGCAGTATTATTATTCTAATAATATGACCATGGAAATTCCTTAGGGAATTTCCATTTTAAAGCACGTTCTTATAAACCGCAAAAATGGTTTAACCCTTTCGTTACGGCTCGGTGGAATACATATTTTACTGTGAATACGGCGTAAATTTTCAAACCTTTTTTTTGTTGTTGCTTAAAACTAGTATTTGAAGCATTAATGTACTTATCTTACCTATTTTCATATATCACATTGGTTTTTATATCTTTTAGCTATCAGATGATGCATAGAAAACTATTATATTTAAAAAAGTTCATTATATAACTGCATACATGTGGTGGCATTGACACATGTGGTTTATAGAAAAATCGCTCCTGTGACGAAACTTAACGATATTCATTTACATGCTTTACAGATTCCTGTAAAGAATACATGTATGTTGATAAAGGGACTGACTGCACTTCCAATTTCCTAATGTAGATGTCACAATGAGTATTGAAAGTAGCAAAACGATATATCACGTCAACCGATGTCAACGATCGGGGAATCTTTGACGGCATATATCGACAACCGATGCGAAAGGGTTAAACCGAAATAAACCCATTAAGGCCTTTTCAAAAAAGTCTCTTCTGCCACTTTATATTTCGGATTATTAAAAACTGCTCATTTACCATTTTGTTAATCTAATAATTAAAAAAACAAACAAAATATATTTTATTTATTATTATAATTATATGCTTTAAATAATGTTCTGCATAAACCCAACATATTATTAAAAGAAAAGAAATGACAAACCCTTAACTGTACCGACATCTTGTCAAGAAACCAAGGTGAACCTGGTTGGATCTTACTCGGCCGAGCTGCGGGATGCAAGCTGATATACAATAGAATGAAGAAAAGACTATGGCGACTGACAGAACTTTGTGGTTGCACTTCGTGACAACTATATTCTCTAGTTAGGGTAGCGGTCTTGGGCAAGTATTATTATAATTGTATTTTTAAATAAAAAAAATTACAATATTTTCGTTTTTATTTTTATTAAAAATCTATCTACGCAGTTAAAGGGTTAAGGTTAGCGTACACAATATTCGGCTTCAGTATTATTAAACCAACTAAAGAAAAAAAATCCGTGTCGCAAGAATAGGTCCGGGTTTGTACAAATAACCAATTTAGAATACTGGATACCTAATTAGAGTGGTTCTCAACAGGCTCTTAACATACTCCTGGTGCTTCGCGAATCGCTCCGTCAAATAATAATAATCCAAACATATTTATTTATTTAGCATATTTTTATCTTTGTCATGTAAACACATACAGGAGAATACCGACAGATGGTTAAAGTTATTCTGGAGTCTCACCTGTGAAATTCTATGACGCTTACCATGCTGCATATGGCTAAGCGCTGCATGTGGAGTGTTGATCCGCCAACGTCAAAGACTACAGCCCGAGATTCACGCATCATCCTTATTATTACAGGAATTTACTGTGAATGGTCTTAACGGGACGACTTTCGTCTACCACCAAATTTTATTAATAGGCTATGATTGGCATTTTACGGGTGAGGGATCAAATCCACACTAATCAGCTCAGAAATAAATATCGAAAAAATATATATATTTCAATCTCCGTTGGGGATAGAACCCACGATATTTGGCTTGCAAAGCAAACGCTTTGACCATTGAGCTATACCTGCCGGCAAATTTATTTGTATGTTAGGTAATGTTGAGAAAGAAGTTACCGATAAGCATTTCAGTCCAAATTTTGCTTAAGAACTTGAATAAGCAGAAACTAATGTAAAAAAATATGTTTTTTTATTGGTGCCTACATGACCTCTCTCGAGTATTGTAATATCATATAAAATATTTAGTATTCGTACGGGATACTAAATGTAATATTTATACCAGAATATGACACAACTCATTGAATAAAAAAAGCACGTGAAATGTCCTCCGCACTTTCTGTATACCCGTATCACGTGATCTTAACGTACACGAAATATGTCGCCCATACATAATGGAGCATATTTATTTTCCTCATACAAAGTGTATTTTTTACGTCGACACTCACGTTTGACTCCAAAAAAGGAAGACACGTAAATAAATTGTTTTTTTTTTGTGAGAAAAGGGGTATATTCTTGTGAAGATATATATTTATTATTTGGATAATTGGTTCAATAGTTGCCACTAAAACAACCTCTGATACACTGATTTATAATATTTATTTATAACCTATTTTATAAAAGGTAACTTAATGGGATTTCTTAAGTAACACCTTCAGGATGATCACCTTAACCTTTTAATTACGGCTCGATGGAATACTTTTTAAAATTAAACTGTCAGTTATAAAACTAGTATTTGAAGCATAAATGTACTTATCTTGTCAATATTCATATATCACATTGGTTCTTGTATCCTTTATCTATCAGATGATGCATAAAAAACTATTCTAAGAAAGTACCAAAACGATATATCACGGCTACCAATGTCTACAGTAGGGGAATCTTAGATGGCATATATCGGCTATCGATGCGGAAGGGTTAAACAGGACTGGGAAAACTCTTGAAGTAAAGGACAATTAAGAAATTAATACAAATTTTCAACGAACCTTTTGAAATTGGAAATTAATATTCCAAAAAAAAAAATTTTTTTCAGAACAAATCGCCAGATCTAAAATATAAATTAAATCATCATCACTATGTCAGATCCCCTAACTGGAGCATATGGTTGTCAAGAATTTCCGCCACAAAGCTCTGTCAGCCGCTAAAGTTATCGCCTCATCCCATGCCAGGTCAACTAGGTTGCTACTCCCATTGGTTTTCAAATAGGTACGATGCTAAGTAGAAAATTTGTTATTATGCAATTTGCCTCATATTCAGAAAACATGTCTGTAAGCAAGTGGAACCACAGTTTTATTAATGAAAATGTATGTTGGTTTGAGCATGATAATTTTATAGGTGTAGTTTTAGAAGGCAGGTGGCGCTAGTGTCGGAATATCTACTATACAAACATTCCATTTAATTTTTAAATTTCACTAACATAAAATATGTATTAGCAAAACAGCGTTTGCTAGCAAGTCATAATTTATAAGGTTCGCGTTCACGCTTTGAGTGAGTTGTGCAAAAGAGGAAATTAGCGATTAATAAACTGTTTGCAAGTACACGTCCCGGTGCGGAAACTTCGTTATGCGGTGGCCAATTTATTTGCAAAAAATTAGCAAACAGCCGCTAAGCGAATGCGAATGTTAGGCCATGAACAGTCAAGGCCGAGATCTAACAACAGAAAGAATACATCCGTTCACCTCAAATTATTATCAATGTTGGAAATTCTTATTTTGCATCACGTACACAATGTTATGCTTTTCGGTGAATGAGTTTGATCTGTCACGTTTAGGGGCAAAACGCTCATTCGGGCATACTTTTAGAGTGAACCCTACTGTTCATGTTTTTATATGATTATCAAAAACTGTCGTCGTGATTATTATTTTTCTATGTTGCGTACTACAGTCGAGTACGATTAGTGTATACTAGTTAACGATAGTAACTTTAATTAATTATCGATTCAAAGCATTTTTAAGCAAAACCACACACAACATCGTGATAAGCTGTGGTTTTGAATGTATTAATAAATCATTTTCTCTGTGTTGTATCCGCCACAAACATATAACGCAATATTTGAATCCATCAATTGAATTAAATAACTAAATTATATTTTAAATTATGTTTTAAAAGCTTTAATTACTAGCCATAAGTATGGAGATATCACGTTCAAAAATAAACTATTATCAAGTCAATATTCTGAAACGATAAGTTGTCACATGGACTCAAATTAGGTAGTAATATTAGAATTTTATGTAATCGCATGCAGGAGAGCACAGCCGGTCAAGACCAGTGCACTCTATGACGCTCAGCCAGGGAGGCTGGACGCTCATGCGGGAAACGTGTGTTATGTTCGTGTTTGTGTGATGCGTTGGGGAGATTGCAAGTGTATATTTATCTGTTTCTTGAAGAGATCCAGATTGTAGGAAGAAGGAAACACAGACGCTGGAAGACCATTCCAAAGCTTACCGGTGGCATTAAGAAAGGATCTTTGGAAACTTCCAGTTCTTGGTCGACACACATTGACCGAGTATGGATGTTCGGCAAGTGTAAGACGAGTTTGTCGGTTGTGGGTGGGTGCAGGAGGAATTAGTTCTTTCCTGAAGCTAGGCGGAATGTTATAGAAAGGTGAATTGTCGCATCAAAACTAAATGTACATAGAAATTTTGTTTTGGAATAATCCATTTGAAAAGCTATATAATAAGGAAGCTTTTCCGATAAATATGATAAATCATGTCCAATATGAAAAAAAAACAACAAAAAAAAAATCTTAAAAGATATTTAATTATTTTTTTAATAATGGGAGAATATGGGCACGATGGAAACTATACAACTGTATTATTTATGGTGCTCCATACGAGAAAGAAAACTTTATAACAAAGGAAATCTAAATATTTATCGATGAAAAATACATTGATTTTTTAATAAAAAGTACGAGTACTTCATAATACGATCTTGCGCACGTACTGCAAACATTACCAGAGGTAAGACTGAATGATAAAATTTATGTACGTGGTTAGATTCCCAGGATGGCGAAAGCACTTGAAAAAAATCGGCCCAACTTTTCCCATAAATAATTTTTCTCATTACATCACGTGGTTGCGTTTTCACGATAAAACTTTTCGGCGAAATACTCGAGAATTTTCCGATCATTTGATTTATCAGTACCGCTTTGGGAAGATAATTATTCTACAAAACGGCCAAGCGGATCGTTATTTTCAGCGGATATTACATTAAAGGAGTTCCCATTCTAATTAATTACAATTAAGTATTCCATTGACAATATTATTGGTAAAAATAAACAAGTGAATTATCATTCAATTTAGTCTATATATAATATTCAATTAATTTCAGTATTTTCTGGTTATTTTACTGCTTTTAAAGAAATACATATTTTATTTGATAAATATATATTAAGCATTCTTTAATGCAATATTGTAAATATTTAATAAATATATAGAACCAATTAATGAATATTTACAAGTTTACTGAGAATGCAAGAAACTGACGATAAATTTATCAAAATATAAGTAAAAAAATATTTACAAATTATTACACAACTTTTTATAGACTTGACAATAGCTACCCGACGTAGCAGATACATGTCGTCCTATATTACAAAATTAGTATATTTTTATTTTGATATTATGAAATTCCACCAAGAACTATCGATTGAAAAAGTCGAAATGATTCATTTAGATTTTTTCTTTTACAGATGCTCTATAATATATAGTCTATATGATCGATGTGTAAGCAACAACAGTTACATGATATTTTAAACATATTTTTTGTTTTTAATATACATGTATGTTTTCATCACTATCACCAGGTCCACTCCTCAAACTGGAGCATATATTAAGTCATTCAGGAACTGCCGCCACAAGGCTCTGTCAGCCTCCATAGTCTTCTCTTCATCCCATATTAGCTCTGCCTCCTGCAACTCCGCCGAGTACATTCTATGAATAGTTACGGATCCCAGGAACTTGTTGAAAATGTATATGTAGTTAATGCTCTCCTTCCGCTTATTTAACACATGTTTCAACCATGTCCAACTCCGCCTCTTCACAGACCGTAATATAGAAGGATGCTATAACCGCTCACACATCTCATAATTCCTCACAAAATCGACCGATCATACTAGTACCCTACGCAGACATCTAATCTAGAAACCCAATATAAGGCTGCATTAACTCTTGGTGAAATGCCAAGATTCACAGCCGCAAAGAAGAATGGGCACGACACAGGTGCTGTATAGACGTCACTTTGTTTTGACGTGTAAAGCTGCGAGTTTCAAGTATTGCACATAAAATTAAAAGACGCTTTAATGTTTCCAAGTATGTTATATGAATGTCTTATTATTTATTATTATAATAACCTGTTATTAAAATGAGTAATGATTCAAATAAATGTCACCTGTATAGGAAGGAATATTACATGTATAACCTGTTTTTCATTAAGATAAATGGTTTATAATATTTACTAAGGTCAATATAATTGATATGAAAATAAACGAAAACTTTTTTTAACGCTTAATTACGTAATAACAATTTATACAATTCCAACTATAATTTGCAGTATCCCGGCGAACATCGAACTTTTGTGCTCGCGTGGCCGTCTCGGATAAATTTTATTAACCGAACAAAATTGATTGAGTACTCAAAGCAATTGTGATTGCTGACGTGAAATTTGTAACAATGCTCCCTTTGATAAACGCCTCTAAAAGCAAAAGTTTTCCGGCCGATAATCTCGAATCACAATGGGATATCGTAAACGCCGATTTCCACAAACAAACAAATTGATTCAATTACAATCGATGAGATTAAATAAAATAATATGTTGACTTTTCTTAGTAAATAAAGCCAGTTTCTCCGGTTTTGTACTGCGGTAAAAGGATCCCGATGGAAATTATTATTTGGTGTTTGATACCCGCTATAAAATTCAATTTCCTCGGCTTTGGATAACGTCGGTTTAATTTCTGCGACTCTGATTGCTTGGCTTGGCAAATTGACAATGTAAATAGAAGCGGCGCTCTCCACGCTCTTCTATTAAACATCTTTGATCATCCAAAATGCTATTGAAAATTTTCCAATTATTATTGAACGAAAAATAGAAAGACTTGTTTGTGTTAAAAATAAGATTGTTTTTTTTTTCATCGAAAATGAATGAAGATTTTTCTTATGTCGAATAAAATTTTATTAAATTAATACTGTCCATTCGGGTGCAATACCTTTTTGCTATATTTCTGTCAGTAACATAATTCCATGCTTATGAGTTGGTGTTTTTGCGGGCAAAAAACTGATCAAGGTGTTTTTACACTCAATTGAAATAAAACGATTACAGTTTAATTTTTTTGAAAAGATAAGAACAAATTATGTTCAGAAAGTACCAGATCTGGAAAATATAGTAAGTAAAGTATTTTATTTCAAGTTGAGCTGCTCCTTAATACCAAATGATCGTCGGGCTTATCATCCGATCTCTAAAAAATCCGATTAATAAGTCAACCAAAAGTATGCCTCGGATATTACAGAGCTGCCTCTTCAAGTACTAAAGCTTCTGCCTTGGAGGTCGGAAACCATAAATGTTCCCTGGTATGTTTCTAGATCCTCGGATGCAGAAATGTCTAAATGACTAAATTGAGTGACAACAATTTGTGGTGACAAAATTCTCCAGATATGAAATAAAAATAGGGGCATCATATTCCATCGAAGCTGTGAAAACTTTTGGCAAGTTAACAAAGTTCTTGCATTTTCTTGGTGGAACACTACAGCTTCTCTATTGACGAATTTAGTCTTTTTATGTTGAAATAAATCATTGAATGTGTCCAACTAATGACAGTACATATTAGTAATGAACCTTGTTTTCGTAAAATCTTAGAAACAAACCATTTATTTCAAATTCCGTAAGACTTTATATTTTATAGTTTAACACTAGCAATCCCGATGTGAGCTGAGTATTCATTAGATAACATAATATATATTTTTTAAATATATCTGTATTTACTTGGCGCTGGGTGTAGAAAAGTCAATATATGTAACGTTATTTACATGCAACAAAGAGGAAAGCAAATAGGTTTCTAGTGCAACAAACTAAATCAATACAATTGACTAATCGACAAGCATATGTACTACTCATCAGTACCGACTTTAGACCCTGCGGCGCCCTAGGTCATTTTTTTTTCTGGCGCCCCATATTGTTTACATTAAAAAAAAATCTAGTTGCACTCGGCGCCCCTAGCTTATTCGACGCCCTGGGGCACCGACCAACTTCGCCACCCCCTGAAACCGGCACTGGTACTCATGACACAACCTGCAGAGAATAAACATATAATAATATTAAGAATGGGAAGAAATAAGTTTGTTCAAGCTGTCTATTAATACTCATTGGTTGATGAAAAATCTAGCGAAAAAACAACGTATTGTTAATAACGTAAATTTATTCAAGGTGATGATAATGACCTAGTAATATTTTTATGTTAATTTAATTTTAAAAATATTTATCTAAGACATTTAGGCTACATAACATAGCATGACATCATAAAAGATCTACAAGAATACGTGCTAAAAATTAATATTAAACATACACATTATATAAGTATACTTTGTCAGTAAAATTCATTTCAACAAAAACTTGATGTTGGTATAACGAGCAATGTGCTTTAAGGCTCTTAAAAAAGAGAAATAATAAAGTTTTACATTTTCTAAGCAAATATTGTGAGCTTGAAAAGCATATTATTATTATGCTATATTACGAGTGTTATTTTGAAAACATTTATTCAATTATCGTCATTCCCTTAACTGGAACATAAGGTTGTCACAAATAGCAGCCACAAATAATATAAGTTTAACCTTACCTTACCTCACCTCAAATAGTCTCTTCACACAGAGCTCTGCAAATTACATACTTTTATTTATGAGCATATACAAGAGTACGTTCTGAATCGGTAGAAAACTCATATGTGAATTACACGTACATATATGACGCTTGTCATTTTAAAATTGCTAAGCGCTGTATTGAAAGTGCTTTCTTATTCTTGGGACTCAAAGTAGTGTTCATGGAACGACTTTCGTCTAGCACCATTTTTTTATTAATAGGCTGTGGTAGGTATGAATATGATGGATCAAATTCACACCAAACATTGGTATTTAGGTATTATTCGTATAAGGAATCGAACGCACGTCCTCTTGCTAAGTAAACAAGCATTTTTTCTCTAAGCCATATTCTTCTGCTGGCTAATTACAGCAGCCGCGAGGTCTGAACATTTCATCTAATAAGGCGGCACGATATTCTTACTCTCGCTTTACTTCGGTGATCCATTATTAGGCGGATAGGTGGGACTCCCGGTGGGAGAGGCACTGGATGCGCCTTCACGTGGCCATCCAGCGGGGATCCGGTGCTCCACTCACTGAGTAGTAGGTGTTAAAATTGTTAAATGTTATTGACTACCTTGTATTTTCTTTTTGTATGTAAGAAATTTATTATTATTATTTCAGCATGGTATCGACGTCGATAAAAAAAACTTAGTCGTCTCTAAAAAAGACGAGTGATAAACCCCACAACTGCTATATTTTAGTGTCCAATAAATATTTAAACAACTAAAAATTCTTGCGAAATGTTTTAGGAAAATATTTTTAATTTTATCTCGGAAGTGGAGTGTGTATAAACAATGATCCGTAATATAACGCTGCTATTCACTCGATATTTAATTTTATGACGCCTGCTATTTATAATTTGCGTGTGTCGAGTATAAAAGCCGATTCTTATTACAGCAGATCTGTTTATGTAAAACAATAATGTGTTTTTTTTTATTACAAATATACTCAGTCCGAAATCTCATAATCTTTTAATTCATATCAACACTGACCACAAATTTAGTATGGGTTAAGATTAAGCTATTCGTTTTACAAACATTATATTACATTAATTATTGGATTGAGCCGCTCTTTAGGATCAACTGACCCATGCTTTGGGAGAGTAGAGCTAATTATCCGATAATCGTTAAAAAACGGAATTACAAAACTCCCAAAATGTGCCTCGGATACAATTATACTGCCTGTTCTTTTTAATCTTCGATTTCCTGCCCTGGAGGTATTCGTTAACTATATTTGTTCTAAGCTAAACCTTCAGGTGTAGAGATTTATTGAGATAAGGCGTTGGTGGTGATCATATGTTCCAGATGTGAAACGAATATGTGATAAAGTATATAATTAAGAGGTCGTGGGTTGATAACCACGAAGCTCAAAGTAAAATAATTTTAAAAGTCTCAACAATTTATAAGCTTTATTTATATTAATAAGCACCGACTGGTTGGAATGAGACTGATACCTCAACACTAAAATTGTCTGTCTCAGCACTTTAATCAAGGAATCGTGGTAGAGGGATGTCACCCTATAATCTCAGAGAGTAGTATTAAAAAGGAAACATGAATGCTGGATCGTAGTCTAATAGCGTTTGCGCATCACTCCACATACAATTCATAGCCATGATCTAACTCTAAGCTTTACTATATACCCCTAATAACACTGACATCAGCATGATATAGCCCTTGCTGACTGGTACCGAAAACCTCGATATGCCATCACGAGTCAAGCCCCGTTCGACCGAGACGGAAGTAACGTCATGTTACGGTCGAACGGGGAAATCAAGTAAAAATAAATGCGAATTGTGCTTCAAAAACAAGTTCTTTTACTTTTTGAACTGCTCTTTCATCCTTCCTCCACGCGCCCACGTAACGAACCTCCAACTTGTCGTTTTTTTTTAAGACGGGGAATGTTACCACAGATTACATTTCTCCAAAAAAAAAACTCTTCCTTTGAAACATTTCAAATATATAATAATTATATGGCATAAAATATCATTAAATATTTAATATTAAAAATATAAATTAAAACTGCAATGTCATTGATTTATCGTAGCTATTTGTATAATAAAAGCGAAAAAAACACTAATAACTGCTCATACAAAGTTGGTCTAAAAATAATGTCGATGATGTCGTCATAAATATTGCGTTCTCACAGAAAACAAGTACATATAAATAAAATTATTTTATACAGTTTTATAAGTTACGTGAGCACGTGATCAAATTGGTATTCGAGAAAAATTAACGTATAATAAACGCGTTATATGTTGAGATAGGTAATCAGTTTTTTCACTACCACCTTAAGGCTGTATCGCGTAAACAGCCTCCCGTAAAACACTGTACTGGAGTTATCATAACTTATAAAATAATCATCTTATAAATTATCAATATCAAATTTATAAATGATAAGTTCTGGTTTTGATGGATTAAACCAAAATTCGTGGAATCAATAAGAATCATTGTTCAAAACATTATTATGAGCATAATTATTTTGTATTAAACATCCAAAAGTCTTTAAAGTGATTGTTATAATCAAACTCTCTATTTTAGATGGTATTTGTCGATTCATACAGTCGGGTACGACACAGGGCTTTTGTCACTCTATGTAAATTGAGGGGAACAAGGTCCAAAACAACAGGTATCGAGGAGCTTGCGGTGTATGAAATTCAATGTATTAATATTTATTTTATAAATGCTTACTCATGTTGTAAATTAAGGAAAAAAAAGGGGTCTCTTATCAAATAAATCAATACCAACTCAACTCCGGTCTTCGGATTTATCCTAAGTGCCGTAACCTTGGTATTCCGGCGTCACCATTTAGCTGGCGCTGTAATTTCGGGACCGCGAGCTCGGTTCCTGAACACTTATACTTTATAAACGACTGAAAATAAATAAAAATATTCAACAATTGAAACACATAAAATTTCAAGTAAATAGCTTAATAAAACGTCCATATAGTACGAACACTAATAAAAAGTTGTTTCGGTACAGTTTATAGTTTAGCCTAGATCGAAAAGGCACTTTTAATGAAGATATTATAGGTAAAAATAATATTTGTGAATTAATTAATTGATTGAACATTTCGAAAATAATAGACATGGAATTTATAACAAGCCCCATCAATAAATACTGCGTATTAATCATATACGAACTGGTAATGAGCGGCGTAAGTAGCCAAGCGGTCATTGCGTTGGGTGTATAAAAATCGACAAGGTGTAGTACAATGTTCGTAGTTAGAATCCCGCGTTCGCCGTTTACTTTTCTTTAATTTATTGATAAGGAAAATAACATGTAATATGTTGCTTGCTGTTAATTTCTATGTGTTTCAGTTGTTGAATAAATAAAAAATGTACCATGTCTTTGAACATGGTTTTAGCTCAGAGCAGTGAAGCGGGTGGCTAGATGAGCACCAAGGACACCAACTGCCTTCTCGCAATTGAATTTGGTACATTAGGAGTCACACGGCTCGAGACCGGTTGCGAGGTAATCATACTTATTATTTACCCAAACAAGTCATAGACTGAAACGCTCCTCCACATGGCTGGAAAAAATGTGATAACACTCCAAACTATCAGAATATATGTAAATTTTAAAAGGGCATATACAAGATATACTACGCCTAATTAATTTAACCTGCTGCACTAATAGAGTTATTAGCTTTGTCATTCATCTATTAGTCAATTTCGTATTTTTCTTACCCTTTATTAATCAATCGTTCAAGTGTTTCAGAATATGGCATCTTAGTATGGAATCCGCGTGAATCTAAATGTATTGTTATGTTTAGGCAAACCCACAAAAAATTATTCGATGGTTCTATTTTTATATGTATACAACCCATTATCCCATTTTCTTTATTAAAGGTATACTTTTTTTCCATTCGTTAGATTCCCATTCTCAAACATGTATTTACTCTCTTGCGTGCTCCACTCAGGAGAGTAAATAGTAAAGAAGCTCTTTATTTACTAACATAATTTAATTGCCAATTTTAAAAGAATAAAATAAAATATACTCAGTCATATTGTATTAAGTAATGTTTTAAAATTATCGTCTGCCATATTTAATAATCTCCTAAATTCACTTCCGTCCCGCGCATGGATGATTCCTGGGTCCGAAACTTGCCCCCGAGTTGTATTATAGTATTAACTTGGTCAAGAAGACGTTTGCTTAGGGATTCGAAATTCGATTTGTCCGTACACCATCCGCCTATAGCACAAAGTGTGGTCCCCTCCGTGAAACAAGTTTGGTTACAATCTCGTCATCTCTCTTGCAACTTTGAGTTAATTCCAAGAGTTATCCGCAGATAACTTCTGCGAGGTTCCCAATCTCTGGAGATGGAGTATTTATGAGGCAGGGGAATTGAAACTTTTAGGAGAGACCGGATGGTCGGTTATTCAAGTACCCAGGTACTCAGATAAAGAAGTACAACTAAAGGAACTCTGAATATTACAGCATTTTTTCCAGTTACAATTTGAAACGCATGAAAACAGTGTGAGTAACGGATTCCCTTCTTCTTCGTAGTATCAATCCGGTGGATTGGTTTGCAGCAACAGAATCTTGCATCTCGATCTCCATTCCTCTCGGTCCTCCGCAACCCTTTTCAGCTCAGCATAAGCGCTACAATTCATGTCCTCGAATACTTGCGGCAAATACTCCCGTCTAGGGCGCCCTCTACAGTTTCTACCCTCAACCATCCCCTCCACAATATCGTGAAGAAGACCATCGTGGCGCATGATGTGACCAATCCATCGGGCTCGCCTCTCTGAGATGGTTCTTATTAGTTGCCTATCTTCCTTGATTATTTTGAGAACCTCATTGTTCGTGACGTGGTCTCTCCAGGAAATTCCGAGAATTCTTCTGTACGACCACATCTCAAAGGCCTCTAGTCTTTTTTTATCACTTTCAGATAAGCACCATGTCTCACAGCCGTACATTAAGATGCTCCAAACAAGTGTTTTGGTAAGTTGCTTGCGGAGCCCTAAAGAAATATTCAAGAATTTTGGCTTTTTTATTGAAAGCTAGCCTTGCTTGATGTATTCGACTATTGACTTCTCTTTTTGTTCTGCCATCCTAGGTGATCGTACTTCCATGATAGGATTCCCTATGAGCAGCATTTGGTAAAAAAAAAATTATAAACACTCAACGTTGTATTTTTAAGCTTATTCACCGAAAAATGATTTGGGTTTCCTATAATTTTGCTTCCCTAATAAAATCCTTGTATAACCTTATAAACAATTCTTAATAATTTCTGCAACTAACGCCCAGCATCTGGTCGAATGACACAGAAGCAAATAGATTTTTGTAATCCCAACATGTTCTTAAACAATTTGTAACGATAGTCGGCTGGAGTTCCGCTCTGTACGCTGGTCGAGATGTAAGTAATGATAAATATTCACATAAACATAGTGTTCCAGAATAATTGATTTAAACTACATACTCGTAAATGTAATGAACCAATAGCAATCTTCTTCTCTCAAAGAAGAATAGCGGGAGTGGCCTAGATGCGGAAGGGAGAGGATCGAAGAGGATGGAGACTCATGCGGGAGGCTTACGTTCAACAGTGAACGGATACAGGCTGATGATGAATACCAATCAACCAGTCAAAAAATTTAAGACCTCATTAATGGAATACTGGCTAGTTAGTTAGTTATCTTACAAGTAAAGTGAAAAATATTTAGGAGATTTCATCCTCCTAGTTCCAACTGACTGTTCATAATAAATAATAAAATGTTTATTTTATAAATATGTAAATATAATTTATGTACAGAGCATTCTGTTCTCACATATTATGTTTTCCCGCATAGACCGTTTAAAATTTATAGTCTTAGCAAACATCCTTTGTTCTCGAAAAAAATCGAGGTTTCACTGATACACAATATATAATTGAAATCCTTTGGTACTGCGCAGATTGGCTTAATGGCCCATGCACCACAGCTTGGTAACTCCTCCATCTGAGTCTAGGTTGTGTTATAAAGGCATATACTTGAAGTGGTATTCTCACTATCCGATGCAATCAAAGATATTACTTTGAGAAGTGAACCTTAGCAGTAAATACATATGGGTGAGATTAAATTCGCAAAAGATAAATATTGAGAGAACATAAACGTAAAGGAAAATAAAACTGTGTGATATATTTTATTACTTATATGTATGAAACTTATTAAGCTTATATGTAACATAAATGTATGAGGCGTAATACTTTAAAGAAAATTGATAATAACATCATTTATTTTCTTCAGTTGCAGTATAAATTGTAGTTGTATGTATCAGTTAATCCGTTTAACAAATATCTAAAATCTTGCACATCTAGTAATGTTAGTTTTAATTATATAAAATTACACGGCGTTTGTATACGGCATTTTATTTGTTATGACAGTTGCTCCATTTAATGTTAATGCAACTGTCATCTTTAATTTGCTTTTTTGCCGTGATTGTCTTGGCGGCGCTGAACGTCACAGTGTTCCGGCAGTTGTCAGTTAACTTTCGTCCGGCCGGCGAACGCCATACCGGTCGGACGAAGAAATCAAGTCCTTAATAAAAATAAATGCGGTCTGCGATGTCTTTTTAAGGAAGGGGGATGTCATTATTTACATAATCAACATATTTTACTTAAACACATTAACAATAATTATTTATTCATCGTTATGTCTTAAATAAATATGGTGAAAATAGATAAAAGTAATCGTAATAAGATCCTAATATTCTTTAATTAATCTAAACAAATAAATATCTTATAATTTACAATATTATTCGAGAAAAAATAGCGTGATCCATGACTTTTTAAGTAAATAAATTGTAGTGAATAGAATCCGGACTTGTATATATTGACATCCTCCTCTCTACGAGAGAAACGACTTCACGTCGCCGGGATAAATATCGGATCGCGTAGTGGAAGTATGAGGAGCAGATTAACAACACACAGACTTTTTCCGAAGCACATTGACATATACTTTCGATAATCCCCGCTCGACCGTAACATGTCGTTACTTTCGCCTCGATCGAACGGGACTAACTCACGACTAAGCGCACTCATAATGGGCTGTCGCCCAGCGCCGCAAGTGGTGATCTACAAAATCAATGGCGCACCAATGACAGCAGCCATGTATACAACTAACGTCACACCCGTGACCGGACTTGTAAAAAATGCCAATATGACGACACATGCACGTACGACAATCGAACAGATATAAGAGATGAAAGATTGTATATCGAGATTTTCGGTACCAGTCAGCAAGGGCTATATCATGCTGATGTCAATATTAATAGATAATATGCTTAGAGTCAAATATGTGAAACATTAAAAATAGTAGTAAATATCAATTATTGAGATATTTCTCGAGGATCGTGCTATAGTTTCCCGATTACAACGACAAATGAAAATGTAACAGAAAATTTGAGATCTTAGAAAATCAATTTTTAAAGTTTCTTTGTATTTTAAAGTATTACAATATTTTTTTCATCGTATGCACGTTCGCAAATCAAAGGTGGTCTTAGTTGAGAAATAAGATTTATAAAAATTATATATTTTACTATACGAATCATATATAAATTAATATTTATCACGCGTATATCGATTGGAGTTATTAAATAAATCATTGAATTGATTTCTCTTTTCGATTTGCGACATTGTCGAGAGCAATATCAGGTTCTTCAGTGCTCTAACGCCTAGAGAAATGTCGTCCAACGAGACAGAAATCATAAACAACCCACAAAGAAATCATAAGAATCAATTATAGGCTTAGAACGACTTAGATAAATCACTTATTTCGCTATTAAAGTGCAGTAAAACCTTTCCTCGTTAACTAGAATGTTACAATTTGCCGCTGAGTGAAAAACTTGTATACTGTTAATATCTAATTGAGTGAAATATCGATATTATCATTGAATGTGGTGACTTGATCTATAAATCCATTTGAAATATTGTTAACGATTTCTATTACGGATTGCCGTCGGTGTCATCTTGTAAAACGATTTTATGACATGTTTTACGACGAATACTATTTATCTCGGCGATTTCTGTAATATTAATGAACAAAGTGACGACTATGCAGCGCCTGTATTGTCCCCATACTGTTATTTGGCTGCGAAATCTCACCAAAAGATAATATTCTGTATTGAATTTTGAAAAGTGTGCCTACGTAGAAAACAAGGGTATGCCTTTATGAGATGAAGGATTAGAAAAGAGAGCCTTAGAAAATACAGTCGTTTAAGAAAGGAAGGTGGACTTTACATGCAGGTACATACTCATACATACGTACGTATACATACTTTTCAGGCTCCCAGGCTCTCGCTGTCCTGGAAGGCTGTCAGGAACTATACATATAATGTGTTTAAGCAAGCTCCGATAAGAAGAGATGGCACGGGAAAATTATTAAATTTATCTTAATTTCGATTATTTAACTCATTGTTTTTAACTACATTAATAATGCAGGTATTCTTCTCCTTAGACGCTAAGAAGGCGAATATATCCATGTAAATGTGCGGTGAAGTAAGCACCTCGACAAGTGAGTTATGTAGGGTATTAATATGAAATGTTTCATAGAAATATTAGGTTTTCTTAACATGCCTCTAGGAAAACAAACAAGCAAAATATATACGCCTTCATTTACCAGACGCTTAACTATTTAATACAAAATTCGTTTAAGCCATAATTATTACAGCACGCCATGAAAACTTTGCAGTATAAGAAAAGTTATTAGTTTAAAAGGTCATAAAAAATTCACAGTTTGAAAATATTTTACAAAACATGTAACAATATCGTGTATTTCTTTTACAGCCTGAATACGAAAATGTTTAAGACTTTCTCTTTCCGTTGGCATCTAGTGCGAGCGATGTACTGAGCAAACTACTCAGCATGGACAAGAATCAATGATGAACTACGTCGTCACTCAAGTCACTCACTAATAGTAAAAAAATAAACCTTTGAATGTAACACTTGTCTATTTTTCATTTACTTTGACTTTTGACCTGGGGGACCGAGTCGGAAACTATACATAGGATGGACTAAGAGCTTTGTTTGCACAGACGATAAGAAAAGAAGCGAACATCATGGCAGCTGACTAAACTACACAAAAAATAGAGGCGACCATAAGTTTCAGCTAGGGAGCGGATATAAAAGAATACAAATACTTAACAAAACAAAAACGCTGTGACAGAACGACGCATTTAAAACGCTTAATCCACAATGTAATAAGTGCACTCAGTATTAATTTGCGTACGAAAAACATTAATATATTTAAATAAAGCCGATTTAAGACTACTTTTAGTTATAAAATAATCAGGTTATGCTGGATTAGAGGCACGTCAATATTATCTGATATAATCATAATACATATGATACTTATACGTTTCATAATCAAACAAAAATAAAAATAAATTTCCGTAGTAAATGTTTTTCTTTTTCATATCTTTATGAATGAATTTATAAATAAGTACTTTTTTTATTGTAGTTAAATATAATACTTTAATACGATATTATGACAGCAAATGAATAGCTATATAATAAAGTCACATAATTAAATATCGCTTCTTCGTTCCTTAAGGTCAAAAGTATATTACCGTTTACAGATTAATTTCATTCAAATGATTACAGTAGACACGAGGAAAACGTACAGGAAAATGGTAAACTATACATTGTCAGCTTTTCAAAGTCATTAATACACGCAACAGTACCCTTCTTTGTGCAGCGAAGAATTAACAGTACTTACACATCTTGAGATAAGATTTATCCATCATCCTTCTTTTTTGTGCAGCGACGTCAAATTATTTCTGCCCAGTGTCTGGCAACATCGATAGCCCATGTGTTGCCTAGCATTAGGTCTTGAGGTGTCCAGCTTGTTGGGCACATGGAGCAGGATTTTAGGTGTAACGCGGTCTGCAGGTCTCCGCAGTCGCACAATAACCACTCGCCTTACCGAAGCATTCCCCACCGCTCGAGGTTGTCCTTTGCTCTACCAACTTCGGTTTTTTATCTGTTCAGAGATTAATAGGCCCTTCAGTCAAAGGTCTTGCCAGTTGGGAGTCCTTCCTTGGAGTAATGAAATCCTCTAATGCGACTTGTTGCCAGAGCTGGAGTCTCATTTTTAGGGCCGGATGTGAGAGGTTGTGTGGATATTGGTATTCTCATTTTACGTTTATATAACAGATAAATACTTTATAGTAGAAAAATATATTTTCCAGCATCCAATTCGGTAAAATAAGCACCGTAGTACAGACATCTTAAATGAATAAAAAAGATACATCTCTATACCAGCGAACTATCACGTATGTTTACCATTAAAAATTCATCGCGAGGGTCTCTCATAAATGACTATTTGAAGATTTCGTTTCCTTCGAAGTAAGCGGGCACTAAAAAATCTATGTCGAATTTATATTCGAGTTTTCCTTTTCCGAGCTGACAACTCTGCTTTTTATGACGATCCATATATTTGAATGTCCGGGCGGGTCCCGCGGGAGGCGGCGGCGCGAGCTCGGACGACGCCCCCCGCATATGAGATGAGTGGTAGATTGAGTTCGCGTGGCAGGTGAAATATATGATTTCGCCGGATAGCCGTGAGAAAGGGGACAGGTACAGCAGGCACCGTCATTGCGACGAGAAAAAAGCTTTATTTTTTCCATCACCGTTCAATCACTTTTTTAGGGTATTATTTCTAAAAAAAACTCGACATTGATTTGACAAGAGATTGATCGAGTCCGTTCAGAAATCAAGACATCGCTACATTATAAACATAAAAAGTATTTACTAGTACTGCACTGAATACTGATATTGAAGAAATAAATGCAAACAATAACGATCAGTTATCGATCTTTAGTCGTAGTACAAAATACTATTGAACAATTCAAGTTCAAACAGTCGAAGCACAGTAAGGTTAACTTTGTTTATTTTCAGACTTAACTAATTATCACCCAAACAACTTGTAGAAACAAGTATAAGCGGTGTTAAAAGCAACTTCTAATCAGTAGCCATGCGTTCAAATATTGTCATATAAAACAACTTTGTCTTTATATTTGTATTCTTAACGTTCATTTTGAGATCTTTTTCAAATATTAATAAGATAAATATTTTTTATTTTGTTTCAATATGCATCTCGCTTAGCACTGTTTATTCACCTACTAAATTTAATCGTAGGCATAAACAACACTCATAAAATTCACGTTAAAACAAGGAAAAAAATATTTAATTATTTAATAATATGTTATTATTAGAAAATACTTACATTTTTTTCAGAAACATTACGTCAAAAAACTATATATTTATAACAATTTTTACTTGTATGAGCACAGAAATAAATAGACAAAATAAGGTGAAGTTTATACCAAACGGCGTCGCTGAAATTCACAAGACTTGTAGAAGAAAGGTGTCAAAGTCTGGGGCTAGAACCGGATGTGTGATCTCTGTACAACGGACAGTGTCATACCAGTAATACCAAGCTCACACCACTGCGAACAGAGAAAAAGAGAACAAGCCGCCCTGAAGACATTATATTTTGGACAAAACATTATTTACGGTCGTGTCGCTCTTGCGAGGTGACAAGTTGATACTGGATAGATAATTTATCATATGTAATGTTTACAAAATTGTAACACATCATAAAAAGCGGGGATGTATGGAAACATTTAAAAAAAAACATACATTTTTAATTTTTTTAACCATACAAAATTAATATATTTAAGCCTGAAAATATTTTACTTTAAAAATAATATTCCATCGTTAAGCGTTTATTAATGTTTTTTTAATTGATGAAAAATAAATATAACTATAAATACAAACAATTCCCATGCTACTCACATCACTGTTAAACACACATTAATAATATTGATATATCTATTTGATATCTATTAAATCAGCTACAGTTATTGCAAAATATTTGTATGAAATAAATAAAAATTAATTTTATAAATTTTCCCTATTTGATGTATCATTTTCACGTGTCTTATTCACCTCAGAGAGAACTGGGATTTTTATTTAATGAAAATGACTTTGTGGTTTTCCTTAATATTGTACATACTCGCATTCGTATTGTTTCCTTTAAAATAATGTTTAAAAAATTTGTACATTTCTTAATCCGACCTGAAGGCACAATGTTCCAAGCTGTGGGCTACTTTTAAATAAAATATTGAATTACCAACGGATGAATATGCCTCGTATACATTCCTCAGAAAGTCAAACCATCATAGCTCCAGTATTCTACGCAGGCATCTCTATAATATATTCATACATATAGCGACTTAATATGCTGCTCATTCATTACACCTTCTGATGGTCATCGATCACGTCTGGTCTCAGCCGGACGCTTGGATTAAAGTGACCAAACCGGACAGAAGATCATCATCATTTTTCATTCATCAACAAAGAAGCTGTCCGGGGTCCGAGTACGTAAAAAAATGGGTCGAAGAACGACAGACGCTGAGATAGTTATAATGTAGACAGATTGTCGTATCAAAGTTAACTTAATCGTTTATGCAAATTGTCTATCAAATATTATTTTTACCTACTTATAAGATGGTGTTTTCTATGAAGTTGTATGTGTATCAGTTGTTGAACATTCGTATATCTTTATCTTCAGTGTTTTATAAAGTATCAATAATATTACAAAATATATTATTGTTCCAAAAGTACAGAGAATAAATTAAGTGCTATAAACATTTAATCATAATCAATATAAAAATATAACATTCATTAACCCTTTCGCATCGGTTATCGACATATGCCGTCATAAGATTCCCCGACCGTTAACATCGGTTGACGTGATATATCGTTTTGCTACTTTCTTAGAATAGTTTTTTATGCATCATCTGATAGCTAAAGGATACAAAAACCAATGTGATATATGAAAATTGACCAGATAAGTACATTTATGCTTCAAATACTAGTTTTATAATTGACAGTATAATTTGTATTCAACCGAGCCGTAATGAAACGGTTAACACGTTTGTGTCATGATGATATAAACATACTGTCGCATTAATTCGATTGATGATCAAAACGTCTGGAATCTAGATAATTTTTCGACAAGTAAACCGTCCGGAATATAGATTTTAATAGCTACAATATAACGGTCTACTATGTGTCTTCACTCAAATATATAATCTATCTATATATGCTATAGAGTTAGTCTTCACGGAGTAAAGACAGTTGGGCAACCGTGTTTGACATGCGGGCCGTCACAACAAAACCGTCCTTCGACATTGATATTATCCAACCGAGCTGTAATACAACAATCTGTGTAACAGTGATATTCAATACGGTCTAAAATCCTTTGCATTATCGCTCGAGAATGTTTCATACATCTTTCATTATAATAGCACATTATAAACGCAGTTTTAGTTAGATCACTGAAGTTAAGCAACATTACACGTGGACCGAAACATAGAGGGTTACTGAACATTGCTTATGACGTGTCGTTTGTTGAACTGAGCGACATTTTAAGAAGGTTTTTAGAACGTTGAGCAAATCATTCAATCCTTTAAAATTTGAATTCCAAAATTGAGCTCCTGTACTTGAGGTTGTTAACAGCCAATATATATTTTCCTGGATGGACTTTTGGATACAGAAATGTCTTGGAACAAGGCATAGATAATTACAACTGACAGAACTGTGTGGCGGCAATCTGTGTTGTACATATGCTCTAGAATTCGAACTAATATGAAAATAGAAAAAAAACAACCTTACCACGAATTTTCTAGGACCCGATCGCTAATATTTAATATGATACTGTAGGCATTTAAGTTTTTTTTTATGTATACTCATACAGGAGAATACTGACAGATGGTGATAGTAATTCAGAAGTCTCATCTGTGGAAATTTATGACGCTTACCATGGTGCATATGGCTAAACGCTGCAGGTGGAGTGTTGATCCTCCGACGTCATAGACTACAGCCCGAGATTCACGCATCATCTTTATTATTACAGGAATTTACTATGAATGGGTGGTCTTCGTGGGACGACTTTCGTCTGCCACCAACTTTATTTAATAGGCTATGACTGGCATTTTACGGGTGATATATCAAATTCACAACAACCTGGTGTATTTTAGAGCTCATAATTCGATTCAAAATATTTTTTTAATCTCCGTCGGGGATCGAACCCACGACCTTTGACTTGCGAAACAAAGGCTTTGACTATTGAGCTATGACCACCGGTAAAGTGAGAAGATATGTTTATAATTCGAGTTTTAAAATTATGTATATAACAAGCTGGTGTACATCTTATATGACCCATGTGACCGACTAGCTGTTCTCCACAATACCTTATAAACATTGCATCGATGTTGACACAAATTGGGCTGAATCAATCTGAAATCGCTGACATGGAGAAGAAGAAGACTGGTAAAAGCCGCTGCTGTGACAACTCTGCACGAGAGCCGTGACGTAATCCCGTTGTGTATCATTTAAGGTGATGATTGTTACAGTAAAGTACACGAACCTCTGAATGGACAATGTTGTAATGTCGTCATTCAAATGAATCGCTTCATTGAGAACAAGACTCGGGGATTTTTAGCCGCGTCATGCTTCGTGTAAAGTCTTTGAGTGAAAGTAAATATTGCCAACGTAAATGTCAATTCCCGTGAAATCGATTGGTAATTATTTGGATAACAAAAAAATGGACCACAAAAATGCGGTCAGAAGGTCATCATTTTTTTTTAATTTCTTCTTGATTAAATTCTACAAAGAACTTCCAATAGAGGATTAAACATTAATACTGGAAGAACAATCAAAAGCTTACCGGTAGCATTTCATCATCAGCCTGTATCCATCCACTGTTGAACGTAAGCCTCCCGCATGATTCCCCACCGTCTTCGATCCAGCTATTCTCTTTATGTCGTCAGTCCGTCTTGCATGGGGTCAGCCAATGCTTCGTTTGCCAGGTCTTGTGCGCCACTCCAATACTTTTCTTCCCCATCGACCGTCGTCTCTTCGACAGATATGTCCTGCCATTTTCCATTTGAGTGTGCCTATTCGTTGGGTAGCATCCACTACTTGAGTTCTTCTGCGTATTTCCTCGTTTCGGATTCTATCATTTATCGACACTCCGTGCATGGATCTCTCCATATCACGCTGGGGGACCTTTATTTTGTGGGTAAGACTTGCTGTTAGATTCCAGGTCTCTGCGCCGTAAGTTAATACAGGTAGGATGCATTGGTTAAGCGCCTTACTTTTTAAGACATTGCGGAATTTTCGTTTTAAAAATGTACTTAAGTTTTCCAAATCCTGCCCATCCCAGTTGTATACGCATGTCGATTTCTTTTGAGAAGTTATTTCGTCCTACTTGTATTACTTGTCCCAAATACGTATAGTCATTTACAACCTCTATTTGAGTTCCTCCAATGGAAATCTGGTAAATGTCTGAGAAATATGACTATTTATCATGGCATTAGTTTTATACATGTTCATTTTGGCATTAAATGTGTAATTAAATAATAACGGGCTATAAATCACAATAGAACAAACCACCTAAAAAATCATAAAAAATATATATAATACGTTATTAATTAAATATACATATACTATACATAAAATTCTTTTCAACGCATCAATTCAAGCAGAAAAATAACGGCAGAAGCGGGATGCGAACCGCGGACCTTGGAAACCAACTATGCCCAGGTATTCATACCGCTCAATTGAACCGCTTGAATTGACGCGTTGAAAAGAATTTTATGTATAGTATATGTATATTTAATTAATAATAATATTGTAATATAGTCAATGATCTATAAAAGTAGATTAGAATATTGAAATAATAAAATAATATTCTAATAAATATTTAAAAAGTCCATAAAATATAATACTAATATAAACACATAAGTACATGATGGGAATTGAATGGAGACAATTTCTAATACAGAAGTTTACCTTGTTGACAGTTCGGCAAGAACTACCTGAAACCATCATACTTATTGAGAATGAAAAAAAGTACACGAGTATAATTTGCTCAATTTTTCTCACGTGTCGAATGGTGACCTCTCTTATTATTTCTACCATCTAAGTATATACAATAGTATTGACCTTCACATCCATGTGCCTCCGTAACAACGTGTTTAATATCCCAATCATACAGCCCATTGCTATTATGTACTAAATTATATGTTTACGATATTATCGTATACAAAAACAGTGTCGTATAGATAGCATATATTTTTGCGAAGATAATCCGATGTTCATACTGTAACGTGTAAGAGAAATAGGTTGTGAAAGTATTTACAGTAGTAATTAAATATACACATACAATTATACATCAATTTTTTTATACGCATCATTTCATTCAGAAAAAAAAACGGATTCAAACCACGAGGCTTGGAACCAACCTTTGCTCTATTCTTTTACACCGAGCAGTCCACTCGACTATTTCTCCGCCCGAACGGATACGCGAAAGATGATGTATTTATACCATTGTTACCATCGTATAACGATAGATGTCTCTATGGTATATATTCAGAGTATGTAAATTATTATTTTTTATTATTCAATCAGTCAACATTTATTCACAAGCTTTTTATATTGTTACTTTCGGATATTGTATTTATTTAGTAAGTACCACTCGCGTCTCGAACCGAACTATAGACTGAATGGATGAGAAACAACGTCTTGTAAGTCCTACGCGGTCATTACAACCGTAGACAAAGTATTTACAAGTTACATCCACTACACCACGAACCTCATAAGTGACCAAAATCACTAAAATATATTTTACATACAAATTAGATGATAAAAGATTATAAATTGTACGAGTATACTAATAAGATGCTTCAAAGTAATAAATGTTATATGGCACGCAGTTCTCGTTTAATAAATATTAAATGCCTTGACCTTATAGTAATGATAAACGTTGGTTTTTCATTGTTTTTTTGGTATTCAAACGTGCAAACAATCGGTAAAATTCATAATGTTATGTTTCAACAATCCAATAACCCAATAAGTCGTAATATCGCAGTGATCGTTAAAAAGGTGCGACTTTAATATTTTTTTTCCTCTTTCGGCGGTGAGCAAATTTATAAACAGGTTTTCAGTTCCAAGAAACACAAATATAAACCGCATTTTTAAGGCTTTTATTTATCAATTCTCGAGAACCTAAACAGGTATTTTTAAATAATCACAAATATAATAAACAATGCCAAAAATCATTCGTCTGGAAAACGCTTTAATAATAAGGCTATACAGTTTAAAAAATTAGCACAAACAGAGATTTACTTCTGTGATCTTACTGCCGATAAATAAACGCCCAAACATGATACAGCTGCCTTTTCTTCAAGACCTCCAAGACAAAGGGGTATTGTAATAAGCCGTCGGAAAGCAGTATATGTATAAATCTCGTATATCAAATAATTATGATAGTTTATCGTATGGTGTATTTCGAGATTAGCACATGCACTGAACTAGAAATGTTCAAACATAAACGTTATGTATTCGGAAGTATATACTAAAACTATCTAGCAAGTAATATGTTCCAGTAATATAGCCGCATTGAATACATAAGGAAGTTGCTTCAGTTACACAAATGAGCGGGCAAAGGTATCCCAACCTATTAGTTCGGGGTTACAAATCGATTCAAATAGTTTGCGCATACATTTAGCTTAAGTTCAAGACTCCGAATAATTTTAAGTGGTTAAATTATAATGTATTACGTTGGGTAAGAAACGTCGTATCAATTCCGAAAGTTATAAGGAAATCTAATTATTTGAATGGATAGTATTACGTGTTCAAAACGTTATTTTGAACATAACTGTGTTTTATTAAACATCCTAAAGTCTTTAAAGTAATTGTTATACTCAACGCTTTAGATTCATTCAGTCAGGAATGCTTACGCATCGATACAGAGCATGTACCATCTCAATAATCTACAACTCTATGTGGATTGAAGGGATCAAGGTCCAAAAACGGTATCGAGGAATGTGCAGTGTATGACATTTAATGTATCAATATTACTTTTATAACTGCTTACTCGTGTTGTAATTTAGGGTATAAAAAGGGGTCTCGTATTAAATAAATTAGTAACAACTCCACTCCGGTCTTTGGATTCATCCTCAGTGCCGGATACTTGGTATTCCGGCATCACCATTTATTTAGCTGATGCTGTAATTTCGGGACCGCTACCTCGGTTCCGGAACATTACTTCACAATACTTTTAAAGAATACTTTTTCTATTAAAGAAGTTGAGTACGACTAAATTCGCTTTTACAAAATAATTTCATACTTATACGCTATGACGATGTTACAGAGCTAATCACTGAAAATTAAATATCATATGTTATATTTTAATGTATTTTCAAAAACGTGTATAAAAATAAAAAATAAAATATTCAGGAACGCTCAAATTTAAAATTTCATTAATAATTGATTGTTGTCATTTTACTTTTTGTCGCAATAGAGGAAGTTTCATGATATTTTCACAATTACTGTACATTTCAAGAAGTTTTGTGCAAACACTATTTAATACGAAATTGAACTACTTACTGACGTGTTAACCTTGGCGTACATGGATAAGTTAATAAAGCTCTATCAACTTACCTGAAAAAAAAAACAATATATTAATAACAAACCCAAAATTGAGAAAAAATATTACTGTTAATTTCAGAAATATTTTAAGCATATAATCTATACTTCGAAATAGCATATAGTGAATGCTTACAAACAATAGTATGTTCGTATGTTAATAAAATTATTACTCACAACTTATTTAATATTTTTTATTTGGTTAGTTCTAGTATTTCTAAATTCATTACATTAGAAAGATAGAGTAAAAAATAAATAAAAGCTTATCTCGTATGCAATATAATATCATAACGATTCATTTTCGTCGATATATAAGTTTTAATTGAATTCTATGATCCAATAAAAGTAAATAATATTAATTAATTATTTAGTATTTATCCCAAAGAATTGGATAAACCGATAAGCGTTGGCGTCATCGATAATAGACGTAATTTTTGTGGGGTGGTCTAAACAAAATACCCAAAAAGGAATTAATACAAATATATAACTTTTTCTGCAATTGGATAAGTTTCACACCACGTTTAAAGTTTTTGGATTTAAGGTTAACCGTGTGTATGGAAAATTATTTATTTTTGTTTCTGATATTTCAACCACCGTTCGTGAGATGTTTTTAGGTAGCTTAGCTCTGAGCTGACTTTATCGCTTCGAACGATATCTTAAATATGTTATTTTTCTGCCTTTAACCCTTTCGCATCGGTTGTCGATATATGCCGTCTAAGATTCCCCTACCGTTTACATCGGTTGACGTGATATATCGTTTTGTATACTTTCAGTACTCATTGTGACATCTATGGTGGGAAATTGGAAGTGCAGTCATTCCCTTTATAAACCTACGTTTATTCTTTCCAGGAATCTGTAAAACATGTAAATAAATATCGTAAGGTTTTGTCACAGGAGCGATTTTTCTGTAAGCCACATGTGTCAATGCCACTACATGTGGTTTAAATGTAATAAACGTTTGTTAAATATAATAGTTTTTTATGCATCATCTATTAGCTAAAGGATACAAGAACCAATGTGATATTAGAAAATAGGTCAGATTAGTAAATTTATGCTTCAAATACTAGTTATAAAGAAAATAATGGTTTGAAAAATTCACGCCGAATTGACAGTATAATTTGTATTCCCTCGAGCCGTAACGAAAGGGTTAAATTATCGGTTTCTTACTCTTCTGACTATAGGCTTGCACTATCCAGTTTTTAAAACTAGCCCGTAATCCCTGTTGATGTTGATAAAATGCCTCTCTACCTCGGATTCTTAATGGGCAAGCTTGTTTCTGTTCAACACATATGACCGCAATTTGACCCTTGCCATTTTTTGCAGAACCATCAGATTCATAGAATCAGTTCATCATTCAAAAATAATTTCATTTTATTTAAAGCTTGAAATAAAATCTCTTAGCTTATGGATCGCGTCCTAGTTATGATTTTAATTCGTAAACGACAAAAAATATGCTGGAAAAAATACTGTCGCCGGCCATTTGTATACATTATTTTTGGTCCCCGACAAAGGCTGTGAGAATGTCTGGTGCTTGCCCCGGGCAAATAAGCAAATCCTCGCCAAAGCCACCTAAAGGCAAACGAAATCAAATTTGGGCACAAAGTTACCTTGGCCGGCTCTCGGTGGGATTTCAAAAAAAAAGGAAATTATCTTTTTGTACATACAATATACTTTTTTAAATTGTGTGCTAGAGTTATTTTTCTGCTATGGGTTTCTTCGGTCATAACGAGAATAATAAAAACGAAATAAAACTGTTATTTATAATTATATCATTCACTTTGAGGGAAAAAAACGTTACAAAGATAATATTATTTTATCTGATCATATTTAGCAAATTTTATTCGCTAAATTGAGGCTATGATTCCGTGCACACTGCGCACATCATCAGTGAATGAATTAAAAGAGAGAGAAAATATTAAAATTATATATTCATGTTTCAATGATGAATATTCTAATTATTTTAACACGAAGTCTGCTGTAAAATACCATACCAGCTGGATGTCAATGGCATGAAGTGAATGAAGATGATAAATTACACGCCTTAGATTGAAAACATTCCAGAATCTTCGATTTCCAAATGAACTTAAATGTTCCAACCTTATTATAGATTTAAATTTGCCAACCTTAATAAACTTATCTTTCAAAATAATTGATTAGATCTAAAAGACTATTCCCAAAAAGTTGATCAATGAGTTTGTCAAACATATTAAAATAACGACAAATCTTTTATTAAAAATATCTAAAAATAATTAGACTTTCTTGTGAATCTAGAATGCAATTGAAGTCATTTGGGAAAGCAATTTTAATTTTTATATTTTTCCGCTTGTGAACGTTAATAAAAATAATAATAAAAACAAACAGGTCAAATTTAACCATGCAATTAACATACTGTCTTAGGTCAAAAACGTGGTTAACATGGCGCGCACTTATTCAGTTAGTGGGCTACTGGTCCATCACTTGACATCCCGCAGTGTAATTAACTGAAGAATCTGCAGAACTCACGTCTCTCCATCATCAACCCTTGCAATTAATTTTATCTCTACCGAAACAAAAAGCCAACTCCAAAACCCGCATCTCGGCGTTGCCAGATATTCAATTAACGAAAACGTTATTTTTTCCATTTCAAAATCAAAACAAAATTATTTATTTTTTGACAATTTTGCTTCCAAAGATTTTAACTCCGAAAAGATCAATCATAACCACGCTTTTGTGTGCCCTTTGTAAGTTCATTTTATCTATCACTTTGAGGGCGAATTCAAATATAAAATAAAAGATTTTTTTTAATTTTATTTTCATGTTAACACATACAGGAGAATACCGAAACATGGTGATAGTAATTCTGAAGTCTAATCTGTGGAATTCTATAACGCTTACCATGATGCATATGGCTAAGCGCTGCATGTGGAGTGTTGATCCGCCAACGTCATATACTACAGCCCAAGATTCACGCATCATCCTTATTATTACAGGAATTTACTATGAATGGGTTGTCTTCACGGGACCACCTATTTTGATTAATAGGCTATGACTGGGTTTTTTGCGGGTGAGGGATCAAATTCACACCAACTTACGACCAAGGGGTATTTTAGAGCTTAGAAATATATTTAAAATCTTTTTTTTTTATCTCCGTCGGGGATCGAACCCTCGACCTTTGCCTTGCAAAGCAAAAGCTTTGACCATTGAGCTATACCCACCGATATATAATATTAAATAAATATATATTATTACAATTTAATAATCTATTTATTGTAGTATGTAGTTCGTTTTACGACATCCTTCATGAATTTGGTAAACTTGCCATATCTAGTACGATGCATCTGATTACATTTTTTTCAGTAATAAATAAACCCAGTATTCGTTGTATATTGCAGCATAGTGTGAACATATAAATGTTCCGAACACATTAATTAATAGTCAATAAAGGTATCCTTTAAGGACGGATATCCTATGGGTTCCTTTATAAGATTTGAAATAAGCCATTGTTTGGTTCAGATAAAATACCGAAGGGCATGAAAAGGGCCCTATGCTCCCAAACATCGAATGTTCGATAGTGTCTACAAAATCCAATCTGTTGGTCGCTGCACCTTCCAAATAGATTTAAAAATAAAAAAATACCTAACCCACATATATTCTATTAATTAATATTGTGCACTATATACAGGCACCACTCAAAGAGACACTTCGCACAAAAAAGCCTCTCCTGACTCTCCGGGCGCTCTGAGACAACTAACCAGCAGCTCGTTGGTAAGGTAGGAACCCTTTCTACCGAATCCAGTCGGTGCGAGCGCACTCCGAAGGACAGTCGCGTCGGAAAAAAATCAGTCCTATAAAGTTCCGGACAAACCCTGTATAAATTTCGAACAGTCGGGACGACTCCCTTAATGTCGTCAGAGAGGAACAGTCAATACAGAGTCGAGATACACTTACACTGACACGCTCTAGTACTATATACAAAGGGTATTACACCATTGAAGGGGATTTTATTGTAATTCGGAGCGATTAATTGGGGAAATGAAGGGTAAAAACTATTAGCCTCTTCTAGCTTCAGCGCCACTTTTCGGTCAGCCGGGAATTATACCCAATGGGAACTCGAAGCATACATACTCGTACAAGTACTCTCAACATATTTTATTGACAAAGATTTAACAAGGAGAGCCGGAAAGTGGTATTGACATAACTCATAAAGATTGGGCACTTTTGACGCATCCTAAGAAGCTCTAATAATGTGTATATTGGAGAAGTGCGTAGAGGTTAAAGTTTGAGCTCCGCTGCCGCAAAGGCTCCCGCGCCACCTAAATAATTCAGACCTTGCGCAAGCCTCCCAACCACCTTACCACCAACCTTACCACCCAACTTCCGCCCACCTGCCGCCCGCCGCCCCTCGCGCATCCCTTGACCGGGCGGACCGGCTGCTAATGAGATAATTGAGTTAGCGCGACGGCATATCGGGCAGCCTACGGCGCTACAAAAGGCCTACGGCGCTACATCACGAAGAAAGCCTACGCTGAAATATAACGAGCGCAGTACATTCTATTAAATGTATATATTGCAATATCTCTTCTCTTGATAGAACATAAATATTTTCAATCTCACGTAGTGCTAATCATATTTCATTTTCATCCAAGTTGGAGC
Organism: Glossosoma conforme; assembly: GCA_022606575.1. Classification (NCBI taxonomy): domain Eukaryota; kingdom Metazoa; phylum Arthropoda; class Insecta; order Trichoptera; family Glossosomatidae; genus Glossosoma; species Glossosoma conforme. The sequence continues at coordinate 1,581,787 of JAGTXR010000010.1, read as the reverse complement.
ACACTCCATCCTCACAATTTGCCGATTAAAAGTTTTCCAAGTCGCCGTGTTGTTCGCTTCGTACCATATTAGCTCTGCTTCTAAATTGTTCACCGATTACTTTCTATGTATAATATAACGGCCTCCCAAAACGACGAGAGTTCGGAAAGTCTAAATAAAAGTAAGCTCCAGTACTTTCTGTGGTAACCAGATGTCCTAGCCTAGTTCACCTTTGTCACATGACCCACTGTATGATGGAAGTTTGCCGTGTCTGCTTTTTTGGCTCATCATTCTTCATAAAGATTAACCATCGTATTTACATATACAACACAGACATATGTTCCCAAAACTCTTTTTACGGCGGACCTGGAAATCCCTGAACAGATTAAGAACCGGAGTTGGTAGAACAAAGGACAACCTCGAGCGGTGGGGAATTCTTCGCCATGGAGAGCCACTATTGTGCGACTGTGAAGACCTGCAGACCCCGCCTCACACCTAAGATCCTGCTCCATGTGCAAAACAAGCTGCACACCTCAAGACCTAATGCTAGGCAACACACGGGCTATCGATATTGCCAGATACTGGGCAAAAATAATTTGACGCCGCTGACACGAAGAAGACGGCTGCATTGGCTTTTCTTGATACCATAATTGTATAACCATCAAAACATGAAATATTTTATTAAAAATGAACGTCTTAAAAAAATGTAATGTTACAAATTTACACTAAAAATGCGGGATTATAAAGCAAAAACAGAAAAAATTAAATTGGAAAAACCCGTAATACTTTCACAGAACATAACTTCAAGAATATGAGTTATTTCTCGGGCTAAAGGGTGACTTTAAGTCGGCAATAAATTTCAAGGTAACGTAAGGCTTGTATATATTTTTTTTCATTTTTTTTTCTTATTTCCCTTTGTTTTCGGGCAAAATCCAATTGTAGAAAGTGTCACGCGACGATCGCTGGAAGAAATATACTTTGTATTACGCGTGCCGCAAAGGAAAGATGTTTAGGAAGCGGAAAAAGCGGCTGCGGATAATTTGGCGGATGTAGGTGGCGTCAGTATCGGGCAGGTGTCGCTACCGGAAACATGATAAATATCGCTATGAAATCACAAATATATGAAAGCACTTCTAACATAGAATAAATATTATTCGTATGATACTTTGGAAGAAAACATTTGTAAACATGTATTTTTGTTCTTCCATATCCGCTTCATAAATTGAGCACATGGTGGCCATAGAAACAGTCTACAAAGTTCAGTCCGCTGCTTTCTTTTTTAATGTGGGAACGTTATTAATAACATTGACTATTTATTCTTCTTCGTAGTATCACTCCGGTGGATTGGTTTGCAGCAACAAAATCTTGCATCTCGATCTCCACTCCTTTCGATCCTTGTAAATTATCTATGGTACGATTATTTAGATACCTAATAGTTGTCGAGTTAATCACCGGATATTTTTAAAAGCTGATTAAAAAACGTATACTACTCGTCTAACCGCCTTCTTTTTAATCGCCGACTTGTACTGAAAGTCGTCATGGACTTTATATGGTACTTATGTACTTCCCGGTATTTCGGATGCATAGACTTAGAACGATGCAAGAATAATAAAGGTAGTTCAACAGCAAGGGACCGACAGTACCAAGCAGTAGTTCATAAAGGTACTCCCAAGAAATGGCAGACTCCCAGACGACAACACATAACAATTCTACTGCTCTCATAGATGATGCACTCATATCAGAGAATTCCTTACAATTGTTTCCATTTTTCAATTTTTTATTTATTTTCCTTCAATGACATTACAAAATATATAATTTTAGTTCGTTATTGAATTACTAACAGAAGTGTGATGATGTAAATGTATTGACACATTTAGTGTCAACGACCTCACACTCAGAACAAGTGTCGGAATACGCAACGCAAATAGTTAGGATTTGTGACAACAATAACTATGTCATAAGTATATCATGGTTGACACACAAATCACACGGCATTATTGTTACAAAATCAAACGTCCAACATTTCGTATACGTCCACACCAGCACTGAATCTGAAGCAATACTACACTAAATATGTCAATATCTTCACACAAGTTGGTTTCCACCACTGTTCACTGCGATTCTTTCGTCTTACACGTATCCAGGGTTGAACGATGGTCCTTTCAGGCCACACTTCAGGCTCCATGAGAGACTCCAACGAAGTCGCGATGGCCTCGACTTTGAAAGATGTTGACAGCGTCCGTCTGCTGACAATCCTCCTGATGGTCATCCTCTAATATGTGGTGTTTTAAGTGGTAAGAGAATCCCTCATCAATCTTTGAATACAGTGCTGTTGATTTAACATCTACCCAAAAATATTTTTGAACCGTTGAAAAATCGATATGCGATGGTTACAAATCTCATCCATCTCTCGGCCAATTAAAAATAGCTTTTCATTCGGAGTGTCGCTTTATTAATTTGTGTCACCATCCGTCTTGCTTCGGCCGCTAACGTCCACATCCCTAATAAACAATGAAAATTGAGCACTCGCCAGGCAGCCGGATAATAAAAACAAATTATAAAAGATACCCTCAACATTAAATTATGGGAGAGATCCGCGCGGTGGAAAATGAACAGAGATCGGCAACGCGATGCCAAATAAATACATTTATTAAATAGATAATAACGTACCTCTTTCTAATACGTATCACGGAGCAATTCGAGACTCGCTGTAGTATACTAACTTTGCAGCCTTAGGCTGAGGTCTATTTGACATCTAACTGATGCACCTAGAATCACGGGACTCTCTAACAAGTAGCTTTTTGCGTGCGTCCAGTAACGGGTCCCCATCTGGGAACTCCAATAACAGGACGGGACAGGGAGGGTTTTCACCAAGCGAGTATCACGGAGCAACTGTTAACTACATGAATACGACTGCAGTTTAGCACTATCTATATTTAATATTTATGCAGTATGAAGTGAGTTTGTTACAGATTTTTTCATGAAAAAAAATATTGGACTTTTTTTCTGAAGATTCTACTCTTCCACGCAAGACAAAAAATGAGGGAGCAGGAATTTTTTTTCCTAGGACGCCGAAAAGTCTAAAGCCAACACTGATACACACATACAAATCTACATCAAACATATGGCATTTTTCTCATCAATATCAAAGAGAAAGAGCGCCACGATGGTCTTCTTCACAACATTGTGGAGGGGATGGTTATGGGTAGACTCTGTACAGGGCGCCCTAGACAGGAGTATTTTCAGCAAGTGTTCGAAGACATGAGTTGTAGCTCTTATGCAGAGCTGAAGAGGGTTGCGGAGGACCGAGAGGAATGGAGATCGAGATGCAAGATTCTGTTGCTGCAAACCAATCCACCGGATTTATACTACGAAGAAGATCCTAAATTACAAATTAATTAAATATTGTTATTTGTATTGTTTCTAAAAAAAGAAAAAAAATTGAAATTGAATCCGAGAGAAAATAGTAACGTGGCCGCTTTATACTAGAAAAATCAAACCCAACCATAATGGGATGTTTGAAAATCTTCATCCATCTTTCGATAAGGTTTCACGCCGCTGAAAAGGACGATAAATAATCTGATTATTTTTGTTTCAAGCGGCGAGGCGTTCCTGAATATTAATTAAGGAGAAGATGAGTGACCGAGGGCTTAGTGCGCTCCCGATACAGACTCTAACAAGGAACCAAAATAAAAAACACCAAGGAAAAGAGGCTCTAATAATCTGGATGCTTTGTTCATGCCTAAGCTTACTTAGTCGGTAATTAAGACAAATCTCAATATTCTCCAGTGGAGCTCATTATCGTAGAATTTAATCAGTGTATTTATTGTACATTAATTACAATTTGTATACACAATTAACAATGAACAAGAACGAGGAGGCGAGAGCCCTAATAAATAATCATAGCTTTATCAAATAAACAAGGTAAATATTATAACAAGGTAAGGATATTACTTTATAATTGTTATTTATTTGAAAATTAAATATTTAGTTTCATTTAATATTTATTTATTCTGAGGGAAAGTGTTAAAATGTCGACATATATATATAATCGTGTCGGAAACAACAGGGTCAGATCCTGTCTGCCCAGAAATGGGCGACGTCGATGGCGTTACTCCCGACCATCATCAGGTCTTCCTGGGTGCAGCTATTCGGGCACAGCCCACACTCCAGAAGGTGTGATAGAGTCTGCTCCACGCCGCGGTCACATTTAGTCAGTCCGCTGTAGAACTGCCAGGCTTTCATTTGTGTCCTCGTCTTGCATACTCCGGTCCGAAGTCCGTTAAGGAACCTCGATATATTCCACTCCTGGTCAAGTCCAGGGGCTAGGTCTTCTTTCAGGGCAATCCAAGTATCCCCCTCATGTCGACATTGTAAGCGCGGTCTCTTTATAAAAAGTTAAACATTAGAATCAAACCGAAATTTGGATAGGTTATCGCCTGTTGCTTAACAGACATCATTGGTTGAGTTAAACCACCTATTAAGACCTTGGGCTAATAATCCGATCTCCTTAAAAAATCAATTAGCAAATCACGTCAAGTGAACCTCGTATAAGACAGTTCCGTGTCATAAAGTCTCTTAGTTCCTGCCCTGAAGGTATTCGGGAAACATACCTGTATATGTTTCCAGGCTGACATTTAGGTGCAAATATTACTTAGGACAAAATATGGACAATGGCAACAGACAGAAAGAAGAGGCGGCAATTTGTGTTGAACATATGATCCAGATATGGAACGGATTTAGAAAAAAGTGTGAAAGTGTGTCATCTCCGTAATTTGATTGACATTTTTAAAGGTTGTATTAACAAATATTAATATTATTTTTCCTTGTATTTTACGACCAAATTTAATATTCATGCTCAGATTTTACTCAAATTCAAAATGTAATCTGGTTTGGAAATGAGATATTTTATAAGCAGTATACTCGTACATCCGGCAGGTGGAGCTAGAGTTAAAATAGCTATAAATTTTAAGTAACTACATTTAATTTCAAAACATACAAACAAAACTTTAAAGACACTTGTGATTCAGCTAGTAGAAAAAACATACTTATAAAATCGTCAATAATATTGGGTTATTCGTTATATTGTTTTTGATCCCAGTCGATGCTTGTTGAGCTTCAAGCACTCAATTTGGTTCAACGGCAATGTCGCTCCTAAATGGCCTACCAGCACAACTCGATCCTTTTCTTACATCTTTTTCCTTTTTTGTCGATGGTATTGTTCTCTTAGATCTTTAGACATTGACATGTGTTATCTTCTTATTCGTTTATCTTATTTTTATCTGCTTATTTTTTTTGTATGTATGTATTGTATATTCTATGCTCCGTAACTCTTTTCTTGGAACTTCTGTTCTGTAATAAATAAATAAAATATTGTTCAATATAACTGACCACCTAGGCACTTGATTACCTCAAAGGGGAGGTGTTTGATTTTGGCGGTTAACGGAAATGGCGTCATAGAGCTGAATGCACTGTTGCACATGTTCGCAAATGCGACGCGTGAATCGATGACGGTCCCATTCGTCGCCCGAGGGTCGGCGCAGTGCATCCGGCAAAAAGTGCACCGAACCGTGTGCATTCGATAATCCCGCACAGAATTAATTAAAACATCCATCGGTGAGAGTTGAAACACATTGAAACGTCAACCGTTTATAAATTTAAAAACTAAAAGAAAAAATTCTAAATAACTGTTATTTGTTCAAGAATCACCCTCGTGAGCATCCCGGGAAATGTACTTAAAATATCATATAATCTTGGCGATAATAAGACCGACGTGTGTAATGTGTGTATGAAGCGCACACGATTTTTAATTAGTAAGTCGTATGCGCATCATATACAATACACAAAGTTCCTGCTCTTTTCCACGGATGTCCAGTTTTGAAGGATCGGTTTTTTACTGGATACCTTAAAAATCATACATGTGTTCAAACACAGAAGTTTGCATCTTGTTTTTTACGGGATAGCATTGGCAGTCGGAGAAGAAAATTCCAGTTAAAGTATTTAGTAAAAAATCGTATGCAGGATGGTAGTGGGAACACTTCGATTAAACTATGTACGTTACTAAACTGGGTACTGTTTTTTACTGGATCCAGTCTTTCGGTTTGTAGTGGCAAAATCGTACAGCACATTTCGAACGGATCGGATTTTGACGGTATCCTGTAAACCAAATGCTCATATGAATGTTACCACATCAGCAAGTATACTACTAATCGTGATCCTGCAAAAAACCGAACCCGCAAAAAACGGGACGGTGCCGTGGGAAAGTTCTCTGAGATGCCTTTCACAGTATAGTCAATAAACTTTATGCTTTCGTGACGATTCTTCGACTACAGAGAGATTTAAAAATTTGAAGCGACCACTTATCTCAACAGTCCACAATCTATATAAGGTCGCCGCCAAGATTGTATCCATTATAAAATCTTAGCATCAGGAATTGAAGAATGACTGTGGATCGGTGCGATTTTTGCACTGGCAGACAACAAGGCTGCATACTAGAACCGTTTCTTTTCATAATAAATTTAAGTTCATAGTAGTAAATAATTAGTTCAAACTGCAGTCTCCAAAACAGAGGCCATACCTAACGTGGTCCATGTAAAAACAAGGTAAATGAATGGAATATTATTATTTATAATTGATCTTAAAGTATATGCTGAAAATATTGAAAAAAAAACGTTCCTTTTCAACTTTATATCATGGACTATATTTCGGAAGTCATTACCATCAAATTAAAAAAAAACTGTGAACGTCTCATAATTTATGCAACCTGGAGTACACTGATGGCGTCAATGCTACTAATATTTACGAGTATAACATAAATTCTTTTATTTCTTCGATTCTCCGCAATTAAATAGATCTTGCGTATAATTTTTCATTTATGCCATTTTTGTGTAATATTAAACCTTATCGGACAAGTTAAACAGTTGTTTTTAATATATTTTAGATGCATGAAAAATACACTAAATTGATCAACATGTGCATAATCGATATCGGCGAAAACAATTATGGTTAAGCTTTGTGCTATAAAATTATGTGAGTATTGTTTTCTTAGTCATTTATTAAAAAATATTATCTATATAATACAAAAATACAAATATATAACATATATAATGTATTTATATATATGTCGGCAAGATAAATGGAACAGATTTTCATGACTAAAGCCGCTGTATTTCAGTGGAAACACGTACCAACTATTTTGTTACGCTGGCGTAAATACTCGTATTTCAAATACAAGAATTATGATGAAAATCTTAAATTCGATTCATAAATTTATAAACTAGGTACCTATTAAATAAATACGCTCGAAAATATACTGACTGACTGAACACGTTTAGTTTAATACTTATATTATAACATTAAGGTTATCAACTGGCAATACTTGGTAAGACTGCATAATTATAATTTTGAATTAATTTTAATTAAAATATTAACAAATCAAAAATATTTAGTCTTGATTCACATTTATTTAAAATTATACTCATATTATAAATTAGACTTAGCCTGTTGATAAATAAGGTCTTAAAATTTTTGAAGCTTGGTACATTAAAACCTTTTCATATAATTCTAGGGATCACACCTGCGATCTTAGCTATGGTAAGCAAGCACTTTACCACTGAGCCATTTTGTTTACTGACTTAAGTTTACTAATTGGTAACGATATGTATCAATTTGTCGATATAGTTAGATATATACGTATTTGTGCTTACCTAAATAACTTTATATTTAATTTATTTCAAGCAATGCTATTAATTTCGATATTATATATATGTTATATATTTTATATATTTTATATAATTATATACATTATATATATTATATATATATATATATATTATACGTTAAACTCTTTATTTTATTGGATGAAATTTTCGACGATCTGGAATTTACCTGCCTCACACCCGTATCATACAGGAGCAAAATTTATGAAACTATAAAAAATATGCAATGTCATATAAATAAGTCCAGAATCAGTTGGTTCCCACTGAACAATTACAAAGCCACTGTAAAAAAAGCAAAAGGTAATATAGCTTGCCCGAGAGATTAAAAAACAAAGATGTGTAACAGAGACCGCACTGATTCGGAACCACAGGTGAAAGTAAATAATTCAACAAGCGCCAGTATATTAGGATGATCTAATTGGCAAATATGTGGAACGTGCTTTGGTTCCAACATAAAAATGACGACCGGTCTTTATGGAGGTTTGCGAACCGGTAAGGGTTCTTGAACAAGGTAAATACGATCTTGTCCATCACGGGCTGTATCGTCGAGTGCTGAACGATCTCTGGGACAACTCCACGAGTATATTGCAGCTTTTTAGAGTTCTGCAGATTTTCATAAAGCGCGAAGAGAAGATACTCTTGATATGGAGAGGATTGTGAAGATACTGTAATAAATATGAGGAAGATCACCCAATAAATAGATACACCAAATTCACAAGATTCATCGGGGTCGGCTCTCCTTGTCTGTCCTGCATTGCATTCTCGATCAAGCCCAGAGTTTTCAGATCCTTGTCTATAGTTGCAGTCCAGGTTGCCTGTGGTCTTCCAGGTTTTCTCGTGCATCATGGATTTTTTTTGGCAGTTTTTTTTTAACTGCCGGTTGCCACCTGACGCAAAGGCAGAAGCTTTCTTGGAAAGCTAGAGAGCTGCCGTTGATCGCCAGTTCGGATCATCAGCCACAATCTCAGCTTTGAGATCCTGCCCACCACATAGATCCATCATAGCCTCGCCTCCGAATATGTCGGAGAAGCCTATGGATAGTCTTTCACTGGGAGCCTTTACGTCAGAATATTTTGAAGAAGTCTCCCAAATTCACAGGACTACTGTATAAAAATCAATAACATTTATCAATCAAGATATTACAGTGCTACACTTAATCAATAAAATTAAAGATTATATCCTTACTTTACGCAAGAAAATTTATCAGAATTCCTGTCTATTTAGGTAAATTATTTACATTCGTAGTCAAAGATGCCTTTTCTGTATACGCGGCGACCTTCGACGAAGAAGTCAAAAATTCCAAATTTTGACGTCTGAACTATAAATTTTACACCCACTTTAGGTGTTGCTCATCAAAGCCCGTTATTTGTATAATATAACAAGAAAGTGCTCTGAAAACAATGCCTTAGAAAGTGCTCCCAAGGAACGCAGGTACAAGGTGACCGGTCCGCGGGGCATTAGACCCAAAAAAAAACCTTCATACTATCTGAATTTCTTCAAGAAACAGATCAATCAGCCGGCAATCTCCTCAACCCACAAACAAATACAAACAAGTTATCTCTTAACAAGAGAGGGATTGAGAAAGGCTACGAGTTAGTCAAACTGCAGTCTCCTAATAGAAAACTTATCATACGTGATCCATGTAAAAAACAAGATAAATAAATAAATGTTTATTATTTATAATAAATCTCAAAGTGAATTCTGAAAACATTGAAAAAATCAACATTTCAAGTTGTAACAAGCTATTAAATTACTTAGTTTTGTAAAACGTTAAAAATTCGAATAAATATCAATTATTTAATGAAATAATCAGGGAAGATGTTATATTTTCTAGAGTATACAAATATTTTCTGGACTGTTAGTAAAAAATCTTTATTATGAAATACTCTACGACGGTTCTCATAGTTAACGATACCAATAATAATAATATTATCATTTATAAAGTTGCGTCGACAGTGTGTCATGTCACCCATCAAAAATGAAATCCACGGAACGTTATTTTAACAATACACATTCAATAATATGGCGAAATACTTATATTACGTTAAATCATGTCATTCGAATGATTCGATTGTACAATGATATTGATAAAAAATACACACAGCTATCACCTGCCTAATCCTAAGAGACGTTTTTACAGGTAGACAATAAACACGTTTGTCGTTCTTATCTTGATATGGCCACAAATAAAATTTATTGGGCATAAATTGATGGAGGATTTAGTGAAATTCAATGGAGAACTTATCTTTAAGATCGTGATAGTAATGAAATACGCTGAAAAGTATTAGAACGCATGTTAGATTAAAGTGATTAATTGAATTATTTTTATTAAATCTTTATAAACATAACAAATGTAATTTTAATATATACGATATTGTGGCTTTTGGGTTTATCAGTGTGTGGCGAATTACTTATTTCCAATATTTCGGCCGCCATTGCAGGGGTCTTCTTGAGGGTTGATGACTTAGTGATGAGTTTGTGTCTGCAGGTAGCGTTTTCATTCGAACCCGAAATCGTGGCTCGAACACAAGGAAAACATGCACGCCTAGTAAGGGAAGGCATTGAAATCAAAAGACATACCATCAACATCAACAGGGATGACGGTTTGATTCTACAAACAGCATAGCTTCCACCTCTAGCACATACTCAAAAACCTGTACAGACAAGCAAGGACAACCACAGTCCGACATGACGTACGAGGAGGTATGCTCCTTAGAACATACTCATTATGACGCTCGTGGAGGTACGCTTCTTGGAACATACCCACATGACGCTCGTGGAGGTACGTTAGGCTGACAGCTAAGCTACCTCCAGACACAAATCCATCACTAAGTCTCAACCCTGAAGAAGACCCCTGCAATGGCGGTCGAAATATTGAAAATTAGTAATTCGACGCACATGGCTAAACCCAAAAGCCTCAATATCAAATCTGGCTTGTTATTTTAATACGTTAATAATAAATGCACTCAAAAAATGGCACAAGCACCCATCAGATTGTCAAAATAGTATAAGAAATAGTAATAATGCTTATATGTACTCGTAATATCAAGTAAGCTTAAGTATTGACGTACATATTGTAATAAACTAACGTCCTGTACAAGGGGCAACACAATTCTGAGCGCTGAGTAGTCAAAATTGTAACAATAAAACATTAAACTTAAATATTATTACACTCCAGGTCTCGAACAAATTATAAACTATATGTGAACAACATTTTTGTAGTCCAACTAAGATAAAATCAACAAGTAATTAATGTATGTGATGATAAAAAAAGGAGGTAAAAATTCAGATAAAAAACACAAAAATATACTTTAATAAAAAATTACTCAAGGTCCAGATATAAAGTTCCTATAAATTCCATAATTTGTTTCATTACTTTAATAAAAGTCGTTTATTTTTATTTTACTTTTTCTGGTTTAAATTGTTTAATTAACATTTTTCGTCAAGAACTTTTTGTAATATTACAAAAACGGTCGCTTCTAAAAAATAAAAAATAAATATTAGGAGAAATAAATAAAATATTTTTGTACTGTAAAATATTTAATTAATTTTTTTCAAATTAGTACTTGTAATAACCGCAGGCGGCGCCACATTGTACGTATTTTGCATAACTGAAAAAGAAAATGGCGCCGGCCGCGCGCTTTGTGATTAATAATTGAAAGTGGGCCGAAACATCTACCTAAAGTACATGTTGCAAAGTGCAAAGGTGAATGCTGTTATGTCCTAAGTACGATCATACCGGGGAAACTAGACGTGTGGAACTAACACGGTGTATTATAATTATCTTTTTTTTTAAAACGTTAGATCACTAGGTGTGCGAAGGATCGACTTTGTGAGGAATAACAAGAAAGGGAGGCAGAATCAACAGCCTATGATCCAACAGTCGGTGAAAAGACAAAGGTATCTTGTTGAAACATGGAGTTAAGAGTATAAGTTGTAGATGCCTTTTCTTCAACTCCCTGGCTTTTTTCGTCAAAAAGGCTGTCGGAAACTATGCATAGTACTCGTATATACTCGGCAGAGCAAATTTGAGACAAGACGAAGAGCGTGAGAGAGTGTTATTAAATAATATATATAATTTAATAAGCCTTTCAATTAACACAAAAAAAACTTTTATTTCACATTTACTATATTATTTATATTATTACGGTAATTTATGACGACTAAGATGTTAAAAAAAGGACCGGATATGGAAGATAAACCTATTTTTGCACCAAGTTATAGCTCTTATTGTTGTTAAAGTTAAAAGCATGCGAAGAAAGTGAGCATGTGTTATAGTAATAATTATTTTTAAGACTCTCAACTCGGGGTATGTTTACCGAGAAATTAAAACCCAGCATTTTCATAAACTCGCTGACAATGTTAATTGATGAATGAAAAATCCACAAATTGAAAAAAAACATAATTGAAAAAAAGTGGGGGGAAAATTTACTCGACGCATGTGGATAAGAAGAGCCGACCCGAAACAGTGAAAAAGGCAAAGCTAAATATGGAAATAGGAGATCGCACAGTAGAACATAATAGGCCAATCTTGAGTTTGCTGTATTGGGACGTAACGTAGATTTTTTTTAAAAGGTGAATGAACCTACGCTCCTGAAAAGACCGAAACATATCCCGCAGTGTGGCTGAAATATGCAAAGTGAAAATGTAAAAGTCTAGCCACCCCTACCCAGGTGTGTTCACCAAGCAGGTAGGTGCCTGGCCTCAGTCGTGAAGTCCTATTAGTGTTTATTCAAGCGCTTGGTCAGCATTCCACGCCGGACGTTCACTTGTAAAAATATTACACTTGCAAATGTATCTTATTTTATAAAAAATTGACAAAATTAAGGAAACGAATACTCTAGTTTATTTATTATATTGCTGGTTGCAATATAGTCTATGTATTTAAATAAACGTTAGTCCCTGAAAGAGTGGTGTCAAGATAATCACGAATTTCTACCACATAGAGTGCAAAAGACTTGTGACAATGGTGGCCACTATCCTAGCAACAAGTAAAAGGAGAAAAAGAGATATTATTAAATCAAGATAAATTTCACAATTCAAACTTGAAGGAAACAGAAAGTTTTTTGTATCATGAAATTTAAAATAAGGACGGGACTTACTCAACAAAATTGAAATGAAAACACAGTTCGAAGAACGCGTGCTCTCGTTCTTCAGATTCTATATTGGGAAAATTGCAATTAAATTTTACTTGAAATCTTCATAGCTACAAAAAAGAGAAGTCAAAATGTCTTTTGTTGTTAATTTAATTGCTTTAATTGTGTTTTATATTTGTACTTTGTATTGTTTTATTACTATAACAACTGTTCTTTGATATAAATAAATAAAAATATAAAAAATTATATCTCTGCTGTACTCTATTTCAGAAGAGGAAAAAATATATAAAAATATGTACCTTAGCAACGAAACATATAATAAATACGTAATTTATGGATCTATTAAAAAAGTTATTTTTATAATTGCGCTCGTCATATTATGAATGGCATCGATGTCGGTAAATATTTCCTGTAGAATGTAATAATTCTGAAGCCAGACAACCAAAAGGCGATGAATGATTCATGTCCTCCCGCGGAAAATTCTTTTCGATTTTCCTCTCGAGGCGATTGTTCGAGACCGCGGACGATTTTCGCAACCAACCGAACGAACATTGCGGGGAATTGACGTCGTAAAGCATGATTGCCTTCCATACGAGCTCGTGGCATTCTGACCAGAGACATCGCTAGATCAAAAGAGATTCATGCGAGACTTCTGAATCTAGAATTTGTCTTGAATTTCGTGCTGATGTCACACTATACCCAACTGATATAGCAACAAAAACTCATGTCAAAAAATTCATATCCACCTTCTCACTCACTCTTTGCTTTATATAGAGCCAACACTCACTTTACTAATTGACTTGAAAATGGCCGCTCGACGTGGCCGAGACATGTCGTCTACAAATAAAGTGTGGGATAAATTCTAAATACTCTTTTATCTGATAAAAAAAACGTTTATGTGAAAAAATACAGAAGCATACCGTAGAAATGTAATTCACAAGTCTAATATGATGATTATATTTATCTTTTAAAAATACTCGTAGATCAGTACTTTTTATTTTGTTTTAATATTCATCAATTTGAACACTGTTTATTTACATACTGGAAGATTGCAGTTTCGCCCACGGTGAGAGCTTCATCAGTTATTTACGTGCACAAAACTATTTTTGGATGAAATTAGGTAAATCATTAACTCGATAGAATCGCAATAGAAAACGAAGGGGATAGGTGAAGCTTAAGGGAGTTAAGTAAAGGATTTAGACTTGTGTAGGTTATCTCTATATTTATAATTATATATAATATATATAACAAAGTTTAAGCATGATACTTTCACAATTATGGTATTATTATTATATATAATATTGGTGGTAGACGAAAGTCGTACTGTGAAGACCACCCGTTCATAGTAAATTTCTATAACAATAAGGATGATGCGTGAATCTCGGGCTGTAGTAATACTTCACATGCAGCGCTAGTCCATATGCAACATAGTAAGCGTTATAGAATTTCACATATGAGACTTCAAAATTTCTATCACCATCTATCGGTATTCTCCTTATAAAAAGCGGTACTATTTCTGTGATTAAAATAAATGCAATTTGATCCGTGTTCAAACCAGGAATAATATAATTTTTCATATATTGTTTTTAATTAAATTAAAATTGAATGCAAAAAAAATCACTGAATATTCAATTGAATTTGATTATTTGTTTGAATACAGGTTCTGTGTATTTAATTTTAAAAAGCCACTTAAAATAAAGAGACGTTATTTTTTATTTAAAAAATCCTCGTCATACTGAAAAAGAGCGTAAAAAATATCAATTTAAACGTACGAGGGTTTGGCACGGCTCGTCACGAGCGGTAAACAATTTAAAAAAACAAGCCTCCGAAGCATGCGATGTGTTATCACCCACCGCTATGCGATAATGATATTATGATAACGCGTCCGCAGGAGCCACATTCGCGCGAAATCGCTGAAATGATCTATGAAAAAAAGCTCTGGTCGCGTGTGGAACGGCTTCAGAGCTTTCGTAGGTCCGAATGCCTCCCCGGGGGGCAGCGGCGCGAACTTTTCAGGACCCTCGGGCGAGGGAACTCGACACAAAATTACACTTTCCGTCTACGTCAAAACAAACTACCTCTCGCTAGCGAATGTGACGCTTTTTACGTGAAAATCTCGTGAAAAAATTTGAAAAATGTGGATCATTCATATTTTAATTTAATTATCAGCTTTTTTCAACGCTCCATCTTTTTATAAAGAAGTACATTTTAATGTGTTAGTATTTTTATAAGTAAATTAATATACACGTACTATAATGCAACAAATTCTTCTTTTATTTATATATCAATTCGTTCAGAAAAAATATCGGCAGAGGCGGGATGCGAACCAGCGAACCTTGGAACCAACCATTTGTTCAAGTTCATTACCCTTGACCACTCAACCATCCTCTGCCCGAACTGCTGTATGGAATAAGTTGCATTTATACCATTGTTTATCCATATACAGGTATTTTAATATTTGCAACTATTGTATAGTAATTTATTTTGTTTAAATTGATTTGTTAGAGTTTTTCGAACGACAATTTTTGGTGATGTTTATAATTTAAATGTTGTTAATTAATGTGTTTTTTTTTTGTATTCGAGAAGCCATTCATTCCGGAGACTCAAATATTATTATACCCATGTCTGTTCCATATCTGAAACATATGGTCACCACTAATTTTCGCCACTCTCCACTGAAATATACCATTATCTTATCGTCCTTAAACATTTCTGCACCCGAAAGTAAACCTGAGAACATATACGGTTCTCGGCATATATGGTTCAGGGTAGAAGTCCGAGTACTTGACGAAACGGCAGCTATAGTATTCGAGGCATACTTTTGGGTGATTTGTTATTGCCTTCCTTAACTCCATTAAACGCCACCCCTTCTATACTTCCTGATGTACTTTCGTATTGTTATTATAATTTGTATTAAAGATTATTAACATAGCTTCATACATCAGTATGTTTACATACGTTAGCAATTGATGAAGCCTTCGTAGAAGACGAAGCCAGACGAAGTATTTATCTTACGAATGTATTTTTTATTTGAAATTCATTTCAAAATGAATGCCTAAAAGATAAATAACATTAAAAAATCTTTAATTTACACATTACATCATAATGATTTTAATGATTCAATCACACTAGCGTTTTTATGACTTTAAACCAATATTTTTTATCATCATTATTCCCATGTTGCATGTCTTATTATTTGTCAAGGTAAACATTTATTTTTTATGTAATACGAATAACTACAAGGTGATTAATATAAAGTACTTCATTATTTTTGCTTCGGAAGAATTATCATAAGCAACTGAAGCATATTTCGCACTTGAGCAGCGAGGCAATTTACGTTCATATTTTATGACCGATCGCTTAATAAGATTCTTAATTGGTTAGAAGTGATGTTAAACGATAGCGAACAGCTATAAATCATCTATATACAATAGATGACATAACCCAACTAATATATAAACATTTCTAAGACGCAATCAAAACATAATATAAAAATAAACATTTTTAAAGTGTTCATAGAAAAGTGTGATCAATAGAGTCGTAGTTAATTAATTTTAAAGCGGTCAGTTTAATTATGGCAAGATACGAGTACTTTTATGTACAGTGGGGCTTTCATAGATCGCAAAACTGCAGTCTTCCATCAAGTGAAACAGTGCTCAGTATGATTCATATAAAAACAAGGTATGAAATTCTTATCTATTTAATACGAGTACTTGTTCAATACACTATTAAAAATACCATAATCCTAGTTTAAAAGTTAGATTTAATTAATAATAATAGCCTTTCATTTTAGACAGCCAAGTGATATCGACCTGACTGGGACACGTTCATCAGATGCCACACGAGAGCATAAACTAAAGCCGAGCTCTCGCAGTCCTGGAAGAAAATACACGTACTCGGCAGAGCTCCGGGAGGCAGAGCTATTATAGAACGAAGTAACGACCATGACGACTGATTTTGAAAAATTTCAGAACCCTTTCATTACGGCTCGGTGTAATACAAATTATAATGTCAATTATAAAACTAGTATTTGAAGCATAAATGTACTTATCTGGTATATTTTCATATATCACATTTGTTCTTGTATCCTTTAGCTATCAGATGATGCAAAAAAAACTATTCTAAGAAAGTAGCAAAACGTTATATCACGGATATATACCGATGTCAACAGTAGGGGAATCTTACACATATATATAGACATATATCGGGTACCGATGCGAATAGATTAAATAAATTTCTCAATATTTTGACTAACGGATTTTGCGTGGAATTTTTCTGTACTCTAAGTAATAAATGTATACGATTTATCAAAATAATACAATTCGTTGGTAGATTGACGTTAAAAAAAATTATATGTTTGCGCAAACTCCTAGAAAATGGCTCTAAATTTACCGACGATTTTTCTCTCTTTTTAGACAAGCGCATCGATTTTTCTCTATGTCCAACTACGTGACGCTGCAAACATAATAGATTAACCTGGATTAAATGATAGAAAGGACTTCCTCTCGATGTCACTATTTTATGTGAACGCTCGCTGGATTATGCCGTCAGAGGGTGTAGAAAGAATCTCTTCAGTGGATTATGTTACACTAATGATTAATGCTGCATTATTGCTATATGTTTTGCGTGGGAATTGATATAAGTGTTGGTGTCACAAAAGTATTTTCTTCTTGGATATCCGTTTTCTAATTGGGACATATGTTAGCTATAAATTGTCGATATAAAGATATTTCAGTTGCCATCATCTTTACCTAGATGAAAAAGTCGTCTTAGCAACCGAAGCTCCACAGAGTACATATGCTTAGTTTCCTACAAATCAAAACAATAACGCCCAGTTGAAAAAAAGCTGCCGTGCCCAAAATCATTTTTGAGCGATTGTAATGCGGTATTCATGGAATATAAGGTGCTCAACAAGATGAGCAAACAACTGCTGGCAACGATATGTTGTGGTTGTGTGTAAATTTCATGTCATTATGGGTATCGGAGGTAAGAAACACAGGTGTTGGAATACCAATTCAAACTCTAGTCCGGTTTAAAGGAGCTCGAGAATCTTGTTAAAATTATCTAGAATTCTTACTTATGTGCAATTAATATGTTGTTTTCGTCAATTAATTCCCTTACATATCATTGATTTCCAACACACATATATACCCATCACATAATTCATATCCACCTTCTCATTCACTCTTTGCTTTATATAGAGCCAACACTTGATGTACTAATTGACTTGAAAATGGCCACTTGACGTAGGACGGCCGAAACATCGTCTACAAATATATTGTGGGATAAATTCTAAGTATTCTTTTATTTATATCTGATAGCTAGGGAATCCTATAATCCCAAGACAATATTAAATTCTGATAAGCATTGTCTGTGTTGATATTGTGGCTTTTGGGTTAAGCCGTGTGTGGCGAATTTCTTCTTTCCGATATTTCGACCGCCATTGCAGGGGTCTTATTCAGGGTTGATGACTTTGTCTCATACAAATTCATATTATTAAATTCGTTTATATAAATATCAAATCATCAGTAACGCTTCGCTGAGAGTCAAACTCGAGAATGCCAGCATGACAATTGTGAAGCAATCCTTCGCACATACCTTCCAAGAATCGAATCGTTTTTCTCATCAAAGTTTCACGACGTGAAGCTGGAAACGGATAGTATTAACCTGGATTAAACGGGAGACGCTACTTTCTATCTGCCCACTCGACCGGTAAGGAATAGTAAGAATAAGAATCGGTGAGAAGGGAAAATTGGGGGAAAAATGAGGGTACATAGAAGACGAGAAAAAAACCACTCCATCCCGCCATACGAACTAAAGTAACGGATGGCTTCCAATAATGTAATAAATGAATCATCCCTTTGCAAAGTCATGCTCAAGATATAGGCCGCAGCCTTCAATTGAGGTAACTGGGGTTAGAAAAAATAATATATATTTTTTTCACGTTTAGTACTTTGGCAACAAACATGAGAATTATTGACAACGTATTTCAGAATCGTAAATCCATGTTACGGTTCTAGTGTTGGGAACATCAGATATTAGACTGAGATATTAGTTGTCGAGAACTATACATAACATGTAATCAGCGGAGCTTTGGATGCAGAAGTGACTTGGTACGAGACGAATGTAGAAATTTGTGATTACTATATGCTCTAGCTAGGAAGCGATAATGAAAGAAGAAGTGGTTGTGCATTTTTTTATAATCATCAGTGTGTGACACATCCACTTTAGACATAGTGTGTATTTTGTATAAATCAAATGAGTCTCCCCAATTTCCTGCCGTCTGCACCCACCTTACCGCTTTTTACATGAGTGATACATAACGATATATATATATCTGTATATGTATAAAAAAAAAAAAAACTACTATCATGTAGAATAAGCAGTATTCTTTGTTGTTTTATTAAAATATTTAATTTTAATATTATTCAATGATATATTCCAAGTATATATACCGTATTTTTTGTGTTGTTTAACTTTTTTTAAACTCATAAAAATACAAATTTGTTATTTTATTAAAATATAATAGATAAATAGACTTAAATCAACCCAGGGATTTTGTTCTTTTTTATGTGTACTTAAGCTTTTTTTTATTGTTCGTAAACATCTAAATTTCATAACAAAGAAATGTTTAATATCCTTATTTCTTTATTTTAAAATACTTTTCTATATTTTGTTGATACGCAGAAAAAATAATTCGTATGGAAAAATATTTTCGTAAGAAGAAATTAATTCATCATTGTTTTAAAAAATACTTTTGTTTATTCAATGTTCTAATGAAATTCTCGGATAATTCAATTTAAAAAGAAAACGAACACAAGAAGAGACAAAAAAAACCACAAGTACGTTTTAAAAGCACGGCGCACAGTCAAAAGACTTCTTTTACCGAGTAATAAGAAAGCCTTCTCAAAATAAAAATACATCTCACTGGTATTCATTCTTTTGCGAAAACCGAACAGAAATAAATTATAATAAATTCGTCGAATTTGAGAGAAAGATAGAAAGTGTATTATATTGTTGGCTTTTCGTCGATGGATGAAAGTTTAAATAACCACCTAAAAGACGCCATCTAAATTCATGAGACCACTATTCGCATATACAAAATGTATGGATACATTACCAACATTGCAAATATAAAAAACTAAGATACATTAAGTTTTTTTTTCGATTTGCTTTCGTATGTAATGTAATATTAAAGAATAACTTAAAGGGAAGACGTGGTCGGATTTTCGCCATCAGGCCTATGGAAAGAAGCACAACAACTTTAAAGAACATTAAAAAGTTTCTCGATATAACTCTTCACGAGTTACAAGAAACCTAGAAACTAGCAGATGATTACCTCTAAAGTTTAGCAGAGAATCTCTGTGGAGATCGTTTTTTGATAGTCTTCAGTGAGGAGAGGGTCCTGCAGAGATTTCTACGGAGAGAAACAAAAACCATTCGGAGCGACCGGCGTCTGTACTCGTACAATAGATGGGGTCGGAGGAAAAACTTCTTCGCATTACGGAAAAGATAAACGGTGAATATCGCATTATGTTCGAAGATAAATCATAGTTTATTATTGTGTTTAAACGTACGTTGTTGGAGAAACTTAGACGCGTGGCATCTGGTGAGCAAATCGTAGAGATCATACAAAAATATGAAAAAAAAATGTTAATATAACTTAATAAATAGACGCTAGAGTCTGTAGTTATTTTTTTTTCTTATAAAAAATTTTGCAGATATACTTTGGACAATATTGCTTATATATTTTTAAAGGTTTAGCAATATTTGTGACAAAATTGTTACTGTTTTGCGGGTGTTGAGATTATCACCTGATCTTTTATTAAAATCTGATTAACAGTCTTTAGTTAGTAGCTTATGAGGAAGTTATGGTGGCATCGAAACGGGGAAAGTGATTTATTAACAGGACGATCGCCGTAAGCACAAATAGGCGCGCTTCGCAATATTCGAAAGATGTATTTCAAAATCAATTCCGATTTTCTCACAACGACATCTATGAATATTTCAAAATATTAACAAACCAAAAATGATTAATATTTTTCGATAGTTTGAGAGATATTCAAGAGAAAGTTTCAAGGGCAAAAAAAAAATGTGACGATGAAGTGGTTTAATACAAAGTTTTGCATGTTTATTTTTTTAATCTGATCAACAATCGCACAAATATATCTCAAACACTACACATGCCAGTGTAGAGCTAGAGAATGCAGAGCTGATTGATTACCAGGCGATAGAAAATGAAAATATCAGTGCAGCTAACAGAACTTCTTGAAGGCTGTTTGTGAAGATCATATGCACCATTTAGAAAACGGATAAGGAATAAGACAACATATTTGAAACGCTTATGGAAATTACATATGCGATTAAACGAATTATGAAATGGTATCTAAAAAGATAAATTACAGTCACGAAAGGAGGCAATGAAAAATAATACATTTTATTTCATTATAAAAACATCAACTTTTTAAGCAGTCTGGTGAACGAAAGATTGACAAGCATAAAAACTATCCACAGGACATGTCATGGTTAACAACAAAAACCAATTACATGTAGATAAAAGTATTCAATGTGCGGTATCACGGTATTCAATGCGTGAAACCATTACAAGAATTACTGTGTCCATGTAAACAATTAGAGGAGAGTGAATTTTCTTGCATTCCTGGATTCTATGCATACTACTCGATTGTTTACAATTATAGTAAAGAATACAAGTTTCACGCGACGGATTTTGCATACAATAGAGTTAATTCATTCAGAAAAAAAGCAGAGGCTCGAGTATGCACTACTTAAAGCGGCAGACGTTGTAAACCTTTTTAAGTGTAGGAAAGTGAACTAAAATAGTAAAATATTTGAATATGAGTAGTTTCGGCCAAATATCCGTTTGGCAAAATATTTTTTCCCAATTGTACTTTGGCAAATGTTCGTATGTCAAATTATAGCCTGCCAAATGTGTGTCATTTTATATTAAGCTTAACACTTGCGGATCACCAGTGTTCAGTTGAGCATGGTTATTGCCCACTGCTTTAGAGTTTAAGTGGAATTATTGATACTTCCTCCATAACCTCGATATACATGTCAGTTAATAATATTTATTTAACTTAGATGCAATACAATACTTGAACCGATTACAGAAACAGTGCCACTTATGTATTGGGCATTACACGGTATTATGCACGCAAAATAATACAACTTATTTCCCATGATAAGAAATGTATGGGAACTGAATATGAACTTAATATATAAACAATGGGCTTCCCTCCTAGCCGCTTCGAGACTGAAAAAAAATAGAAGCATATTCCCACATTCAAATTTCTTCCAAATTAAAATTCTAAAAATAACATTCAGCGCACACCGAAGAAAATATTATTAGTTCATTCAAGTTTCTTTCCATACAAAAAAAATACATCATGTAATTTTTAAATATAACACATGAAGATAACCTGCATAGGTCTAAGCCCCTCCTTTAACTCTCATGAGCTCCATCCTATTTCCCTTACTTTTCTGGCACATAATTTATTATCATAATACGTAGTTACACCCTTCAGTACTATTATATGAGTAAATATATAAAGAAACTCTCATTAAAATCGAAACCGCGATAGTGTGTCAATATGAAGTATGTCCAGTATGTGAATAAACAGATCTCAACGTAATCCATATTTAGAGTATGTAAAAAGTGTTTATTTATTAACCTTTCCTTCCCTGTGATGTGTGATCTTTAACACATTTCTTCTTATAACCATCAATATTTGCAGGAAATTACGTTCAATGTTCCCTCCCGGTTCACTAGAGGCAGTGACCTGCTACATGTTAGGACATCCAAAACCAACTACGGATTCTATTCTCCTATGTTAAGAATGTGTAGACTGGTTAACTCCTCTAGTGACTTGGACTTTTTCAGGGTGGACCTTCCAGCATTTCGCAGATCCCTCTACTAATGTACTAGATCTGTTTTTTTCACTCATGTTCATGTTTTGTCTAAATGTATTGTCTTAGCTATTATATTGTTCTGTTTTACCATTTCATTTATTGTATTTTATATTTTAAAACCGTATGTATTGGCCTAGGCCGTTAATAAAATAAAATAAAATAAAATAAAATAAAATAAAATAAAATAAAATAAAATAAAATAAAATAAAATAAAATAAAATAAAATAAAATAAAATAAAATAAAATAAAATAAAATAAAATAAAATAAAATAAAATAAAATAAAATAAAATAAAATAAAATAAAATAAAATAAAATAAAATAAAATAAAATAAATAAATAAAATAAATATTTCTATTAATATGATAAACACAAGGTTAAGATTTTAGGTATTGCTCCATAATATATTTACGAATTTATTTAAAAAATAATATTAATAATAATCAGAATTTATCGGGTACATCGGAGGTATTTTGTGAACATCGGAAACAAATTCACGCTGTGAGAGCCTCGACCTTGGGTCAAGACGATGTGCAGAAAGCGCGACACTATATTCGCATCTCACTCTTTCATACTTCACTGCGAAGGAACAGGGAAGAGTGAGGGAGTGGGTCATTCCAGCCACTTCCACGACTAGCGGCAGTTGCTGTCGAGTTTGAAACCAGAGAGGACCTGTTCCCGTTCCGTAAGCGTTGCCAGATGATTTTTTAATGTTTTCAGCCAATAAATCTCAATTATTATAATTTTTAACTTCAATTATAATTAATTAAGGGGATTAGCTATGATGTACCCAACACCGGAACGCGCGTTTTTATTTTAGCACCGTTAAGTAAAGGTTAAATTGAGTAAACGGTATTGCATTAATTACATTAAGATTAAAATCACATAATGATTGACTCTTATAGTGGCTCGAATTTAGTACACGGTAAGATAATTCGTTGACAAAAAGATTGAATTGAAATTAATGTTTTTATTATTGTTTTGACCAAAGTAATGTTTATTTTTTATTAAAGATAATCTTTTTATCGAGAATTACATAATTTGAAGAGCCCGATTCAGCATTGAAGCGAACAACGAACGTTACTGAACAATTAAAGAAGCGTGGTATTTTTATCGGCCGTTTTTTACATTGACCATTTTTTTTATAAATAAGCACAATGTCAAATACATAGGCTGTCTAAAATAAAAAAACTACGTTATTTGTCTTATCCGCTTAAAATTTGTCAAACCTTTGCTAGCCCGCGGTTATAGCTTAAAGGTAATGCGTAATCAAAAACTGTTCTAAAGTTGTCCCGCGAACAACACCCATTCATAGTGAGATGCCTGTATGGCGGACTGTAGTATATGACGTTGGCGGATCATCATTCTATTGCTTAACCATGCTCAAAAATTGCAACCGTCGTTGAATCCTCAGATGAGATTTCTCCAATACCAACTGTCGGTATTACTATATGTGTTTGCTCAAAAAATTACATCCGGCTGTTTACTTATTTATTGATGTACGTTACTTTAAAGACGTTTTTTATCAATCACTTAATTTCTTTTGCATTATACATTCAATCTAAATTTTAATTCGATATGCGTTAAGGAGAGCGACAACAAATGAATTGACATCAGCATGATATAGCCCTTGCTGACTGGTACCGAAAACCTCGATACACAATCTTTCGTCTTTTATTTCTGTTCGCTTGTCGTACATATATATGTCGTCGTTTTGTAATGCCGTTAGGAGGGCTTGTTACATATATCGCCACTTGCGGCGCCGGGTGTCACCGACCACGGCGCCAGTTGTGTGCCGACGGCGGTGAGGTCGTATTGTGGTTGGCCCGGCCTGAATGCTGTGACTAGGTCCGGGCCAGAAGTTTGTAAAGTTATCGAAATATATATGTCAATGTGCTTCAGAAAAAGTATTTGTGTTGTTAATCTGCTCCCCATCCTGCCACCACGCAATTCATTAACTAACTTAGAGAGGAGATGCCAAACATTTCATAAAAAACATTTTTTTTTAAATCATATTTTTTGGGCCTCGGCCATAGCCGGTAAGTTGTCTGTGGCCTGTAAGTAGGGTTGCCACAATTCCTGTTTTCGAGCGTATTAACTAACCGTATTATATACTATCTGATAATTGAAAATTCATACATAATAATTCATTGAAATAATATGAATATATTTTTGACAAGAATGAAAACATTATATTTATTAACAATAAATAATTCAAATGTATCTTACAAGATTATAGAATCGAATAAAAGGAATGTCACAATTAGAGAAAAATTCGCACATGAGCGCCTCGATATATGCGAATTGTCGAAAATTATGTACACTGACTTAATACCGGAAAAGAGTTTAATTTATTGCTTAAGTGCGAAACTTAAAAAATACTGTTCCAAATAAAAAGAATACTGTTACTATAAAAAGGTTCAAGTAACCGAAATATTTCTAAAACTATTATTGATTTGTAAGCAACATTACCCGGCGGGTATACCTCAATGGTCAAAGCGTTTGCTTTGCAAGCCAAACGTCGTGGGTTCGATCCCCGACGGAGATTAAAAAATAAAGGATATTAAATCGATTTCTGAGCTCTAAAATACCCACGGTTGGTATGAGTTGATCCCTCACCCGCAAAATCCCAGTCATAGCCTATTAATTAAAATTGGTGGTAGACGAAAGTCGTCCCGTAAGGACCACCCATTCATAGTAAATTCCTGTAATAATAAGGATGATGCGAGAATCTCGGGCTGTAGTCTATGACGTTGGCGGATCATCACTCCCCAAGAGCTAAGCATATGTAACATAGTAAGCGTCATAGAATTCCACAGATGAGACTTCAGATATACTATCTTCATCAGTCGGTATTCTCCTGTATGTATTTACATAAAAATAAATACTTTTTGTCCCAATAGAAACAGTTTTATGATATTTTCACAATTACAGTACATTTAAATAAATTTTGTGCAAATGCTATTTAATAAAAATTTGAACTACTTACCGACGTGTTAACCTTGGCGCACATGGATAAGTTAATATAGCTTAATCAACTTACCTGAAAAAAACAAAAACAATATATGTATTAATAACAAACCCAAAATTGAGGAAACATATTAATGTTAATTTAATTTTTTAAAGTTAATAATAAAGTACAATTCATACTTATTTTTATTATTTTCTTATTTAGTAAAATATTTATGATTGATTGTATTTGTTAATTCTAATATTTACTACAAAAGGTTATTTGCATAAAAACCTATCAAACACCCATAGGACAATAGGTTGGCGCTAGTTTTTTTGGACCTGATATTTAACCTCGTTGTCGATATATGCCGTCCAAGATTCCCCTACCGTTGACATTGGGAGCCGTGATATATCGTTTTGCTACTTTCAGTACTCATTGTGACATCTACGGTAGGAACTTAGAACTGCAGTCATTCCCTTTATGAACCTACATGTATTATTTACAGGAATCTGTAAAGCATGTAAATAAATATCGTTAGGTTTCGTCACGGGAATGATTTTTCTGTAAACCACATGTGTCAATGCCACCACATGTATGGAGTTATATAATGAACTTTTGTTAAATAAAATAGTTTTTTATGCATCATCTGCTATCTTAAGGATACAAGAACCAATGTGATATATGAAAATATGTCAGACAAGTACATTTATGCTTCAAATACTAGTTTTAAGCAAAAAAAAAATGGTTTGAAAAATTCACACCATATTGACAGTATAATTTCTATTCTACCGAGCCGTAAGGAAAGTGTTAATGAAATATTTTGTGATAATATCTATTTTTTACCACATCTGGCAGCCCTGCCAGTAAGAATGAAGGTTATGCATCATTATTGTATACTCATTTCGTATCGTGACGGTCCACAACATGTTTTTCTTGTAACATTGATTGTGCAACGAAACCGGATGAACGAGTGGAGAGAAATATTGAACAGAATGCAGACGCCGTAAAAAAAATATGGGAATCGTAAACACACAAAGTCTAAATTATAATAAACGCAATAGAAGAATCACATCTGAAGTAACCCTGTAAGATTAAAAAAAAACGTTATTAACTAATTTTTAAGCAATTCGGAATTATACTCGAACTAAAGACTTATATCTCATTTCCATTTCTGCTATTGTGTAGTCACGAATTGCCGCCATAAAAGTCTGTCCGTTCTTGCATGTAAACTTAGCGTTCCCGTTCTTCGCCGAGTACACACAGTATATATATTATAGTTACCGACATATAGGCTGAACATGTGGAGAAGCGCAACTGAGAGAAATACCTGGATCGCCCCGAAAGAGGACCTAGCCCCTGGACATGACCAGGAGTGGAATATATGGAGGTCCCGTAACAGACTGGAGTATACAAGACGAGGCCACAAATAAAAGCCTGGCAGTTTTACAGCGGACCGACTAAATGTGACTGCGGCGTGGAGCAGACCCTGCCACACCTTCTGGAGTGTCCGCTGTGCCCGAATAGCTGCACCTAGAAAGACCTGATGATGGCCGGGAGGAACGCCATAGACGTCGCCCACTTCTGGGCAGACAGGATCTGACCCTGTTGTTCCCGGCACGATTAAATATATAGTTACCGACGGCCTTCCGGAACGGCGCGAGTTCTGGAGCTCAAAATGTAGATGTATGGTAGTTAATGCTCTCATTTTGCATTTGAAGTGCATGCTATGGTCAGGTCAGTTTCATATCTTGACTGACTATAGGATGAAAGGCTGCATTGTACGCTTCTCACCTCGTCATTTCTCAGAAAGTCAACCTATCGTACCCCTAGTATCTCACTCAGGCATCTCGAAAGCACTGATTCATTTAGTGTTTTTAAAGTATTTCTTCTTTTTCGCACAACTACAAGCTTGAGAAATACATCTATGTGTGTGCTTTGAGATTGACATATTTCGATAAGTATTATCATTCAATTCAACTCAATTAAATTCAATTTATTTACGTTTAACATAATAGAGAAGAGTAAGCATTAATGGTTCAATGCAGTTATAAATGAGCATATTTTTCTATGTAAATAATCAATCGTAGTCATTAATATTACATTAAAGCTCATCATGTAAAAGCAAAATCTCAAAAGAATTAATGTTGCGCTATAATTTAAAATTTATTCGAAACCGATTATTGCAAAAATAAAGGCGTGACGTCATTTCAAAAACTACTAAACATTATAATTTATCTGTCTAACGAAAGCAATACACATGTATTGCTTTCAATAAAATCTTTTAAAAACACTTCAAAACAGTACTTAAAATTAGGTACTATTCCTACATCCCAAAAGTCCACCGAATATACGAGGATACTCAAATCAATGTACTAATATAAGTACAGCTTTGTATTGTGAGGCATCTGTGTATGTATTCTTATAAATAAATAGATTAAATAGCAAGTATAATTAATGATTTTATCGTTGTTTTCATTCTGCGTGTTTATAAAACAAATGAATTCAATTTCAATGTGATTATAGCCAGTATAAAAACATCATAATTGTATAACCAGTTGTTCTCAAAACAACGTAAGGGGTCATTCGCCTTCCAAATGCCTTCCATACGCCCACACTCTCATACTTATTTGTATAATTTTTAACGCTGGATTACGTCGTAAAAAAACACCGAAAAAAAGTTGCCTGAATATAATCTGAAGTAGAGTGAAGAAAGTCACTTTGTGAGACATCCCTTTGCCTTAGGCCTACTTCGGCAAACTACAGGAGCTTTGCGAAGAACTTCGATGTATATTTAGAGCTATCTATATAAGTAAGAATACTTGTTAAAAAAAAAATGTAATCAAGTCAATGCATGTAGAAAGTTTCTTTAGGATTATACACCTACATATTACAAGCTTCGGGAGCGTCGAGACAATCATCAGTCTCCTTAAAAAAATCCGTTTAATAAATCACACAATAATCTTCTTCTTCGTATCAGCGAGGTCAAATTATTTTTGGCCAGTATCTGGCAACATCGATAGCCCGTGCGTTGCCCAGCATTAGGTCTTGAGATGTGTTGCTTGTTAGGCACATAGAGCAGGATCTTAGGTGTGAGTCGGTCTGCAGGTCTCCACAGTCGCACAATAGTGACTCTCCCTGCCGAGGCATTCCCCACCGGTCGAGGTTGTCCTTTGTTCTACCAACTCCGGTTCTTAATCTTTTTAGGGATTTCCAGGTCCGCCAGTCAAGATTCTTGCCAGTTGGAAGGCCTTCTACCCAATAATATGCCTCAGATACTACAGAATCAGTCTCTTCAAAAAGAGATAAAACACAGAGAGAAGAAAAGAAGAAAACTTGCGCTTCATCTAGATTTGAACCCAGGAATCAAAATCTTGCTGAGATATCGCGTTACATATTACGCAACAAGCAAAGTATGTATTTGATCAGAATGCAAGATATAGCGGCGGCGAAAGAATTTATACACACGATTTTTTCGCACATTCTCGATCATGCTAAAATGTTTTGATGCTAGTAAATATTATCGAGTGTAAACAATTCGTTTAAAATAACAATGGTTCAGCAATAGCGTGAAGAACATAATGCGGATTAAAACCCTTTGATACTTTAAGCCGCAGTTTTAACAATTTTTTATTCAAAGCAATCGCGTGTACGAACAGATTGGTCAACATTATATTATTGCAGCATATAAAATTTACATTGTATTAGACTTTTTTAGACGATTAATTTTATTTAATTTTAACATTATTGAAATGGATATATAAAAAACGATGGTCGCGTATACCCTATGCATTATCTGGATTTACTACACAATAAACATTATATTATTGCAGCATATAAAATTTACATTGTATTAGACTCTTTTTAGACGATTCGAGAGAGTTTGATTTCGGATAAAGATATTATTGTGTTTTTAATGTAATTTGTTACATTATTGAGTAGTTATTTTATAGACATGAATACATGTCAAAATATTTTGCAGAATAAACGATTTATAAAATAAACGTATCAACCGCACCTAACATTTATTGCTTGGCAAAGAAAAATTCTTATAAATAAAACACTACAATTCAAAACTATACCTATGCATTATCTGGATTTACTACGTATTGTAATATACATTAATTGAAGCTTAAGAGTAAAGTACAAACAGGCGATAGAAAACTTTGTGGAAATATTATTTTAGTAATTAATATATCTATCATTCTCTTTGAGATACATTTCAATATAAATAGATAAATATTTCATGCATTGTTTTAAAATAAATCACACTGAGTACTGTTTTGTCACTTTCTGAAAGACTGCAGTTTCTCCCTAAATGAAGGCTTTATAGTCAGTCCATCTTGAAGAGGGCGGCCAACGCTCCATCAACCGTTATCTTTTGGACAGATATGTGCCTATAATGATATAAATTTTTAGTTTAGCATCAACTACTTGAGTTCTTCTTCCGATATCCTCATTTCGGATTCTATAATTTAGAAACACTGTTAGTGTGGATTCCTCTATCGCACGGTTCGCGATCTTTTATTTTATGGGTAAAACCTGTTGAAAAATTGTACTTCTCATACTACAAGGATGCATTGGTAAAACGCCTTGATAAAGATATTTAA
Source organism: Glossosoma conforme (assembly GCA_022606575.1). Classification (NCBI taxonomy): domain Eukaryota; kingdom Metazoa; phylum Arthropoda; class Insecta; order Trichoptera; family Glossosomatidae; genus Glossosoma; species Glossosoma conforme. Next base: position 1,551,506 of record JAGTXR010000010.1, on the reverse strand, counting down.
ATCAATTTATCGAATATTTATTTTAAATCAATGAACGATCACAACGACGACATGGTAGATCGGTTTCTTGTACAATATCCTTGCGAGGGAAAGAAACGTGACCGTTAATGGAAAATGACAAGGAAAAATGACCCTTCGATCAATCTCAATCAGCGATAAAATGTTTTGTACTTTGTCGTTGCGGGCAACATTGGTTATTCTTTATGTCACGGACGAAACATTTCCCTGCGTTCGATTCATGAGAGTCAAAAATTAAATAAAGAAAAAAATTATGAATTACAATTTGTCTTATATCTTAGTAATCCAAAATTTATTGTTTTTAAAAATCGCATTTATTATAAAATCACAAAAGGCAACAGCATATAATTTTGTTATTTCAGTAAACATTCAGTTAGAAGGTTAGTGTGCGTATTAAGAATATTGCTAGTTTCCTATATTGCTTTAATATAAGGAGAACATTTAAAGCTTTCCGGTTGTGTTAACAAAAGAAATTGAGAAACTGATCGCAAATGGTTAATATTTATCGACCAACAAGTAGCTGTTTCCGAAAATTTTCCTTTATGCTACCGGCAAGTTCAGCAATGCTCTTTCAGAATCTATTTCACCCTTCATAAACATATACAAGAGATTACCCACAGATGGTGATAGTTATTCTAAAGTGTCATCTGTGGAGTTCTATGACGGTTACCATGGTGCATATGACTAAGCGCTGCATGTGTAGTGTTGATCCGCCAAGGAATAATTATTTCCATAAATGTGATATTAGAGAAAATTATAGTACATATAATAATAATTCAATTAAAATACATACGTTTGCTTAGCAAATCCGATAGAAGAATTAATTTCTTGTTACAGTACTGACTAATTAAACGCAAAATAAAAAAAAAGGTTTTTCATAATTATGTATTCGGCTGAACCATGGATTTATATGATGGCCGTATGCTCCAAACCCAGCATATATGGAAAAGTGATATTGTATTCAAATCTCAAATTTTTTCGTATTTACAAAATGATATTAAGATGTGTTTTTATTATCGAAGTCTTTTGCTTAAACAACATAAACGATCTCGAACATAAAAATAAAAGTCGTATATCCAAACAACTTAATGTGTGGTTTAAATTTTATTGTGCAATGCTTTCCAGGTCGCTATATAACTTCTTAGAACACAACGCTGGCTCGTAAACTCAACTTTAATTTCAGTTTACGTAAACGCCGTGAAATACGCCACCTCAGTTTTATTGCTTTTTGAAAATGCCCAGTATACATATACTAAACATAAAATTCTTTTTTTTCAACGGCGTTAATGCCAACAATGCCCAGAAAACCCAAATTTTCCTTCAGGCACAATTGCCTAATGGACATAATACTTAGCATCGGTGATCAAAAATCATTGAATTTTGTAGTATTTACCTAGATGCTGAACTATATATGTATTATAATACTGATTCAAATTAAGGTATAAAAATTTTCAGGAATGTGAAGAACTGAAAACGCTTTATTTGAAAGCAAAACAGTGGTATTCAAGCATGTGAATAAATAGTACTCATCTTGCTCTATATTAAAATAAAGTAAAAAATATTTATCTATATATTATTTGAAATGGACCTCAAAGTGAATACTAGGAATAAGATGAATAAGATAACATGAAATTTCAATATCAGGGTTAGGTACATGTTATCTTTAATACCTACTCGTACATTATAATAAGAGTTAGATTAAAAATGACATAAAATAACTACACTATAAGTTGTTTATTTCGACAAAAAAATGTGAATGATAAAAAATTCTTCGATAAAAAAGGTTTTCATTGATTTTTACGTCAGTTTCATGAAAATCCATAAACTAATATAAAAACTTGTATGAGAACAAAGTGGTTTTTGTGTTTTTAAGTAAATAACGGTTGTGAGACATGGTGCTTATCTGAAAGTGATAAAAAAGACTAGAGGCCTTTGAGATGTGGTCATACAGAAGAATTCTCGGAATTTCCTGGAGAGACCACGTCACGAACAATGAGGTTATCAGCATAATCAAGGAAGATAGGCACCTAGTCAGAACCATCTCAGAGAGGCGAGCCCGATAGATTGGTCACATCATGCGCCACGATGGTCTTCGTCACGACATTGTGGAGGGGGTGATTGAGGGTAGAAACTGTAGAGGGCGCCTGATAATTAGATCTATGAGTTGGGAACAAGACGAATCATCGGACTACTGCGGTGTGTAAGAAGTTAAAATTTCACCTTTGTATATTTTCAATAGTTTCAATGAATATATTAAAAAACTAATGCAGGTTTATTGGTGCCACGACGCTCAATCATAAGCGACACTACGCGAAAGAGTAATATTCTACCAGAGCATATTTTTAAGTTCAGAAAACATTTTTTGTCACTTTAAATTTCGAGAGACAGTAGTTTTTTTTTAAAAGTAGCTAAATTGTGCTGACATATTACTTTTTGATGATTTTTTACAGTCAGGCCACTTGTCTGGGGCCATTAATAATATCACTTTCCGTGAAAAACTCAAAAAAAATATGTTATTTTTTCAGCACGTATTAGAATATTTTTGTCAATATTTTCTGAGAAAAATAAAATGAACCCAAATCAATTTCCGTCCAATCGTCGTATAAGTTCGTAGTCAAGTCTATTACCCAGCCTCCTTAGAAATACAAACATTACATAATAAAAAACATTGATTACAACTAGATTGTATTATTTGGATCGGTTTTCATAGAGTAAAATAAATATTAACCGCCTTATCATTACAAAAATATGTATATTACCAAATAAGGCTTTAAATAATTTCGGAAAAAATAAGATATTAAAAAAAATATTATCACCTTTTTTCAGTTTAGTAGAATTATTTTTTTAGTATTCTTGCTTGTTATTCAATAATACAACAATTCATAAACACACAAATCTAGAGCAAATTTTAATAGAAATAAACTAGAAAAAACTAAAAAAAAACTTTCAGTGCAAAGAATATGGGTAAACTTTTTGCTTTCAAATCCTCAGGTCTATCTATTTGATTTTTCTCCAAGTCATTGATAAAATTAACATTATACAGGGAGCGGCAAAAAAGGTGACGGCTTAAAATCAAAAAACGACGAAAACTGTCACTTTTTTTGCTGCTCCTTGTATAAATAATGTATTTATTAGTAATTAAATATACACAACCATACATCAAATTTTATACGCACCAATTCATTCAGAAAAAATATCGGCAGACTGACATTCTTAATATATACTACAGAGACATCTATCGTTATACGATGTTAACAATGGTTTAAATACATCAACTTTCGCGTATCTGTTCAGGCGGAGAAAGGTCGTGTGGACTGGGCGGTGTGTAGAACAGAGCAAAGGTGCAAGGCTTCGAATCCCGTGACTGCCGTTATTTTTTCTGAATGAATTGATGCGTATAAAATTTGATGTATAATGGTATGTGTATATTTAATTACTAATAATATTGAAATATAGTCAATGATCTATAAAATAAGATTTGAGTATTGAAAAATATTCTAATAAAACATAAAAAATCCATTTAATGTATTTATTATATATGTGTACGTGTATCCATTATTGAACATAAGTCCCAACAAGCAAAAGCATATATCAAAAAAGAAATAAAGGTAAAACCTGTAATCGTCTTAGCGTCGTAGTACGTTCGCCAATACGAGGATAAAAATCTATTTTTATAACATCCAGAGTCCTTTTTCTCGGTTGCCTGCGTTACCTTCCCAATAAATACGTCGATAAATCTATCAACGTCGACAACTGAACTAGCTGAAAACGCCTTTTTTTCATAAAGTAGATCGTATTGAAAGGGTCTGAAAAAAATACTCAGTTATTGCTCGCCTGTCTCTCACTCCGATTATGATATTTTTGAGTGAGCGCTTAAATTTTCATGTATCGAAAAAGAATTTGAACAAGAATAGTAAATATTTACGATATCGGTACGCAATACATTTCATCCATTCACAACAATTTACATTTCAATGACTATGTTTATTTATTTTATAATAAGAGTACATTTTACAATATTCTTAACATTTATAAATTAATGAAAATTTATATTCTCAACTCAACTACACATACAAATCCCCAACAAACACTATTATAAATAATGCCAATTGAAATTAGCGATTATGATAACATTACATGATAGTTATTTAATGCACATTAATTATGTGTAAAACTTGCATGATACATCTACGTGTACCTGTACGTTGCTATTTTTTTAACACATACAGGAGAATACTGACAAATGGTGATAGTAATTCTGAAGTCTTATCTGTGGAATTCTATAACGCTTACCATGCTGTATATGGCTAATCGCTGCATGTGGAGTGTTTATCCGCTAACGTCATAGACTACAACCCGAGATTCACGCATCATCTTTATTATTACAGGGATTTACTATGAATGGGTGGTCTTTACGGGACGACTTTCACCTACCACCAATTTAAATTAATAGGCTGTGACTGGCATTTCACACCAGGGGTATTTTAGAGCTCTGAAATCGATTAAAAATATATTTTATTTGATCTCCCTCGGAGATCGAACCCACAACCTTTGACTTGCAAAGCAAATGTTTTGACCATTGAGCTATACCCGCCGGCAAATATGTTATACTCGTATAGGACTTGATCGGCGGCTGAAAATGTATGAAGAAAGTCACTGAAAACTCCTAGAATTAGAAAATACAAGCGTAGCATGGATAAATACTGAAAAATAATGGAAGGGAATTTCAAATTGACACAAGGGTTTGTAAATAGGATTTCAATCCTAAAAGTTTTGAAATCACGATTGCCCTTTTTGTCCATTTCTCTAGCCATCATCTAATTGTCGATTATTGGTAAGATATAAATTATATGGTGTTTAAGCGCGGGATCCGTTTGCACCACGTTTTCCTGTAAAAGGTAAAGAATCCCCGGGACGCGTCTGTATTCTCCCACTCTCCTACCTGACGCTCATACTTCTGAAGCTCTCCAGAAATAGAACGTGGAATCGATAAATTTCGCCTATTAGCAAAGAACCGAGTCGGTCTGCAGCAGCAGCCAACACAGAGCGTCCAGTGAAGTCAAAGAATAGCCGCAGAATACTGATATATATATGTAAAATATTTTTAAAAAACTCACATACTTAACAACTCATTCACTGAACTTGTTTGTGGATTTACTGTTTTTCCTGATCGTGATTTATTTTTTGTAGGAAAGAAAATAAAAAGATTCGACGTGTGCGAAGGGCAGCAATAAAAAATACAAGCATCGATCGATACGAGTATGTCAGTCATTTTTTATGTAATCGCATGCAGGAGAGCACAGGTCAAGACCAGTACACTCTATGACGCTCAGCCAGGAAGGCTGGACGCAGCATGCAGGAAACGTGTGTTGTGTTCGTGTTTGTGTGTGAGTTGGAGAGATTGCAAGTGTATATTTATGTGTTTCTTGAATAGATCCAGATTGTAGGAAGGAGGAAACACAGACGCTGAAAAAGCATTACAAAACTTACCGGTGGCATTAAGGAAGGAACTTTGGAAACTACCAGTTCTTGGTCGACAGACATTAACCGTGTATGGATGTTCGGCAAGTGTAAGACGAGTTTTTCAGTTGTGGGTGGGTGCAGGAGGAATTAATCCTTGTTAATCGTGCGCTATGTAATTGATGTACAATAGTTTATCAACAAGAAACCGTCAGAAGTAAGCAGCAATTTCGGAAAATCTTCCCGAAAATTAACGCAGACTACTAAAATACAATATGAAATGCGTATTTTTTTATCATAGATGATGCACTCTATCAGAGAACGTCTCAGTCTGCTGTTTGCTAGGATCATAAGAACAGGCGTCATCAGAAGAAATAACAAACCGATTCAGGAACTCTTATAGTACAGGAAGTGGCAAAAAAATCTGACAGTTTTCTGCAATCTCAAGTATTCAAACCGTAGGTTCTATTTTCCGCTCCCTGTATATAGGAAATATTTATTATTAATACACAACATTTCCGTTTCGAAATCCCTGTCAAATATCTTTTAACTTTGTTCTTACTAAGCTACAATAATATAAGGTAAGCGATTTATAAAATGTAGGGAGTAAAACTTTTGCAGAAATAAAACAAAAGCCGAGTAAAAATAAAAAGAAACTGAAAGTATCAAATAAATAGAAAACGCCTAGGTTTTACATTCACAACTTTTCTTTTGTAGGTGTATTAACTTCTTAATAGATTATTGTGTGCCCGAGAAAGTTTTATTAAAATATAGATAAAACGGGGACGGAAAAACAAACGAAACAACCTTCCCACACTCCGATAAAAAAAAACAGTAAATGTTTTCAGTTTCTGTGTAAGAAAACAAATTTTGAAGAAAAAAAGTCCAGTTTTCAAATTGTGTCAAAATTTAAAACTTTTATTTATACTTTTTATAAAATTGTACAATACTTTGTCATTTTCGAATACTAATTTTATAAATACGTATTTTCTTTTAGATTATCATTCTATCATTATAGGTTATATTATGTTCGGTGTCATGACCTATCGTTCACAGACAATTTGTTCAGCGACTCATTGGTAACGACGTGGTGCGCACTGGACGTCTGGTGCACGGGAAATTTACCGCACGGGACAACTGGTGCACCGGATGTCTAGTGTGGACTGCGAGGTGTGTAAAATAGAGCAAAAGTTTCAAGGCTCATGGTTCGATTCCCGAATCTACCGATATTTTTTCTGTACGAATTGATGCAAATAAAATTTGATGTATGTGTGTATTTAATTACTATAAGTCTACCTATATGAATGAATATATTCTAACATAGAAAAATGACATATTTTTCAAGATTTCATTATACTTAGACAGTGGTGATTGTCTTCAAATGAAGGACTAAATGATTTTCTAAAAAACGTTTATTTATTTTATGTTTCAGCCCGAGGGGCTAAGTTTGAGACAAAAACATTACCAACTAACAACAACGGAAAATCAATAGGAATTTCCTTCATCCCTTCCAATTAATCAGACAAATTGGTTCCGCATGGAAGCCTCCAGGATACGAGCATTCAGGATAAGCGTTATCCTTCAAGAATACAATGTATGTATACATTTAATAATACATTCATGTAAATCTATAGTCCATATAACCTTTATCCGTATGTATATTTCTTGAAAGAGATATATGGAGCGATAACGTTAACCACCATCACTATTTCATTAATTTTATCTTCTAACTGGCAGGTTCTATTACCATGAACTTTGTGGTAATATACTTCAACTGGGAACAACTCATATTGAGCCACCACTTATCACCCAAAAATATGCCTCGGATACTAGAGATAACCCCTCTTCAAGTACTTTCTTCTAATCTGAAGGTTGTCGGGAACCATATTTGTTCCCAAATGGACCTTCAGGTGAACATATGTCTTAGAACAAGGAATCGTAAGAGAGAGTTGACAGAAGTAAGTGGTTGCAATTTGCGGTGTCCATATGTTATAAATGGAAAGAACGTGGAGGAAGTTGAAAGTACAACTTGAACGGATGGAGATTGCCGGCAGTTTAAAGTTAAAGCGCTTGCTTATTAAGCCAGAGGTAATGGGCTGGTTATGAAAAATGAAAATGTTCATAAATAAATGCTTCTCTTTCTTTAAGTCTCCGAATCGTCTTAATTCAAAACGTATTAGGAGCAAATTTGAGATACGTAGTTTATCGCGGTTGCGTATCTGGTCTTGTTCCCGCTGAAATTTAATTAATTGGAATGTTCAGAGAAGTAGATTTTTGGAAGTGTCCAATTATTATGTTGACGTTCTATAGCGCTTTACCCGTTAATCTGACGACAAAACACATACTTAATAATATTATTTGAAAAGTCTGCTCCCTGATTGTAGCCACAGAAAATTTAAGCGTGAAATGTAGGACTTCGTCCGAGAATCTTATCGACAAGCGACTACTCAGGGTTATATGATTACCCTGCTCAAAGAAGTGCAGGGCCGGTTGAGTTATTAAACATTGTATGCAAACACATGTATTACATCGAAAATAATAATATAAATACGTACTACACATTTATATCGAATTGTGGTTGAAAATAACTTTTAGAAATTCATACGAGTGGCTTAATGATAGCTGAATTGTTGCGTCACTAAATAGTTTAAAAGTAAATCCTTGGCTTCAACCTCTTACCAAGGATCAACAGTCGACATCACAACACAATTGCTATAGGAACTCGGCTAGGGGCATTGTGAATTTGCAATTTGTATCTACACGTGCTTATCTTTCAAATAACAAATCACGTTATTAAAAGGGCACCGCTTTATAATCAACTTGTCGTTTACTTGACGAATGGCATTAATCCGCACTTATAACAATACTACAGTCAAGCATACTTTGCACTATACGAGTATGTTGACGGTTTTTTTCAGACTACAACACTTGCTATCATACCAGAGGACACTGATTTGTTCACCGACAAAGCTTAAAATAAAAGATTAAAACATTTTACATGTATTTAACAAAAATAAGCACTGACTGTCATAGCGTATTAACCTAATTTATTGTACTCTTGTACAAAAGACTTTTTTTTATATTTATTCATATAAAATAAATCTTTAAAAAATAGTTAAGTCTCGTTTAGCGCTGTTTTGGTTTAGCGCTCTTTTATTTCAACCTGGGGATTCCCTGAAATTGTGCGCAGCTAGCTTTAAGTAAGAGCGAAGAAATTGAACACTCTGTCGATATGGATGAAATAGTGGAAGAAATAGTGGAATTAGCGAAACAAACCGGTTTAGATGAGGTAAATATGGAACGTATCCCCCGCGTTAAGCGGGGCCTTACAGTAAACAAAAGGTTAAACAATACTTAGAGACGAAAATTAATATAAAAATATATCTAATAATCGCCTGAGTAAGATGAATAGAGTGCACTGGTCTCATAGAGTGCATTGGTCTTGACCGGGTGTACTCTCCTGAATGCGATTACATAAAAAAAACACGGATTTTTTTCCATGTCAATGTGCTGGATGGAAGGAAAAAGTCTTGGTTATTTTTCCGGAAGTAGACTCCTGGTTTTTGGTGTTCCAAGTGGTAAGAAAATTCCGCATCAAGGTAGATAAAGCGTAATGAAACGGAAAACAGTCGTATACCTGAGACGCTGCTGAGAGAATGTCTGGGGAATGTTCTACTGTTTGGGTAATACGAGATGAGTTGCACAACGTCCGTAACTTGCAAGTATGAACATTAAATGCCTGCTGCGAGGTTGCGTGTTGTGAAATGGTATACAGGTATATATAGTATGCAATTGGCCTCAAAAGGGCAAGGATGAAGGCCACCATGGTATCTGGCAAAGGTTTACACATCGGTCTTTAAATTTATCGAAAATGTAATGTTACCAATTATCAAAATGGAATTTGTGGTTTCTAATGTTGCAGACGTTGCAAACCAAGAATCAGATTTACATTATTTACGTTGTAATGACGAAAAGCTTACCGAAAAAAAGATATTTGACAATAATCGTGTAGGTTGTCATAGTCTTTTGGATCAGATGTTGATCATACAATTGAATTAACGGTTTTTAAAAACGACATGATTAGGACTTTTTAACTCCTCTACATTGTTCCTCCCTGGTGAAAGTAACAATTTTAGAGCATGTATTTCACTAGATAATACTATTAGATAACTCTTTCAAAATTGGGTTGAGCCGTCACGTAATAACTAATGGTTCAGGACTAGAATATTGTCAAAGAAAATTGGACCATCGCGTCTGGTCATTCACAAGACATTAAAAAAAGTTACTTTGATTTCTTTGTTCTGAAATTGAATCGATTTACTCGTATATGTTCTCTAGAATTTGAATGATAAACTGGTGTAGTTATTGATATCAGCTTGATATAGCTCTTTTAGGCTGATGCCGTAAGGCCTCGAAAAACAATCTTTTGTCTTTTATTTTTGTTCGCTCGCCTGACATCCACACCGATAATGTTAGTTTTTATTATATATTTATTACACGTCGTTTGCATACGCCATTTTATTTGTTATGACAGTTGCTCCACTTCATGTTGGTGCAACTGTCATCTTTAATTTGCTTTTTTGCCGTGATTGTCTTGGCGGCGCTGGATGTCACAGTGTTCCGGCAGTTGTCAGTTAACTTTTCGTCCAGCCAACGAACGCCATACCGGCCGGACGAAAAATTAAAAATAAATGTAAATTGTGCTTCAAAAACAAGTTCTTTGTGTTGATAATCTGCTCCTGCATCCTTCCTGCAAATACGGGGGATGTCATTATACGAGGAATAATGAGAAGACGATCAATTGTAATATTCGGATGAGCATATCACAAAAAATACTCAATCTTCCTGTAGTGTGACGAAAATTCTAAAACAGGCCAAATTGAAGCTTGGAAGCAGTCACTAATCATAGGGTAATAAATATCACACAGTCATAGTTCGCACCAACTTTTGGGGTTCTAATTAAACAGCCCGCATACTTGGCGGTTTCATGCAGACTTTACTACAAACGAAATCGGCAAACTAGACTTTAACGCTCTGATTCGAATATTTATTTTATATGAGTGTATCGTTGAAAGGCCGCCACTGGATGTTTTCTGAAGTGGGCACGAGCAGCACTGAAAAGGAGCAAGGAGCGCCGCCATTGTTCGTCGAGTTTTCCCGCCCATTGTGTCCGGTGGGGAGCGCGGTGCTGCCAAGACGCCAGCTGAAGAATCCCCAAGATTAAAAATACCTATCCGGTCTTAATTGGGATCGTTGGCGCGTCGGGAAAATGTGATTTTGACGTGTCTTTGGCGGGGAATTCATCGCTTCCCTTCAATACTGCCAGCGGCGTTGGAGCAAAAGGTGTTTGTGGTAAACCACAGCTAGAACTCAATTCCGGCTCGATTGGGATAAGTTAACCACATACGATTACTTGGTATACCGATAAACAGTATATATTATATTGTATTTGTTAATCAATACAATATAAATAATAAACGAGTGATATTTTTAGAAGACACTTTAATGCTGAGTTTTGTGACTTATAATGGGATAAAATTATGTTTCTGCCATGCCTCTTTTGTAAAGAAATAAAATAGTATCATATTAAGCAGCATATATTAAGAATAAAAATGGCATTTAATTAATTATTGAATATATGATTTGTTGATCATCATAGGTTTATAAAGTAGGGGCTACCAAGTCTATTTGATGCACTCTTATATACGTATTATAAAAGATAATATTAAAGACTATTCTTTTATCAATTAATGCTGACAAATGCTTTTCATAAATAAGCGAACATTTGAAGATTCTTTATAGTAAAGAAAATTAAGAAAAAATAATCTTTTAAGAGCCTTTATGTATTCCATACTTTTTTTCTCAAATGTATAGTTGTTAAAAATTACGCTTTTTCCTATGTCAGCTCTGCCTTTTGAGCTCCTCCAAGTACATTATATGTACAGATCCAGAACGGCGAGATCCGGGGGTCGTGAAGTAAAGTCAGCTTTAGTTTATGCTCTCTTGCGGCATCCCAAGTACATGTCCAAGCCAGATCTACCTTCGTTCACCGTAAAATAGTGTATTTACCACAGACGAACAATGAGGTTCTCAGCATAATCAAGGAAGATAGGCTCCCAATAAGAACCATCTCAGAGAGGCGAGCCTGATGGATTGGTCACATCATGCGCCACGATGGTCTTCTTCACGACATTGTGGAAGGGATAGTTGAGGGTAGAAACTGTAGAGGCCGCCCTAGACGGGAGTTTTTGCAGCAAGTGTTCGAGGACATGAGTTGTAGCTCTTATGCTGAGCTGAAGAGGGTTGCGGAGGACCGAGAGGAATGGAGATCGAGATGCAAGATTCTGTTGCTGCAAGCCAATCCACCGGATTGATACTACAAAGAAGACCACAGACAGCAATACCCAATCTGATCGGGATTATATCGACCATATTATCTTTTCATCCCACTTAATCCTGTAATATTGTCACATTACCATATTACCACAGTGTCATATTACCATAAACCTATCTTTGACATAGCACAATATAATGCTATTTTCAGCATCAACTCAGCGTCCTCTACCGTCGGATTAAGATCACAAAGCTTTTGGATATTCAGGTAATATAACATCAACGTGCTCAGACTGCATTTACGATCTTCCTACGTTTTATGGTGAGCCCAACGACGTGTTAGGAAGACAGTCGAATTCTTTATTCAGGGCTTAAAATATCACAATCACATAAAACACAAGAGCATGGCGACATCAAGACAACCAATACAAGTAATTTTGGGTAATTTTTTTACAATAACAAAAATGCACTCAATGATCTAATTTACTTCACTAACATTTAGTCCCTTGGAGGTTTATAACTTTACAAAGGCAAATGACGAAATTTAATATAATCCTTCCTTTAAAGCCTGGGCGCATAAAGGTTGCATCCTTTGAAGATTAATTAATAGAAGTGCACTTGGACTATCTACAAAAGGCCTTTGACGATGGTGCAGAGTCATACTAAATGGTTTTATTTAAATATTAATTATAAGTATGAAATATCCTTCCATATTCGCTCCATAGCTGGATATATTTTTATTCTCATACTTTCCATATCTAGAATATTTATCACCACAAATAGCCGTCATTCTGTTCTGTCAGTTGCCACTGCCCACGCCTCGTTCCAAGACATCTCTGCACTCAAAGAACATAGAGAACTTGAGAACATACGATTATATTATTTTTTATGTAGACACATATAGGAGAATACCGACAGATGGTGATAATGATGCTGAAGTCTCATCTGTGGAATTCTATGACGCATACCACGGTGCACATGGATAAGCGCTGCATGTGGAGTGTTGATCCACCAACGTCATAGACTACAACCCGACAATCAGACGACTTTCGCCTACCACCAATTTTGATTAATAGGTTTTGACTGGCATTTTACGGGTGAGGGATCAAAGTCACACCAACCGGGGTATTTAAGAGCTCAGAAATCTATTAAAAAAATTAATCTTCGTCGGGGATCGAACCCACGACTTTTGGCTTGCAAAGCAAACGCTTTTACCATTGAGCTATACCCGCCGGCAAGACTTATATACGTATACTTCCCGACAACCTCTAAAGCAGAAGTCCGAGTGCTTAAAACAGAGGTAGCTGTAGTTACCGAAACATATTTTTCGGGTGATTTGTTAATCGGATTGTTAAGGAAGACCGCATGACTAGCCCGATATTTGAAATTAAGAACAGGCTCAACCCAACCAGCAAAACATGGTTAGCAACATACGGTGAATAATCCAAGTTTTGGCCCTCGCCTAATGTTGCCTAACTTGGCGATCTAATGAGAGCCGCGCTAATAATGTGCTATTGCCGCTGAACAGCATAGCTGGCTAAAATGGTCACCTTAAATTTCTGCGAACAGTTGTCATCTACCGTCTGCAAGAGTGCAGACACAAGTAATGACTCCTAACTGATGTCTGCCATTCTGCAGAATCCATTTCTCAGCCTTACCATTTCCTTATCCATTCCCACTATTTCGTGGTTAGCAACGTGTTACCAAATAAGGCAATTCGAGACTTGCTGTAGTATACTAACTTCGCAGCCTTAGACTGAGGTCTATTTGACATCTAACTGATGCACCTAGAATCACAGAAAAGTTTTTAGCCACTCTCTAACAAGTAGCTTTTTGCGTGCGTCCAGTAACGGGTCCCCATCTGGATCTCCAAAACCGGGAGGGAAAAGGTAGAGGGGTTTCACCAAGCGAGTTGTCATCTGCCATTATCATCGCCTCGTCCCAAATCATCTCTGAGCAAGAGCTCCGCCGAGTATATATTATACTATGAATTATGCATGCTCTCTCCAAGACGAGAGAACACAGTAAAATATCATTATTCAGTAAAGAAGCAAATGACATATAAAGCAGGGTTTGTCATTCGGATAGCTCTGCTTTATACGTTAGCATAAAATACATAGAAGAATGTTTATTTCTGCTAATACCTCGTACATTTATAAAAAATATTATCGTTCGAGTTCAAAGTAACGGAATTGGGTTTTGATTGGCGACAAAAAGAAATGCGTGGGCGACGCCTTTCAAGCTATTATCAATTCGTGTTCTGAGACAAGAAGCCATTTTAAAATAAAGACGCTTACTAAAAAAATCAACGCCAGCAAAAAATAAAACGTGTTACACATATCATTATGCTAATATAATATGCCAATATTGTAGTTAATACCACCAAACATGTAAGAAAGCGCCTGTGAATTATATTGTGATTATTACATGATGACATAATTTTGTGTGGAGTGTTGATCCATCGTTGTCTTTAGACTCATAGGTATGAGTAACATTAATAATAATAAACAATTTTAACTTTTTGTTGTGCGTATACTTTGGTATGGCAAATATTATTTTAAAAAAATCATTGTCCAAATCCGCCAGTACATTGTAAAATATTTTGTCACCAAGATCCCGAAGGCCTGAAGTTTATGCTCTCCTGCGGTATCCAAATGTCTTTCTTTGTATATTGACCGACTTTAGGATGATAGACTGTCGTATCCACATGATTAAAGAAAGCCATTATTTAGAAAATCAAACTACAATATCGCTTATATTCGATTAGCAAGATGTATAAAATTTATATGTCGAAACAATGATAATACGAGGGTTATCCGTAATATAAGATTCCCATGGCGCTACATTCCTGAAAAGCGCTGTTATGGTGGATCCTGCGATTCTGTAGTGTACCTTGGTTCCTCCACTCCAAATCCCCTCCCTAGCAATCTCCCTGCGGAGCTCAGTCTTGGCTTGGCAGCCGTACGTGATGTTGAGCTTTCATACGAGTAGCTATAAATCGATTTAGGTTCCAAGATATATTTACAAAAAAAAAAATATTTTTTTCAATACTGTTGTCAAGTTTTTCAATCGGACGGACAACTAAAGTACAGTAATTTTTTAATTGAAATCTGACATCTGGCAACCTTAAATACATTAACGAAGCTGGGACATTCCTCGCATCTTACTCGCAGTATCAATAAAGGAGATAACTAATATGCTCTCACTTAATTTTGCGAGGTTACTGTGCAGGAATGCTTCTATGCAACGAGGACAATAATTAAGGCCCATTTGCAAAGCATAACTATAGTCGTGTAAATTATCGTGAAATTAATTAAAGGGTTTAAATAGCTATGACAAACTTGTCAAAAATCAAGACTCGTTTTACATTTTTAAAAATCAAATTCATTGCACCACGTGCAAGCAGAGCACCAACTATTAAATCACAGCGATTGCTTACAAACTGAGAAAACCGCGGTTTTTCGTTCAACAGTTACACAACGTGATCAATATTAAAACAAAATAAAATATTTTTATTTATTTCATTATTATGATAGTTGATAATGCTCTTGACACAGAAGAATTCTCGGAATTTCCTGGAGAGACCACGTCACGAACAATGAGGTTCTCAGCATAATCAAGGAAGAAAGGCACCTAGTAAGAACCATCTCAGAGAGGTGAGCCCGAAGGACCGGTCACATTATGCGACACAATGGTCTTCTTCACGACATTGTGAAAGGGATGGTTGAGGGTAGAAACTGTAGAGGGCGCCCTAGACGGGAGTATTTGCAGCAAGGGTTCGAAGACATGAGTTGTAAGCTCTTATGCTGAGCTGAAGAGGATTGCAGAGAATCGAGAGGAGTGGAGATCGGCTCAGCATAAAGCTGAAGAGGACTTCAGCTCAGCATAAAGCTGAAGAAGATTGCAGAGGATCGAGAGGAGGAGAGATCGAGATGCATGATTTTGTTGCTGCAAGCCAATCCACCGGATTGATACTACGAAGAAAAATCCTCTAAAACAAACGATCATATTTATTCACAAAATATAAATAAAAAATATTTAAGGAACACTATTCCGCAACAAATTTCGTAGTGCATCAAATCTGTTGGACAAGAAACAATACTCGAATATATTATTATTGACTTTTTGATAAATAAATCAATGTCCAATTACTATATATAACTTAAGACTCAGTAGCAGTAAGTAAATAGTCTACTTATCACAGATTTATTTGACTTTATTATGAAAAAACAAGTTTAAAATCGGTATCACCTTTTTGAAATGTACTGTTAACTACGAGTATCTAATGACTAGTGTTGTGCCGTAAGTAAGTAGCAGCTGATACGAACCATAAATATATGTTTTCAATTCACTATGATAATAAATAATATAAGTACTTATTAAAGTTTATCGTTTTTGTTCCACATGCAAAAATAATGACTATATTATTATTATTAATAATGGATTATATATAAAATTAACATCGAGCAGGCATTGTGCTATTCTACGAAATTAAGTGATTACTATATATAATACAAGGTGACATCAGCATGATATACCCCTTGCTGACCGGTACCGAAAACCTCGATGTACAATCTTTCGTCTCTTATTATCGTTCGCTCATCGGACACGCATGTGCTGTCATTTTGTAATGCCGTTAGGAGGACTAGTTATATATATCGCCACTTGCGACGCTGGGTATCACCGACCACGGCGCCCGGTGCCCAGTCAGTTGTGTACCGACCGCAAGAAGGTCGTATTATGGCGGGCCCGGCATGTTATTCCGGTAGGGCATTAAGTTTGTAAAGTTTATCATGAAAATATATATGCTTCTGGAAAATTCTGTGTGTTGTTCTTCTACTCCTCGTCTTGCCACCACGCAATTCAATAACTAACTTAGAGAGGAGGATGTCAAAAGATAGACCTCATTCTTAACAAAATGAATTGCAATAAAAAGGTATTATTTTAAATCTGTAAAATACTTAGCCATTGAAAATATTGTCTGTTTTGCAGAAAATACTCTATGGTTCATACTAAGGGCTGTTCAGAAGGGCAATTTTAAGATTAATTATTGTGCAAGAGTGTTGCCATATCTATTGCTCGATACGTTGAAATGTCATATAAGATTATGCTTTCTGTGTATTTTTATATATGTATCAGTTATTGAATATTGATATAAAACATCAGTGATTTATAAGTATTAGAATATTGAAATATATTCTAAGAACCCACCAAAAATAATTAAGTAAGATACTACAATATCTGATCTATAAAGCTGAATTGAAGCCGGACTAGCATTCATTGACAAGTATGATCGACAATTACAATAAGCAATGAGAAATATAAGCAATAAATAAAATAAGTAAATTATATTAACCTTTCCTTCCTTGTGATGTGTATCTTCTACACATTGCTTCTAATAACCTTCAATATCTCGATAAATATAATAAATACAAGGTCAATATTTTAGGTATTCCTCCATAATATTTACGCGTTGATTTAAAAAATAATTTTAATAATAATCAGAATTTATCGGGTACATCGGAGGTATTTTGTAAACATCGGAAAAAATTCGCGCTGTGAGTGCCTCAACCTTGGGTCTCGACGATGTGCGGGAAACGCGACACTATATTCGCATCTCACTCTTTCATACTTCACCGTGAAGGAAGAGGGAAGAGAGTGAGAGTGGGCCAATCCTGCCATTACCACGACTAGCGGCAGTAGCTCTCGAGCTTGAAACCAGAGTGGACCTCTATGCCCGTTCTTAATGTTTTCAGCCAATATATCTAAACTATTATGATTTTTGACTTCAACTATAATAAATTAAGGGGATAAGCTATGAAAGTTTCTATTTTTCCGATTTAAAATCGCTGATTTTTGAGTGTGTACTGATTACCCAAAACCGGAACGCGCGTTTTTATTTTAGCACCGTAAAGGAAAGGTTAATCGATAAAGTGACAAGTAGACGTGGGTAATAAATAGACTACATGTATTTAAATATTTACTAGAATATTATTTTATTTTATTTTTCAATATTCTAATCTTCTTTTCATTGACTATATTACAATATTATTAGTAATTAAATATACACATACTATTATTCAAATTCTTTATACGCATCAATTCATTCAGAAAAATATCGGCAGAAGCGGGATGCGAACCGCGAGCCTTGGAAACACTTTTTCTCAGGTCTTTATATACCGCCTAGCCCTTTCGACTATTTCTCTGCCTAAGCTGACACGCGTTAGAAGATGTATTTATACCATTGTTATCATCGTATTAAGATAGATGCCTCTATAGTATATATTCATAGTATGTTTATTACTATTTTTTATTATTTAATCAGTCAACATTTATTCACCAGCTTTTTTTTACATTATCTGTGATCTATAAAATTTCGTTGCAGCAGGACTAACATTCATTGACGAGTATAATAATTATTTATAGAGAGTAAAGTGAAATATGTGCAATAAGTAATATTAGCGACATTATATTAATCAATAAGGTGACAGGTAATGCCTAGCGCCACGGACGCGACCTGGTTTTGAATCCTCGATCCGAAGAGCTCGACGGAAGTCCCACTCGGCCACTGTCCGGTGTAGAAGCCCTGCGGTTCCACTAAGCCGTGTGGGGGCGCTAATGGAATTAGCGACAGGTGCTCCGATGGGCTGAAAATGGCGTGCGACACACGGGGGCCACATACTATAAAAAAAAAATCTACGATCTTAATTAGACATAACAGAACATATTAGAAATAACATGGAGTTTTGCAAACCCAATTCAGTACAACAGCAATGGCGCTTCTAAATGGACTTCCAGCACATCTTAATCATTTGTAAATCAAAATATTTTTTTTAATGACATTATTTTACATTAATAAATGCAGTACCGGTGCCCTGCGGCGCCCTGTGGCAATTTTTTTCTAGCGCCCCATATTGTTTTTATTTTTTTTAAATCTAATAAAGATTAGTTGCCCTCGGCGCCCCTAGCTTATTCAATGCCCAGGGGCACCAACCCATTTCGCCACCCCCTAAAACCGGAACTGAATAAATGTCTTTAATACGTCTATCGGTATGATATAATTTTTCAATATTAGCTTATTTATAATTTGTAATGTGGTAATTTCAAGTGTAATAATAACTATTAATAAATAACTTTGGTTCTGTTAGTACACAAATAAATATTTCTGTACAGATTTCAAAAAACGTGGAACCTTAATTTGAAATGGCGTGCTGGAAAATAAATAGATATGTATATATGTATGTATATAATGGATTCTTCTTGTAGTATGATACCAAGTGAAAAAGGAAAATTAAAATATCTATATATATATATAACCTTTAACGTTATTTAAAATATCATAATTACTCAACGATGTTCAGTATTACAATAACGTTTTAATAAAGTTTTTTTTTTCCTTATTGCAATTTGTGCACAGTTTAGTCACATATTGGAAGACTGCAGTTTCAGTTTCAATGAGAGCTTCTTCAGTTTTTCACATGTATAAACGAAACATATTATATTAAGCGATAGTTTTGTTGTTTTATCGTAGCCCCAGAAGTAGTATAATAACAGAATATGTCATTTGAGTTTTTTAAAACGTAATATATATAATCGTGTCAGAAACAACAGGGTCAGATCCTGTCTGCCCAGAAGTGGGCGACGTCGATGGCGTTACTCCCGGCCATCATCAGGTCTTCCTGGTTGCAGATACTCGGACACAGCGCACACTCCAGAATGTGTAACAAGGTCTGCGCTCCACGCCGTAGTCACATTCAGTCGGTCCGCTGCAAAACTGCCAGGCTTTCATTTGTGTCTTCGTCTTGCATACTCCGGTCCGAAGTCTGTTAAGGGACCTCCATATTTTACACCCCTGGTTGTTTCCAGGGGCTAGGTCCTCTTTCGGGGCAATCCAAGTATTCCCCTCAGTTGCGCTTCTCCACATGTTCAATCGCAGGGTGGCCTCAGGTATCACCAGTTCCGTTGTCGACTTTAAAACGTTTAATGCCATAAACTCCTTGGCATATCGTCTATATCTGACACGAAGAAGAAGATATCGTCTATGCAATAGAGTATATGGTATATGTGAAATGTTAAACTGACGACGACTAAATCAGTTGTCGATGGCATAAAAAAATAAATCGTTTGCGTTATACCATCACGCACATATCGTTACGCTAGCAAAGTGATGTAATGAAAAAACATATTTTTATTAAGCCGTCTACAATTGTAAATTTGCCCACTGTAAGACGAATTCGGACAAGCAATTCAAACATTTTTTTATATGATGTCATAATTTATTTCTAGATGCGGATGCATATTACAGCCGTTGAATTGGTATATACTTTAATTTTCAAATACTCGTATATTTTAATATTATTATATATTGAGCTATTATTAATTAGAATCCAATGGATAAAAAGATAATCATTATAATATGAGGGTAGGGCTCATCATCTTGCATCATTAAAAAATACATTTATTTTATCCCCACATAAATTTAAACGTTATTATGAAATTACAAAAAATGACGAAATACAAGCAAAATATCCAAGGTTGAGCAAATCTTTAGGAACAAATTATTTTACCTAATCACCCGATCTCCTTACAAGACGCTAATTTAGTATGGGCCAAATATGTCTCGTATACTGCGTCTGCCTGTTTTTTAAGCCCCAGGTAAAAAGACCCGGAGGTAACTTCATATATAATATGTCCAGAGATTACTAGAGTTAAGACAATCATCATGGCAACTAACAGATCATCATGGTGGCAATTCGTGGCAACCATATGCTCCATTCAAACATATCTCTATACATGCCCCCGGTAGGATTGAGCCACCTCATAAGGACAAAACAAAAAAATCCAGGCCTCAGGAGCGTCGGGCTGATCATGCGATCTCCTTAAAAAAGCTGATTATTGAACACCCAAATATTTCTCTGGTACTACAGCCGCACTCTCTGCAAGTGCCCTGGAGGCTCTCGGGAACCATCTATGTTCCCATGTGAACCTTCGAGTCCGGGTGTTCTGGGACAAGGCATATACAACCTTAGCTTACAGAACTGTGAACCGACAATTTGTGGCGTCCATATGCTTCACATATGGAGCGGATATCGTTTAAAAAAGATGCGGATATGTAAAAAGAGAAAAAGATACAACTCAATAGTAACTCGGTCAGTCTTAACAATACAGATTTATTTCAATTTAAATTAGTTTATTTTATACATTTATGAATATATAAAAATAATTTATGAATAAGCTTGTATGATAACAAATAATGAATAAATAAAAAACATTAAAAAATATCAGTAAAAATAACGTAAGCAACATCATACAAATGAATTTTTGCAACAAGCGCAAAAACAAATCAGCATGATAACAAACCTCTGGAATTTTCGGAACTTGTTTTCACATATGTTTACAAATGCATACCTATTTTCAGTTCAATTCGACTATTACAAAATATATAAATATGTTTATTTTAAGCATAATATCGCAGTTTTCGTCATTAGAGTGAACTGAAGGTTGGTAAATAAACGCTTACTTATTGGACCGTCTCCAGAAACTGTGAAACTCAAGAGCATGAAAGTTTTATCGTTTATGCAATACATAACATGCTTCACCACCTTTATTTCTGTTTCATTATGATAATATTCTCTTAGAGAAAATTATGAAAAAAAAGACTGTCATCTATGACACAATGTATGTATTTTGTAGTACATTAATATCAAGTGCACATTTCATATCTGTCCATCAAACGGTATTATCTGCACAAACATTTCTATGATCCACTCAAATCATAGAGGCGTCGATGGAAACCCTTGATAATACTTATACCATGGATTGTTTCATAATCTCATTTACGTTTACAACATTCAGTGAAACCTTTATCTATCGTTTTTAAAGAGACCTCGCTTGGTGAAAACCTTACCTATCTCGTCCTGTTTTTGGAGACACAGATGGAGACCCGTTACGCAGACAAAAATTACTTGTTAGAGAACTGCTGAAGGCCTTCCCACGATTCTAGATGCATCAGTAAGATGTCAAATGGATCTCAATCTAAAGCTGCAAAGTTAGTATACTACAGCTAGTCTCGAATTGCCTGCTTTGAATAACGAACTGCGGTAAATGGCAGATAGAGAAACGATCAATGCGATCATTTTTTTAATGAAATGAATACGGAGTAGTATAAATAAAGTACAAATCCGGGAAATCGATTATTTGAGGAACGATGGATAGAGGTTACACTATATATACGACGAGTATATATTTTGAGTGAGAAGTGTATCAAAAACAAATCTTCTTTACACATCTTGACTGCCAAGAATGGGACACACCAGAAAAGCTGATACTCACTGGCAGCGTGAAAAGGGAAGGTGTATCAGAATAGTGTTTCAGATCGTATGGATAAACTTAATTAAAGAGTCTACGGGAATTTACCTGTCTACTGTTTATTAATTGAGTGAAGAGTGGTGGATAAGATGCATATAATATCATTTATGCTAAAATATTCAACCATAAGCTATACGGCTGAAAATGTAGAAGAGAATTAATAGTACATTTTTAATAAACCAGTAATTCGTCTACAATTTTTAGATAATTTTTCAGAATTCGTAGTTACCAAACTGCGCCTATATATTAATGGGGCTTTGCGGTTCTTTATTTTTTAATTTTATACGATATTTCAAAACATACTTGTATTAGAAGATAGAGTAAATATATAATTTTTGATGTTGCTAACATGATAATAATATAATTACCTACCGCTGTTGTTCGCTGTGCTCGCAATAAATATGAGTGATCAATTTAACATTAATTAATTAATCCGCCCATTTGGTGCTGCCTAAACTGGTGTTTGTATGTACATTCACAGTAAAGTAAAACTCACGATTTAATGGTCTAATGAGCTTCAATGAATGACTGACTTCAAATAGATGTATTTAGTGGATGTGACTAATTATAGCCACGCGAGTTGTAGCACTATGGATAATATTATAAGCTAAATATAATTATCGATTACTTCGCACCAATTTACACTAATTACTTAACGCCTTGTGTGATATGTAATTAGAAAGCGGAGGTAAAAGGATTGGTAAATGTTATGTGTGGGGTTAGTTTTTTTAAGGAAAATATTTTAAATGGGTGATAGATAGTTCAATGACAACCGAATATAAATTAAACTGAATTAAATCGATGACCAATAAACATTTAAAATAAGGACGTAAAATCAATGTTCAATCGCGATTTATATGTTTTTAAAAGCACTTGGTTGTGAAACAGTTAATGTATTCAAATCTTGAAAAAACTGAAAAAATATTTTTCAGTCTTTATTGGAGCATGTTCTACAAAAGAGGCCACTATAACTGTCTATTGTTCAAGCCCCCGGGCTCTCGTCATACTTTTTCCATAATCGAATTGAATCGAAAATAAAACTACAGCGGACTACCTGGATGCCGACCTGACTTGGGACTAGGTGAGAATATAATGGCTGAATTTTGTGGCGACCATACGATCTAGCTAAAATTAAATATGGAAAAAACAGAAGTTATCAAAATATAAAATTAGTTTGTGTTACAATGTTTATTTAACCTGTCTATAAGAATGTTATGGTGTAACCCTTGGAAGCATCGATTAAAATCATCAGATCTCCTTAAAAATACTGATAAATAATGACCAAATATGCCTTACAGGTGCTATCATATTGGACTTCGTGAACTATACATTGAATTTGCATGACGGAGCAGAGATGTCTATTACGACGCAAAGACAACAGCAGCTGATATGCGAAAATGTGTGGCATGCGAATGCTCCGGCTAGGGAGCGAATATGGGAAAAACACTTGAGTAACTCTGTTCAAATATACATAATATAAGCCCCCGTTTAATTGCACAAGTCAAATAATTCATAATTTTCTTCATCAAACGGTATTCCCCTGCATGCGTTGACATAAATGAATAGTGGAAACATCTTGTAGCGGCCTTCAGCCTGCCTTGATGGACATATTGATGATAATGATAGTTTCTGCATTGTATTATACCGTAAGCTCATAATTATAGAAAAAAAATGCTTATTTTACAAATCAAGAATGTCTCACGGTAGAAGTAAACACACGCTTATTAGATTAACCTTAGTTTAAAGTTTTTATTAAATTTGTTTACAATACGTTCACTGCACGATTGACTGTATGACAAGTAATTGTTATAATTAATCATATGCAGTAAACATTCAACGTTCACTATTATTCATTATGTAGTACTTTTCCCGTACACATTGCAGAAAATTTATTATTTATGAAGAGTAATAAGCTTTTAGTACTTATATAAATAATAGATAGAGGACCTAGCCCCTGGACACAACCGGGGTTGGAATATATGGAGGCGGCGTTGAGCAGACCCTGTTACACCTTCTGGAGTGTGCGCTGTGTCCGAGTAGCTGCACCCAGGAAGACCTGATGACGACCGAGAGTAACGCCAACGACGTCGCGCACTTCTGGGCAGACAGGATCTGACCCTGTTGTTTCCGACACGATTATATATAGTACTTATATTAAGAGTATAATCATGTTATAAGTTTTTCTTATTGAATCAATTATTTTCTAAAAAATCAATACCACCACACTGGAGGACAGTGATACCTCCTTGATGATAAGCGATATTGCAATTTTCAAACATGCTTCAACAGATGAACCCGAGAAAAATATTTTTTATCAGAATATCACAGATTAAACCGTTTTCATTGATTAAACTTAGAAGACTAAACTTGCTCGTTTATGGAATTAATAGAATATTGATTATAAAACGTCAAACTAACCCAAAAAAGCAATCAGGAGGCAGAAGTTAACAACAAAAATTATGCTTTTTAAATTCGATGTTTGAAAAGAATGCTGCGCATTCCATATACCTACCACCTACCAACCAAATAAAACATACCAGCATGTATTACCTAAAGCAAGATTGCCCACACAACTTTTTTAATTTGAAAAACGGAATCATAAAAAATAACTGAAATAGGTATGCATCACCGAAGGTCTTTCGACAGCGTATATAAAAGAGGTTTCTTACACATTTTGTGCATGTTGTTGCCTGAAAGAAGATAGGCAGATATAATAAAGTCTATTAATTGCTTCTTTTATGTGACCATTTTTTATTTGTTAAAGAATAATGGTGCAGAAGACGTTCGACCATTTTTTATTTGTTAAAGAATAATGGTGCAGAAGACGTTCCAAAAGACCTGGACTCTGAAGTGTGGTCAACGCTAAAAATAATAAAAACGGCAACTTTTATGCATGTTTTGGTTTCAGGATCAAATGTTCTGAATCCCAAAGATCTGCCATTGATTATGAGTAATACATTATGTTATAACCGGAAAGCATAAGAGAGCTTAAAGCGGAGGCATCCTTCAGAAGCAGACTCAAGACCCACCTTTTTACTCAGAGAGGCAAAGAAGCGCTTTTGGAATGATCATTCGGTCATAAAAGAGCGCTATACAAATACTAATATAATAATAATAATAATAATAACCTCAATTCAACAGGAATACATCGATATTAAGCCTGTGATGGCGTCGTTCGTATGACATAATGTATGCATGCTAATTTATCAACAATGTAGGTCGGGACCACGCTGGTGATGCGAAGTGACGCGTCGTGTTCCCATATGCACCAACGTTTGATGCAAATCATTTATTCAATCAAATAAAATACCATACAACGCATTTCATAAAAAATAAACCATACAGCACGTACTTGAAATCGACGTTAAAAGGTGTTCAGAAGATATGATATTTACTTCCTTTTCCTCTATCACTACATCCGCTCAGTAGTAGTTCTTAATTGCTTTTGTATTCCCTATACTAAATGTAATCCATGTACATACTCTTATGTATTTGTAATTTGGTGCTCAGAAAAGAAGTCTTCATGGCTTTTAACACGTTCCACGCCACTTAGGTCATCGGTGACCTATGCTGTTGTTGAAAAGGGCGCCCTATAGGTTACCGGTGACCTACGTTTTTTTCGAACAAACAGTCCCTGTACGCCAGCGGTTACATTTCAATGGAATTTCAACATGGCGTTAAACGTGTTAAAATTTTGATCATTGAGTTACAGCAAATATATGCCACTAAAACAATACCAGATACCATTAAAGTTGCCAAATCGATTTCAAGAATCCATCGCATAATTTATTGTAATCGATGGCTAGAAAAAGATACAAATAATTTCAGGAGTTAAAAGGGGGCAGCTATGTAGTATGCAGTTATGTCATAATTTTCCTTTATTTGGAGGAAATTCAAATACCGTAAATAAAAAAGGAAATGTTCGAAAAAAAAAAATCTTTTTTTTACCACATCATCGTATATCATAACATATTCACTCCCCTAACTGGAACATATGACATTCACGAACTGCCGCCACAAAGCTGTCAACCGCCATAGTCTTCGCCTCATCCCAAGTCAGCTCCGCCTCCCGCAGAGTACATTTTATGAATAGTTCCCGAAGGCCTTCCAGGATGGCGCGAGCCCGGGGGCTTGAAGAAAAGGCAGCTATAGTTTATACTCTCCTGCGGCATAAAGACTAAGTACGTGTTCCAACCAGATCCACATACACCTCTTAAAGACTGTAGTATGGAAGGCTGCCTTATCCACTCTATCACCTCTTTATTCCTCATGAATTCAAACTATCGTATCCCTAGTATTATACGCAGGCATCTGCTCTCAAATTGCATTATACGGCTGCATTGGCTATTGGTGAGATGTCAAGATTTACAGCCGTAAAGCAGAATGAGGACGATACAGACCGTATATATAATGGAAATATACTGAACAAATAATCCAGAAAAAAAAACATTTCCGTTACTAATTTCTTCAAAAAACCTGACCCAACTAGGACCGTATTTTTTTACATCCAATGAATTCTGTGAAAATGACAATGGTGTTATGATAACATTAACATATGTTTTTTATATACTTCGTAATTTAACATTCACTTATGATAGGAGTATTCATAGAACCAACTAGCTAACAAAAAATATACTATTAAATATATTTGTGTATAATATATTCCGTAAAAATCGGATTATATTCCAATTGGGATGTTTAAAATACGCGGTGTTCAATTGTTTATAATGATTTTTGTTCTTTATTTTGAATTGTGTGGAATGTGAGATCAAAAAAAATCACAATTGCCGATGGCTCCTTAAAACAATAAAATGAGATAATTTCCGAACGAACGTTGTGCTAAATATAGACCAATTGTGTAAATAATAATATTGCGCGATTGTAAAACTGCACAGGCCAATAAACTGAGCGGCGGACGGAAATCGCAAATGGTAGTTGAGAGGTGTTGTAACATAATGCAATTTAATCCAGTTTGATGACTTAAACAATTGCATATGAATAATGTGCAATCATAAAGGTATAATTATTCATCGAATGAATTAAAATTAATAATCCAAAACGAAGCGATAAACGGGAAAAATCGAGTGAAAAAAAATCAAAACGTCAAAATTTATGTCAAGTTTATTGTTGAATATTTTAAAGAATTTCGAATGCAAATTAAAAATTTGATAATATGATGCAGATTGAATCATGCTTATTGAGTATTTAACGTTATATATTATGTTAGAGTGTATAAATTTATTTTTTCGGGATGTGATTATAGGTTATTGGGTGTCGTCCCGTTTGCGGTGGATTTTGTGGTTTTCGCGTAATATAATCAATGACTTACCAAATGAAATCTTTGCAGTGGGAGCAGAACGTGGGCTGCTTGAAGAATCTCGGCATGAACTTGTGGTCTTTGATGTTGTAAACATTCTTCTTCTTGAGGGCTCCTTTGCGGCCGCGGAGGCGCAGGCCGAGCCCTGCGGTGTACTCGCCGCCTCCGTCGTCACAGTTGTTCTCGTCGTCGGCCATGGCTCCGGGTATCCTTCTCGGGGCGAGGAACTGTTAATCTTTGTGTTACTCCCGCCCAATGTCGCGCACCAGCCGACGCACGGTGTGCACTCGGCCAAACGTCAAAACCGTCTGTTCGTCTCGCACCGTGTATTGTGGACCGAGTGTTTACTTCGCGCGGGACTAGCGCCACAGCGCATGCGTGCGCCAATGACATATCAAGACACAATAAAACTTTACCTACTTCTTCTTCTTCTATAACTTTTCCTTACTGGAGCATAAGGTCACCAAAAATTTTCACCGCTCAGTTATATTAATGGCACTATCCTTGCCTCATCTCATGATATCTTATCTCCAAAATTAGAGCTCGTGGGTTAAAATAGAATGCATCATGTTTTGTATTAGTTAAATTTTTTGAGAAATATACGGTTTTGTTACTCAGTAGTTGAAGATCATAATTATCCCAAAAAAGCTCATAACTATTGACGATTTGGTTTTAAAAAATATTTCGTCTTCAAGCACCATATAAAATACTTACGGGTATGTAATATATCATTTAAAACACTGTTTATCAAAAGTAGTAGATAGCTTTATTATTTCGTTTTTAAATGCGAAAAAAAATACCACAATTCAACGCTTATCTCATTAATTATTTAATTTTGTTTTTATTTTTTGTTATCTGATTCTGTTATAATCTTTATTTTCTCTTACTTGTTTCTGTTATAATCTTTATTATCTTTTAATTAAAAAGTCATAAAAATAATTAATAAACATAAAAATATTCAATGGTTCAAAATTCAAAATGTAGTTCTATTTTGTAGATTTTTTTTTCTAAAATTGATTAATTTATTTGAATTATTCATTATATCATCGATTATTTTTCAAAATTAATTTTCGTATTATATTCGTAATTATTATTCATTCATCTGTGAAAAATTTAATTATACATAAAAAAATAATTAATATATCTTTTATCTTTTGTTACATTCAAATTAAAATGTTGAAACTTTTATATTCTCTATAAATTATAATCATGAAAAATATATATATTGAACTTTCATATCAGCTTTAATAAATAACCAAATATTAAATAATTCATGTGATCTAAAATTTTATAAAAACACATAATCTC
This sequence comes from Glossosoma conforme, assembly GCA_022606575.1. Lineage (NCBI taxonomy): Eukaryota > Metazoa > Arthropoda > Insecta > Trichoptera > Glossosomatidae > Glossosoma > Glossosoma conforme. The sequence continues at coordinate 1,522,702 of JAGTXR010000010.1, read as the reverse complement.
TTACAACTAAATGTCTACCTACCGACTACAACACGGAGCGTTCGTATCACTGCTGTGCACATCAGGTATTTCTTTCTAATGCTGGCCACACCTAGAATCTCTTCTGTGATTGGACGGATTTTAAAAACAACTGTTTTTTCAATCCTCACTGGCATCTTCAAAAGCAACTGAAATTTCATAACGACATCTTCTCCGAGTGATGTGCTTCCTGTGAATTTATTCTTCTTGCCTGGCTGTCAAGTAAATACTACACTTGTATCATAAAATAACGGCTTGTACATTTCTCTTGTTTAAGCATCCACATATGCTATTATATAGGAAGTCGTGATTTCACAGTTGGTTGTAATGCAAGGCTTTATCTCAAAAATCGAATGTTCGTTTTACTACGCCCATCAAACTTATATATTCAAACTCTTTGATATTTTAGTATTCGCAAACAAGTATGTGAATGTTTATATTGCGATAAATTTTAGTTTATTCTCTGCCCATGTAGAGAAAAATCGTACTAATGTCTTAATGGAATGGTTTACAAGCCATACTTTTATGTTAAATTACTTCACAGTATCGTCGAAATTGTTGAATCAATATTTCTTTTATATATTTTTTATTAAATAGCTGTTTGAGTTTTAATGTTCTGGTGGATATCTAATCGACACTAGGAGAAAAGATACTCATGTCACCATCTATTATATTTTTGATGATCATTGAGCTTGTGTTGGATTAATAAAGTTAGTTTGATGCACTAAAATGAGGTGTTACCGTTGTCTTACATGCACCGATTATAAACTATGCCTTTGTGAATTTATAGTAATTTATCGTAGTTCCAAAAATGGCCTGCTTTTATGATGACTCAAATGTGAAAAATGTTTAACTGTCTTATCGACATAGTCCATTAATTCTGATGGTGTATTTATAAATCCTGGGCTTCGTTCAGTAATTTTATAATATTTATTATATACTGTAATTCAGTTAAGTGTATTAAATTTCAACAGTTATGATTTTATTCAACAAATGTACATATTTTGTCAAAAAATGCCTACTTTAGTTTTTCACTAAATAAATAAAAATCATTCTCCATTGCGAAAAAAATGTCAAAACGCCCAAATGAACATCGTTGAATTTACTTTGATTTTTTTTTTTTTAATATTAAGGACAGCAGGATTGCTGCAATCTAAAAATATGTATTGTTGTTTATTTTCTACAGAAATTAGGTGTTTCCAAGATGTCGGGCATCACAACACCTCATGCTCTGTCTCTGCTTGCTGAGTACGATGACCTCAACAGATGTAATCATATTCTCAGTGATGGAAAAGCAGAAGAATGTAAGAAACGTTTAAACACATTTGCCGACGGGTATGTCTTAATGGTAAACCTTTTCTTTACCATACCAAAGATCTTGAGTTCGATCCCCAATAAAGTACGTATTTCACTGTCATATTAACATCACAGTAAGAAGAAATAAGTATTTCACTGTCATAAATTTGTAATCGTTATTTGTAATACAAATACATTTTTGTGTACTAAAATATTCATTGGTTTTTTTATATGCAAAAAAGGTTGCAAAAGAGAGAGAGCTCACGGGATGATTTAGATTAATGTTTAAATTATAAATAAAATGGCTGATCATTGTTATTAGATTGTGTCGGGAGAAACTTTCGAAATGGTCACATTCATCAAGCTATAACTTCTGTAACATACTAATCAAAAGACTAATGGTAATTGCAGATTTTCTCAGCTTTCTGGAAATACACCAGCAGTCTCTGGAGCGACAGACGTCTGCCGAAACTGAGGCCAAGCGGCTACAGACTGAGGTGCAGACCATGGCCAAGCAGCACTCGGACTGGGAGGCCAAGTTTACACATGCGCGCCGACTGCTGGACGCCGAGAAGAAGCGGCGCATGCAGGCTGAGAGGGAACTAGCTACACTGGTAATGATCTCGCTTTCCAGACTAATCATTTCACTGCACCATCATGTATGTCTAAGAAGTAAAGCATTGCTTACCAAGTCTTCGGTTCAATTACTGACAAAAATATTTGTAAACTCTTTAACCTGTTAACGGAGGAATTTAATTTTGCTCATGTTAAAAAGAAAACTCGTAGCGAGTCCGTGCAACTCGATGCCTAGATGTACATGGTATATGATGAACAAACAAAATAAGCCGTAGCTTGTCACGCCCGTTAGAGTGTAATTTCAGAAGTGTCTTGATGGAACATATCGTCTTACCCGCTACAGTTGCTTTCTTAGAATGACGGAATATTACGACATACCCGGATAACAGGTTAACCTTTTGCCCGCGGCACAAAAATTAGCGAACATGTCCTGTACGCGGCTGGTTTTTCCGGGATTTTGTTGTCACGTTTTTAACTATAAATATAGGTTGTGATATTTTTTTAACTAATCAAATATGTTAATTGGCACCCAAAGTAATTTGTTCAATAATAAAATACAATATATTTATTGTATTTTCGGTTTAATTTAACAATAATAATTCTTCATACAACGGCGTGAAGTCGCCATTTTGCTAAACAAGGTCACGCTAAAGCGAGAAAACTGCGGCAACATCATGCAATGTTTATAATATTCAATTCTCGACACCTTTTTAATTTCACCCGCACTCGATGGTTTATTTACATTATCCCAAATTGTTAATTGATGATTATCATTAGTAACACGATTGCGCACATTGACAGTTCCAATAAAATATGTATATTGACAAACAAGCTTTATTTCATTTTCTACGAGGAGATAGTTGCTTCTCTCCGTCAGTATTGATGTTTCAGCCATTCGACGTGGTCAAAACATGTCGTCTACAAATATATTGTGGGATAAATTCTAAAAATTATTTTATTTATATCTGATATTCCTGATGACGAATCCAACTACTGACAAATTATCCTAATCCTTCCGATTAGATTTTCAATAATAATATAATGATATGTGCATAATATGCATATATCATTATATTATTATTGTGTTGTCGGACGTAAGAGACTACCGTGAACCTCGTACGATTTCTGACACCCGTGCGTTGTTCACGCTGCTTGATGCATGTTCCAGAAATAAATTATTTTAGCTTATATTGATTTTTTTTTGACGAATGCCATCTATTGCATTTGGTAAAATATACATTCAGTAATATTTTCAGCCAAGTTTTAAAATTATTACTCACTAGATGGCTCTTATATAGGGCTTGAAACTTCCATGACCGCTATGTGTGTCATACGCGCTGGTGGCATGTTCGTTTGAACACACATAGCGGTCATACGCGGTGAACAGATTAAATAACTCTGGTTGGTATAAAATTGATCTTCAGGTAAAGTGCCAATCACAAAGCTTATTTACTCGTAAACATAACCCATCCCATAAAGTTAAATGATTTTGGCATATTAACACTCCATATTTGCACTTTGCAATCCTTAAAATGATAAGTGTCATATGATCTACAGATGATCTAAAGATTTCTTCATAACCAATGTTAATATTCTTCCGTTTGTATTTACGTTAAAAATAATTTTAAAACCGTATGATTAAAAAAGACAATTAATATTTATATGCGCCCCAACTGTTTGTCTACTTTGACTTAAAACACTTATAAGTCATAAATTATAGTAAAATGTTTATATTTACTTATGTCAGAACAATTTTATCTAATAATAAACATGTACGAATTTTGCTACCATCTATGTGTTAATGTTTTGTCATCAGCGCTGCATAACATTAAATCTGATGTTTACTTTCAAACTCCTATTTTCCAAACTGACTTTAATATTTTTTATGTATCCACTGAAAACCAGCCGTTTACTAAAATACGAAGCTTGAACCTTTTCCACTTATCAAGCCAGACATTCAGGCCGAAACGATATTTTAGACAGCTCCTAACAAAATTGGCATAGGTAGTGTAATCACCGATTCCTAACCTGTCTTAGTATATTCTGGGAATAGTTATTTCGGATACGTCCAGTGAATCATCACAACATATTGGATAAATTATCATTTCTGAGAATAAAATATTTTAGTGAAAAGGGTTAATAATCTGCAGTTTTTCGTTTTCAATTATTAATGCATTTTTCAATACACTTTCAGGAAAAACAGATGACTATGGCCCGTGATTTGTTGTTCAACAACAATCATCTGGAGCTGAACAACGAGACCGTGGAGAAGCTCGCCTTCCTTAACAATAACTCCACCAGGCGCTCCGTGCAGCATCAGCACATTGATCACGGGCACAACAGGCTCAACACCATCACTGAAATGAACTCCACAGGTAGTAGATTTAAAAAAAAATCAATGACACCACAATCGAGTATTGGCCTCCATCTAAAATTGTGGTATTTGGGTTTAGCCGTAGGTGTAGGTAGCCACACATGGTTAAACCCAAAAGCCACAATATCAAATCTGGCCGTGAAAACCTAAGAAGTTGGCCTCCATCTCTTGTCATCTGCTGCAACAATCAATTTAGACACTTGTATAAATTGAGATAAAGATTAATTAAAGCATTATTTTTTAGGTCATCCTTACATCACGGACTTGATCTATCATTTTTCTTATTCCTCGTGGAAAAGACATGTTTTAAATAGAGAATTGTTGTCACTCAATTTCTTTATACTCTATGATGAATGATGACTATATGCTAGATTACTGGTAATAACAATAATTAATGGAACAAATATGTTAATTAAACAAAAAATATTGAAAAATCAATTCACAGTCCATATATAATTTAACCCTCCAGAGAGTAGAGGTTTTTTTGATAAAAAATTGACTTTTAAGCAATTAATTAAGTCCATTAACATATATATAAAAAAAACTAATGTGTTATTGACTAAATGTCTATCTTACCGTATGGTCACGCTCGTCCTTACTGGGTCGGATAAAATTTCATGTTTAAAATTTGATGATAAAAACAAGTGAAATGCCCATTTTGATGAAAATAATGTAACCAAAAGTAAAATAAATTGCATGGGTGTTCTGTAATTGTTTTCGTTGCTGGATAACTGGTAGACGCTTCTAAACCAAAATTGATAGTTACGATGTTCAGGTAGAAAACGGAACAAAGTAAAGGTAAGTACACAAGTACAACAGCAAGATAAAGAATGAGTTTTGTTTTGGTTAAATTTTAGGCAATCTCTTGTCGGATCAAAGCTACTCGAGGACTGAGGATGACCTGGACGAGTCTGAAGTCACCAGCCGACGCTCCTGGAGACGCTCCCGACCCTCGGGACCTTCGTCTCCGCCCCACAGCGAGCAGCCTCCTCCACTCAAGAAGAGGCGATCATCAGCTAATCTGAACAAGGTACCAATTGATGACATATTCGGATGATACTTCCACTATCTTCAAGTTACTAACACTCCACCATAATCGTGTAGATGCATATCAAACGCCATCAAGCCCACATTTGATTTTTTTTTTGTACGTTTATCTAAAATACAACAAGTTGATTATTTAATTTGAAGTAAATTATGAATATTTAATGAAATATTTTTTGCAGACTGGCCATTAACTCTTGTGAACCACATATACAGAGATTGCTAATATTGATTTATAAATTATTTAGATCATTTTTCTATTCCATTAAATAATTTAAAACTTACTTATTACAAACCATTTTTAAAATATTTTAAAATTAAAATAATTTATTTTATAATTTTAAAGAGTATTGAAACTGACCTGAACATACAAGACCTACACTACGCCATGAACATTATATTGGTAGATTAAACTTGTATTATAAATAATGCATTAATATAATTAGTTCAAAACATCTTTTTGTTGACTCTTATTTGAAATATTTTAATAAAACTTTAACATATTTGATATTTATTTCAATATTATAGAATACAATAAAAGCGTTTAAATATCAGTAAAATATTGAATAAAAATCAGTGGACTTGATAATGATATTTGATAAAAATCAAAATAAATGTTAATGGAAAAATTTCATTACCGGGTGAATGATGCATTGTAGATTGTAAGAATATTTTTTTAAATTGTTTTGTTGGCATCACTGTAAAACATTAATCTTAATTTATTTATATTTAAAAGTTGTCCAAATCATGTTGTAGTTCGGTAAAGTGTTTACAGTGAATCATTGAATTTCAATGAACATTAAACTATTGTTGCATTTTACTAGAAAACTAATTTTGTAATGCACTATTATTATGGATGTTTACCTTTCTGGTCATGTTTTGAGATTACGAGAAGAACACAATTGCGATGAGTCTAGATAATTTTAGGGTATAAAGGAACTCGCTCTCTCTTAAATATAAAGGAAATGGGAGGGATAGCATGTAATTAGGTACAAAACAAAGAACTTTATCTTATACAGTATAAAGAGTGACTAAGCCGAGAAGTTTATTGGCATGAGCAGTCAGGATTATTACGTGAGTATTGAAGGTAAAGTGTAAATCATAAGTGATTGCTATATTCTTTATGCAGTTATAATTGTAGAGGATTGGGTTTTGTAAATGGTGGAAGGTGATTATATTACAATTGTTATAACTAAAACTTAAATTGTTCGTAAAAGCCCAACTCAATATAACATTTAGATCCTGTTGTAGACCACAGATGTCATCGATGGATGAGACAGAAGAGAAGATTTTAAGGTTTTCGACGAATAGTAAACAGGACGAATGGGTAATGGAGTTGACAATGTTGTTGAAAAAGATAAGGAATATTAGTGACCTAGAACGGATCCTTGGGGGGAACTCCAGAATAGGCAAGGAATGGAAGGGACATGAAGGAATTGTAGGCCAAGAGATTGGTAACTGTGGAGTTACTAGTGCGAAAGCCGTGTTAGAGATATGGCAGTCAATCTGTTTTGACGGAGAACGGTAGATAATTATTTCGAATATTTTTGCCAGAGAGGATAGAAAGGCAGTTGCTGATATCATCGAGGGACCCATTTTTGTGCACCAGTCTTACTCTTGTTGTCCCTATTTTAAAGATATACCCTTGTTATCCTCTATTTTAAATAAATATGCATACATTATCATGTGCATCAATCTTATAATCATCTTTATTGCTTGAATTCCATTGCACTACTTATGAATCATTCCTGGTGGTATTTTTGTATCTATGTAGATTTTATTACCTAAGTCTTGTATTTCACCATCGCTTGCATGGCTTGTGTACTAATTAACTGCTTTCCTTCCATCGACTATGAAGAAGGATTCTAACAGCAACTGTGTTGTTGACGGCGGCAAGGTGATAGCCACAACCACACTCATCCTGGACTGCTACCCGAGAGGATGCTCCAAAACTGACCGGATCACGGCATCATCCGTACTTGAGGTGACAAAAATGAATGTTTCATTTGATTTGTATTTATTTTGTATATCTTCTATCGAGACATCAATAATGAGGATTGTGAACTCTTTATGACAACACCTGACACACATTTCCTTATATTATTTTCACTACTTAATTTTATCCGTCCAATTCCTAGGCGATTTACAATGTTGCCAGTTATCACAAATTCTCTCCATATTATTTATCCTTTTTTTTAAATTATATGGCCCAAAAACTGTACAAAGCGTCGAAAATGTATAATTGAAATTCTCTTCAAAACATTTAATTCCTCAATAATTAATTAATTTGTGCGCTTAGGTTAATATAAATAGAGAAGATACAGCTCGAAGCCTTGAAAAAAAGATATTTCTTACTGTAATTACTTTTTTTTCAATTTAACACGGTTTTGCATTCTGAGATCATCATTTTATCATATCAAATTGGCAGAAAAAGAATTTAAGAGTTTAATATTTAAGATATTGCAGAATTAACATTGGATACTGTTCCTGATTAACACGTTTAACGCCACGTAATGTTTTTAATGAATTCGACTCGGAGGCCATATAGGTCACATTCAATGCTAAAATTCCATTGAAATGTAACCGTTGGCGTACAGGGACTGTGTGTTCGAAGAAAAAAAAACGCAGGTCACTGTTGACTTACGTGGCGCCCTTTTCAAGAACAGCGTAGGTCACCGGTGACCTACGTGGCGTGAAACGTGTTAAGAAAATATTCTAGAGAGTATTTTTTTATTAAAATATAATGTAAAAATCAAGGTATTTCCACTGATTGGAACCTATTTACCATCTTTATATGAACAGTAAACTTCTTTTTTGTGTGTTTGTTGTTAGCAATAAGACAATTTGGTGTATTCTAATTGACAAGCATACGTATCTGGATGATAAATATTTAATATAAAGTGCACTGTGTCATCTATCACTGGTCTGGTACTAAACTGCTGTTCACTAAAATACCCAAATCAGCGGTAAAATTAAACACGTAATTTTTTTTACAACTTTTATTTATATTTTTAGGGTTTTACAAAAAAGGAGGACAGTGTCACAAGCACTGATGAAGAGGTGATAGAGCCAAAGACGGAACCCTTTACCCCGGTGTCCTCCAAGAACATGAATATCAAGGTGGAGGCCAACAACGGGCACTACACCACCAATGTCAAACACTTCAGTACGCCATCTATTAAATCAGGTAACCTTCCTCAAATGCTCACACACCCGGAATGGGGGAGTTTAGTGATCTGTTGTTTGCTGTGAAGGGATTGTTATGCGTGTTAAGAGGAGATCAATGGAAATACACGGACATTCCGAACATAGAAAGAAAAGAAATAAAAACACGGGTATAATGTCACAGGGAATTTAATGTCAGTAAGTAAGCTTAATATTTAAGCATTTTTAAGAGTTGAAAGGACAGAATATTTACATTAGATTTGAGTTGAATGATTAACGAGATTCTATTTATTAGGAAGTTCTAGAAGTGATTTTTAAAATAATGAAAGGTTACTAGTATGTAGTTGTAACTTGGTCGGTTCGTAGAGCAGGCACGTAACACAGGGCGTCTCCGGCGAAGACTTAGAGCTGTTGATAGTAATGGAGGTCAAGAGAGAAGAGGTCTGGTCCGTATAGTCGTCTGCTTATATAGAGCCTGCTCAACTCCAACCTTGAGAGATGCAATAGTATTTGAAGTGAAGTCTGGTGACAGCGATTCTGATGACATCTATGGGATATACGAGCTATAGCACTTTGATTAATTTAATATATACATCCGAAAGGTCTTGCAAAAAAATATGACTCAAAAAAAATATTTTAAAAAATTTGATGATCTTCTACACCATATGACTTTTAAAGTATTTTTGTTTAAGTTTCAGAAGACAAGTTAAGCACTCCATGGAACTCTGCTACGCCCATGGGGGGGAGCCCGCGGGGGGCGCCGCGACTTCGTCAGCACACCTTCGTCAGAAAAACTATTTTGAGGCCAGAGTCTTGCACCACCTGTGCCACCAAGTACGTTGCAAACCTATTATGATCATGCCAACAGACTCGTCAACCTTACATTCGCCTGCGGGTATATAGCTCAGTGGTTAAAGCATTTGCTTGATAAGCCGAAAGTAGTGGTTTCGATCCCCGACAGATTAAAAAAAAAATGTTTTCTAAGCTCTATAAATACAGTCAGTTGGTGTGAATTTGATCCTTCATCCATAAAATTCATGCCAGTCATAGCTTATTAATCAAAATTAGGTGGTAGATGAAAGTCGTCCAGTGAAGACCACCCATTCATAGTAATTTCCTGTATAATTAGGATGATGCGTGAATGTTGGGCTGTAGTATATGACGTTGGTGGATCAACACTCCATATGCAGTGCTTAGCCATGTGTAGAATTGTTAGTGTCATAGAATCCACAGATGAAACTTCAGAATCACTATCATCATCTGTTGGTATTCTACTGTATGTGTTTACATAAAAAAAAAACCTACATCAGCCAAAACAGTTTTGAAGCTATATGTTGACTTCTGCAAAGCTAACTTGAAACAAACTATTCTGTCATACTGTTTGAATTTCTACAAAATTTAAATAAATCAAAAAGATTCCTTACAACCCTCTCATGACCCAAACTTGATAATCTTTTTGAACAAATTTTAAATAAAAATCTATATACGAGGCATTGTGGCTTTTCAGTTGAGCCGTGTGTGGGAAATTTCTTCCGACCAATATTTTGACTGCCATTGCAGGGTCATCATCAGGGTTGAGTAACCCATCAAAGACACAAGTCTGCTGTTTCCACCTTAGGAACAGGGAAGCTAACAGAAAGCTTCGTGTCACGTGGGAAGGTAGAGTACTGGAACATAGCGACCATCCAAAATACCTCGGAGTCACTCTAGATCGCACCCTCACCTTCAGGCGTCATTGCAGCAACACCAAACAGAAAGTTGCAACAAGGAACAACCTCATCCGCAAACTGACCAACACTCACTGGGGAGCCCAACCACCCCTTCTTCGTACCTCAGCTTTAGCACTTTGTTTCTCAGCCGGAGAATATGCGGCACCAGTGTGGGGTCGATCAGCCCACTGTAATCAAGTGGATACTGCCCTGAATGATGCATGTAGAGTCGTCACAGGCTGCCTCAAACCAACACCCATTTCTAAACTATACCCCTTGGCTGGTATCGCACCACCGAACATAAGACGCAAAGTCATATGCGCCGAAGAAATGCGTAAGGCAATCAACCAACCGTCCCACTGCTTGTATAATCAGATACCCCCAACACCAAGATTGAAGTCTCGAAGCAGCTTTCTGAAATCCACACAACCTCTCACATCCGGCCCTGAAAATGAGAGACTCCAACTCTGGCAACAAATCGCACCAGAGGATTTCATTACTCCAAAGGAAGGCCTCCCAACTGGCAAGAGCCTTGACTGGCCGACCTGGAAATCCCTAAACAGATTAAGAACCGGAGTTGGTAGAACAAAGGACAACCTCGAGCGGTGGGGAATGCTTCGGCAGGGAGAGACACTATTGTGCGACTGTGGAGACCTGCAGACCGCCTCACACCTAAGATGCTGCTCCATGTGCCCAACAAGTTGCACATCTCAGGACCTAATGCTGGGCAACACACGAGCTATCGATGTTGCCAGATATTGGGAAAAAATAATTTGACGTCGCTGACACGAAGAAGAGAAGAGATCAGGGTTGAGGCAATTTTAAACACACAAAAATTAAAAAATAACAAAATCGTCAATCCTGAAGATGATTCCTGCAATGGCAATAGAAATATTGGTCAGAAGAAATTCACCACACACAGCTCAATATCTCATATATGATACAAATACACATTTCCCGTGTGGCATTTAGCCTCGCATAATTTAATTGCAACAATTTTTGTATTTCTCTCTTCAGGATTAGATTTGCAAAGCACGTTGTTAAGTGCAGTGATTGCAGGGCTATCTGCCACAACGAATGTCGTCATGCCCTGCCACTGCCCTGTGTTCCCGGTAAGGACACGCCCAGACACGGACCCATGGTAAATAACAAACTAATTCTACTCTAAAACTATAATCCATTAATTTCTGATCATTATATGTATATATATACAGAAAAATATTGCCTAATGGTGATAACGACATATGACTCTTGGTACATTGAGGATGACCTAGCGCTCCATCTGGAGTGATAAAGATCATAAAGCTTTACTGCTTTAGTAATTTACTTTAGATAAGTTATTAAAGATCATTCTTCCACTTATATATTTACTCCATAAGTCGAGCACATCGCTATCAATAATGTTAACCAAATCTATTGCAAAAAAAATGTATTTTCAAATCAAAATATCTTTATATTAAATTAATATCGCACCAAAAAATACATTGCAACCTTCTTTTGAAGAAAAAATGGACACTATTTAGTATTATTAAAAATGTTTTTTTTTTATTAATTTCAATATTACAAAATATCTAATGGTCTCTATTTACTATTGTATGGACTTTGATATATGTGCCTACGATTATGAAACTGGCCTATGTTGTGTTTCTTTTGTTTAAGATTTTTAAAGGTTTGTGTATTTATGTCTGTAGAAAACCTATGAAAGTGACCATGTGCCATAAATTCTATATTTACATTTTTTTTTAATATTTTGGATGAAGATTATATTAATTTACAACAATGTTAACTGAAATAAATGAATAACTCCTTCCTTTTAATTTCTTGATTTACGCCACTTTCATAATTATGGTCACATATATAATCACATATAATGATTCCTTCCAGGCTTTGAAATGCGTTATCTTTTTCTATTTTTTCAGGGTAAAATTTCTGACTACACTCCGAATATAGCTCCAATGGTTCCTGCTCTGATCATCCACTGTATCAATGAAGTGGAAGCTCGTGGACTCACCGAGGTCGGACTGTACCGAGTCTCTGGATCTGAAAAGGAGGTCAAGGATTTAAAGGTACACCAAAAACTTGTACCGCTATCCTCATACACTTATTTCTCTATCTTTTCTAACTATAAGAATATAAGACCTTGATGGTTTATTATAGTAAAAAATGTTATATATTAAACAGTTTTTCTCAATAACCCATTCACTTCGTATGACGTCTTTAGCATTCATGAGTTTTACGTGGAATTTAGTCTCATATTACAGCTTTATTCTACTCTTCTAATGTTTAAAATTAACTTACTGTATAACTGAATATAAAATATATTGGAATCCAGTCAAAAGTATAAGCAATATCTGATATATTGCTTACTAGAAAATATATTACAATCTATAATTATTGCCCAAAAATCGTTTATCCACCAAAAAGGTGTTCAAAATATTAAAGTTGTAAGTTTAAAAAAAAATTTTTTTTTGCAAAAAATTCATATTTTTTTGTCAAAAAAAATCCTCAGCCCGGCCGGGTACCGGGTACCTATGGAAATTATTTACGACCACTTGTTTGGTGATCTCTGCTCTACAGTCGTAGAATTTGTATCGTAATGAAGCAAAAAGAACTTACTTTCCTTGAATTATAATTAGGTTTTTTTTTTTTAATTTCGATTTGAATATTTTTTTGTATCTTTTATAACCTGCAAATGTTCTTTTCAGGAACGCTTTATGAAAGGGAAGGGCGCTCCTTTGCTGACCAATATTGACATTCACGTCATCTGCAGCTGCATTAAGGACTTCCTGCGTTCCATCAAAGAGCCGTTGGTGACATTCTCACTGTGGGCAGGTAAGAATTTATTTTATTTACCATTCTTACACACCGTTATCATATTTTTTATGACAGTGCTGTAGGAAAAGCCAGGGATGATCAAGGCCGCCAACAAGAAACTCTATTTCGCCCAACTCCATCACATGAATAATCCAGCAGAAAAAATCTGATCTAGTAATTTAATTTAAGACTTGTTACACCAAGAGTCTAGCAATTCTTACTCCATAGAAGTGCCTTTTGTTTCTCATAAGGCTGATTAAGTTTTATAATTTCCTCTTCTCTGGCTTTTAAATAGAGGACTTCGAATATAGCCTTGAAAAATTTTGAGCCTATAACTAATTATTTTAGCAATAAAAAAATGTTTCAGTTGAACTGTCAAATGTGGTTGGCCCTGTTAAGTAAGTTGAATGCAACACTCATCCTGCATCATATTTTACTTTCCAAATGCTTTCATGTCTGGATTAATTATTATATATTTAATTGATAAAATATATCAATGATCCTGTGACGCTTATGAATCCTTCAAATCAAACTTTGTAAATACATTCAATTGAAATAAGACATTGTAACCGTCACAGGGATCATCTCAAGTACAGCCACCCAGACATTAGAGCAAAGTAATCACAGTCATATGCATTGATTCTACAGTCCATTTTTTTTTTAAGATTTTATATCGGCAGCAGAGCAAACAGAAGACAGTGATGCGAATCTCTACCAAGCCATCAGTGAACTCCCACAGCCAAACAGGGACACTCTGGCCTTTATGATGCTTCACTTGCAAAGGTAAAAAACACTTATTAATTACCTAGTACATATAACTGGGCAAACTTCTTTTAATTAGTTGCCCAAACGAAACCAGGTTTATCCATTGTTTCTATCAACACCCACAACCTAAATGGTGTCGGTCGATATTGAATAAAAAAGACAACCACTGAAATTTTTGTATTTGACTTATCAATGCTTACAATGTGTGAAAGAGACTACTTTTTGTATTGAAATTGATTGGTAAGACTGCAAAAGTAATTGAACAAAGATAAATTGTAAACCTCAAAATTTTAACACATTTTTAGTGGATTTGTTTATCAATTTTAAGCCTATAAGTAAAGATTGCAATATTGTCTCGACTTACTAAATGTATCAGTTGTCCGTCGCCTAAAGTTTTAACTCAAAAGCCAAAACAAACAAGATTATATAACATATATACCTGTATATATATACATTTATACTTCCAGGGTTGCCGAATGCGTGGAATGTAAGATGCCCATAGAGAACCTGGCTACAGTGTTAGCGCCGACCATAGTCGGATATTCCGGAAGCGATCTTCCCAGCAACATTCTTGCAGAGACCATGAAGCAAGTTAAGGTCTGAACTACAATAATATTAAAGATCATACTCTAACATAGCTTAGAACTTACATAATTACAGATCATTTATATTTCTCTACCTATAATGTGATGTGTATATTAATTTTTTAACATCATGAATGTAGTATTGTGAGGTCAATCAATTATCTAGTTATCTTGAAATTGGACATTTTTGAGTTATTTTGTTGCTATTTCTCTTTGAAGCTATCATAAAATAACAATAGTAAAGTAACTTTATCATATTTTCTGAACAGTTTGAAAATTTCATTACTTTTGGCAGAAATAAAAGATTTATTGGAGTATACTTACATGTTTAATGGTCTTATGAAATCTCCCTTATTATGTTTAAAAAAAAAAAATTAGCATTATGCTTCATAATTAACCACTTCTGCGGTCAACCTCTTGGAGAAAAGTGGGTCAAAAAAAGCCAGAAAGATCAAATTACGACACGTGTCACTCAACGCTCGCATTCTCTAGACTGGTGGAGGAATGACCCGAGCTGGATTCGGACAAATCACTATAAAAAGTTTGCCCGAATCTAGTTCGGGCAAATCACTGTGTCAACAAAATACCTACCCGAATTGTATTCGGGCAAATCACACAAGGGTTAACAAGGTGTTAAAAGGGAAAGACTAACCTCTTTTAGGACAGTGTAGTCATAGAACACGAGTAAGGATGTTTATATAGTGTTAAGTGTTACTTTGTGGTTTGTCATATTAAAGAAAGAATCGATTTTATGTTTGTCCTGATGAAGGAAGCACCGAAAATGGTTAATAAAAATGAAGTCACCAGTTTTATGAAGTGTATTATTTCATTTTCCGCAGCATTTACACCAAATTTATAAGAAATTTGCAGCCAAGATGGATAGAGCATTGTTGGAATACACATTTATTGTTTACGCCAAGCAAATTCCAAGCTGTGGAGATGTAATGTGTGTATGTTTGTTTTATGTAAATGCACCTTTGTTTAACCCTTTAGATGCGAGGTGCGTATATATCCGCACCAACTTGCACTGCTCTAAGTGCGAGGTGCGGATTTATCCCACGCCCTGAAAAAAACACGTCGCTTAAGTGCGAGATGCGGATTTATCCGAAAACTATATTCAATATAATTTTGTTTTGTATTAAGACATTCCTTCGTCCAATTTTTTTTTACGATATGTATTGAGTTTAGGGTCATTTTACACATTTTCAAATTTTCCCTTTTTTTTTTAAATAATAATGAATATAAATGCAGCACTGACCAATCAAAACACATAAAAAAAATTGTCTTCAAATATTCAATTTTATTTTTCATTGACTAATTGACTTATTTTGTGACTTTTTATGAAATCTTATTTCGCACGTAAAGGGTTAATGCATAAATAATATATGCATTGTGATTTATAGGTTTTGGAACGCTTGCTGGACATCTCTTCAGATTACTGGGCCCGCTTTGCCGCAGTGACGTACTCGGACGGATCCAGTGCCATGGCCACTCCTCCGCTCATGAGGACGCCCTCGCAGCGCCCGCGCCTCTTCACCGCCCCGCAGCTGCAGCCGCCCACCCCCACCAGCTCTCACAGCCAAGCCTCTTCCAAGAGGGGATTCTTTTACAAGCCCACCGGATATGGGTAACATACTTATATATTTCCTCCTATATTCAGATTGATAGCCTCCATCCGGGAACCACTGGTTTAACCATTTTAATGCCATTAATTTTTACTCGAGTATACCTGAAAATGACAATGTTTTTTTTTGTTTTTGGTGTCATTTACCCTTATTACAAAAAATTAATGTATCTCTTCCAAAATTTTGCGAAATTTAAAAATTATTTTGGTGTATTCTTAAAAAAAAAACATATATATGGATAAAAACAATACAAAAAATATTACGGAAGTATATATTGTGTCTTTCTTACAACGGGCAAAAATGAAGTTGCTCCACAGCGCTGTAATTCTTGCTGCTGCACACGATGCAATGCCATAAATGAAGTTGCTCCACAGCGCTGTAATCCTTGCTGCTGCACACGATGCAATGCCATAAATGAAGTTGCTCCACAGCGCTGTAATCCTTGCTGCTGCACACGATGCAATGCCATAAATGAAGTTGCTCCACAGCGCTGTAATCCTTGCTGCTGCACACGATGCAATGCCATAAATGAAGTTGCTCCACAGCGCTGTAATCCTTGCTGCTGCACACGATGCAATGCCATAAATGAAGTTGCTCCACAGCGCTGTAATCCTTGCTGCTGCACACGATGCAATGCCATAAATGAAGTTGCTCCACAGCGCTGTAATCCTTGCTGCTGCACACGATGCAATGCCATAAATGAAGTTGCTCCACAGCGCTGTAATCCTTGCTGCTGCACACGATGCAATGCCATAAATGAAGTTGCTCCACAGCGCTGTAATCCTTGCTGCTGCACACGATGCAATGCCATAAATGAAGTTGCTCCACAGCGCTGTAATCCTTGCTGCTGCACACGATGCAATGCCATAAATGAAGTTGCTCCACAGCGCTGTAATCCTTGCTGCTGCACACGATGCAATGCCATAAATGAAGTTGCTCCACAGCGCTGTAATCCTTGCTGCTGCACACGATGCAATGCCATAAATGAAGTTGCTCCACAGCGCTGTAATCCTTGCTGCTGCACACGATGCAATGCCATAAATGAAGTTGCTCCACAGCGCTGTAATCCTTGCTGCTGCACACGATGCAATGCCATAAATTAAACCCTATTACTTTCATTACAATTTGCAAAATTATCACTTTCAGTCAAACCATTTTCTTAATATTATTATTTCGGCTTCCGCCGATATTTTTTCTGAATGATTTGACTCGTTTAAGGATTTTTATGTATAGTATATGTATATTTAATTGCTTATAATATTGTAATATAGTCAATGATCTATAAAAGTAGATTAGAATATTGAAATAATAAAATAATATTCTAATAAATAATTAAAAATATCCATATGATAATGTCACCTTGAGACAATATCAAGAAGGTAAAAATTATTCATCAAGTAACACAGGTAAATAATTTATTGCAATGTGCGCGACGTACTTACAAGAAGTTATTCTCATCCATTCGATCTATAGTTTCGGTTCGAGACCCGAGTGGTACTTACTAAAAATAAATAGACTGTCGGAAATAATAATATTAAGCTTGTGAATAAATGCATTCTGATTGAATAATAAAAAAAAATTAAATATACATACTTTGAATATATACTATAGCGACATCTGTCATACGACGATAACTTATATAGAAGATCAGAGACGAGACATCTCAGGAGGAAGAAATTGGCCGGTGGCCGAGCGGTATAATTACCTGGGCAAAATGGTTGGTTTCCAAAGGTCCGCGGTTCGCATACCGCTTCCGCCGATATTTTTTCTGAATGATTTGACTCGTTTAAGGATTTTTATGTATAGTATATGTATATTTAATTGCTTATAATATTGTAATATAGTCAATGATCTATAAAAGTCGATTAGAATATTAAAATAATAAAATAATATTCTAATAAATAATTAAAATTATCCATAAAACCATTTTCGTAAAAAAATCTTGATCCTTTTTATATTGTATTTAGTAATAATACAGGGAGCGGCCAAAAAAGCTGTCGGTTCTAAATCAAAACAACGACGAAAACTGTCAGTTTTTTTGCTGCTCCCTGTATAAAAATTTAAACTGTATGTAACGCATAGAAAGTTTAAAAAAATGGTATGTGTGCAAGCAACCTTCCCTACTGTAGCTAAACAGCTACTGCTATTATGAGCGCTATCACACTCGTCGGCACTAAATGGTTAAAATTTATGCCTATTATCTGTATATAATATAAAATAGAGGGTTTTTTATACCTACAGTAGAGTTGTGTAATAATTGTTTAAATAAACAGTTTGAGTAGATAAGTAATAGTATTAAATAAGTGCCACTATTGAATATGACCTGTTTAGAATTTGAGGCATTTAGCCATTACAATAAGAAAACAGAATACAATATAAATACTATATATTATTGTTTCTTTGTCAACAGCACTACACCTCGAGGAGAACAAAAATTTTATGGATCAGCAAATTTTGATAAACATCTAGATTAGTGACGTTTTCATGGTTTGTTCACACTTATTTAACAGGTAGATGAGTCCTTAAAACCTTAAATTTTGTATTAAGTATATAGATTGTAAATAGAAAATATCTTTGTAATATTAGTTTTTTTGCTTTTTTTTTGTCAAAAGAGTGATATGTGGTCGCATTGCATTGATTGTAAAATGAAAAAAACTACTTTATAGTATTGATGTATGAGGGGAATCTTTTATATTCACGGAACGGGGAGTATGAAGTGGACACACATGCTGACTGAATGAAAACAATGCGTATCCCGACAAAATAAAACAGCTTTCCAAATCCATCGATACGCCAGCTCCGCGCGCCTTAGAATTCTTTATATTGACATGTATCGATGCAACAAGATGCTATCTTTTCCCGTGGTTTTAAGTATGTGAAACTTTTTTTTACAATTATTTAGACATTTTTCACAGAAAATAAACACATTTTTTTTGGGAAACCCTAGTATGCAGTAATGATTTGATTAGTCCCAAAAATCCTCTTTTTCTGTACTCGGATCAGTGCTGTAGAAAAGTTATATTGTTTTATTTTAATTAAACTTATGCTTAAATAATCTATGTGTTTGTATGTCTTTTTTGGTCAAATCGTATTTCATGTGACAACACATCTTTTTTCAATGTAAATTTGACCTTAAAAATATATTTATTATGATTCTTATGTACATATGTGTGCTTATATATATAATAATGGCAATTTGATGGAAGTTATTGTTAAAATTTACCTTTTTTTGTATTGGACTCAAAATATATTGTAAAATAATATAATTATCGTGTATTTTCTCATATTTACTCTTTAAAATAACACTTCTATTATTCTTAATTATTAAGTTTTTATTAACTTTTGTACCTACACTCAATAAAGAAATTAACAATTACATTGCGTTTTACGTTTATTACATTTTGTGTATATTGTAAGAAAAAAAATATTACAAAAATCACCAAATTACAGCTAATGAAGAATATTCATCTGGCCTGTCCAAATACTTTGTCTTTCTTATAAGTTTACCAGGGGTTAAACATTTTTCACTCTCCTATGTCCTTTCGAACCTCCTCTCTAAGCTTGGTTACCACTGGAATACTGAGCTCATTTTTTTTATCCTTGTGTATCCTATTTCCTGTTAATTCAGTTTTCCCATCACCTGCCTCAGCATTTGATTACACAACGCTGCATAAGGATTCATCTCGACCATCTGAAATAATGTATTTGTGTTTTTATTCTTATTTTAAAACAGTATAAAAACAAATTTTTTGCTTACATATCTGGTTACAAATATGGTTAAATATACTTGAAAGGACATAGAAGACGAACCAATTAAACAATTCCAACCTTAATGTGAACGTCAAGTCCACAGGAAGGCCAAAACCATCTGCTTTTCTTGAATCCCTGATCATGTGTTAGGGTCTTGTCGTCCTTCCAATTGTAATAAATAATTAATTGATTAATTATTTAAATTACCTGTTGCTTTGCAAAGCTGCTCCCAAGCGTGGCTGCTTGCTTAAAGTCTTCCATAGCTTCTTCATCTCTTCCATCCCTTCGATATATGATTCCTCTTTGGCAGAGAGCTAGACGACCTGTTTTGCCTTTACTGCCACTTATTTTTATGGCCCGTGATAAATCAGGTAATCCAGCTAAAACAATATTAGTATACAAGAGATATAATAAACAGTAATAAAGGAACATAAATTAAAAATAATATTACTGGGTAGAGATTATCTTATATAACTTCTTTCATCAATAAATGTGAAAATATCTTAAATTTAAGAAAAAATGGAGAAATGTCATCCCCCGATGTATGCTCTGAATTTTTAAGTGTATCGATTGTTAAATATTGATACGGATCTTTATTGATTTATAAATACAGGGAGTGGCAAAAAAACTGATGGTTTTCATCATTGTTTTAATTTAAAACCCTCAGATATTTTTGCCGCTTCCTGTACTAAAATTCTGTAATATATTCTAAAAATCTACCTAAAATATTTTAAAAAAATAATAAAATAAGGAAGAATATTTCTTTCCTCAGTAACGTTTTAATGTAGTGTAAAATGAACACATGCTTTGTACAATCAAGACTATGATATAACTGACAAATTATTTTAGTTATATATATATACTTGTGTGTTTTTTTAGATAAATAATATAAAAAAAAATTAAGTTCATGATCATAAAAAGATTTATAACAATATATAGTATTCATGACTTTAACCCTTTCGCATCGGTAGCCAATATATGCCATCTAAGATTCCCCTACCATTGACATCGGTAGGCGTGATATATCGTTTTTCTACTTTCTTAGAATAGTTTTTTATGCATCATCTGATAGCTAAAGGATACGAGAACCAATGTGCTATATGAAAATAGACCAAATAATTCCATTTATGCTTCAAATACTAGTTTTATAACTGACAGATTAATTTGTATTCCACCGAGCCGTATTGAAAGGGTTATCAAGTAGTGTTTTTAATGCATTTATAGTATGAATTATAAGATTATGATCACTTACCAGTGGGGTTCCCCTGCAATCGATACACTTGAGCTCTGTTATTATAAGTGGAGCTTCTCTCAGGAAGAATATTTAACATTTTCTCAAAAATTTGCAGCGATTCTTCATACTGCCCGTTCTCTGCCATTTTGATCGCCTTCACTTCAAGCTCATTGATTTCTATATTTGTATTTGAGTCAAGTAATTCTTCATCTAAAATTGTTTGCAAATTTCAATAATTTTATAAAAAATGATTTTTATAATTCTTAATAAACTTATATTTCAGTGAACGAGAAAAATGAATTACCGTAATCTTTCTAATACACTGTATATAGTATGTGATAATAAATATTCAACATAAACTATACAAATTTAAAAAATCCATTTCATAAAGCTATTCAAAGATTATTTAATGAATAAGTTATAATAAAGGAACTTATATTATTTTCAAATTTTGAGATAACATCTAGTGCAAGGGTGTCAAACTAAAAATTAAAGTGGGCCAAATTTTTAAGGTATAATCTCATTCGGGCTGCAATAAAATAAAATCACTCAATTTCAAAGTACAGGATGGAGCAATAACTTCGTAACATTTAAATCTGAACCTTTTCAGAACAGATAATTTCCAAGGATTTAATCAATGAAAGGGTTTGAATTATTATAATAATCTTTGAACTGCCATGAAAAATAACTCGCACACAATACTTTTTCACTTTCTGATGAAAATTAATGAAATACTGACTTGTTTTTCAAACCAAGATTCAATTTTTTAAATTTTTCATTCCTTATCCCTCGTAAATATTTTGATTTATGTTGTACATTATGGCGGTCATTTACAATATATTAAATTAGTTTTTAAATAATAGTTTTTTGGCATATCAAAAATATTATGATGTTGTTAATTTTGATAAAAAATGTTCGCTACTAGTCGAAGCAAAGCAGAAGTTATTGTTTTCGGCCCACGGGCTTCGGCCAGTTTGGCACCCTTGTTCTAGTGGTTATAGCCCTGTACTTCAATTGAATAGTGATAATATTTGTATTTTTTAAATCCAGAAAATAGTATAATAAATTAAATATATATTATTATAAAAAACGTCTAACCTTGAACTGCAGTATCCTCATCTTCAAATATTCCTTCACCAAGAGGAAGGTTTGGATTGAAAATACTATTAAGAACAGCTCTATCTCGTTCACTCAGTTCTTCATTTGACGACATTTTTTTTAAAGAATAAAAATACAAATATGCTGTTTTATTAAATAACTTTATTCGGTAAATTAAATATAAACACCACTATGAAGATAACAGAAACACAGTGATTGTGAGTAAATATTACATTCTTGTGACGAATATTTTAATAGAAACCAGTTTAAAAAACAATATTTGCATAGTCTCGGTCACATGGCAGCAACAGGTTTATGTGGAGGACAATTTTTAACAAAATAGCATAATTACATTGCCTTATGATAGACATAATTATGCTGAATAATGATTATTAATTTAATTTATTCAGAATGTTTTGAAAACAGTGGATTAAAAATACATTCAATATATTTTTATTATGGAACTCACATTAACCTTCCCCTAAATGTCCTAAAAACTTCCGTGTGCTCCGATGATATGTATTTACTACACCACATGAAAAAACACCGAAATGTGAATATTTCTAAAAAATACTTTGACTATGGTTGAAGTTGAAATGCAATAATTTTTGTAATGTATGTATCTAAAAAAGAGAAAAAAACAATCGCAATTAGCTACTATAGCTGGCGCAGCTAACAATTCAACGCGCATGTTGGCGGTCAGTACGAATTCCCCTGTCTCATGTTCGCATCCGCTTGCACAGATACACGCATACATTGGAAAACATTCTTTATAGGTTGAGTCTATCCCCGATTATTCCAATAAAGATTTAATATTCATCGCTACAAATGCATTACTATACAATATTATAATTTTATTTAATATGTAATAAGATTATGGAGGAATACAAAAATTGTGAGCTCGGTATCTATTATATTTTATATGGATATTCTCATTATTAGAGTCGAGTTGTAGTAAATACATATCATCATAAAGGAATGGATAAAATATCCATCTGATTACTATAGGATTAGCCATGATGGATATAGCTAAACATCTACAAGCACTATGGGTAGACACCATCCTCAGTAATGATAATCAGTTTTTCTTTTATGTAGTAAAGTTATAAAATGTACAGTACAGAAATGTGTATAACCAATCATGATGCTTGAAATATATACTGACTGCATCATAAGCAAAAAGCAATTGAACGGTAAATACTCATATTATTAAAATATTATTAGAGATTATATAAAAATATTAAATTAAATTTAGGTATCTATCCTTTTTCACAAGTAATAAAGCTAAATATAGATAATTTACTTTTTAACATGTTCACACTGTACATTGGAATAATTTAATTTATATATTAACATAAAAATAATGTATACTTAAAATTTTTGCATGATTCTTATGACAGTTTTAGTAAAATAACAACTTGAACCAATACAGCCTTGTAAAGACGAAAAGATGAAGTAGTTTTATTAATTTAAAAATATAATAATAATATCATTTCCCCCTCCTCCTTTTATGAAACAAAACAATGTTACTACTATAGAAATCGCTATAATTTCCAAGTACTAAGTAAATCATTTAACATGAAATAATATTACATACAAGTATTTTCATTTATAATATCAAAATATTTTGGTGATCATAATTTTCACTTTATGATATACATTATAATGATTATAGTATTAATCATAACTTGTAAAAAATGTGCTTTCAAAATAATAATTTCTCATATTTACCTTTTAGGTGCAACATCTATTTTTAAAAAAAAGCTCTGCAAAGAAAGCTCAGGTCAATGAAAAATAAAATGATACTATTATTTCACAAAAGTCTATATCCTTTTATACATATTTTTTGAAACTATAAATAAAATTGTTATTATACTGATTACAATACGCAAGTAGAAGTCAATTCAAGTTTGAAACAAATTCAGTATATATTTTTTAACTGTTTAGCTCAGTATTGAATTCTCATATAAGATTTGGGAGAGTTTATCATTTAAAGACGTAATGGTAATAAGTCACTTTAGTGTATTTGTTAAAATGTAGCTTTATAAAGACAAGTATCATATGTCCAAAAAGTGTGAAAAACCACACCTTTACTGTTTTTTAACAATAATTTTTAACGATCCAAAAGACTATTATCTGTAAATTATAGCATTGTTTAGATTGAAGGTCGATTCACTATAATGTGAAATGTTAGCGACATAATTAGTAATATTTGCTAAAATGTTTCTCTACTGGTATCAATGTTCACTCGAAAAGCATCCAGAGCATCATTCCATATCATTTTGGTATATTTATATATTTCTTTGTTGTAAAATTCCAGTAAAATTTCCTTAACCTTTAAACGCCCAGTAGTCCCATACGGGATCGCAGACTTGCGTCGTTCAATGCCCTATGGTCCCATACAGGACAAGTGCTAATGGTTCATTTCACAATTGGATTACATTAATTTGTAATAATAGTATGAAAAGTAAGTTCACGGAAGAATATATTGTGCGACGAAACATTACAAACATTGGCCTGCTAGGGCATTGAACGACGTAAATTTGCGGTCCCGTGTGGGACCACTGGGCGTTTAAAGGTAATTGAATGTCGGTATTGTACTTGTATACAACTTTTTTAAAAGCCTCAATAGGAAGATATAGAATGTATCATAAAAAAAAATGCCCAAATATAGGTACAAAATGTTTAACTATCAAGTAATTTTTTTAAGAAATAACAAAATATTTAGTTATGCCACTGGTGTCAGGCCATAAATGTACTAATTAGTCTTATCTCTCATAGACACAAGCTTAAAAGCAAACAATGGAGAACCAGCAGCAAAAATCACAATTTTTTATGCAAATTTTCTTTTTTTTAAAGTGAAAAAAATAAACATATAATTTGGTGCTGTTTGGGCAGAACATGATAAATGCAAAATAAAAAAGGAATCATAAAAAAAATGTTGTTTCAAAGTTTTGTACCGATTGGTAGAGCAACATGTTTTTTAAGCTTTCGTTATATATTGGCATATAGAACTTATATGTTAGGCCCATCATATATTGGCATTGCGCATGTAAAGAGTTAAAAGTACCTATAGCAAAAATAACATTATTCTGTGGTAAATAGGATAAAATAAAGCTTATTATCTGGCGAATCTTGGTAAATTTCATAATTATAATAATTTAATTTAAAAAAATAAACAAATAAAATACATTTATTTTTGTTTCATATTATTTATTAAGACTGAATGCGTTTCACCTCACAGACAATATTCAGAACTGTTAGTCCCCTTCATGAGATTTACTTCACAAATACAGTGGTACCTCGACATAGGAGTTTAATTCGTTCCGCAACTTTTTTCGTATTTCAAATTACTCGTATCTCAAAGCAAATTTCCCAAAAGTCAAAAAACGGGAGCACAACCTATCAAAGATGCTTTGACAGCGAGAGCACACTGATAACTGATTTTCTGACCGTGACCAGGGGATTCACATGGGAAAGCGTGACGCGCGGTTCGCGGCAACCGGCCAACCCGCTAAGCAGATTGCTCTTATCACAAATTTTGTTCGTATTTCAAAGCAAAAAATCGCACGCTCGACGGCTTGTATCTAAAAAACTCGTATGTTGGGGAACTCATATGTTAAAATACCAATATAATTAAAAATTAAAATAAATATTTTTATTTTTAAAATTATAAAAATTAAAAATATTCATTTTTGGGTACATATATAATTAAAATTAATTTACTATAATCATAAAAAATTAAACTTAAACATTTTCGTAATATCATCGGGAAAATGAGTTAAATCCGAAGCAGAAATATATGAATTTCTTTTAAAATTAGGTTTCATTAAAAAAACATCAATAAGTAATAACTTTATATGTTAATAAAGAATATTGAGAAATTTTGTTAAACAAAACTATATTTATGTGTACATAATTAAGATATTTAATTTAACAGTAAAATTAACAATAATCCCTTCCCGATTTGAGCATGCGGTCACTATAGTCTTTCACCAGACCTTACATCGTATGCAGTCATTCCTTGGCTTAAGGTAGCCAACTTAAGACCCATATACAGACATTTCTCAAGGTAACAAACTTATAATAGCTACTTTCCTTTAAAATGATTTAAGTGAGGAAGCCTCAGCCCTCTACTCACCACAAATCTTAGGAAACGTCTTTGCTAACGGGTGTTAGCAAAGAGGTTAAGTTGTAACCTGAAATGTAAGCATAGTGTTAATATATTAAATGATTTTAATATCTTACATGATAACATGAGAGATCGTGCAGACTATAGGCCACCTAATGGAGTCAGCACTGGCAGAGCATCTGGCTGACACGGGAAATAAGTTTTCATTCGAACCGGAAATCGTGGCTCGAACGCAAGGAAAACATGCACGCCTAGTAAAGGAAACCATTAAAATTAAAAGACATCCCATCAACATCAACAAGGATAACAGTTTGATTCTCAAAACAGCACGGCTTCTCCCTTTAGCACATACTCAAAAAACCTGCACAGACAAGCAAGGAAAACCACAGTCCGACATCACATTCGTGGAGGTATGCTCTTTAGAACATACTCATCACGATGCTCGTGGAGGTACGCTCCCTGGAACATACCCACCGTACACGACTCTCCGACATGACCTCGTGGAGATACGTTAGACTGACGGCTAAACTACCTCCAGACACCAACTCATCACAAAGTCATCAACCCTGAAGAAGACCCCTGCAATGGCGGTCGCAATATTGAAAGAAGATAATTCGCCACACGTGGCTAAACCCAAAAGCCACAATACCAAATCTGGCCGTGAAAACCTAAGAAGTTATTTAATATCTTACAGTTTAACAAAAATGGGAAAATATCATAGACCGTGTTTATTATATAAGATTCACAATTAGGGTACTAATATTAAAATATCACTAAATCTCAAATTGAAACTGAATTTTATCACTTCAGTAATGAATTAATACTCGAGCGTTGTTATCTAATTTTAATTTTGTAGTTAAATATATTACAAATTTCTTTACAAAATACATTAACACGTATAAATATATATTTCAGTCCGTCGTAATGTTTATGCCAAACTAGTTGTGAAAAATATTACACCCTATGAACATAAATATTACTTAGTACACACTTTCATACACTTTGACTATGTTTTATGTGAATTATTTTTTCCTGAAGATAATACAAACGTGTTTCTAATACCTACCAGATAATCTCCAAGAAAACACCAGTTATAATGACAACTTAAATTTTCAAGATGTTATGTTAAGGTTTTTCATTAATTTAATATTCATAACCTTTTTGTAAATGAATATGAATATTATTTGGGATAACCACCGAGTGAACGTCACTGATGTGCAGAGTATTTTTAAATAACATTAAGGTTATCAACTGACAATACTTGGTGAAACTGCATAATTATAATTTTATATCAATTTTAATTTAAAAAATAACGAATGAAAAATATTTACTTTTGATTCACATTTATGTTTGATGATAACATTGAAGATGGTCTCCAGGGAGGCCGAAACATGTAATCGTTAAAAATGTTAATCTAAATTTTTAAATTAAATTTAATTTTAAATTATAAGTATTTTTAAACACACTAAAGCAAAGTATTTAAATGTTTCAAATGTTCGTCATATATTTCAAAATTAAACGTGATTCACAATTTTGTCAGACGAAAAAATGCTTCTCATGATGAAGTCTTCATTGATGGCAAAACTGCAGTCTCACAGCAAGTGATGACACAGTGCTCAGTATGAATTGCATTTTCAAATAAGGTATGACATATTTATCTATATGATATTGAAATGCATCTCAAAGTGAATGCCAAAAATATAAATAACAGAACATGAACTGTTTATATCAATGCTTTTATTCTGCGATAAATAACTTTGATCTCAAATTACCTTCATAAATATATTTATAACATAACACCATAGATGAGTTGTGCATTATAATGTTATGTACCATAGCAAATACATACCAACTAATAGCTGGAGTAAATATTCTGACAATAATTTAAATGACAAATCAAAACATCAATTTATTATTCTTTGTGGTAAGAATTTTTCTATTTTAAAGGATTGGAAATGTCATTTATGCATGCATCAGTTTTTTTTAAATTTAGGCAAACATATTTTGGCACTAATTTTGCAGTGTCTAGACATCTAACAATGAGAAGCTTATTTTTAAAAATGTATTGATACTAGAATTGTTGTTAACACAGTGGTACCTCGACATACGAGTTTAATTATTTCCTCAACCTTGCTCGTATTTCAAATTACTCGTATCTCAAAGCAAATCTCCGCACTGAAATTAATCGAACTGGCAACTTATCAAAGATGCTTTGACAGCGAGAGCACACTGATAACTGATTCTCTGACCGTGGCCGGGGGATTCATGCAGAAAAGCGTGACACGCGGTTGTGTGCAACCGACCGACCCGCTAAGCCGATTGCTTGTATCTCAAATTTTGCTCAAATTCGGCTCAGATCTCAAAAAATTCGTATGTTGGGGCATTCGTATGTCCAAGGTACTACTATATAAATGAATAATAAATACAAGGATAATTTAGCTAACATTTATTCCCTATGTGACTAAAATTGCAAAAATATAATTAGATTGTTTTTTATCTAATACGTAACTATTGCATTACAATATTAAAATAATAGTGAGAAGCCATAAAAATAAAATGCTTGTGTTCAAACTTAAGTATTATTTATTAAAACATAATTAAGAAAATGTTAAGTTTAAATATTACAATTACATTACATATTGTAAAAGTAAAAAATATTTTAAACAAATATTTAAAAATATTTTTTCTAATGAAAGTAATTTAAAAATATATTTTGCTTCCATTGAATTTTGAATGCCAATGATAAAACAGATATCTGTACATAAGTGTGTCCTTAAACAATTCAAAGATTTTGTGGAAATGTTTTATTTTCACAAATTTAAATTAAAAATAATTCAAGGCGAACATTCTTAGTCATGAAATTACCTAATATTTAAAAAATATAAATTCATCAAAAGGTTATTTGGAGAATCATATATTTATACTTATTGACCTTATGAAAATGATCATTTTACGAATTCACAATTAAACTGGATTATCTTTGCATTTAAGGGAGGAGATAGAGGGAGTGTACGGTGGACTTATCTGTTTACATTATATCTCAATCTTAAGGAATATAAGATGGCAATTATAGTCACACAAACATTCCGACATTTGTTTCTGAATAGTTGTTAGAAAAAAACATGATTCCAATAAATCTTACGAAAAGGATAGTACCGTGAGCATTATTATTCTATTCATTATAAAATACGTACAAATAGATTAAACATTTTCATATATCGATTGCATAAGATACGTAATACCTTAAGTATTTATCTATAAAAAATATCACAGTCTTATTTAATGAATCGTTCTATCATCCTAGAACGGAATGAAAAGAACAAAAACGACCATTAAATAGTAGAGCCAAGCTTGATGCAAGTCAGTTGTGATGAACTTCAGTCAGACCAAGCTTGGCTCAGACCGGTGACGCGACACATGAAAGCTGAACAAACTTTATAATAAATAATGCGCATACAATTAACTGATACTTAAAAGACTAGTTAAATGTATGTTAAAATAAAGATAACCTAAAGAGAAATTGACTGACACATAAAATATATAGCGATTCAGATACAAAAAAGAATACAGCACTCAATTTATAGTGTTATAGAATACGACTTATTCTTACATATGTAGTACCGTTTAGTATTCACATTGAATTGAATAAACATTTTTTTTGTCGTTCTGTCACACATTTGAGTCGCATTTTTTTTTCCGTTTAACGAATAATCGAATCATGTCAACTAATTTGTCAATCGAAAATATTACATTACGTCAATATTTACAAAAAATCTCACTGAATCTCGTAACGCCAGAACAACCGAGATGAGAACCAGTTAAAATTTATTTAACAGGCCGCCTGTATCAATGTAATATACAGTCAAGTATAATAAACAATCCACAACACCCCGACTGATGAAAATCAATATGAAGTAAGAAATTACTGTTGATGGCAGGTTTTAATCATTAGAGACATAAAGATAAGGGATCATTTCATTATGCAGTTGTGGGGTTTCAATCTTAAAATACTTTACAGTGAATGTAAATGTCCCTTTTCGCCAGTCTCACCCGTTAAGAATAAGATCAAAAAATCACAGGCATTCATACGATTCCGATTGTCAATCGAGAGTTACAAAGTCAAATACATAATACGATGATGCAAGATGCAGTCGCAGTCGTAAGCGGATCATTATTCATTGCCATATTTGCACCCAACATGGAGCACAAGTCCGCCGCAAAACCTCACAAAGAAACCCGCGTAAGCTGCCTAATCCATCGTCGCGACTTAAAACAATGCAGTTTTACCAAATCAATTATTTATTTGACAGTTATTTAAGGTAATGAAATTGCAAATTGCGAGTGTTACAAAATAGGCAGCTTTAGTGTAAGTTTCTCTGTGGCAACAACTCATATAAGTAACATACAAGTAGTTACTCCAGGATATATATATATAATATCAATGATGTCAGAGGTTACGCGGTGGAGGCTGTTATATATTATTAAGAATGACAGGTTGACATAAACCCGATGTTCCAAGAATAATGGTTAAGGATGACGATCAATCTCAAAACAGAGCAGATAGTCCGCTATCTTCTCAAGAGGAAGCCTTTAGAGCCGTCGGGTCCTCGAGGCGACCTGACGAGGTTCACGAGGTTAGTGGGCAGCGGGGCCACCAGGCGGGGCTGAGGGGTGGGGGAGGGGGCGGAGGCGGAGGGCTCTGCCTGGGCGGGGGCTGAAGGCTGCTCGGGAACCGGCTTCTCTTTTATCCTGTTTATTGTCTGGATGTTGCTGGCCTCCATTTTTATTTGAAGGGAGGTGATACTGGAAATAAGAATATGAAAGCATCAGCATACAATTTTAAATAAATATGTAATTATAATTTGCTAATCTAGCAAACGGTTTGCCAGTGGTAAAGAAATAAATTTATTGACCTTCGCCTTGCTGTGCTAAGAGCATCCAAGAGCTCCATTGATATGTATTTAATACACCATATGAAAATGAAAAAGTGGTACAGGAAGTTTTTTTTGGGATTCTTAAACATCGATTGTAAATTATTATATTTTATGAGGAATGTAAAATAAATGCAATTAAAATGCGACTAAATACTAAAATATATTGCCACAATTGTTGTTGCAACTTATTAATAATAAGCTGTTAACTTTTGCGCTCCTTTGAAGTCCAAATTGGGACATTTGTCGTCAATTGATCATGATCAAAGGTGAGATGGAAGTACCTATTTTATTTATATTAGGTCAGGGAGAAATTATAGAGACTTAATGATTTGTACAGACCGTTAAACTAAAAGCGAAAGAAAAGACTATTTTCTTTTGCCACATTTGCAATAGGAATTCCGAGTTTTATCCAGGAGTTGACATCAAAACACATCATTAATTATGTGAAAAGAAAACTAAATATTAAGATATAATATCTAATGCACGTATCTTATGCATCTTACGAAAAAAAAACTGTTTTTCTCGAAAAAACCCCCTTTTTTTTTTTGAAAATTCGCAAGAACTAGTTTGCAGTTGGTGAGAACTTTTATGAAATATCTTGGAGCCCAAATTAACCCCTTGTGTGATTTGCCCGCATACAA
The DNA here is from genome assembly GCA_022606575.1 of Glossosoma conforme. Taxonomy (NCBI): domain Eukaryota; kingdom Metazoa; phylum Arthropoda; class Insecta; order Trichoptera; family Glossosomatidae; genus Glossosoma; species Glossosoma conforme. The sequence goes on along the minus strand of JAGTXR010000010.1, from coordinate 1,490,943 downwards.
TTCGGGCAGGTATTTTACTTGACACAGTGATTTGCCAGAACTGGATTCGGGCACATGTACACAAAACTCTTTATAGTGATTTGCCAGAATCCAGTTCTCCCACCAGTCTAGAGAACGCATCGCGCGCGTTTAGTGACACGTGTCGTAATTTGATCTTTCGAGTCTGGAATGTTAAGAGTCTGAAATATTCCATACAAAAAAGAATACTAATTTTGTAATATAAGTTTCAGTTTTTAGGTAATGTTTGATTCAAATAAAATATGTTTGATGAAAATTAATCTTTTTTTTTTGTTTCAGAAATTTAACTGTTTTTCATTTTTTCCTTATATTTTTTATTTGTATTGTACACTGATTTATTATATTTTTTTATGTAAGTTTCTTTAAGTTTTTACGTAATGATTGATTCAAATAAAATATGTTTGATGAAAATAAAACTTTTTTTTTCCTTTGTCCTTTGTTTTTTTTCATTCCTAATATTGTTTATTTATGTTTTATACGGATTTAATATATTTCAAAATATGATAAAAAAAACATAATAGTGAAAAAAAAGGGTGGCTTTTTTTGACCCGCTTTTTTCCAAGAGGTTGACCACAGAAGTGGTTAATATAAGTAAGTTAATAACTCTATATAAATTTTGGAGAGAAGAAATTCGCCACACACGGCTAAACCCAAAAGCCACAATATCAAGATAACTCTCTTCAAGAGAAGCTTAAAGAAGTGTAGTCTAGATAGAGACTCACTTGTCCTCAATATCTTCAGGGCAACGAGCCTCTCCGAGGATTCGCAGTCGAAGACTCTCGTAGTCTTGCTGACGCTGCTGGAAGGTCTTCACCGGCCGGGACTTGTTCTCGCCATTGACGCTTGTCCCGTTGGCCGCAGACGGTCGCTTGAGGATCTTCACGGACGGCTGCTGCGCCATGATCTGCGCGGTCATGGGGTCACTCATGTCGAACACGACCTTGACTCCTCCGCCGTTGGACATCCTCCCGGGCTTTCTCTGCTCCTCACCAACGGCGAGAAATTTTGAAATCTTCCGTTCCAGCTGGAAATTTAAATCAACCCATCATTATTATATATATATATATATTTTATGTAAGCACATACTGCTGTGATGTTGAAACACATTTCAGCATCACTAAAGAAAAATAAATAAATGTGGTCCTAGGGAGGATGATATTCTTTGTCATGCTTTATGGACTGTCCGGAAATGTCAATCTTTATATTGCATATTTATATCATTTTTAGATCTATATTTTTTTTTATATAAACGCATACAGGAGATTACCGACAGATGGTGATAGTAATGCTGAAGTATCCTCTGTGGATTCTATGACTCTTACCATGTTACATATGGTTAAGCGCTGTATATGGAGCATTGATTCACCAACGTCCTACAGCCCGACATTCACGCATCATTCTTATTATTAAAGGAATTCACTATGAATGGGTGGTGTTCACAGGACGACTTTCGTCAACCACCAATTTTGATTAATAGGCTATGACTGGAATTTTACAGGTGAGGGATCAAATTCACACCAGCCGGGGTATTTTAGAGCTCAGAAATAGATTATTTGTTTTTAATCAGTTTCAGGGATCAAACCCACGACCTTTGGCTTACCAAGCAAACGCTTAATACGCAATATCTTGATAACACATTATTTATTGCGTTCCTGCAATAAATAATGTTAGTTCTGAGTGAGAATGAGTTCACATGAGGGAGCAAGACGTTTGCCAGTTCCATCCTAAGGAGGCTTCAAATAACATTTTTATTTAAGTAAAATAGATACACTCTTCCGTTATCGACTTGTATATACACCTGCTGGGTGAAAATCTACTTCATTGACTGTAAATTCCTACAGTTACTTTTCTAGAAGTATTAGGAATATAACATCTCCCATCTTTCAGGCAGTCACCAGTCAGCCAGTTGAAATAATTATACTAACGCTTAAACAGGATGGCTGGACGCTCCATGCAGAAAGAATGTGCGCTGAAGGGTCGGCAAGATTGCAAGTATATATTGATCTGTTTCATGAAACAACGCAGATGCTGGAAGAACATTCCACAGTTTTTCTACGCCGTTTAAGAGGACTTCAAACGTATGAATTAGAGTATTAACTGAATTTGAACATAAAGTGGAGTTTAATCAATCTCTGTGGCATTTATGTTACCAATATGGCGCATAGACCTCAGGTATCAGGTATAACACAGTATAATTTTACATAATATACTATATAGTCTACTGTCCTTCAGGATGATAAAAGCCTGGAGGCTGAAAGCGAGACATCTATATCATAAAGTCCAACATAAATATAGCGTTATCTTAAAGTTATCTAGCGACTTTTATGATGTTTATGCTCGTCGTGCAATGACAATCAAGAAGTCAATTGTCACATTTGAGTCATCAAGTGCCACTGAAAACATAATAAGTTTCACAATTGACACTTCCACTAGTAGCCTGTAGGTAGAATATGCAGTATTTTTGCAAAGCCTTCCTTTTTACAACTGCCACATATTTTGTCTTATTCCATCCCTACATTTCAAAATAATGTATACCAATTCTTATCTATTTTCATCAAGATCCCAACTCTTACGTTATTCTGAACGACCGTGGACAGCTTAATGTATTCGAGGAAACTTTGGTATGCGGAGCTATATTGAGACAAAGGCGAAAGATCTAGAGGCGTTTCGTGGTGGCCATAAGCTTCGATTATTTATGGATAGAGATAGATAGATTATTGTATAGAATAAAAATAATACATAAGTGAGTGAATCAGCCGGGGTCACCCTCTCACGGTTTTCTCCATAATGCGAGCTTGCATAAAAAAATATTTACACGTCTCGCTCGGGATGACAATGTCCAATGAAATGTGAACGTTTGATCTGGGTTTAACGGTTTTTTATTTTGATTGCTGTCAATATAGAAGTGGAAATAGTGAATGTTATTTAAAACTAACCCCAATCTCATCGATGTCTTCCCAACTATCATATACGTCAACCTCGTCGACGGCAGCCATGTTGCCTCTACAGGTAACACCACATTGACGAAAATTTCCCATTTGATTGGGAAAATTAGGGAGAAAAGATAGGTACAATAAATTGAATAATAGAAATACAACAGTTTTGTAATATAAATATCAATATCATAATGAAAAAACAATTTAAGATATTATAAATTTTAATAAAAAAAATAACATTTTATGTTGGTAATATAACTACACCGGGAGGAAAAAGGAAAACTAGTGTTAGTAGGTACAAGTATTTTTATGGATTTATAAATGCATTTTTTATGGATAAACTAATGCATCGATTATTATAAAAATAATTAAATGCAGTTAGACAGTATTTCAGACTCATTACCGTACAAATTTGAGTTTATGAATATTTTTCGTGAACCAATAGTTAACGACAATAAGTGACATAATTCAACAAAAGACATGTTGTGAGATATTTAAAAGTCTACATCTTCGTGACTAAAAAACAATTTAACATTTATGCAAGCTGCAAATCTTTTATACTTTAGCATGATTTCAATTTATTTTGGTATATTTGTATATATATTTGTGGAATATAAGGTAAAAAATGTTGATATCCTTATATTTTTATTTAATATTTATTTCCGTGGAGTATAGTTACTAATTTTTAAAAACCAAAAAATCTTCCTCTGCTGGGTACGTGGTCTAAAACAATTAAAATTGGCGTTATAACATAATATTGTTTAAATATTATCCCATGTCATCAATTTCTTAAAAATCACATCGCCTTAATGTTTAGCGTACAGACAAATTCAACGAATGTTTCAAACTTTATTTGTAAGTAAAAGAGATAATTTTATCGATCATATAAAAATGAAATGCCAATGAGTAATTTTTTTTAATCGAAAATTTAATTATTTTTATCTTTCTCTTTTCATTTTCATTTGGTCTATGTTTGTGAGTTTTAGATTGAAATAAAAAATATTACCTTTAGCTCTAATTTTAAGTAAGAATTAATTGAAGGTGATAACTGTTCTATTCGTAGTCACTTTTGAAATATTATTCAAATACAAACAAATAAATTTCGTTAACAAAAAATATGAAAATATATTTGTTCATATTGAAATGTATACAAATAAATGTGATAAACATTTTTTCTTATTTTATTTGATACATATAAATATTCATTTGTTTAAAAATATCTTGAGTCAATACATGATATAAATCTATCAGTTCACAATTGATTGACTCTTACTCCTGCTTTGTCCATAATTTCAATGATAAAGAAAACAAAATCATTACATTTTAATTGAATGTAGTTTTTCATGACTATTTTCTTATGTTTTTTTATTATATCAGGTATGTAGTTTTATTCGTCTATTTTCTGTAACAGGTTAACATTCTCCACATTATACATGGCAACAACGACTGGGACGTTATAAGCTGGTAGTACAAAAAACTTTGTTTTAGCGCGACTTCCGAGCGGCCCGATTCACAAAGTATTTTGAACTTTTTAATATAACCGTTCATAAAATAAATACTATCCAATGGGTTGATTAATGTACGTAGCAGTGCAAATCATTTTTTAAAGTTGTCATTCCTTGAAACGATGGACGAGGATCTACCTTGCAGCCTCCCTGACACTCAGTCCCAAACTCAAGGATCGCAGGCAGAATGGGCACTGAACACTCCGACGATTCCTCTCGTTTGGGGCAGACTGTACCCCACCAAGGATCCTGTGAAGACTCTTGGTATAAGAAACACCTCGCCACATAACTCTGCGCACAACATTACAGAACTTATCGGTATAAAGTCAACTTTACTTTTAAAAATAAATGGCGTGTTTTGTTTGTTATGTTTATTGTTTATTACCTTAAGATTATTTGAATTTGTTTTTATTACTATATACATTAATCATGGTCTCTTAAATATATTTTATGTTCGTTTTATTAAATCTATTTTCTAAATGAAATATTATTTAAAAATAATGTCCTATAATAATCCTGAAGATCATATATTCATGTTAGATTTACCATTTTACTAGTAATAATGACGTTTTTCTAATAATTTCTGTCAATTTGACGGTAGTGATATCTAACAATCTAAAAAAATCGAGTGTCAACATGTATTTAGGGAAAATAGATCACCTCTTTAATTAAACCTTACCTAATCAAACCTAATTCAATTATCATAAAATTGAGTTCATCAGCAAGTATTTTTGTCTTACATTTTTATGTCATCATAATAAGTGTGAAAAAAAATATTTTTAACTGTAAAATTGTAAATCTGAAAATGATTAACTGATTGGTCATATTCGTCATTTATAAAATATTATTCATTTTATAAATATTGATACACTAAAGTAAAGTGTTACAATTTAGATTAAAAGTAGGCTAAGCTTCAACATAATGTATCTTGCTTTTAATTATTAATATTGTGATATAATTAGCTGGTTTGGTATTTCTTAGAAGCGTTTCTCATTGTCGGATTTACCATATTTTTTGTTATTTACAACATGAGTATTATAAAATATAAATATTTTTCTTATATACATAAGCCAGTACAGCATCTTTATTATATCCAGTATTTATCAGATCCACAGAATGTCAAAGAATTTTATTACAAGGAATAAAGTGTTTTTTTTTAGATCTAACTAAGAATATTTTTAAACTGGGAAGAGCGCAGAGGTGTGACTTCTCTATAGTCCCCAAACTGGTGTGTGAAGAAGTGCTTAAAAATATAAGCAAAGAACACTTCTTACTCACCAGGGATATCAGGTATGACTTCCTATTACTTTTATATCATTAAAATACTTTTAATGCAGTTTTTAAAATACTCTGTATCTAATATAAAAAAATAAATAAATAATCTGTATTTTTGCTTCATTTTTTATTTATAAAGACACTGGAGACCACAGATAGTGGATTTAGGTTTAGCAAAGACTTAACGACAATTTCCAATATTATAAATTTGTAATATAGATTAAGTGAATTGTGCCATATATTTCTTTCCTCCATAATCTTAATAAATCGGGTACTTATGATTAGTTCATTTTCAGCGATCAGTCCAGTCCTGTGATAATTCACGATCTCTCCTACAATGGGACATTTGTCAACCGACAGAAGATTGGCAAGGGTAAAACAAGAATATTAGAAAACAAAGACGAGATTTCCATTACTCACCCAAATTTTAAATGTAAGTTACTTAAATGCTTCTAACTCTCATAAATATGAATCGGCAAACTAATAAATGTGATTTTTTAAAAGTATAGCAACACTGGACTTGGCTTGAATAAAAATGATAATTATGATTTGACTAATAAATTATCTGGTTTTTGTAAAATGCTAGGTGTGTATGCCTAATGAAAGGAAAAAGATGATGATGGTCAAATTAAAAAATAATAGCTGAATAAAGGATATATTGTTTTGTTTTTATGTTTCAGTGTTTGTTTTTATGGATATGTACTCAAATGAACAAGACCAAGTTCACGAGAAGATATCTGAGAAATATTATATTTCTAAAACACTTGGCGTTGGTGCTTGTGGAACAGTTAAACTAGTTTACAATAAGGTAATTTATAAAATTCCCTCCCCCCATTCACCCCATTTTCTACACTATCCTTTTAATGAAAAATATTTTATAATTTAATAGTATTTTTTCTTCTATGTATTACAATATTTTCTGTTATACTTCTCCATAGATGACGTGCAAAATGTATGCGATGAAAGTAATAAAGAAAAAAATTCTATCAAACGCTCAGAAATATCCACTAAATGATCCAGAAAAGATAATGAACGAAGTCAACATATTGAAGGCTCTTAAACATGTAAGACTTTTTAACAATACTTAAATTATTTTTTTCACAAGTATATATATACTTTTTAGTATTATACACTTTTTATACAGCAATAATTTTCTCCTTAACCTTTAAACGTCCAGTGGTCCCACACGGGACCGCAAATTTGCGTTGTTCAATGCCCTAGCAGGTCAATGTTTGTAATGTTTCGTCGCACAATATATTCTTCCATGAACATACTTTAATACTATTATTACAAATAAATGTAATCCGATTGTGAAATGAACCATATGCACTTTCTGTGTGGGACCGTAGGGCATTGAACGACGCAAATCTGCGGTCCCATAAAGAAACCACTGGGCGTTAAAAGGTTAATTGTTATAGATAGATATCCTTATGACATGTTGCAAATTTATAATGATAAAAGATGGTGGGCTGTGAGCTATTTCTTAAACTGTGAAAGAAAGGTTTTCGCCTCAGTAAGGGAAAGGTTACAGAAGAATTTTTAAAACTCATTTATGCTTTACAAATAATTATCATTGTTCTATGTCTTTCAGCCATGTGTCATATCAACAGAAGAGGTGGTGGATACCCCTCAGGCTGCGTACATCGTGATGGAGCTGCTGAGTGGTGGGGAGTTATTTGAACGAGTGTCTGGGTGTGGCAGTTTGCCTGAAAAGACAGCCAAAGTCATCTTCCGTCAGATGGTTCTGGCTGTCAAGTATCTGCACGACCAGGGCATCACCCACAGGGATCTGAAGGTAAGAGAATTATTGCTATGGATACATCGACTCTGGTATACTTTGCAAAAAGTGTGGTCAAGCTGGAAAATTGTCACAGCGAGTGTGTTTTTATAAGTTACGATATGTGCCCATGATATTAAAAGGTTTTGATGTTGGTGGAAAACTGATAAGAGTGACAACTTCATGTTGCATAAAATGTTATATTTAGTGAATTTTTTAATTTTTATTAGAATATTATTTTATTATTTCAATATTCTAATCTACTTTTATAGATCATTGACTATATTACATATATGTATAGTATATGTATATTTAAGTAATAATGTTATATTTAGATTTTTTAACTTTATGTTGGATGAAGATTATATTGATTCACAACAATGTGAACTGAAATAAATAACATTTTTTTTTTTACAATTTCTTGACGTAATTATGAAAATTTTATTTATTTTCATAATTATGGGCACATATGTCAATAATATTCATAGATTAACAAATTAAATTTTTACACGTAGTAATGAAGAGGAAAAGGAATTTCACTTTATTTAGTTGAGTGCAATGTATGTAAAAAAAATTTTATGAATGTTTTTGTTTTTTCTTTCCAAATTGTATCTATACTGAATTTTTTTTTTCAATTTTAATTGTTTAATATGTTCTCCATCAATTCCAAAAAGAAATATTTAAATTGGTTATTACTTAAGTTTTTTTTGTTGATTTTGTACACGCTTAATAGCAAGGGACCATTTTACAAAAAAAAAACAGTAATTTTAGCATACATATCAGAAAATATCTCAATACCAAAATGGTTATAAACTTTATGTACATTAAAAAAGAAGAATAAAAAGGTAATCATGATTACTGTTGTTCTATGACCAGGCATGCAGAGGACTACATTTATATTTATTTATCAATAATTGTAGAACTTAGTAAATATGCTCAAATTATTCTAAAATTCCATGATGATATCTTTGATAATTTGCAGCCGGAAAATGTTCTTCTTGAGAATTCCGATGAAGAGCCTCTGATCAAGTTGACAGACTTTGGGCTGAGCAAGCTGGTGGGTGAAGAGACCTTCATGAAGACAATGTGCGGCACTCCGCTATATGTGGCCCCCGAGGTGCTCCTGGCTGAAGGTCGCAGCTGCTACGGGCCACAGGTTGATGTCTGGAGTCTTGGAGTTATGTTGTTTATTTGGTGAGAAAACCTTCAAATCCTGGTGCTTGTTATCTCTAAAGAAACACAGAAACCTGCCTTAAAGTTGATATTATTAGTGTGTTCTTTAAAGATGCTTAATGTCAAAATTTATAGAGAGGCTTTTTTGTTCTATTAGTATTTACGGTATAAATCATTATAATATTACTTGTGAAAAAAAGAACTGTCATACTATTGCAAAAAAGGAATCTATTTGAAATTTAAAACTAATTCGAAAAAACTTGTGTTTTGAAATATAAATTAGGAATCAATTCATGAAGAACTGACAAGTATATTATGACAAGATCAACAATAGTATATGATGAAAGGCCAAAGCTTTATATAGCATTGTATGTTATACTTTTTAATTGCTGTTTTTTTCTCTTCTAGTTTATCGGGTTATTTACCCTTTTCTCCAGACTACAAAGAAAGATCTCTCAGAGATCAGATAATATGCGGGAGGTACAGATACTCCAAGATTCACTGGATTGGAGTAAGCATAGCGGCCAGAAAACTGATACTCAAACTCCTCACGGTCAATCCGAGTAAGAGAATCACTCTTGATGAAATCCTCAATGAAGAATGGATGAAGGTAAATGTTATTTATTATGTTTCAGCTGTTTAATTATTTCCTTTTTGAGCCAAAAATAATGAGCGACATGTAGTCACTACATATCCTTTTCCATATTTGTTTTCTTCTAAGGCAGCGGTCGGGGAACTGGGGTAAATTACCCCAAATGGGGTAAAAATATATTTTTGGGGTAATAAGGAAATTTTTCTAGTTTGCTATTTCATAAAACTTACTATTTTCATGTAACTTTTTTGTTATTTTCCGTGTAAATTAATTAAATAAATAATGTTTACTTAAATATACATTGATTGTCTTCTATTGAAAATGGGGGGAAGGGGTAATATCGTCTTACGCAAAAATATTTTGGGGTAATATCGACTTACGCAAAAATATTTCGGGGTAATGGTTAAAAAAGTTCCCCGACCGTTGTTCTAAGGAGTTAATATACATAGCCGTATTGATCCTTACCTTTTTCCAGCTCCCAGGTCAGCTCTGTATCCCAAATCCGTATCAAGAATAATTTGTAAATCATTTTCTTGATGATAAACCAAATTTGCCAACAATGTTTACTAGGATCCACTCATTTTCCTTGTCATTCCTAACTAAATCAACCTACTACTAAGGTTAGGCCGTCAACTGTGCGCAAAAGTCTTCACAAACTGCATTGGCTCTTGCTTAGATGCCAGGGTTAACAGACTCACAGTAATACAGATAAATGAGTTGATGAATGAATTACTCAGCTAGACGTCAGATACTATAAAATGGCTTACCAGATGTGTACCAATTATGGAAGACGTATGAGAGAGAGATCTTTGTTTCTCTAACCGTTCATCGATACTCCAGAGGTTGTAGTGACAATGTTTATTTGTTTCAAACTAACCTGTCACAATTAACAGTGACCAAGTGAAGCATTTTTATTCCAAATCTCAAACCATTCCCTCACTACATCGTGTTAATAATTATTTCTGTGATTTTTTATATTAGAGTAAGTAAAATATGTCCCAATTTGAATTTATAAAACTCCTATTATTTTCAATTAGGATGATGCCGTTATACAAAAAGTGGAGGAGCTGATGACTAAAAGTCTTGACGAAACTGTAAGAGATGAAACTGTTAGCGACGAAACTGTTAGCGAAGATGTCCACAATGTTACTATTATCAATCCAAGTTTTGGCGCCATCAAAAGAATACATTCCGATGTAAGCTCTCTGTCGGCTCCTTCTCCAAAGCGAGCAAAACTCCAGATCGAGGGTGTGCTGATCACTAGTCACGTCAACACATCCAGTGAAGACACAGAAGAAGAGTTCTCCTTAGCATCACTTTCATTTACTAACTCATAGCTTTGTTATTTGAATGAATCTTACTATATATAGATTTAATTGTGATAGAAGAATGTCATCCACCTACAAGTGAGTTCCTTAAATGGTTCAGTGTGTTTCGTAGACTTAGTGTGGATGCTGGGATGTTGTTAATGATATTGACAGATCATTACTCTTTGGTTGCATTTAGCTATATTCATAATATAATCATATTTTTTTAACACTCTACTACTACCCTAACCCCTCTTTCTACAAAAAAAGAAAACAATATTCCAACATTTTACAATATTACAATAACGTAAGGAAACTAAATTTTTCTTAATTTTTATGTTTAATTTATACAATTCAGTTAAACTTGTGATCAAATTTTAGTTGATGTGTTTAATTCAATACTAATAATTAAAAATAAATGACTAGTGGCATTTGACATAGGACCCACAAGCTTAAAATTAATGTCAAATGAGATTTAACCCATGACCGGAAAGTATTACCAACAGAAATATAGTATTATTTGACTTTTGAACATTTCATTATAAATATTTTCAAAAATTATTATGTTCAATTTAAAAACAATATTTGGGTCAACTTATGAATTAAGGACTTTGTATAAAACCATGTGATTTGGTCACCAGCGTGTATGGCCATCACAATTGCTGCAATGCAAGAACAATGCTTCAATACAGAGGTCAGTAAATCTATTATTTTAACATACATTCTTCTCCAATAGAACATTAATCCAAAATAGTTTTTGAAATTTTGTTATTCCCAATGTTCCACAAAAATAATGTTTATAAATAAATTATATTTACTGCCAACTTTAAACAATGAAAATATGTCTGACAAAAGTATTAATTTTTTTAGCAAGACCTGTGCTCTCACTTCATATTCTTTAAATCTTTTTAAAATTAATTTAATTTAAAATAATCCTATTATGCAGTCAGCCATCTTACAATGTTTTTGTAAGATCTGATGATTATCCTTTTGCTCCCAAGGCCTGGACCATTTAGTCCTAAAATATGGTTCAATCCAAAATAACAACATAAAAGGGAGCGTTATATGAAAAATCGCCGCAAATATTATAGGAAAAATCTCAGTTACAAATTAAAAAAAATCATATGGGGTTAAATAAAATATTAATTTCCTCTCTGCACTAATTTTCATCGAAATATATCCATAATTATTATTCAATTTATTTCTTCCGTCAATTTTTATTTGTTTTAATAATAATTTATCTAATATTCAACCATTATACCTCATAGCACATAATTTAAGAGAAAAAAATGTTTTATTTTAATTTTTTAATACATATTTAAAGACAACACGTAATTAACCATTATGGTTCTTAAATTGCCATAATTATATATTTTTCATAGATAGTTAATAAATTAGTAATAATGTTAATTTGATATTATATGTCAAGGGTTTTAATTGTAAACATTTCATGTGTCATTTGTTAAAAAATTGCTTTTATTATTAGCGAAATTGAAGAATGTCATTACTTTTTATAAAATAAACATAAACATACATATCAAGGATATCTAATACTGCCCAGGTTGTCTACTAACAATTAAGTTTTAAATTGTAACACATATTTATAATCAACTAAGGTTAGCGTTATACTGATTCATCACCTATTGAAAAGACAGCCGTAGTCTTTTATCTTAACCCTTGCTTTACGATGACATGTATTTACTACAACTCGACTCTAATAATGAGAATATCTATATAAAAAAATTGTATTACACCATAATATTAAGTATTAAATAAAATTATAATAATGTATAGTTATTCATTTGTAGCGATGGAAATTAATAACTTGTGGATAGAATCATGCGCCCGTGTCATGAATCTGACAGAAACAGGCACATACGGCTACGTTAACATTCTTATCAGTATGATTTTATTTGGGCTCCGGTAAACATGATTTGCAGATGACATAGTGCTAATAGCCGAATCACCTAACAAGCTCCAAGACATGCTCTACGACCTCAATGAAGCGTCGAACAAAATTGGTCTGAAAATGAACATGGATAAAACAAAAGCCATGATTAATAGTCATATTTCACAGACCTTTGATCCTATTTCCATTGGAGGAACAGAAATAGAGGTTGTAAACGACTATACCTATCTGGGACAAGTAATACAACTAGGGCGAAATAACTTCTCAAAAGAAATCGACAGGCGCATACAACTGGGATGGGCAGCATTTGGAAAACTAAAGTACATTTTTAAAGCGAAAATTCCGCAATGCCTTAAAACTAAGGCGTTTAACCAATGCGTCCTCCCTGTATTAACTTATGGCGCAGAGACGTGGAATCTGACAGCAAGTCTTACCCATAAAATAAAAGTCACCCAGCGTGCTATGGAGAGATCCATGCTCGGAGTGTCGCTAAAAGATAGAATCCGAAACGAGGAAATACGCAGAAGAACTCAAGTAGTGGATGCTACCCAACGAATAGGCACACTCAAGTGGCAATGGGCAGGTCATATCTGTCGAAGAGACGACGGTCGATGGGGAAGAAAAGTATTGGAATGGCGCCCAAGAACTGGCAAACGAAGCATTGGCCGACCCCCTACAAGATGGACTGACGATATAAGAAGAATAGCGGGAGTGACCTGGATGCGGAAGGCGGAGGATCGAAGAGGATGGAGACTCATGCGGGAGGCCTACGTTCAACAGTGGACGGACACAGGCTGATGATGAAACATGCACCCTGAATTTGTTGCAGCTATAGCGGCTCATTGCAATGTTTTATCTCTTTTTTAGATACTTACATTACAAAAAATGACACATTTGAACATCCATCATAGTAAATCAAAGCAATATTTAGTAATATTCACGTTTTTGCCGTTTTTAAATGACATTTTCATATGGTGTAGAAAATACATATCATCGGAAATGACGGAGTTAGTCAACAGTCATAGGTTCAGGGCTTTACCTTCGTAAATATATAATCCATGGGTCATTGAGTCCATCACCGTCTAGTAGTACAAGTGTTAATATTAATTAAATACATTCCTATACTTAACCTCTCCATATCTCTTTGGTTGTGACACCAGCTGGAGTTTTACTATGTAAGTATTTCATTGATATCATGGACATAAGTTCAAGGACGATAGCAGTGCTTCTATTCAGGCATCTGTCTTCAGCAATGTAAAGCTGGAATAGTGCTGAATGATTATTTTTTAAACAATTAAAATGTGTTTGTGTGAATAAAAGTTACCTGTTAACAATTGCTTGTGAGCATTTTTAAATTTAATTTTTATATTGACCAAGCATGATTGCTGTGACAGTTCAGAAATTTCTACTAATGTTCAATTGAAAGGATTTTTAGTAATCTCATTTCTTATATGAAAATTAATATTACCATTAAGATTTGGTTTTTAATTATATTCCAGGTTTTAATAATGTAGACATTACTGCATCTATTCAATGTAAGTAAACTTACAAAAAATTTTGCAAATCCTCCAAAAAGAATTTATAAAATATTTTTCCCACCTCTTTGAAAAAGAAAACTGTCACGGGTATCATGCCACATTTTCTCTATTACAATAATATATTCAACAATACAATAATTCTTACGATTCGCTGTATGTTTTTAATGCGTAAAATAAATTATTTCTCTTCCCGTTTTACTCTCTGCAGACAATTGTGAATATTGATATAGATTAGCTCCTCATCAAACATAACGACATCACAGAATACTGAATTAAGTTTTGAATTCACGCAGTCCACACCTAAGTGTTTTTTTTGAATAGATAGTATACTTGTTAAAAGATTGACATTATATAATTCGATCTTGCATCATTTGTGCAAGTAACTTATTTTTCCTAGCAGGTTTGCTGTGAATTATAGATGTATATGTCAAAGATTTTCTACATTATAGCAAACACTCACACATCACCTGCTTTCTGTAGACAATCTCAGTGCCCGTTGCTATAATCATTACATGTTTTATAATATAATAATAATGCCTAACTATTATTACATCTAAGAACAAATATTCTCGGGTTTATTTCAACCTGAAAAATTACAAAAAGGTTATATTAATCTGTAATGTGTCAAATTAAATGTATGTGTTAATAATTAATGTTAAATGTTAATAATGTTTGTATGCAAAGAAATGTGTTTTTATAATTTTAAACAACTTATTATTTGATTGGTATCTAATTCATTAATGGTTCTTAAATATAAATAAATGGTTCCTAATGCAAAGTAATTTCTAATCTTCAAGATAATAATTTTATTGTAGTTCATGTTACATTAAAATAAATTATTTGTAAGTTGCGCCTTTTTGTGGAATTTGTTTATCTTGTGCTATTGTTTTCTACTAGAATCACATATATTTAGTAAAATATTCTACTTATTTTGAACATAACAGCAGTGGAATATAGCCATAATAAGAAAGTTAGAACAATGTGTAAGGAACATGGTGGCTAAGAAGTAATCTGCTGTGAAATGGTTAAAGACTATTTTGATGCATCATTGAAAATTTCATTTAGTGATCAGTATTATGACAAGATGGTAATGACTTCAATCTGAGCTAGATACTGACCAATTAAATACTGGCCATATTTTAAGAGTAAGATTAGATTTAATAAAATGTACAAATGAGGATTTGACATTCTTCTTCAAATAAGAATACCTTTTCAGGGCTGTGAGATTAAAGGTGTTACCAATAAGAATTATTATTTGTTAATGTTTGAGTTGTATTCTAGTTCAGTAAATCCTAGTTATTAATACAGATTTTGCTGAAAATTTACTTGTAAGATATTTTGTATGAGCATTGTAATGTGTATAAAAAATTTAAATATGTCTTATTTTTGAAATTTTATTTTACTTTTTAAAAATGTTTTTTTAAATTAAATTTGGTATATATTTTTCCCAGCATCCGAGAAATCATCTCCTTCATATTAAATAATTATATCCCCATCGTAATATCTTCTGGCCTAAGTATCTGATGAGATCTCTGATTTTGTGGTAGCCATATGCTCCAACTAAAGAGCGATTGCCAAAAAAGACAGCTATTTATCAAGCTGTTGAGCTCAAGCCATCAAAGTAGTTCCTGGTATAGTTGATTAGACATATTGCAAAATTATTTGATTACATTGCGATTGGTAACATCATAATTTTTAAACCATGTTGAGTGGCAAATATTCTTCATCCATTTTTATGATTGCCATGATAGACCATTTATAAAGCCAATGAAAATATTGTTTTTTTTTTTATTTTGCTGACAATTTGATATAAATATATTATTTGTTATTATTTACATGTATTGTGAAAGTCTTTATCACGGTTATTTTGTGTGTTTTTGATTACATATGTAAAATTGGTCAATTTGATGTTTGACAATAAAAATACTTGAACATTATAAAAATATCTTTTATTTTTTCCAATTTTCTTGTAGAAAAAGATTTACATTGTTTTAATATTAAAAATCCTAAATATATATTTATAAAATGTGTACACCAGAGGTAACCTTTGTAAAATCACATTTCCAACTATGTAGAAGGGTTTATTAAAATAAAGGTAGTTATTTTAGAGTGGAGCTACATGATGTTTTTTTTAATTATCTGACATCTTGAAGACGATTTATAGCCATAATAATAAATTATTGATGCACATGTGAATCTCCAACAAATATCATACTAAAGAATTTCTTACATCGGTACAGTACTGTCACACAGAGAGTACATACACAATACTTTTTATTGAACAGGATGTCGGTATAGTACCTTTAAGATCATATGGAGTTATATTAAACGCGGGTTACCTTTGGTGTTCAAAAATAAATAACAAATTTTACCATATATTAATGCGGCGATTATTTATTATAGCTAAGAGTTATAGGCTGAAAATAATTGTTGAAATGAACAAAGATGCATTTATACATTACAAATGTGTTATGTACAGTGAAAAATAGCAAAATACATTTTTTATATACTGTAAATATATAAATTTAATGGATTTTAATAAGAATCTTATAAAGTTTTAAGTTAGTGTATATAAAAGCAATGGTGGAAATGGTTCTTAGTTTATTACAAATTTATAATTTATGACTATATTATTATCCATATTTGTCAAATATCTTTGCCATGAACTTTAATGATCATTATTCCCTTGCCAAGTGTAGTATATGGTTTCCATAAACCGCAACCTATATACCCATTTTCTATGACATTTTTCACGCTGTTAAATATCCTGAATAACCATCTAATACATGCAAAAGTACTTCTGGATTATGACAACAAGAGAAATTGTAGAAACGGTTTCAAACAAATTCAAACTTAGTGAGAATACAGTCAATATTTTTAAGGAGGCCGAGGTATTATCAACAATACAGAAAGGGCATTTAACTGTCACATTTTCCATTCTCATTATGACAAATAATCACAGCATAAATTAGTTTTATGTACAATTAAATATTCTTGACGAATAATAAATAACCTTATTTAAAATATCAGTCTACCGAAGATTTACATAATGTAATATAAATACGAAAACAATATCAATTATAAAATACATGTCCATGATATTTCGACGCTATTTAAATTTAGAGCTCGATATGAAGTCCGCTTTTTAGATAGATTCATTAAAGCACATTGTCATATGAACATTATCTCCGTATAATGAGACACACAGGTAGATTTTTAAATTAGCGAAAAGTCTTCTGTATACATAAATAGTAAATCATCGAAACATACCAGTAATTAATTCCTAATGTTACAAAAATATTTTTTTATAGAATGTTCCAAAACACGTTTTTAAGTGATATGATTTTTGATTTTCTTGAGAAAGCATACAAGTAAATCACGGCAGAGTTTACCAACCTTCACGGGTTGATGACTTCAAAGTTATCAACCCCTGAAGAAGACCCCTGCAATGGCGGTCGAAATATTGGATAGAAGAAATTCGCCACACACGGCTAAACCCAAAAGCCAAAATATCAAATCTGGCCATGAAAACCTAAGAAGTTATATACCAAACCTTGTTAAAAATAAATAAATCAATTTGTAAAGCAAAAGTTTTTTAGGATTTTTCTTTGGTTGAATAAGTTTAATCTTAAGAAGAAGAAAAAATGCCATATCTTAAGTTTTCTACAAATTAATTATTATATGTTTTGATACAAACAAACATCTTTATAGGTATTACAAGAGTGGCATAAACGGAGTCTTCATCTGCTTTCGTTTTATCAAGATCACTGACCTTAAGTACAGAAATTCTTATATTTCTTTGAACATTAATACAAAGTTTGAAGGAAAAAGGTTTTTTTTTGGTGTTTCAAAATAATATTTTTAAATTATGGAAAAATGATCTTAGAGATTTTTTTAAAATGATTACATTTAACTAAATACATTCTCGAAAAATCTGTTTGGAAATATTTTAAAAATTACAAATTAATTTACAAAAATAAAAATATATCTCTTAATTTCTTTTTATAAGGAATTTTGAAAGAAATATATTAATTGCAATATTAACTGTTTCTTTCATAACTTTTATTTAAATTTTTAAATTTATTTATAAACCCTTTTTAATTTTAAGTTTACTTTATATAAACTAAAGGTAGATAAACCTTTTTTAGTTTTTATAAATTATCTCAAAATTTTGACTTCATTAAAAGAAAAAATTAATTAAACAAATTAATTATTTCAGTGAATTTGAAACATTCTATCAAATATGTGGTTGAAAAGTTTGAAGGAAGTAACGTATTTGGACGATTTAAAAAATAATTGTGATGCCTGCATTTAACATGATCCACTTAAATTATAACAATAATTAACATAACATTTTATACCTAAATGCGGCACCATAATATACATTTATCTAATAACCTATCTACACAATAATCATTTTATTTATCAATAATAGTAATAATATCCCTGTTATGGAAAGTCATTTAAAAACTACCATCTAACAATGACTTGGATATTAATTCATAGGAATAAACTATAGAATCATTCGTGTACAGGGAAGAAATATTTCACAATAACATTAAGGTTATCAACTGACAATACTTGGTGAAACTGCATAATTATAATTTTAGAATTAATTTTAATTGAAAAATTAATAAATTAAAAATATTTAGTTTTGATTCACAATTTATTTTAACGATTACATGTTTCGGCCTTCCTGAAGACCATCTTCAATAATGAAAAAATAAAAACAGGCATTGGCTTATATAGGCATGGACAGTTAATTAGTTCCTACACACATATTTACAGGTTGTATATGTGTGCAGGTAATATAATTGAAAAAAGACATTATAAAACACACATATACAACCTGTAAATATGTGTGTAGGAACTAATTAACTGTCCATGCCTATATAAGCCAATGCCTGTTTTTATTTTTTCATTATTGAAGATGGTTTTCAGGAAGGCCGAAACATGTAATCGTTAAAATAAATTGTGAATCAAAACTAAATATTTTTAATTTATTAATTTTTTAATTTAAATGAATTCTAAAATTATAAATATTTCACATTCAAAGAAAAACAAAAAAAACACAAAAAAGTAAAGAATGCTGATTTCTTAATTCTTACTGTCAAATATTGTAATATTTTAATGAGCAAATGATAGCTTGGATTAAAGCCAACTTGATACCTGTACAAAGTTTAATTCAGGGATTTATTGACCTAACTTATTTTCATTAAATCACTTTTTGTGAATTAATAACATATGTTTTGTACCTGCAGTTATACGGTAACATACAATATTCGAAAAAATATATAATAAGTTGGCTCTTGGATACAAATGGATTTTTACTAAAAGGTCGAAAGAAAATATTTAAATTTCAAATGTTTACCTTCATTCTATAAAGATTTATGCAAAGAATGATTTGGGAGATAAATTACTTTAAAAAAAATAGTTTTTAAAATTTAAATTGACAACATTTGAAATTCAAGAGCAATTATTTAAAAATAAAAGCGTTATATTTATCTATTTGGCTTCCCATATTCCATAATTTTTTCACACCGCAAATGTTTTTTTTATTATCTACAACAATGGTCACAAGACAAACCAAAGTATAATACATACGAGAACGACACTCAAAATAAATTCACTTGCTACCACTTTTTATAACGTCAGAAAACACTCGCACACTATCACTTCAAGGCAAACACTCTTTAGTCGACTTACACTAGATCGTATTGTCAAGTGTTCTTCAATGTCTATAACTATCTAGTCACAAATCGCAGTCGAGGAAAAGGAAATTTGGAATCGGTTATTTATATTTCTAAGCTGACGATTCACTATGACACATAGTTTTCAGTTGTTTCAATGTCTTCTGCGTATCGATGCGTCGGCTGGACAACTGCGCTCTCTAAAAACAAGATGACAATTTGAATCAATAAAATATTCCATCGGTATGACATTCAAATAAAAAAATATACACACAACTGTGATAATGAAAAACATTTCATCACCACAAAAAAAAAAATATGTGGTTCTAGGGAGTGTAATATTTCTTGTCATGGTTCATGAACTGTTCGGAAATGATAATCTTTTTATTGCATATTCATATCATTTTTAGATGTATAAATGGTTTAATATTTATTGAATATTTCTAAGCAGTTATGCCTTCACTCACCTATAAGGCAGTCTGCCATTTTGTGTCAAACAATTTTAGAATATGCTGAAACAGAAAACAAACCACCTTACCAATATGATTTTACATGGTACCCGGTATTCCCTTAGTTAACAGGTTGTTGCCCTTTGATTATGAGCAGAAGGTTATTTCATAAATATAGGGTCTTTCAATAAGGACACTAGTGATTTTAAATGATAGTGGTCATGTTGTTAAAGCAACATCTGTTAAATTTATTGTGAAATATTCAATACTGTATGCCAAAGCATCATAGATGGTTTGTAGTGATGAATGACATCAAAATTTTATCTTCAAATTCAATGCCTCGTTTTGCGAAATGTTTTGCACTAATGTCATTTTTAGCGAAGCCCATTTTTAGATGAATCGATGTGGAGACAAGCAAAATTGACAGATTTTTGACAATATCTGAATCACATGAGATTCACTATTGCTAAATGTACCCCAAGAAAGTCAATGTTTGGTGCGGATTTTGATCCAGTGGATCATCTGTGGTTAATTCAGGAAAACGAATATAGCCATAACTTAAATAACTTTGTGTGTTTTCTGAGTCAGATTTTGAATTGTGACACCGACTTATCACAAATCATCAATTCTGAGGATGATCGCTGTAATGGCTGGCAAAATATCGGAGAAGAGAAGAAATTCGCCACACACACGGCTCAATTTTTAAGCTAGAATTCCATTGCCATAACCGACAAAGGTTAACGCTATAAATCAATGATAAGCAACTTCATATGGCCTAAACTGAATAATATGGATACCATTGACTAGTATTTCCAACAAGATGGCAGTTTATGCCATGAAATTCATGCTACTATGAACATTGTACATGTCCGAACATCCTCATTGAAAGACCATACATATATAATATAATACCATCAAATAGCAACATGCAAAACATAATTTATTGAAAGATGGATTGTTAATTCCCTTAAAGCCAATACATCAAAATAGTAACCGTGGTTAATAATTTGCCGAAAACATTATGACAAAAAAATAAGCAAAAAATGGTTAAAAGTTTTCTTATTTGGAGATATCTTTAAACAAAACAATATTTTAAAAATCACTGAATTTAGATCCAAAACCTTCCAATTTTTTTATTTGTTTGCCAAAATAACATATAAGTCCCTCTTTTTAAAAAAAAAAAAAATACAAAAATATCATATGTGCGAAAACTCGTATAGTGGAAGATTAGTAAATTTTTGAAAATTAATGTTTATACTGTTAATAGTTTACCTAACATATTTGATATACAATATCAACATTGGACTTGCCAATTGTGAGTAAATAAGCATTATGTCGGCCATGCTCATCTTCCATGCAACAGTTTGGATTCCTTACCGATCTACGGCGCGGACAGGACATCACTGATTGAATTATCAGAATTTGAGTTCGCCATATGATATCCTTTATGAAATATAAACAAATTAATAAATCAATTTTGAAAAAAAAAAATTTTGAAGCAAACAAACCGATTGTATCACCAAGCTCACACCATGCCAAAAAATAATGCCAGTTTCGCTTAAACATTTCGAGTTATAATTTAATTTAATTGCACATTAATTCAATAATTAACAGGGTAAATTGAATGGCAGTAAATTGAATACCATTATAAATTCCCAACAATGTATTTAAGCAGAAATTGAAGGATGGAATTTCGGTCTCAGTCATTTATGGACTAGTTCAAATAAATGGAAGATTTTAAAATTTGCACTGATATTAGAACATGTTTATGAGCAATGCATGGCTTAATATGATATTGACCCTAACATGTAATATAAGATGATTACAGTGGAACCCGATTTTTCAATTTGCCACTTTAAAAAATGGTTTGACCGCACCTTTAGCACTAAGTCTAGATCTTATGAGAGTTATGGTAATCATTCAATTTTCTTCAAATGTCAATTAACAATCGCCACAATATGCCTCCCATACACAGCTGTCATCTAGACATGTTTTTGGAAACCACTGCAAGTGGACCCACTGTTTAGTAGTGAACAATCATTTACCTGCAACATCCTTTTCCACTCTCATCTTGTCCCTGACGATGTATTTGGCTGTCAGAAGGAAGAAGATCCCCCCGAGAACCTCAACACCCGTCGTCATGAACAGGGCGTACTGCAGGGACTTGAACTTGACCCGGTCGCTCTCGTAAGTCGGCACTTGCAACGTTGTGTTGTCGGACACAAAGTGCACACTCGCTGTTGCGAGCACAATTTTCAATGCTTCGGAAATCTAAAATAATATTTGTACTTTATTATTCACACTTATGTTCAAAACTAATCTCTATACTTTCAAAAAAAAAAAAACAACATAAACGCTTTATCGGATCCCTAAGTTTACATACTCCTATATAATTAAGAGTAAAAACCAAATGATAGGAATTTAATATTTTTACTCACAATTCCAACAAGATATGGACTTCCAGCGTCACCAAATGTATGGGATATTAAAATTTGGAAAGCTTCAGCAGTTGACCTCCTTGTTGGTATAACAACATACTGAAAAATAAATTCAATTAATTAATACATTATATAATGTTTGTAATAAATAATTATATTATTGTAATTGGCAAACAATCATGCATGAAGCACAATATAATTATGATATGTATTGGGGATTTTATATATATATAATCACAGATGGAAAAAATGTAGAATGCTATATAGTTAAATTAAATATATATTATTTTACTTAATTGAAATAAAAGAATTAATTATAAGAAATACTGCCATCTAGTTAAATTATGCATTGATATTTATAAATTTGCGAGAATAAGAGAAAGTACCATCAGAGATAAATAAAGCTGTTCAGAGATGTCACTAACTATTTTTTAAATTAAACCTAATTCTTCATAAAAAAAATATTTTTATCTAATTAATTATAAACATAAGGATAAGACAGTCATCCATTTATTTTACAAAATAATTCTAATTTCCAACTTTGATACGTGAAATATTTCGGTGTGAATCTTTGACAAATTACATTTTCTGCACATAAAAAAGATGGCAGTAATACAATTATTTTAATAATAAGGTATTATTTTATTAATACTTTAAATAAGTCATGCGAAACCCCCATGATTGTTTTTAATAAAAAAAGGCGAGAAAAACGATGATATATGGCAGGTGTTTTTGATTTGATAACGGTGACTAAATAATGATTTTCATTCAGTTATTTCTGATGCAGTTTTAGATGTAATGAAATATGATTAAATTTATTATTATTATTTCAAAAAGACAAGGATTAGATATACATTATATCTGGTATATTAAATAATGTTGATATGAAGAAGCTTTATAAAATGCAGTTTAGAAAAAATTATATGTTGAACATATTTTGTTAATAAATATCTGATCAATATTTAAATCGGTAATGCTTAACTGTCAAGGTTAAGTGTCGGAAAATTAAGAAATAAAGAGACACAACAACACAGAGCAACAACAAAGACAACCGAAAAGATTAAAAACACATATAAAGCCTTACCAATAGCATATCCGCGACGAGTGCCCAGTTTAAGTTAACAGCAATTTGGCTAAAGAACAACAGGACGAAGGGCGCGACTGTGTATTGGTCCATGAGCCAGAGGCACAGGAATGTCAGGGGAGCGGAGACGAGCATTCCCATCCCGCAAATGATCGGCTGAACCCGGGGGAACTTCCCGATCAGGACCTCCGATAGCCAAACTCCCAAGGGCACCCCGATCAGCCCGGCACCCATCGCTATGACTCCGAAATTAAGTGAGACGCTAAATGGAACCCAAGAAAATTACAGTTTAATGCTGGTGCACAGATGATCATCTAATTCGGAGCAGTCTAATCTTAAAAAAATATATTTAATATAATTTAGGTCATAATAATTTGTTTCTCCATTAATCACTTTTTCCTGTTATGACAGTACTATAACATAATGGCTCTTGCGGTTATAAGTACACAAATATAATAGAAGGCGGTTAAGATTATCAAATGAATAAGAAAATGTAGCACAGCGGCAAAACTTGATTCTAATGCAGCTTCCCAGGAGATGCAATGTTTAGATAAAAGGTATTATCAATTTAGAATGAATGATAGGAAAAATTTATCAAGTAATTTTTGAACAAAAATCAAGGAGGTATGGTTTGAAGATGATTGGGAATCTCTTGATTATTATCGTATGTGAATATCAATACTGCATAATTGTGAAATATGGTTAACAAATAATTGTGAACTTTTAAATTATCTTATTAAAAAATATTAATGATGATGGATGGTTGTTGTAACACACTCGTATTATAATTATTAGGATGTTATTAAATATATATATTAAATAAATCGTGATTCGTCATGGATATTGCAAAAACATGCTCGATACATATATAACATAATATCTCCCGTATCAAAGCTGGAAAATATGCTGTATTAATAAAAAATATATAAGTTTTCATAAAAAATATGACATTTCAGCAGGCATAATTATATTTATCATGGGACGGTAACATTTTTCGGAATCCTCTTTTGTGTGAGCTCACCAAGACAATGTCGGCCACTATGGACCAGGTCAGATTGAGGAATCCGGATCCGAGGAAGATAAACATGTAACACAACTTGGTGTACTGGTTGGCCATCACGAGCGCCAAGTACACCAGGGGAGCTGACGTAATGAGGGCAAAGCCGCATACGAGGGGGTCGCAGTCTGGGACGGTCGGCCGCAACTTCTGGGCGATCATGGAGCCCAGAGGAACACCGATTATGCCAGAAAGCATTGAGACCATACCAAAATGTTTCGAGACACTATGCAAAAACACAAACATACAATCTTATTGTCACCATTTTTTTTCTTTTCTTCATATTTGAATTTATAATAACTTATCATTGAACAATACAGAATAATGATTAATATGAAAGCTTTATAATTTTACTGAAAAATTATGTTCAGCAGGTGTGTATACTTAAACATATCTAGCATATGTGATCAATTACATTGAACAACATATGTTACTGGGCATGTTCAGTATGGACCACACATTTTCATGTATGCGAGTTTAATACGCGAACTGTAAATTTTTTGCAATATAACTAATCAGCTAGAGACAGCCTTGTATGCATATATTGTAAAAAATATTTGTTTTTGAAATGTATTTTTTTTATCTGTAGGTTAATTGAAATAATGAAGCTTAACACAGTGTATTTTTTATAGCTTGAGTAGTTTGTTGCTACATGCTCGAAAATAATAAAACAATTCCATCCAACAATATTGTGTTTCTACGTGGAAAATTCTAAAAAAAGTTTGCATTTCCAAAATAATTGAAACGGGTCCGCCAAATAACTTTTTTTTTTGAATATGCTATAAAAAAATCGAGTGTAGCTTCGGCTGTCTGGCACGTAGCGCCGTCCTGTTGAAACCATATGTTGACAATATCCTCCTCTTCAATTTTTTTGAACAAAAATGGCCCGATAAGAATCGCCATTGACTGTAACGGCCACTCCTTGCTCATTTTCGAAGAAAAATGGCCTAATTTTCAAAGTAATGTCACAATATTTCCCAGCGTTGTTCAAGCGTATACACAACCATATTCATTCAGCGGAAGGATAAAACTAATTATCTGTCAAATCAGACATAAGCTAAGTGTTACCATTCACGAAATAAGCACTAATTGAAAAAAAAAACGTTAGATGGCGGACCCTATATTTAGAGCAATTAAATCATTTTAGTATTAATTATACAGATTTAGGCATGAGAACGCCATCAGTAAAGTCTAGTATGTAGTAAAAGATATATGGTAAATAAAGATGTTTGTGATATTCATTCTGAAATTGTTGAATTCTATCTTTTGATGACCAGCATATTATTTATACCTCCGCAAAAATGCTGCAAGAACTCCTACTGAATCTTTTACTTGACTTGATGTTGCCAGATATTGAGAAAAAAATAATTTGACGTCGCTGACACGAAGAAGAAGAAGAAGACTTGACTTCAAATCTGCTCTACTGAATTTTCATCACATCATCGCAGTAGACGGTACTCTATAACAAGTTTACAATTATGAAGTTACTCTGGGATAGTTTGAAGTTTCTCACCTGTTGTAAGAGACTTGGTCGCCGCCTGGCTGAAGTTTCAGGCCCAAGTAGATGTACTGAGGTCCCCACCAAGAGATGGCTCCGGCCACGAAGGCCACACACGTGAAGCCGCACGTAGAGAGCATGAAGGATCGACTGGAAATGTAAAATAACATAATCTAAACCGATCCACAATACCATGCGTCCATTCCATTTTGACTTATACGATAATTTATCAGTATTATTTGATTGTGTATACATTAAAAAAAATCACAAAAATAACTACGAGATAAATAACTGTTAGTAAGCAATTTAAATTTGAATGCAGTAATGTATAAAACTTCTGAAAAGTGCAAAATTTTTAGGCATGCATTTTTACTCTATAAAAAATACATAAGCATGGCCTGTTGAGCTCAGTGATCGAAGTTTATTTATTATTGCGTGCAAATTTCTTATTTTATTTTTGTGTTTTTTAATGTTTGAAAAGTAACCATTAACAACGCAAACATTGGTGCTTACATTACATATTTCAGGACTGACAGAAATGCCCTTGCTCTCCAGGTTTAAGGTGGGCGTTGAATCAACAATTCACATTATAAAAAACGTTACGAAACCTTCTGGAAATGAAGATCCACTTAAGGGGGGCAACTACTTTAGACAGTCAAAAATGATTATTTTTTTGCTAAAAAAGAGTTGCGGTGATATTTGTTAGTTCTTTATCACATTACGTATGTGAATCGGAGGACGCGACAAGAAAGCAATCTCTATTGAGTCGCTTTGATTAGACGGGGGATGTCAGTTGTATATAGTCGCCACTGAGAATAAGTACAATGTAATCTCAATAAAATACAATACTTTTTAAGGAGTGACTTGATGTCATCTTTGTAGGAGCCAGGTTGCACGTGTGAGCTGCCCTCAGCTCCGCCTCGCTCCGGATCCTCCATGAAGACCAACATCAGGACGATGGCCACCAGCCCCAACACGGGAGTGAGCCTCAGGGCGTACTGCCAGTGGCCTGTCGCATCAGCCATCTCAGATCCAACAATGTATCCCATTCCACTATAAGAAAGAAAAAAAAACTCATTTTTTATGTTATTTATATTTTAAGCATTTACTTTCAGGTCCATTTTATTATTAAATTAATAGAAATTTCATACCTTGTTTTAACATGGATCACACAGATGACTGTTTCACTTGATGGATGGTTGCAGTTTTGCGATCTATCAGAACTTCATCAGATCAAACGTGTACAAACGTTAACTATACTCATGTACATACCCACTACTGAAACGCTTTCTGTATTAGTAAATATTCATTTACGTCTGATGAAGCTTTTGTATATCGCGAAACTGCAGTCTTCCATCGAGTGAAACAGTGCTCACTGTGAGCCATATTAAAACAAGGTATGAAATTCTTATCCATTTATCACATATATTTTATTGCTTAATATTTCAACAATACCAACAGCAAGACGATCATTCGCAGCTTGCAAATTAAAAAAAAAATACAGCTGTTTAATCATATGACTTCCTGAAAAGTCAAGATTAAAGTTCTAAAGGTATGTCAAACTCAAACCAGACACGGCAAACATTTAATTTTAGCAAATATTAATTTGATGAAGTAAAAATCAATTGAAAAGCAACATTATTACAAAACAATCTGCTAAGCTGGCATACAATGGATCTGCCAGAGTGATGATTAAATGAACTGCTTAACACGTTTCACGCCACGTAGGTCACCGGTGACCTACGCTGTTGTTGAAAAGGGCGCCATGTAAGTCACCGGTGACCTACGGTTTTCTTTTCGAACAAACAGTCCCTGTACGCCAGCGGTTACATTTCAATGGAATTTTAACATTGAATATGACCTATATGGCGCCTGTGAGTCGAATGCATTAAAAACATTATGTAGCGTTACGTGTTAATAAACATTTAGAAATTTGAACATGTATCTTATTCTATTTTTACATTAAGTTTCCTTTTCAGAAAATTGTTGAATTTAAATAAAAGTAGAAAATAAACTTTTTTCATTGTAATAATAACTATGTAAAAAAATACATTACATAACTATTAAACACATTACTTACATCATAAATAAGTAATAATTGGTTGAGAAAATTTATATATTGCGATAATGCAATGCTCCTCTTGTATCGATACAAAGTTTTTAGTATGAATATTTTTTATTATTAATTCTTACCTTCCGACCGGGATGGCAAAGTAGAAGAGAGCCAACATCTTTGTTCGCATGTCCTTGACGAAGAGATCGCTGATGATGGTCGGTGCAATGGTGGAGTAGGAAGCCTCCCCGATGCCGACCATCGCCCGGAATAATATGAACCAAGTGAAATTCTAGAAAATAAAAAATTTTAACAGTTAAAGCAATAACGTATCACGCATAGATGCCTAAATATGATGTCCAATAAAACATTAATATAAAAAATATATGTTAATCTCACTTGTACCTTGTAAAAAACGGTTCCGCCGCATTTCGTACCCAGACAATTTGTTGACGTCTGGTGCATGGGACATATTTGGCACATGGGACAAATGTTGCACTGGATGTCTCACTAACCTAAGTATATTTAGTTAACAGACCTATGGATCTCTGGACTATACGATCACTGGAAAAATCCTTAGGTTAGGTTAGCCAGATAGCCAGTGCACCAGTTGTCTAGTGCGCCCCACGTCGTTACCGATGAGTCGTTGAACGAATTGTCTGGGAACGATAGATCGTGACACCGTAAAGAACACAAAATATGGTTTTGCGATGGAAAAATGGTACGAATTGAGTTCAAATATGGGAAAATAAAAGGTTTAGAATAGTCGGCAATGTCAAAACATGTTGCTAACATTACAACTGTACAATTAAGTCTAAATATTTTTGAAATTATACATGTATCATTGATTTTATGCAATTGCAATAAGCATTATAGATCAAAAAAAAACAGTACTCCTTTTTAAGTCTTCTTCCTTCAAGGAACCTTGTGATAAATAGTGAAAAAGTAGCAACTGAAAGATTGATTGGCTACAATTTGTGGTGGATATATGCTACAATTGGAAGCAGACAATATACAAATGAAGTATTAAAATTTAGAGTGGCATATGCTATAACTACAAATCAGCTCAAGAAAAGAAGGTGACGATTGGGTATATTGGATAGGTTTACTTACATCCATGTATGAGCCCACGAGGGTGGTGAGACTCCAGAGGAAGATGCCCCCGGCCATGATGAGCTTGCGTGAATACCTGTCGCCCAGGTAACCAAACAGTGGCGCGAACACCATGTAAGACAACACAAACACAGTCTGCAGCAGGCCGCCCTTGTCATCTCCGATGTGGAAGTGCGTCACAACATCCGCCAGAACACCTGAGAAAAAAAGAAAATTGAAATATTATTATATATTTTACTCCAATTTTTAATATTCGTTTGAGACTCAAAACTAGTAATGGACCGACACTGCCATTTCATACCATAAACTTAATGTTATAATAGATAGTTAAGTTTATTCAATATGTTAATTTTAGAGGGATTATTCTGTAGCGGTGACTTGTTGCAAGGGTTCGTTGGCACATATATCCTTCCAAACTAATGGGTAGAAATCACTTTGATAAACTTTATAAAGTAAGGGTCGAGACTATTAACCCTTTCGTATCGGTTGTCGACAAATGCCGTCAAAGTTGACATCGGTTGTCGTTATATATCGTTTTGCTACTTTCAGTACTCATTGTAACATCTATAGTAGGAACCTGGAACTGCAGTCATTCCCTTTATCAACCTACATGTATTATTTACAGGAATCTGTAAAGCATGTAAATAAATATCGTTAGGTTTCGTCACAGCAGCGATTTTTCTGTAAACCACATGTGTCAATGCCACCACATGTATGGAGTTACATAATGAAAAGGATACAAAAACCAATGTGATATTTGAAAATAGGTCAGATAAATACATTCATGCTTCAAATACCTGTTTTAAGAAAAAAAATGGTTTCAAAAATTGACGACATATTGACAGTATAATTTGTATTCCACTGAGCCATAACGGAAAGGGTTAAATAGAGTTACTGATTCAGCATTCAAGTAGATTAGAGATTAAACATTATTTTTACTTAAGTGTATAAAGGAAGATGTCTTTAAGTCGCTTTTGGTATTATTCTGTATGCATTGTATACACAAAAAATAAATCATAGAAAATATGTGGAGAGTATTTCAACCTCTGGTGGTATTCTACTTCTTGCGTCAAGGTAAAACGGTGTTTTAATCATTTCAAGCATAAGGTGAATCTTTTATCTTTGACCGTCAACATTGAATTCTGTGTAATATTAGTCATATCTTCATATCTTTATAAACAAGCCAAGCTAATGAAATGACGTCATGAGTTAATATTAGCTAGTTACAATAGCAAGTATGTAAAATTAAAGTAACAATCGCGTCATGTATTCGTATGTCACGTCATAGGATGACCATCCATTCTGTGCTACGAGAAAAATATTATTGATTAAAAGTATATATAGGTTACTGCCATCTGTATAAGATAATATTTTGAAACATGAAAAATTAGGTATCATTATTTTATTTCCAACAAGGGGATAGACGTAGGCAGTTAACGGAAGTCAATATCGTCAATCAATGGTGGCCATGTGAACCCAGGTTACGAGAAAATATAGCGAAGGTATTATTCTCAACAAAAAAAAAATACATTCAAAAGTTTTTTTTTTTAAATTTTTTAATTGGTTCTTTATTTAAGGTAATTTTTTTTCTTACAAGTTTACAAATAATAATAACTCTAACTTAAATTACCAGACATTAATTGTCTCTTAACTTATTACAATAATTTGTAAGATACTATAACAAGAACTTAATATATTTAATTATGAATTAATTTACACCTTCCTTGAATGGAAGGCATTTCTGACATGTGATTTTACTTAACACTAGGACTAGGATACATGTTGAAGAAGTTAGAAAGAAAGAAAGAAAGAGAATAAATCATAAAAAGAAACATGACAGACACATACAATGAAACACTTAAACATACAGGGAAGAAAAAACTAAATTAAACACTAATAAATATACATGTAGTGGACTAAACCATTGGTGAGTTCACCTGGGCAGGACATTGGAATGAACCCCCAATCTGTTGATCAGAGGGTTTTTGTGTTGTTTTGTGGATCTGTAGAATGTTTTTGTTAGATTGATGAAGTGTTGATGGAGGGTCTGAATTTTGTGGGGCGTGTGTAGGCGTTTGAGATTCATGCGGAGAGGGGTATTGTATATAATTTTTAAACATTTATTTTGAAGTATTTGTAATTTATTAAAGTTAGACATGCAGTTGTTAATCCAGGAAGGAGCGGCGTAGGTGATGATGGGTTTTACGAGAGAGTTATAAATAATGGATTTGTTTTTAAGTGATAAGGAGCTTCTTCTATTGAATAGCGGTGATAACGCTCTGAGAGCAGTGAGTGCTTTGCATCTAGCTGCTTCAGTTTGGGGACCCCAGTGAAAACGTGAATCAAGGACAACACCCAGATACTTGACTTCTTTAGACCATTCAATACGGTTAGCACCACTCGAAATTTTAGGAGGGAATCGGGATCTATGTTTCTTCGAAAATAATATTGCTTCGGTTTTTGTGGTGTTGACTTTAAGTTTCCATTTATGGAAATAGGTTGTAAGGAGGATAAGTGATTTTTGTAGACGGGATCTAATGTGGTCAAGTCTTTTTGAGGAGGTAAGGCATGCCGCGTCGTCTGCATATAAGGCTAACTCACATCGGTCAGGAGTGGGTAAGTAGTTTATGAAAATACTAAAGAGGTATGGGCCGATCAGACTTCCCTGCGGTACTCCTGCTGTCACATTTCTCGTAGAAGATTTATGATCGTTAATTACTGTTTTAAATTTTCTTTCATGGAGATAAGATTTTAGGATATTTATCAAGTATCCGGGGGTATTTAGTAATGAGAGTTTATGTAGTAGGCCATTATGCCAAACTGAGTCAAAGGCTTTTCTAGGTCAAGAAGTAAAAGTCCCGTGCTTGTTTTGGATTTTAGGTTTTTTGAAACGATTTTCGAAATGCGAGTTAATTGGTGGATTGTCGAGTGTTTTTGACGGAAACCGAATTGCTCTGGAATAATAATTTTATCAAGAACTGTACTTAATCGTTTTAAGAATACCACAAAGACAAGCATGCTAGTAATAAGTCTTGAATTTTTGATGTACATGAGTAGGTTTTCAAAGTCAAAATCGGTTTGCATTGTTTTGATTTTGGGTTGGGACGTGTGCGATAAACTGATATTTTTTAACATGAAATTTAAATGTAAATGCCACCCTATGACTCTATGAGTGAGGTAATTGGTTTAGTGAATTAATATTGGGGAGGTGGGTAGTATGTTCGGAAGCGTCTAGAACAGTGGGTCGACAAGCTTTTATTTCTAAAAAAAAAATTAAAAACAAAGTCCTAAAATTTTAAAATTAACAATTCCGAAAAAAGAACTATGATAAAAAATGATACTGTCACTAAACTTACAAAATATAATGAGTATGAAAAAGGGCGCGTTAGAGAATATATGTAAAAATTCTTTTTGAAAAATATATCATAAAAACACGATTTTAATAATGAATTATTTACACCCTACGAGATTTGTTGATTATTTTCAAAATTGCTAGCTGAAAAAAGCTTTAAGAATAAAATTAAATAAATAAAAACAATCGAATCGCAACAAGCAATGACGTAAGAAAGCAACAATTTAACTATGCCTTTGTTAAAACTTAACCCCTGTACTGGTGCTTAATGTATTATAAAGGTAAAATGTATAACAACTAAGAATGAATAATCGTTGACTTAACGATGTCATTGAGAAAATTTCAGCTCCATTGCATGAAGGTAAATGGGTTAATTTCACAAAGTTTAGCTGCGTTAAATCAAGACCTGTGTGCAAAAAAGGTTTGTTAATTTTTTTAAAGTCCATTAAAAATCGTATTAAAAGTGAAGCCAGAGTTGAGGAGCAGCTTGTACCTCAACTAGAAAAAAAGTCTGCACGCGGCTTCGAAGCCGTGGTTTTCCGAGCACTGTTGTGGAGTCTAGACATCGGGAGACTTGTCTAGACGCCCTCCGATGTAAGCCATGCAAGCACTGGTCACGATATTTAGATAATAATACACGTGACTCATGGGATTTTCTTTTGAGGAAAACAACTTCCCCATACGTTTGAAGGGAAAACAAACATAACATTTGTTTATTTGCATTCATATTATGTGTAAGAACCTTTTTACTTTTATGCAACAACATTTAAACTAATAGTTTCTGAACCATTATTACTTGTGGAAAGCTATTTAAAAAACGGCGCTTAATGTATATTTACAGACAAGTCAATTCGTCAATTAAAGTGTCGATGGCGACGTTTATATTCGATAAAAAAATCTTTCGAATCACCAGAGCTCAGTAAGGCACCGGTTAAAAATCCCAGGTCTAAGAAATGGGAAGATGGTCAGAGCCTATGGATTTATTGCCTGAAGATATATATATATATATATATATATATATATACTGCAAATATATATATATATATATATATCCAGCAAGTCTATTGTGCGTATTTCAGTTGGATTTTCAAATTTCATACATTTTTTACATATACGCTGGAATCAAACGTACGTAAAGTGGCTGAAAGACTACGTAAGGTTTTATAAAAAAAAACCCTCTTTAATTTACTATTCAAGAAAAATCCACACATTTTTTTTATCCTATAATCGTATACATACTACATAGATCCGTGGTGAGAGAAAACATGTAGATTAACCGTATGGATGCCATGATTTATAAAATAATAATTAAGATAACTGGTTTGAGCCAGAATTCAGACTCGAATTTAATATCACTTATAGAATATAACAAATAAAGATAAAGTTGAATTATTAATAAAATTTATGATGTGCTTTAGATAAGGAGTATCTTGATAATCGCCTAAACCGTTTCCTAAAAATTAGATCAGATGATGGTCGCAATGCGTAATTACGTATTTTTTTCATTTACTAGCAATATTTTTCACATACTTTTATAAGCTTTAATCTTCACAGACACCTGGATGTTTTTTCCAATTTACCTGAACTAGGTGTCAACAACCAGGTGTTTAAAAAAATAGCAGTGATATGCAAAGGTAAGAATTCCAAGAAATGATAAAAAATAAAACACTAGTGCATTTAAATTTGTTGCAGTTTTGTTATATTATTGTATTATTGAAAATGGAATTGAAAAAACAACGAAAGCAACGAACGTTGCTTTAACTTTTGGTATACTCGTAGATATGTACATCAACATAGTACGTGTAGCTTTTATTTTAGTTAATTTAGTTAATTTATATTTGATAGTATTTTCTATCTTAAGAGGTATTTAAGACTATATTTCGAAAGTATTTTAACGTATAAATCACTTATTTAGGGCAAATATTGTGAACTGTTTTGGGATTTAAACTGGGATTTAAAATTACTTCGAATACAACAGAACAATTAAATAAAATTATTCATTTTATGAATTATTAATGACGTATACATTAAATTAATTATACTATTGTTTTGAAACGCTGAAATTTACCTTTGGATCGTGCAACGCCCTAATAATGTCATGTTCGCTTCGACAAAAAAGGAACGTGTTATTTTAAATACATTTTGTCAAAATTAATTATAAATTATAATGACGGTGTAAAGGTTATATATTAGATGTAAAAAGATCAATGGTGTGGGGAGATATAGAAATTTACAATATTAAAATGGGAAATTGCAGAAGATGACACATGGAGAATAAACTGCATACTATGTTGAGTAATACGACAATTTAACAAATACTTGATTCAATCGATTCAATTTAGTTACATAGTCGTACATTGGCAAGGTCATATCTAATATTTGAATATTTTAAATGTAAAAGATCCACAAAAAGGTATTTTAAAATTTTAGAGAATAATTTTAATGGTAATAAATGAATTGGGCACAAATTCTGATGTTTTATATTTTTAGGCATTTTTAATTTCACGTAAGCTCGTAATAAACTTTATATTCTTCAAAAAAGAGTCATGTGGTTTTTCGATAGGTGTGCTTATCTAATAACCATGGCGTTGTAACAATCTAATATAATGTAGGTTGTGTACTCTATTCTTTTATACGCTTCAACGTAGGTAAAAGTCATAATTCATTTCGATAAAGGTAGACGCTTCTATTGGCTGATAAATGGTGGTTCGATATTTTTTTTGATTATGCGAGTACGATATTAATTTCAGATATTTTTAATTACGTAATTTAATAATCGTAACATCAGGATTGTTAACACGAACGTTATTCTTATTGATAATCTTGATCAGAAAACGTGGAAATCACTGAATGGGTTATTAGAATTGAAATCAGAAAACACAATGCAAGCTTAACGAATCGAAAACCATAATTGTACATCAGTTTAAATCTTCTTGTTCAATTACTGTGTTGATTACATCATATACGAGTATAATCCTACACCTTTAAGTGTTCGACTAATTTATCTTCCCTAAATCCAATACTGAGTAACAAGCAGGTCATTCTTGTTTACAAATACTAAGTAATGTATGTTATATCAGATATAAAATAAAAGATTCTTTAGAATTTATTCCACAGATATTTTTTTTGACTACATGTTTCAGCCAGGTCGGATGGCCATTTCAAGTCAATTAGTTAAATTTTTGCTGGCTCTATATAAAGCAAAATCAATAGATCAATAGAGCAAAATCGGACACAACTATAAATCTAATTAATGACCAAATTATATTTGCTTCTTCCCCTCTTTTGTATCCTATAAATAGTTGATACTGCCTAAATTTTTGTTTCAGCTCAAATTTAACCGGAGTTCGTAACGCCTTCATCAGTATCATCAATTAATTATAATTTTACCTAGAATTGTATAGCTTCCCTATCTACTTTTGGATTATGCACCAAAATAATTATTGCTAAAACTATCTAGAATTCGTACGTAAAGTGCATTTTGATGTAAATGTTGATTGTTTTTTAATGGACTTTGTAATTATAAATATTATTTTGTTGTGACATAAATGAATTCCCTTATACATTAATGATTTCCTAAAACCACATATACCCATCACATAATTTATATACACCTTTTCGCTCACTCTTTTGCTTTATATAGAGCCAACAAAAATTTAACTAATTGACTTGAAAATGGGCATCCGACCTGGTTGAAACATGTAGTCAAAAAAAATAAATATATGTGGAATAAATTCTAAATAATCTTTTATTTTATATCTGATATAATGGAATTCCACCAAGAAATATCGATCGAAAAAATCGAAATAATTAATGTATATTAGATGCTCATGAAACATAGAAAGCAATACATTGGAAAATATTATAGAATAATGTACAACTTGTACCATATAAAATAAATAATATTTCAGGGTTATGTATTAATAATTATCACTACAGCAGGTATTAAAAAATAGTCCAGGAAAACATGTGTTCTTCGATCCATTGTTTACCTACCTAGGATGGATTGATTTTTATTTAGTAATACTTTGACATATTTCGAAGACATAAATAATATTTACATTTCCGATATAATTATTATTATATATATTTATTATAATTATTAAATTATCTCATTCTTAATATGATACCTACTCGATAAATCTGTCAAATTATACAATATATAATTATAACAGATAACCAGGTTGATTATTCTTTTTATAAATCTATAAAATAAGATCGATGCGATAAACATTGTTTTAATAACAGTAGCGGCTTTAACAATACAATACTGCAGATTTATGATTGTTATTCACGAGAATATTGAAAGTATAAAATACATATTTCCATTTTACACACTTGAATCTACAATATTATATTGTTACTAAGGGATCTGTTTTTATGGGTCTTATGTCAGATAGAAATAGTAAAGATATTTTTACAATAACACATCGGTGGAAAAACCTTTACTTAGGGCAAAAATATCACTCAAGAATCATAGGTTTGTGCGATTTTTTTATTGGTCCTCTATAGGGAAAAAGTTTGGGTAAAGATTCATTCAAAAGGAAACTCTTATGCGTTCCACATCGTAATTTAATGTTATTTATTTATTTATATACATATTCAAATTGCTATTATCCACGCCTCGCATGTGAACTATATGATTATGATAGTTTTGAACAGGATGGAGACTGAAAGCGAAGTCTTTGACATTATGGATATCTTTGAAAGGAGAATACTGCGAAAAATAAAGACCCCAGTGAATAATGGAGAATCCTGCAGAATAAGACATAACGAAGAGCTGTACATCTATAAAGCTTTCAAGCTACATGTACACATTGAAATAAATAGGTTTTTATTTTGTAAACAGATACAGCTCGAGATTCACGCATCATCCTTTACTATTACAGGCATTTACTATGAATGGGTGTTCTTCAAGGGGACGACTTTCGTATATCGCCAATTTTGATTAATAGGCTATGACTGGCACTTTACGGGTGAGGGATTAAATTCACACTAACCGGGGGTATATTTTAGAGCTCAGAAATCGTTTAAATATCCTTTTTTTAATCTCTGTCGAGGATTGAACCCAGATCTTTGGCTTTCAAAGCAAACTATTTGACCATTGAGCTATGCCGGGAGGGTGAGACGGGCCGAACATATGCAGATAATGTCATAATCGCAGTTACTAAAAATATTCATAGAAGAGCCAAAAGAAAAATCGTCAGACCGAGACTTCTAAAAAGTATCAATTTTAACTATTAGAAGTATGTATATTACAACTGGAAGGTTGCGGTGGTTGAAAAAGGGAGTTGGAAGCAAAATATGTTGAAGGAAAAAGCTTGATGTGCGTTATGGTTCATCATCATCATCAGCCTGTGTCCGTCCACTGTTGAAAGTAGGCCTCCCGCATGAGTCTCCATCCTCTTCGATCCTCGGCCTTCCGCATCCAGGTCACTCCCGCAATTCTTCTTATATCGTCAGTCCATCTTGTAATGCTTCGTTTGCCAGTTCTTGGGCGCCATTCCAATACTTTTCTTCCCCATCGACCGTCGTCTCTTCGACAGATATGTCCTGCCCATTGCCACTTGAGTGTGCCTATTCGTTGGGTAGCATCCACTCGTGCGTTATGGTTATAGTATATTGATATCAGCTTGATATAGCTCCTTAAGGCCGATGCCGTAAAGCCTCAACAAGCGATCTTTTGTCTATTATTTTGGTTCGCTTGCGTGACATCTACATCGAATGTTAAGCGGTGTTTGCATACGCCAAAATAATTGTTATGCCAGTTGGCCTATTGCCGGTTGGTAGGACTGTCATATTGGCAGTTGGTACCGTGGAGATGTGAGATCGCGCCGTGGGCTGGCAGTTGAAGTTTGACTCGCGCCCGTCACAGTGCGCGCGTCCTGTGCGTTCGCTGTGGCGGGCGACGTTTGTGACAATAAACAAATAATATGTGAAACAAGTGTTTATATTGTAAACCTGATCCTGCATCCTTCATCCAGTTAATCGATGTCCTAAATGGAAGAGGAGGATATCAATATGTATTTGAGAATTACATGCCTTATAACCCAGACCATTAGTATTGCATATCTTTTCTTTCTAACGATGATGCAACTCGAGTGAAAATGAACAATAACATGTTTTGATCGTGACGATAATAATTTTGCAGCGCTATGCAATCCTCAAGTCACGCCACCGGGCTTGCCTTCCATCGTAAAATCATTCCGTGGACTCTGTCACACAAACAAACATCAGGCGATGTGCCGATGACGGTCGCGGTGTTATTTATTAGCTGAGGTCGCGTAACGAGAAAACCTAATAGACGAAAATAAACAAGAAAACCGCCCAGCAGCTGAATTTATTCTTATCTGCAAAACACATGGGTCATTACTCGACACTGATCTATTTATGACAGCTAGAAAAACAAATATTAAAAACAATTGTCGACGCAAACGAAAAGTAATCGGTTGATACATATTTGGTTATTAAAAAATAATTTACATATTGGCAACACAAATGTGCCACCCTTAGGACAACATGGGCCATGGCTTCAGCGCCTCGGGAGTGTCTCAGGACTAATCATTCGATTTCCTTTTAAAAATCCGATTATAAACAAATCACCCATAAATATGCCTCTTGAAGTACTCGGACTTCTGCTGTGGAGGTTGTCGAAAACTATATATGTTCCCAAGAGGACTTTCAGGTGCAGATATATTCAAGAACGAGGAACGGAAGTGGCAGCTGAAATAACGTATCGGCAATTTGTGACTATATGTTCTAGATATATGGTAAGAAAAATAAGAATGATATTTAGTCCCGAAAAATTAACTGAAAGCAATTATTTTTAAGCACTGATGATTCATAACATGCACATGACAACGTTAACTCTAAAAAAACATCGGAAAAAAACGACTGCAAAATATTTTGTAATAAAAATGTAAATAATGTTTTTAGGCGTATTTGTTTCGAAAGCAAAACAAAGCATTGTTTGCACGAAATTATCTTGCTAATTTAAAAACTGGATACGTCTGGTTTTATGTATGGCATTAGTCATTTAAAATTGTGTATCTTTTTCTTAACAAATGAAAACAATAATAAATTTTGATAATGCATATTATATTTAAAAATATGTATAAGAGTTACGTAATATTTACGTTGGGTTCTTTAAATAAAGCTTTCACGTGAATGCTGTTGTAATGGTAGACGGACCTTGGCCTTCAAAACATAATTATTTCAGAACTAAAATACCGACAGTCAATCTCGCATTTCGCTTACAACTTGTTTGAAAACCTTCGGG
The DNA here is from genome assembly GCA_022606575.1 of Glossosoma conforme. Classification (NCBI taxonomy): domain Eukaryota; kingdom Metazoa; phylum Arthropoda; class Insecta; order Trichoptera; family Glossosomatidae; genus Glossosoma; species Glossosoma conforme. Next base: position 1,450,900 of record JAGTXR010000010.1, on the reverse strand, counting down.
CTTTGGTCAAATTTAAATCGTTTTAAAAAAGAAAAGTATTATTAAATAATATATTTTCAGTATTATATTTTAGTAATATTAGTACAGATACGGTTTACAAATAAATATAATACTTAGCAAAAACATATATAATTTGCAATTCCAATTATCGAACATGAGGATATTTTTGTTATCATAGGAACAAATTATTACAATAAATGTTAAGCTGGCTTGTTTAGGTGAGATTGGCAATAGTGCGATAACCACAGGTGATAAGAAAAAAACGCCTTTTTAAACCTACGCATATATTAAATAAAACCATTTAATGCCGTCAGGGATAGATATGAAATCATGAATTATTTAATTAAAATTCTGTATGATTTTTTAAAAATAAAAATGTCCGTCCCAGAAGACGATCACAAAGGTCAATTTAATGAAAGTTTGCTTTAATGAAATTTATATATAAATAATAGTTTTCGATACGATAGCTTTATGTTTGGCGAAAAACCTAGAGAATGAATGAAAAAATCTATGCCAAAGTAAAATTTATAAAAGCATATATATTATATACAGTTGATTCCGCTTAATTGGGACACCGCTTATTTGGGACAATTCTCAAAGAACAGAAACCAAACCAAGAAACCAATAGTTATTTTTTTTGCTTAATTGGGACAACATTCCGCTTAATTGGGACAGTAAATTTTAAGCAATGAAGAAAATCAGGATATGTTACAAATTCCTATTATTAACTATGAAGCAATTTTTTTTACATATTTGTAATTTATATGATAATTTATATTACCTATTTGTAATTTACAGTTTCCAAGAGTTAATAAAATAAAATTATAGAACAAAAATGTTTCTCTGAACACCTTTTTTCCCACAATTTACATGCTTGCCGTATGCTAATGTATTCGTATGTGTGGAGCGAAAGTGTCTTCTTTCACTAATCTACTTATATGCCTGTATACTATGCGATTATTTTCTTGAAAAATACGGTAATACATACTTCAATTTATTACATAATACTATTGTGAGAATCGCGTCCCACCTCAATGATAATAAATTATGTCACATCGATAGGTAATCTGATTACGATCAAATTGACACAAACATGGCTTCATAATTTATAGGTTACATTACGCAAATTTATAATGTATGTCATTAGAACGTCTCGATTGTCAATAAGTCACATAGTGCTGAATGTAATAAGTTAATGACGAGGTCATCGTAGAATACATTTCCATTTTTAATAAAAATAAAGAATAAAAAAAACGTTGCTGCGTTTTCGTTTTCTATGATGATGTGGCAGACCTATTCAGTGCGGTAAGATTTGCAGATCAAATTTAAATTTTATTAACTTTTCTCAATAAAGTAAAGCACCATTAGAAAAATTGATCAAGCTTGAATTGTGTGTCTAAAATGTATACGATACTTTCGAAAATCTTAGTAAAAAGGTCATCTATATTGCCGAATATTGGACACAATATTATTTGTATTGCTGACACAACGAATACTGACATGCCTATATTAAATGATATTTATTACTTAATATTGTTTTAAAATGCAGTTCATATTGAAACACAAGCTGAAAGAAGTCTTTAGGACACTCAAGCATCAGATGTACTGACAATATAACGAGGGGTGTGTCTAGGATTCGGTACACTAAAGAAGAATAGAAAAACATCAAGGGGTACTATTTTTTTAAATCCCTATTAAAAAGAGAGGAAGGTAGAGACCCCATGATATTTCAGTAGACACTTACGAATATTTTAGGAAGCCAATCTTTGAGCAGGTTTGGTTAAAATCATTTTAATCTTATTTAACAACAACTCCAACTTAAACAAATATTTGAGAATTAGATGGAAATAAGTTTCTAAATTAATTTTAATTCGGCTCGTCCGTCAAGGCCTTCATTAAAAGAGTAAAAAAGCGTCATTTGAAAACCATGAATTTTTCTATAAAATAAAGCATGATTGACTATGATTATTTAACTAAATTATATTTATTTATTAGAGTACAAGCCTATACAAAATTTAAAATACATGAAAACACTGAAAGTACGTACAAACTATTAGTTAATTATGGCAAACGTAAAATTAAATTTAATAAAAATCAATTATTTAGGTAAACACTGGGATTTTGCTATATTTTCTAAACCATAAAGCCGTCGATTATAACACACATATAATTAATTTTCTAATAGCCATACATGTATGCATGTTATATTGAAGCGTTACTGCCAAAACAGTATTATTTTATTTTTGAATTCCGTAATTTGGAATTCCATCAAGTGTGGCAATAGTTTAAAAATGTGGCGCGAGGCACCGAAGCCGCTGATTGGCGCTGCTGGCTGAATGAAAATAAACAGCAGAGCGCGAGGATCGTACGATCGCGGCGGACCAATCGGAAGCGAGCACCGCCGGGTCAGCCGCACCGGGGAAAGAAGGCGTTGCGGTGACGTATACGCTCGAATGTCGTACGACGCTACGTGTCCCGACCGCGTAGACACGAATTGTTTCGATTCCACGTGAGCCCCCGGCAATCGAGGTGGCGCTATCGCCGAAGCTTTATTATCACTTCACAGGCGACTGCGTTCATACAACGCTGAAGATTTCAACAAATTACTATATTATTTGTATTGGCACCGTGTTTGTACATGAAACATAAAGTCAGATGTTTTTTGCTCTTACGTATAAAGTCGAGTATGTACATTCAGTAATTTTGTCAATGTGGTAGGGACTTTCCTTCCTTTTAAAGATACTGTTAAGTTTTAACCCATTAGTGGCACAGGTGTCCACATGGAAACACAATTTTTCTTCTTGGTGTGAAACGTTTTTTTTGTTTGTTTTAAAACTAGTTTCTAGTCAATTAGAATGTTACCTATTGGTTTTCTAATACTTCTTTTTAATCTCTTCCGTTAGTACCGCATGTTAACATTCGACTTGTATTAGGAAAACAAGGATTGTATTATTAAAAAGTTACAACTTGATTATAATCATTAGCTTTATAATGACATCTTGTATAAATTTAAACATGTCACAAAATTTAATCATGAGAAAAATACTAGCTTTCAATTATATATATTTTATAACTATGAATATAATATCAACAATGGCAGTTTTACAGAACATTTGTATTACAGTTTTGTGATAAAACCACGAAAGAAGGAATATTTTGAAAATTAATTAGTCTACTATGGATAAAAGAAATTCATAACTTATATGGTTTCTCAAGTCTGCACATGGTATTAGTCACATATATGTATGATTTCAATTAAAATTTATAGGATCATATCATGGGGGTCAATAAATTATTGTTGCCATATATATTTCAATAACGTGATATGACGTTTTCTATGATGATAAGTGTAGTTTATCAGTATGTAAATTATAATACTAACGAAAAGAGATACATTGAGGTTTTTGTGAGTGAAGAGAGTAAGCGGGGTTCTCACCAACCGCATGGCTATAATTAGAAGCCATAAAATAAATAAACAGCTAACGGAATGTAACACTGACAGGAAATACTTTTGTGACATTATTTTTTTGGAATTCACAAACCTTATCTTTTACCTTATATTAAAAATAGAAAACTCTTAATCTAAACCTTTTTTTATTGATATTAGTCTCACGCAATATACAGAGGCCAAAAAAATAGTCATACACAATGCTTTATGCATTGATTATTATCTGATAGAAATTATAACATGTCAATAATGTTTAAAATATTATTACGAGCCACTAAAACATTGTTATACTGATGATAGAAACAACACCAACAAACTGTGAATCTTTAAATCAATTTAAAGTAATTTGAAACATTATTAATAAGAAGACTGATTCAGAATAGTATGTATAAAGGTTTATAATTGAGTGTGTAAATACGTGACAAATATGCGTAGGGACATAAAATTGTAAATATTTAAATTTTAAAATCATGTCTAGGACACTCTTTATCTACGAGTTACGCACGAATAGATAAGACACATATCAGCAATGCTCGTTATACTCGTATATGTCTTACAAGTATAAAATGATTAATGTTACAGAACCTTCACACATGTACTTGCGATGTGTGGTCATCTACAGTACATACTTAGAGCAATGTGGCGCAGCCTAAACAGACGAGCGATATGATATACAAAATTGTTAAACTTTTGAAAAAGGAGACTTATATAAAAACGTCTTTTGTGCAAGTATAGCCCTTAACTCAGTACATATACGAGTATATCTCTGCAGTAATCAAATAACATTTTAATAATATGAATTCGATCCCAACTAAAAATTCATTGCGGCGAAGACTTAAATCCAATTTATGTCATCGGTGATTATTGAATGTTACGATTGAAACTAGTTACTTTTTGCACCGAAAACCTACGCATTTGACCGCTTAATAAATTTGATTCTATAAGCAGACCGGTGGATGACTGTGGCGAAACCGCACGATATAAAAAGCGACCTTCGCTACACCATTCCGCTACACTTATATTATATTTTTGCAGTTCCGTAAGATGTATTTTATTTTCGTATGAATATGTTTACATACGAAATAGCCCGCTATCGAGACTGAAAACGTTCTTCATTTCGTGTATATGTTATTTATGTATACAGAATATATTAATTACAATCTTGAACGGTTGAAGTGGAGAAAAAAAGAAATCGGAATACTTCGTTGGTAAAAAGACATGCGTGGAATGATAATGCTAGTCATTCAAGGCAAAAAAGCCTTTTTTTTAGTAGAATCTCCCAGATGTCTGGTTAATTAATCTTTACAATAGTTCCCTGGTTCGAATCCCGGGGAATCCGGGACAAAATAGTAGTTGATATAGAAATATTCGCAGTCCTAGCAAATGAATATCAAAGTTATTTCTACTCCTTCAAGTTCGCTTGGTTGTATAAATAAAATTCGCTCGTTTGGTTTAAATGCGCCTTCACACGTGATTAGACGTAACGACAATAAATGTACATTTGTAGTTTGCAGAAAATGTATATTTTTTTAAATGAAAAATATTATGCAATAGTAATGTTTGCATTGATTGCAATTTGATACGTGGTGGGCGGTAAAAATACCAATTCGACCAATCTAAGCCAATTGTGAATTTTATTGCCACCATTTCACGCCCAACATTGCGAAAATGATTCATTGAGAATGTGTCTGGAAACAATGATTGCAATGTGAAAAATCAATCAAATGCATCGTAAAAAATCGAGTACATACTATAAAACCAATACATATTAATTGTTCGTTTCATCGAAGATCGGAGTCGCCTTATTCGATAAATATTTTTTTTTTCTATTTTAAATTTTATATTATTTCTTTGAAAATTGGCTCGCACACAGCAAAGGCAAATAGCAGGAAAACAGCGTTGTAGGCTTTACTTTTATTTGATTAAAGCTAATGGATTCCTACGAAACGGGAAATGCATTCCAAAGTTGAATGCCATATCCACATTTGTACTGAACAGTTATGGGATAGGCTATAAGCCTTTATTTACTCAGTAGTCTGCTATATCCGCTTACAAATGTCTATGATCACCACGAATCGTCGCCAAGTACCTCTGTCAATTACTAGATCCACAACATCCAAAATTGATTAAAAAATATGGTATACTGTGTACTCTCCTGGTGGAGCATATTATCACATGGATTTAGAGAATATGTCAATGGCGACGAAGGTTGTTGTGGTAGGGACCAATAATTATTTTATTAACGAGGTCGCATGAATGGTTAACTAACTGACACGACACGTAAGCACCTAACGGTGGGCTATTTTTGTGATCCAAAGTGCATAGGACAATTTGAAAATAGAACGTCTGGCTAGTGCTGCCAACATTTTTACCATTGTGATTTATTTATAAGGATGCCTAAATGGTACATACCTAATTCATGTTTCACATTATTTGAATACTGAGGTCCTTCGCCCAAGAAGAATAAAACAATATGAAAATATTCGAATATTAAAAAAAAACTTATATTTTGACAGATTAATGTATTCTCATGGGTTTGCTCAAGGTTGCAGGGTCACCTGGCAGTAGAAAATGAAATAAAAATATTTTATTTGTGTACTCGTACAACCTGCTGTATTTAGTGGTGAGATGAATAGGAAAATAATTCAACAGTTCTAGAGTTTCAAACTGCATCATAACGGATCCTTCGAGAAGAACGAGATGCGCTTGCTTGAAAAAAAAAAGCAGATATGACCTAAAATGGTATCTTCAGCATACAAAAAATGTGTAGTCCGTCTTCAATAAATGGAGGGTGGTAAGCTTGAGGATTTAGTTATTTATTACAAACAAATTTACTCCAAGAGCTTCTAAAAAAAAACCAAATACATAGAAATATAATTTGGTATATACATAATATAAAAGATCATAGGTTCCTGACTCGGGCCAGTGGTGGCCAAACGGTACATATTTATATAGGACTTGGCACAGAGAGAGAGAATTATACAGTGGGCATTTCAAATGTTTTTCACAGCTGCCCCGTCTACTACATTCACACATTTAACACGGTGTGTTCAGTCTGCGAATACAGAATACTTAATTACTAATCAAATATTAGTTTTAAACATTTCAATATGGACGTCAGTAAATAATACTATATTATAGTAAGATCGTAAAGACAACACATGTGGGCACATTTCGCAAGAGATGCATTATTTATTTATCTTACAAATGTGTTTTAATTGTACATATTATACCATATGTACGAGTACTGTACATCAAAATACAATTAGTAAGAAGGTCAAACGTGTTCAGCAAAATGTGAATTAATTGAATTTATTTAGAGAAATTCTCAATTCAATAAAAAGTACTGCAAGGAACTGTGTATTTAAGTTGTAAAAAAAATGCTGAAACCAGTTCAAGTGGCCGAATATGAGATTTATCTGCTCCATAATGTGCCTAAATTAATGCGATAAAGCGTGGCGTTTGGCATAGTCTGAGAATGCCATCATCACGTGAGATATGTATGTTTATGCCAGAAAATTATCTCAGTATGAGATAACATACTGATTGGACTTGAGGGTAGAACTGACCTACCTGAAACCAAACATATGAACAAGACAATCATGTTAAATAACATGCTAATAATTGTACATTAATTCCAATTGGCTGGGATATTTACTAGTCGGGTGTATCATGATTAAGCTTTCCAGCTTTCAACGTTTTTACTCAAGTCTCGTTCACATCTTATATCTATTCTGAATTCATTTTTGTCAGAGTTGCGTTTTTGACTACGTTGGTTCAGTGCACTGGATCTCGCTTTTAACGTCTTCCATCTTCGCTTCTAATTGCAGTCATAAATAAGCTGAAAAGTAAACTATGTCTGACAGACAAGAAAAGCAGGACTCAACATAACTCTAGACTTAAATGGATATGGGCAAAAGTTTACATATACTGGATTTAATTGGATTATAAGACGACTCTCAGCAATGAGCATTATCACGAAGAAAAATACTGTGGATAGGCAAACACTTAGCTATTAAGTTAATCTCGAATATAAAAGCTCTACTACACCGGCATTAAGCCTCTCTAAAACCTTTGTGCCTTTTTTACGACTGGACTATAGATTCTAATGCCGTGTTGGGTTAAAACATAATCCATGATAAATTGAAAAAAATGAAACAAAAAACACCGATGAATAAAAAAAGAGAAATGAATAGGCGCATAGTGGAGATACTCACACACTTAATCTAATGGTCGATGCACATATCATGTTTAAGTTCTTTTGAAATAAAACTATTAAATTGTGATAGTAACTAGGGATGGTTTATTTTATTATTGTTTTCTTTTACGTATTGTAAATAAAAATAGCACTTTAATCATGCACCAATATGTTTAGAATTAATTCAGGAAATACTTCAAAAGACTGAAGAAACTAGTAGTTGGCTTTCCAGTGCATAGCATAGTACATACATGTGTATGGAGGACATATCCTCTAAATAAGCATCGGGGATGTTATGAAACGTGAAAGGTGTTGTGCAAGATACTGAACGACTACTAGATATACAAGTTTCTTTGCATTTTTCACTCGACTTGTGCATCGTATATTGACTGTATACTCGTAGTATGCAGGAATGCAAGAACATAATGATGTTGAAATAATGATAATGTGCCATTGTTTACGGGTCTAATAAATGTTACAGACATTTCAGAAACTGAAACTTCAATTAAAATACCCGCATAGTTCATTAATGGTTGGCAAGAGTACTTGTTTATATGAAAAGAATGCACTCGTCATCGTTTTAGTAGATGTAATTCAAACTTTTATTTTCGTCGCTGGGTGATGCTGCAGAGTCGTCACAGGCTGCCTCAAGCCAACACCCATTTCTAAACTATACCCCTTGGCTGGTATCGCACCACCAAACATAAGACGCAAAGTCATATGCGCCGAAGAAATGCGTAAGGCAATCAACCAACCGTCCCACTGCTTATATAATCAGAAACCCCCAACACCCAGACTGAAGTTGCGAAGCAGCTTTTGTGAGATCCACACAACCTCTCACATCCGGCCCTGAAAATGAGAGACTCCAGCTCTGGCAACAAGTCGCATCAGAGGATTTCATTGCTCCAAAAGAAGGCCTCCCAACTGGCAAGAACCTTGACTGGCGGATCTGGAAATCCCTGAACAGACTAAGAACCGGAGTTGGTAGAACTAAGGACAACCTCGAGCGGTGGGGAATTCTTCGGCAGGGAGAGCCACTATTGTGCGACTGCGGAGACCTGCAGACCGCCTCACACCTAAGATCCTGCTCCATGTGCCCAACAAGCTGCACACCTCAAGACCTAATGCTAGGCAACACATGTGCTATCGATGTTGCCAGATACTGGGCAGAAATAATTTGACGTCGCTGACACGAAGAAGAATTCAAACGAACTCCTCGACTCCTTCACAGTATGAGTAATTAATGTATCAAGGAACAGTGGATTATGTGAGCTAAACGAAGTTTATATTCTCATCGTAATCTTAATTAGCTGTAGGATATGAGGTTGCATAATCAGCTTTCTAACCTAGTCTCGATTGTAAAATTAAACCAGCTATTTGTGAAAAAATTGCTACAGAGTGGTCTTACATAAAGATTATGGTACCCAAAACCGTTGGAAATATGCCACTATAAATTGATGGATATTATAGTGTTTGTGAGAGTTATAAAGAACAACTGTTTCGATTGTGGTATGGATGGATAAAAAACAAAACCTATTTCTTGTTCTTCCCTGCCTTTTTGAGCTCTTTGTATTAGAGTAATTGATTATACACTTCATGTGAATTGTTTCGAATGCGTGCATAGATGATGTACATACCAAGCATCTTCTTTCTCACGAGACGAGACAGTGTTGAAACGTGTAATTAACAGGTGTGTGTGTTAGAGATGCATCGGTTATTGACTAAAAAGCATTTTTGAGCATCAAATATGGTTACATCACAACCAACCATAAATTTTATAACTTAAAACCTATGAAAAGAGGTTTTAAAAATTCAATTAACAGTACTCTCATGTTCCGGAATGACCATCAATTACATTTTTATTTAAACAATTATTTATAATTGAATAAATAGACAACATTTTGTACGTGAGCGTTTGAACCCCACCAATAATATAATGATCATTTGTGTCTTTTCCATTTTTTAAATTTAAACATTTTTTTTTAAAGATTTAAAAGATATCGTAACAGAACATTTCACATTACAGCTTACATTATTTACCATAATACGTTTACAAAGAAAAAAAAAGTTTTTTTTTAAACATTCCTATCACCCAGAATATATTTTACTGTGACGCAAAGGCGGAAATTCGGTATGAAGTATCGGCATAGAATGCAGCGAACAAATTAAAAAATGTACCGATTACGGAAAGGATTATAACCAGAAGAAAAGTGAAAATCATTACTACTTAAACAATTAAAATATTACGTACCACAAGGAAAAGGTAATATGTAATGGAACTGGAAAAGACACGATCGGTTTCATAATAATTTAAACTGTTTTCATTAAATAATTAAGAGTTACATAACTAGTTACTACCTTAAGCGCATGTACTCGAATTCAAGTCGACGGTATCGGCTTAAGAAAATATCAATAAGTGTATGAATTACATTGTAATCGTCCACATAAATGACACGGGTAAATGCATTCGAATTTAGAAAGGTTAATATGCACTCGTTATCAATAATTGCATTTTGGTCGATTTAAAAATTGTAATTTTAAGAGTTCATTGTTCTCGAACAAAAGAAAACAATTAGTTTTTTCCATTCATATTCATTTTCCATTCAGTCTAGCGCCTCATTAAAAATAACAATAAATTAATTATTCCTAACAAAGAATCCTTAAATAATGTGAACCTGTCTTGCTATTGTCCATTAACCTGTTAACCAGGCAAGACGTTTAAATACGTCAAACGTAAACAATATCGGGTACGGGTAGGACATATGAATGCGTCCTAAGAATATGTGTTGCGACCTGGAGAGGGCGGGACGTATATTTTCGTCAACAAAGATCGTCAATATGATTTAATATGTGCATCTTAAATGCATTGTATATGCACTTTATCCATATTTTTTCACAAAATATACATATACAGTGGAAGAGTTTGCGTCCGCTGTATGTTGCAAAATTAAAAAGGTGCTTTCCCGGTTAACAGAATAATATTGTGACGGAAATGTGAAAAAGCGGCTGCCACATGAGAGCATAAACATTAGATTCGTTGTTTGATAAAACGTAAGAAAAGCTCGGACGATCGTATATGCAGTACTTACTCGTATATACGACCCTAAATTTATCACCAAGTACTTATTTTTACTGTTAACCCTTTCATTACGGCTCGGTGGAATACAAATTATACTGTCAATTATAAAAGTAGTATTTGAAGCATAAATGCACTTATCGGGTCTTCATTTTCATATATCACATTGGTTCTTGTATCCTTTAGCTTTCAGATGATGCGTAAAAAAACTATTCTAAGTAGCAAAACGATATATCACGGCTACCGATGTCAACAGTAGGGGAATCTTACACGGCATATATCGGGTACCGATGCGAACAGGTTAAGGATCAAATCAGATCAAAATCCTTGTTTCAATACTGACTTATTTACTGTATAGTCAATATTTAATATTATTGAAATATTATTTTGTTGCAGAGATTTAAGATAAAATTTGTTATTAAAATAAACATTGTTATGTATTTGTATTAATAATATTGATAGTAGAAAGTGTACATTATTTTATCTACAAGAATATTTTTTTTGTAATCTGAAAATTCAGTTCAAAGTTGAAGACATAAGGTTAACAGCATCGTTGTTGACACATGGCTGGGGAAAAACCTGAGTCATCATTGATGATGGTAAGGTGTTATCTCCAGTGATAACGAACCGAGTACAAGACACATTTTCAATCACACGTTCAATGACGCCACATTAATACAAAATAATAAAGGGCAGTTTTTAGATCGCACTGCAACCTAAAAACATTTATCTTCGAAATAAATATTTAAAAAAAATATATGTACTGCCAGTGAGAACCTAGAATGCTGAATTCCCAATGGGTCGTTTATACGAGTATATGATAGGCGTACCATTCGAGTGATAATGTTACCAGGCGGCAGAAAATGATAAAACTAATTTTAAACCTAAGCTCCGATAATATATTACAAAACTGATAAATTATAATGTTTTATTATTGTACATATTATTGTAAAAAAAAACTAGAATTAATGGTGACATTATAACTTGTAAATGTAAGTTAAAATCATAAAGTACATACCAAACCATTTTTACTTTATATGGTTTAGCTATGATAAACCTGTCTTGAGCTTAGCATATTATGTTGACAAATGACCAAGACGTTCATGGGAGTTTAAAAAAAGCCTACAATTTAAATTTATTTAATTAAACAGAATCACAATACTAATTTAAAGAAAAAAATGCTAATTATTAAAAAAAAATACATGTATACGTTTTGGCGTTATTGTTACGTTTCAGGCTACCTAGAAGGATGAACGCATATCTTTTATGTAAAACATTAGAAAGAGAAATTATCGATACCATTGAATATTATAATTAATGATAATTAGTTATCAAAACAATATTCATATGATACATTCCTTTAATAAACTATTTTTGATTATTTTTAATAAGTAATGCTAATATAAACCGAGATAACCTTATAAATCAATGCACTGGTTTTTTAAATTAATGTTATGATAAATCTTTATTTATTCTATTGGCTACATAAATAATAGATGCATATTTCTTGCATAAAAAATATTTTAAGTACAAGCGCGTATGCGTACGCGTTATGACCTAATTACTATAGCATCAGAAGACTTCAATTAGTACACTGAATATGAAGTGAGTATTTTTTTAAGGAGGAGTTGAATAGAGGTCACGATCCTCAGTAGTGAGGTGAAGACCAGAGAAGCTGAATGTAGACTTTGAGCGCCTCGAGCAACAAATAGCAAACTGGTACCCACCAGTGCTAGAGAGTGAATAAATAAGCCTTGAGGTTGATCACCAGAGTTCAAGTTATTTTTTTGCGATAATTGTTACTCCGTGAGCGATTCAAAGTTTCTCGATTTTGCAAAGTGCCAACTCTTCTAATTAAATCTACTCGTATTTGCGACTACAAAAGAATGTTAATTTAATGAATTGACGCCACAAATGGACTCTATAATATTTTAGTAGACTCGATTTTTTTACGCGCAAGTTATCTCAGCACGAAAAGCATCTTTAAGTACATTATATGTATAGTTTACGACGGGCCTCCAAGGTGGACGAGCTCGGGGGCTTGGTGATAATGCAGCAATAATGTCTGAAGAATATTTGGCGTTCTTCAAAAAGCTGTTTTAAGGAGATCGGATAATTAACCCTATATCGTATCAACGTCATAAAGAAAAATGTAAGAACTTATTAAACCTTTCGCATCGGTTGTCGGCATATGCCGTCATAAGATTCCCCGACCGTTGACATTGGTTGACGTGATATGTCGTTTTGCTACTTTCTTAGAATATTTTTTTATGCATCATCTGATAGCTAAAGGATACAAGAACCAATGTGATATATGAAAATAGACCAGATAAGTACATTTATGCTTCAAATACAAGTTTTATAATTGACAGTTTAATTTGTATTCAAACCGAGCAGTAATGAAAGGGTTAAAGGATGAAAATAATCATTGCCAGGCACGATATTTATATGAAGTATATAGCCTTCGAAAACCTTCCACCGAGAACCTGTTAGCTGCCAGGTTAGTTGATATGTCTCATATCAATTGGCATTATAATTTTTGCAAATATTATAGAATTCGCGGTCAGATGGCGGTGTTCCATGAGAGTGTAGAAAATAAAACACTTGTCGTTCGTCTTCTTCGCATCAGGAATGCTGTATTGGTGAAGTGAAAATATTTGCCAGATTAAATCCAGTTCCGAAAGAACACCGCGTAACATACATTCGATATTATTTTTAATCCTATGATAAATAAAAGATTCAAAGAAATATAATACATTTCTCTGGTACGAGTATTATGCAACATTATTTAAACAATGTCTTCATTGAATGAATTATGTTTTACTAGTTACTAGATGGACACTTACTCACTACGGAATGACTGTCTTATTGAATTAAAGCTCAGATCTTACCAATAGAAACAATCAGTGTCACTGTCAACCCTGATAATGGCGGCATAAATGTCACTTGACTAGATTAAGCAGGATCAATTTTCTTATACACAAGGGGCCATCCATCTTCTTGTGGGTACAGAATGCGAGAAATTTCAATTTCAACAAGTCTGCTCTCTTTTTACTTAACAGTAAATTAAAGTACACCTTTAAAGTTTAAAAATATATAAGCAATATGTATAGTGTACGATACTGATGAAAAGGTACAAAAACTTCGCGGCATTAGGCTACAATCTGACCTATCATTTCAATACACAGTATGAAGATTATATGCGTTGAAAAAACTTCTTCTCTTCTTATTTGGTACAAATTGATATCAGCTTTATATAGCTCTTTTAGGCTGATGCCAAAAAGCCTCGAAAAACTATATTTTTCTTTTATTTATGTTCGCTCGCCTGACATGCACATCTATTCGTGTTAGTCTTAATTTTTTATAAAAATACACGGCGTTTGTATAAGCCATTTTTTTGTTTTGACAGTTGCTCCATTTCATGTTGGTTCAACTGTCAACTTTATTTTTTATTTTTTCGCGACAATCTTTGGAGCCCTACATGTTACTGTGCCCGCCTGGTAGTTCAGTTCCCGCCCGACCAAGGCCGACGATACAACATGCTACTTTCGGGGGGGGGGGGGGAAACCGAAGTCTTATATTGAAAATAAACGCGAACTGTGCTTCTGAAAAAGTTCTTTGCTTTGTGACCTGCTCTTGCATTTTCCTCCGAGGCATATTAAGTTATTATTTATCAGCATTTTAAGGAGATCGGATGATTAGCCCGAGGCTTCCGAGGCCTGGACCATTAAGTCTTAAGGCTTAACCCAAAAAAAAAACTAAAGGTAGTCAAATTTAGAGTAGAAAATAATATTTTTAATATTATTTACTTAATAAACCACGATGATTTATAGCCATAACGTGAATATAAAACATAATCAATGAAGATGATTTATGCAGGAACGCATTTAAAGAAGGCTCCCCTAACGATTGCGAGGCTCCGATTAATCAAAAAACCCTCAGTGGTCGAAAGCAATACTAGTACAAAAATATGTAGTATGAGAAGGTAGAACTAGGAGACGACAGGATTTTTTTTAAATCGTGTAAGTATTGAATAATAATACTAAATGAATCATTACGGGACGGTTATCGGGCGAATATTCGAATGAACATTTCTATTTATGGATAAACTAATTTTCTATATATGTAGATTGATCCAAATTCTGTAATTCACTTGCTATTCAAATAAACCGTAATAGTGAAATTTCTTATCGTCGATAATCTGATCAATCACCACATCAGTCTCATACAACGAGGAACTGTAATAAGTTTTCTGTATTATAGTGGATATTTGTTAAGTTGGAACACATCCAACTTAGCAAATCTGTAATTTTTTCAAGTCTCCGATGTAGTCATCCTAAACGATATTTTATAAACTTTTATAGAAAACATTTGTTTGTGTAAAGGCACAAAGCGAAAGAACTATAGAGGTATTGCTGATAACGACAGATTATCGTACGTGTACGTTTAAATTTATCATATATCTTCTCCGTAGTATCAATCCGATGGATTGGTTTGCAGCAACAAATTCTTGCATCTCGATCTCGACTCTTCTCGATCCTTTGCAATCCTCTTTAGCTCAGCATAAGAGCTACAACTCATGTCCTAGAACACTTGCTGCAAATACTCCCGTCTAGGGTGTCCTCTGAAGTTTCTACCCTCAACCATCCCTTTCACAATGACGTGAAGATGTCCATCGTCGCGCATGATGTGACCGATCCATCGAGCTCTCCTCTCTGAGATGGTCCTTAATAGGTGCCTATCTTCCTTGATTATAATATGAACGAGTATATTATTTTTAATTATTTGACTATATACTGAGTGAGACGCGTTGAAAGGTTACCGACCTCTGATTTTTGTGTTATTTTTAAAGCTAATGCTACTCTCCGAGTGTACACTGTTTTTTTTTATAATGCTGGAGAGAAGAATGAAGGGTGCGTGAACTGCATTACTAATGCAGTATGACTACACTGCATTCAACGGTCAAAATTATAGCGAGCAACGAAAGCTAAAACATCATAATGAATTGTAAATTTATTTTTTCTTTGTACGCAATTATTTGTTTCTTTTAAATTTAAACATAACGAAAGCTTAAGTAAAAATGTTTCCGATATTTTGAGCAATAAAATATATATATATATTTGTTTTTAAATCTTTTAGGTACAACGTTTTGGCAATCGAGAGACGATTTGTATAAAATCAAGTGTTTTTATTGCAAAATGAAAGTTGATATTTTATAACTGAGACCAACAATTTATAATCTGGTATGAACGTCAATCAATGATGCAAATGAATCATTTCGAAGCATTACAGGTGGGAGAATTATCTACTAGGTGTGTAACATCGATGGTTAGATAAAGTATGTAAAGTTAAAAAAAAACACTTCCAGGAATATTTAGTTATCATTGAAGATAACCAATGCTGATTTAATGTAAAAAACAAGTAACTATCGATTACCATTTATGTAGAATTTAAAGATCAACCTTCAGTGAATACGTGTTCTATATTGTTATTCATTGAATCTTCAGGAATAAATAATGAATCATTCATTGCTAATTTGATTATTCACGCTATTATTAACTCGATTATATTTAAAATATTAATTATTAATCATGATATATCTCGGGAAAGTGGCGCATAGTCATAATAATACAAGATTCCTTGGTGATTCGTTTCTTGTACATATTTCACTGCACTTTCATTTTTTTCTTTCGACGCGTTTCCTGCTTCCTGTGGCCTAGCCAATGTTACTATTTTTCAAACACTTCTCTTTCAATATATTATCAACAATCGTCTCTGAGACACCTTTAAATGAGAGCAATTAATAGCGAATACTCTTACATTAAATACAGACATCAATTACAATAATCATAATTTTTTATTTGATATAAAATTCAGTATAACAACGATACGATTAAAAATGAGGTCAAACATGTAGTAAATTATTAAGAGGCCTACTTAAACATTGTGAAGAAGAAAACACTATATTTATTATTATTTACTTGTAATATTTATTAAAAATAAACCATTTTTGGAAGATTGCAAACTTATCAATATTCCATAGTACTACAGTGATTCTTAATCTTTTTGAGTCCAAAAACATAATGGTTTAATTTTGTGTAAATGCTAAATAAAATATGCTTAACAAACTTTCATTTGATACGTTAATTGGTGTAATATTTTTTTTAAATTTAAACGTTTCGCTTAATGGTTTTATTTGACAAGGATCACAGTGAGTATTTATTATTCACTTGCTTGAATACCTGGTTACGCCTTCATTGAAAGCTTCATCGGTCTCATACGGATGGATACATAGTTATAGTAAAAATTATACGAAAGCATGTAGGAGTAGGTAAGAAGGATGGGTGGGACTTAAGGGAGTTAAAGAAGGGGTTTTTAACAACACAAAATAAGATGGAAAGTATTTATATATTTTATATAGATTTCAAAGTAAATGTTAAAAATATTAATAACCATGATAATGTTTACTTTTTCTTATTAAGCCTGAAAATATAACTATGATAGTAATGATACTGGTTGCGTACGACACAGTCAGTTCATGTCGCACCCATGCAATAATGACTAATTATGCGGGCCTTCAAATCTCTTAAAATACAGATCCACGGTCATTTCCTATCGACGGTAATATCATTCGGTACAAAAAAAATAGTGAAAAAAATGCAAACGAGACATATGACATTGGCCTACTCAGTACATACGAGTATCTCAAGTATAAGTAATTGCCATTTCGTGTGTAGGATGTTGGTCTATTGACTATTGTTAAGGAATGACGTGAATATAGAAAATAATTCACAAGAGTACGAGTATGAGATGTGTATGGTTTACCATTTTACACTACATAAAGGAAGTACATACGATGCATTTATCATTTAAATGCAGTATGCGTATGAGTGAATAAATTGCGCATGTGCATCTCTTGAATAATTTAAGGTTTTTTAGTAAGTAAATGCAGGACAGCAATTCGACTTATCTTCTAAGAACGGTACTATTTTTATAATTATTTTGTACAATAGAGAATCCTGGCATCTTACAAAAATCAAGCACAGTCGTGTAACCAATGAGTTTTGATAATAGGTAGATGTGCAAAATATTAGGAGTACGTTGGCATGACTTTGTGAGGAATGACAAGTCAGTCAAGAGACGAAAGCGCAGAGGAGCATAAACCACAGTTACTTTTTCTTACAACTCCAAGGCTTTGCCTTTCTGAAAAGCATTCGGAAACTATATGTACGTAGAATGTGCTCGCTGGAACTTCGGGATGTACTTGTATAGCTGACTTGGGACAGAGGGATGAAAATGGTTTCTTACAGAAAATTATAACAATTTGCTAATAGTGAACTTATTAGAAAGAAAAAGAAAATGTAACCCCCTAATTTGGTCAGAGATTATGTTAGAAAGGACCTAAACCTTATCCAGTAGTCTTAACTTAAAGTAGCATTGCATGGAGAGATCTCACGCTACAGTGGCACAACATAATGTCGAAACAATCACTAGATATAGAGTAATATTTGTGTACAATCTGTACTTTCATTGCATTTAAAGAAAGTCGTACTTTATGAAAGTACTCAGAGTAGGTGGTCGTGGTGTTTGTTGAAAGGGAAATACCTTTTGGATTGTGATAGTGCACAGAAACCAGGTGCTTTCAACAGGTTTATAAAACTTTCGTCCGCCTTGGGCACATTTTGTTATATTACACACACACATGACATACCCACATAATTATATATTATTAATGTTATTGAAGCGTTCATTAATATTTTTTGGTACACTAATGTGACATCGATAAGCTTGAAAATAATGAAGGATACGACTTATGGTATTACGATAATTGTTTTTATACGTTTTTTGCATAACAATGTTTCACAAACACATTACAAAGCAGTGGTTACTAGCCACATTCATTGCTGTATCACTTTTCAGGCGATTTACCTCTAAAAATTCGGTAAATCTTTTGATTACCAAGGTTTTATGAACACAAAACAAAACACCCCTTTTGCCGCCCAAAAATTTAACGATCAATAAACGGTCTCATAAAAATAAAAAAACATTATTTATTCCCAGGGATCCTTAAAATTCTAATTACCTATCGGTTGAAAAACGCTGGGAGAACAGACGGTTTTAAACTGATTTAAACGTTAATGTAAACAAAAAAAAGCGATTGTACAATTTTCGGTCTAGGGGACAGTTTAAAATTCAAGCTGTCAATTCAAAACTGCATAGAAAAGCAACGTTTTATGTAATATAAAAATTTGAGGTTATGTTCAAATGTCACTCACCAGCCAAAGTGAATCTGTCCATGTAATTGATCAAATTGATGAAACACAGTATCGCGACGGTGATGCCCTTCCTCCAGTTGGAGTTCATCACGGAGAACTGGACTCTACTTCCAGCCTCCGGTATTAGGGCATCATCAGAATTGTTGTCGGCCTGGGCGTTGAGCTGCTGGCGAGATGCGTTTATAGATCCAGGCGAATCCATTTTTGGTATTTCTTTTTAACTCGTGTACTAATAAACCGTAAATTAACAGTGCACTGAATATTAATGAAATAATTTACACTTAAATATTATTTATGTATTATAATTTTAATTCCGGTAGCGTTACAAAGAAACACTAACCTAACCGGCGCAGCGCCATGTTACAACTGATCAGATTTCTTTCTGCATTCCTGGGCCTCTTCTTTTTCTTTTGCGTTGTCATTACATTTTGAATGGACCAATCGCGCATGCGCTAAGTTATCATTCTCTTGGTTTGGAACTGACAGTTAAATCGCAACGCCATCTGTAAATCGTATTACAAAACAGCTTACCATATTACTAATATTCATTTTATTGGGAGCTTTATCGCTAGATGTATTTTTGTGAAATAATATTATTCGATGGTAAAATAACCGATATTTAATCAAATACCAGTACTATCTGATCTCCTTGAAAATGCAAAATAAACAAACGAGTAAATTTTTTTTTTTTTTATTTAATCAAATATAAAAAGATACATTTTTTACACAGTAATTACATTCCATTTTTTTTTTTTTCTTTTTTTTTAAATTCGCTTACCACACCACTTAAAAGATAAGATCTTGTGTGTGGCGTGGGATTCATCTATGTTATTTTACAGTTATATATTTATACAGAATTTTACATATACACATTTATACATTGTCATAATTTTGATATGATACTTACATTATATAATTAAAATTTTAAGATACTATATATAGAATTAAATCTAAAGTATATATAAATTAATAATACATCTTTAGTACATTTCATTATTTCAATTTCTTATGCAGTGACGTCATTTTATCATTAATATTGTTGCAAATATTTCTCGTAAAATTATTTATACACTGTAGGTAGTTTAATCCAACTAATATGTGGTAAGTTGTAAGTGAGAATTCATTATTATGTACCAACTGGTTGAGGTTTTCTATCAAGTCATGTATAAGTTCTTTTATTTGAATTTTGTCATTAATATTGTTGCATGTGAAGTCATTCATTTTTATTTAGTTTTTGATTTAATTCAGTAGTTTGTATTGAAATGATACAAAATGTACATTTTTTATTAGCTGAAGAATATATATATTCAGCCAAATTCAATTCGACTATATGCTATTTTCATCATTTTATCTCTTACAATGCAAAGGTGGCTATTGGAGTTATGGTTAGTAGGTGTGTTTGTTTTGTGGATTTTATTTGAATTCGTGCAGTTGTTACAAACGGGTGTCTCCTTACTCTTACAATTTCTGTGATTGTGGCTACCTGCACAGTACAAGCAGATGGGAGATTGGGTCTTGGCTAGACATCTTGCTGCTGTGTGTCCAATATTTTGGCAGTGGAAACACTGCATTAGTGGGTTGCAGTCCTCAATGTTCACTCGGCTGTATTCAATGTTAATTTTTTTTTCTCAATTAATTGTCTTCTTATGGTAGGCGTTACTTGAATAATATAGTTAGTGGCATGCCGTAATATGCCTTGGATACTCAACTGTCTTGTCTTATAACTCCCACACTAGTCTAAGACATTTACTCTGCAGACCTCCAAGTGTAGAGATAATTTTGAACATGACAAGGATGTTGGCAGCGGGAAGAACTGTGAGGCAAATTTTTGTGGTGACCGTAAGTGACCGCTGTAGTTAAAAAGTGGAAATGGAAGATTTTTTTTTTACTTTAACAAGGAATATGTTGGAATTAATGCCTAAGAGCCGGTAATTAGATATAGACCAACTCCGTATTTCCTCGTTTCGGATTCTATCTTTTAGAGACACTACGAGCATGAATCCATTTATTAGACGCTGGGTGACCTTTATTTTATTTGTAAGACTTGTTATTAGATTCCACGTCTCTGCGCTATAAGTTGATACTTGAAGGATGCGTTGGTCAAACGCCTTAGTTTTAAGACGGAATTTTCACTTTAAAAATGTACTTAAGATTTCCAAATGCTGCCCATCCCGCTTTTATACAAATTTGAATGTAATTATTAAAAAGGATAAATATTTCGTACCTTGTGGTACACTGTTTATTCAGTTGCTGTAAGCCTGAACTGACGTTGGTGGATACCATTTAATAGTTAAATACAAAGTTTCCAGTCCTCTGTGATAGTACTTTAATTCCATAAATATTTACGTTATTTGTAAAACCAGGATAAAGACATTATTTTGTTTATTATCGACTCAATTTTTTAAATTTATTAACATTTTTTTTTTACAAATATAGATGTTATTTACTTTTCCAAAGACGCACAGTAGCGTCATTTCCCGAGGAGGCCAACAAGGTGCCTGTCACGTTCCAGCAAACCCTCCAGGCTCCATGTTGCTTCAGCACTGCACCAACCTCAGTCATGTATCTCCCACCACCTTCCCTGAAAATGACAATTAACACATTGATTATTATAATTTAATTTTCGTGCCAGCGGGCATAGCTAAGTGGTTAAGGCGTTTGCTTTCAAAACCGTAGGTCGTTGGTTCCATCTCCGATGAAGATTAAAAAAAAAGGTGAAGTAGGTGTGAATTTGATCCTTCACCTGTAAAATGCCAGTCGTAGCCTATTAATCAAAATTGGTGGTAGACAAAAATCGTCCCGTGAAGACCACCCATTCATAGTGAATTCCTGCAATAAGAAGGATGATGCGTGAATGTCAGACTGGTGGTGGACACCGGGTATCGTAATTGTACTATTTGTTGCTGAATTGTATGTCTTAATTCAAAGTATACATTTCACTATAAAAAAAATATTATATAAAATATGAGATTTTTTTTTTTTAAATGTGTGTGCTAGATCCCGTTAGCTAGATTTGTTTTACCTTCAATGCGCTACAAATCTTTTCAACTTGCACGGAGAAATTTCGAGGTTCTTTCTAAATGACAAAGGGATGAATATTAGGGATGTATTGTTCTTATTTATACAAAACTTTATTGTTATGTAAATTTATACATCTACTTCATATAAATCTTTCTTCTGATAAGAATAAATCTAACGGTGTTGCATTAAGCGTTTTTTATTATGGATTAATTATAATGGATATTTAAAAAATTATTATGTTTTTAAAAAAGGTGATAAAAAACTCCAATACTCCATAAATAGTCCAAATTTAAATCAAATTATAGTCAGAATTCAAAACAAATTTGGTCAGATTCTTCTTCTTCTTCTTCGTGTCAGCGACGTCAAATTATTTTTCCCAATATCTGGCAACATCGATAGCTCGAGTGTTGCCCAGCATTAGGTCCTGGGATGTGCAACTTGTTGGGCACATGGAGCAGCATATTAGGTGTGAGGCGGTCTGCAGGCCTCCACAGTCGCACAATAGTGTCTCTCCCTGCCGAAGCATTCGCCACCGCTCGAGGTTGTCCTTTGTTCTACCAACTCCGGTTCTTAATCTGTTCAGTGATTTCCAGGTCCGCCAGTCAAGGTTCTTGCCAGTTGGGAGGCCTTCAA
This sequence comes from Glossosoma conforme, assembly GCA_022606575.1. NCBI lineage: Eukaryota > Metazoa > Arthropoda > Insecta > Trichoptera > Glossosomatidae > Glossosoma > Glossosoma conforme. The sequence continues at coordinate 1,428,248 of JAGTXR010000010.1, read as the reverse complement.
GTAATGAAATCCTCTGGTGCGACTCGTTGCCAGAGTTGGAGTCTCTCATTTTCAGGGCCGGATGTGAGAGGTTGTGTGGATTTCAGAAAGCTGCTTCGAGACTTCAATTTTGGTGCTGGGGGACTTCAATCTTGGTGTTGGGGGGTGTTGGTCAGATTAAAATTATATTTTTATTCAGAATAAATTGGACGGAAGAAATTGAAGTATGTATTATATAATATGTAGTTATCATTCGTTTTATTGTTGTACGGTTGTCATCCAAAATAATACCAAGATTTATATGTGTAGGAGTCCTTTACACAGCATATATTATTTATCTTTACCCTGGCTGCCTTGGTTGACCCAACGAGATGAAAATTAAATGAATGTAATTAAAAACTATCCTCATGTAGTTTCCAGTTACAAAATTGTTTCAAAGCAATTAAAGTTTTTTCAAATAAAATAATATTTAAAAAAAATGAAGGGTATATGAAAATATCATCTAGTATTTGTTAATAAATTTTGTGATAAAGCTTCATAATAATAAAAATAATTAATACGATCATATTTAGCATCACATGTAAACTTATATAAACATTATAAATATAATTAATAATAAAATAAAATCTAAGTATGTAATAAAATAATAAATATTAGATATGGGGGAGATATTTAAAACATTCGGTCAAATAATATAAAAATAGTGGTCAAAGATGAAGCAGAAAAGTAGGCATACTATTTATAACATATGCTGGCAGCACTGATGCGTCAAACTGAGGAGTTTAGAAGTGGTATTACAATCATAAAATCCCGCTACCGGCTTTTATAAAACCAAATAATTAATGATATTTAACGAATAAAAGGTAATTTTATTTACTTAGGAAAACATTCATCTAATAAGCTCCCACATTAACTAAATTTCGCAAAAAACAAGTATGTGATATTGTACATTTTGCATGTTTAGGTTGACGTGTACCTTGATAAATTGTTACAATAATAAATTTCCTTTGTTTTTTGAACTATTGAGATAAACTCTCTTATTTTATTGACAGCGTTGAACGTAGTAGATTAAAAATATGTTATTATCGTTATTATGTTGACACATTTTAGTGCCCAGGGCTTTGGTACAGACTTGCGAACAAATAAATTGGCTTTATTATACATTTTTTTTCCATAATTTTAAGGTCTATTGCTCACAATTAAGATGTTAAATAGACTTGTTGTCTTTGTGATACTATGCTGTCTCACAGTTCAGCTGGAGAGCAAGAAGTTTGAAGACGGCAAGAAACCTGATTGGGCCAAAAAAGACATCCGCGATTATAGTGATGTGGATTTGGAAAGGTGAGAAAATTGAATGTTACTATATGTTACTAATTAGGTTGAGCCGCCCCTCAGGACCAAATAACCCAGGACTCATGAGCATTGGGCTAATTAAGTGATCTACTTTACAAATTTAAAGATTTTTGTAAACAAATCACCAAAAATATGCCTCGGACAATGCTGTCTCTACAAATCACCAGGCTCCTGCCCTGGATATCATCGGGAACCTTGTGTTTTCTCAAGTGCACCTTCGGATGCAGAGATATTTTGGGACAAGTCATGGGCAGTGACAACTGCCAGAACTAGGTGGTAGCAATTTTTGGTGACAAAATATTTCACATATAGAACGGACATGGAGAGTTTTTTTTTTACCAATTTTCATCATTGTTATCATAAGTGTGATGACATGCTGCGGTTCTTATATGTGATTGTATTTTTTTTAATAGCGATGAATTAACTTTTAAGATTAAAATGAAAAAAACTTTAGGTGCAGGAGTAGGAGTGCAAAGATTAGATACTATTGAAAAAACTTATATCAACAGTTCATATCATAAATTAATGTGCCTACCGGTTTTCATATTAATCTTTTCAATATACACCCAAGATATTGTTGTTTTATTACATCGCTTATTAATATTGTCAAGTCATACAATATATGTTATTATCTTATTATTACCAATAAAATGTTTATTATTTTTATTAACCTTTAAACGCCCAGTGGTTTCCTTACGAGACCACATATTTGCATCGTTTAATGCCATACGGTCCCATACAGGACAAGTGCTTATGGTTCATTTCACAATCGGATACATTAATTTGTAATAATAGTATTAAAGTAAGTTGGTTAAGTTATTAAAGTTGTTGCATGGAAGAATCTATTGTGCGATGAAACATTACAAACATTGGCCTGCTAGGGCATTGAATGACGCAAATTTGCGGTCCCGTATGGGATCACTGGGCGTTTAAAGGTTAATTTAACATTTGATATATGAGATAAAAATCGTTTTTACATGTTTGTATTGAAATACATTTTCCGATCTGTCATAACGATTATGGTATAATTTCTCATTTACATGCCCACAATTATGAAAGTGTCGTAAGTCGAGAAATTAAAAAAAAATATTTCCATTTATTTCAGCTTACATTGTTGTAAATTAATATAATCTTCATCCACCATAAATTAAAAAAAACTAAATAAAGCATTTTATGCAACACGAAGTTGTCACTTTCATCTGTTTTCAACCAAAATCAAAACGCAAACCTTTAAATATCTCAGAAGGAATGAAACATGACTTGCGCCACTTTTATAATTATGTGCACACATAGTAATGTTTTGACTGAAATCTGATGTTTATTTTGCTATTGATCAAAGGTTGCTGGACCAGTGGGATGAAGACGAGGATCCTCTCCCTGATGATGAGCTCCCGGAGCACTTGAGGCCGCCGCCCGCACTGGACATGAGTCAGCTGGACATGAACAACCCGGAGGCCATGCTGCAGGCCACCAAGAAGGGCAAGACCCTGATGGCCTTCGTGTCGGTGGCCAACAAACCCGGCCGCGCTCGCACCGAAACCCTCACCAAGCTCTGGCAAACCAGTCTGTGGAACAACCACATCCAGGCAGAGCGGTAAAATATACTTCAAACATTTGATGATTTTCGGGACCATTTTATTGTTATAAGTCAAGAAATTGAATAAAAATAGTAATAAATTTAGTTCACTTCACCTTGTTGTGACTTAATATAATCTTTTTCCTAAGTAAATTTAAATAATCTAAATATAGTATATTATGCAATATGAAGTTGTCACTTTCATCGTTTTTCAACCAACGTCAAAACACAAACCTTTAAATATCTCAGAACGAATGTAACATGACTTACGCCACTTTCATAAGCACATTTACGGGTGCTTTGTTACTATTTAGATTTGTGGATGTTTTCTTCATAAAAATAATGATTTGACAATTTTTTGTTGCTATATTTGAGTTTTTAGATTTTATTATCAATTAAATCTAGTGTTAATGTCACCATCATCACCAAGTCCGCTTTCTTAACTGGAGCATTTGGCCGATCTGCCGTACTCGGCAGATAGGCCAAATAGAATCTACTCATTCTAAGTATAGTTCCCAAAAGTCTTCCAGGATGGTGCGAGTCCGAGGACTTGAAAAAAAGGCAGCTGTAATTTATGCTCTTCTGCAGCATCCCTAACATGTGTCCCAACCAGGTCAACCTTCACCTCTAGATTGACTTTAGTATGAAAGGCTGTTTTCTTCACTCTCTCACCTCATCAATCCTCACAATGTCAAACCATCGTACTCCCAGTATTCTACACAGGCATCTGCTGTCGAAATCTATTATATGGCTGCATTGTCTCTTGGTGAGATGCCAAGATTCACAGCTGTAAAGAAGAATAAGGATTTGCATTTATTATGATCAATCCATAGAGTAAAATTATAGTTATATATTTTTTTGTTCATGTTTCAGGTATCTTATTGATGATGACCGAGCAATATTCATGTTCAAGGACGGATCCCAGGCCTGGGCTGCCAAAGACTATATAATAGAACAGGAAGAGTGCCAGGAAGTGTCCATAGAGAGCAAAGCATACCCCGGAAAGTATCCAGATAAAATAAATGCTGCCATTGAGCCTAAAGAAGAACTTTAATATTAAAAAGGCAACCCTTTTCAGATAATTTATCCAACATCAGTTATCTAGCCATGAGACTAAATAGATTTTTATTTTATAATATATTAACTTAAATTACATTGATATACAATATCTTATAATAGATATTGTATTTTTCTTCAAATTCTTTATTGTTAAACATTCCAAGAAACCAATTTGATTATAGATGAATCAAATTGTTTTTATATATCGATATATGAATACCGACAGATGGTGATAGTGATTCTGAAGTTTTTCATCTGTGGATCCTATGGCGCCTACCATTTTACATATGAATAAGCGCTGCGTGTGGACTATAGCCCTACATCCACGCATCATCCTTATTATTACAGGAATTTACTATGAATGGGTGGTCTTCACGGGACGACTTTCGTCTACCACCAATTTCAATTGATGTTATGATGACCCCACAAACTATCGCCCAATAGCCATCACATCACTACTTTCCAAAGTGATGGAACGGTTAATTAACAGCCAACTTCTAAACTACTTAGAGAAGAATGATCTTTTGTGCCATCGGCAATATGGCTTCCGCCGTAGTCGATCGTGCGGCGATCTCTTGGCTTATGTCACACATGTTTGGGGGAAATCCGTCGAATGCTATGGAGAAACGCAAGCTGTTGCCCTAGATATCTCCAAGGCGTTCGATAGAGTCTGGCATCGCGGTCTGGTGAATAAATTACCGTCTTATGGACTAACTCCCTCCCTGTGCTCCTGGATTGAAAACTTCTTGAGTGATCGAAGCATCATCACTGTCGTAGATGGCTTTTCTTCTTCCTGCCATAAAATCAACTCAGGAGTTCCACAGGGCTCTGTGCTGTCGCCCACTCTTTTCCTTCTGCATGTGAATGATTTGCTTCAATGCGCAAACATTCACTGTTATGCCGACGACAGCACTGTCCATGAGAGTATAATCTTCCATAAACCTCCGAAACATTCGGAACTATCTGCTGCTAGGGAATCTCTGGTGGAGAAGATGAACATGTCTCTTGAAAGGGTTTTACGATGGGGCGACCTCAACCTCGTCAGTTTCAACATTTCAAAAACCCAATCATGTACTTTCTCCACCAAGAAGACTGCTATGGATCCTGTATCTTTCAACGGTTGTTCTCTTCCGAAAGCAAGCTCCATCAACATGCTTGGATTATCAATATCGAATAATGTCAAGTATTACGAGTCAATTAAGTGTAAAGCCGGTCTCGCTTCCAAAAAACTAGGTGTATTATATAGATCACGTCGGTATTTCAACGATAAACAACTTCTTCTTCTATATAAAGGACAAATCCGACCTATCCTTGAAAACGGCAGTCACCTTTGGATTGGAGCCCCAAAATACCTTCTAAACTTAATTGACTCAGTTCAAAGAAGAGCAATTCGTTTGATAAACAATGACACCCTTACGTCTAATCTACAATCAATGGAACACAGGCGTAAGATTGGTTCTCTTAGTCTTTTCTTCCGTTATTACCACGGTCGCTGCTCTTCGGAACTTAAAGAACTAATTCCTCCTGCACCCACTCACAGCCGACAAACTCGTCTTACACTTGCCGAACATCCATACACGGTTAATATATGTCGACCACGAACTGGCAGCTTCCAAAGTTCCTTCCTTAATGCCACCGGTAAACTATGGAATGCTCTTCCAGCGTCTGTGTTTCCTCCTTCCTACAATCTGGATCTCTTCAAGAAACAGATAAATGTACACTTGCAATCTCCCCAACCCACACACAAACACGAACACAACACACGTTTCCCGCATGCAGCGTCCAGCCTCCCTGGCTGAGCGTCATAGAGTGCACTGGTCTTGACCGGTTGTGCTCTCCTGCATGCGCTTACATAAAAAAAAAAGACAAATTTTTTGACCAACAATTTGGCTATGACGGGTGATATATTACGGGTGAAGGATCAAATTCACACCATAGGTATTTCAGAGCTGAGTAATCGTTTTTTTTTTAATCTCCGCTGGCGATTGAACTCATGACCTTAGGCTTGTCAAGCATACGTTTTGACCACCGAGCTATACCGCCCGGCAAAGATATGATATATCAGTCATATGAATGTAAGTAAAAACTGACATTGTTTTTTTACATTTTTCGGGTACTGACTTATTTTCGTTATTTTTATCCCAAGTCGGATAACTGGAATATATTTGGATATTACCTAGTCTTTTCTTGAAGTAATAGTTTGTTTGGCTATTTCTTGAACTACTAATGTCATATATTTTTATAAAAAATTACATTATATATCTTAAAACTATCAAAATATACTTAGGTTTATTCTGTAGTGCAAGTAAATTATTATATTATATAATATAAATATAATTTATAGGATTAAATGTATGATTTTTGTTTTTGTTTTCCATGCAAGAAATCAGATTAATTTTGTCAGATCATATGTTAATAAATAAATACTCATTTTTTTTAAGAGTAAACTAATCGATATTTGATTTCATTTCGTTATTGTGATAGTGATGTATAAAATTTACTTTCATATATACAGTGGTACCTTGACATACGAGTGCACCAACATACAAGTTTTTTGAGATACGAGTCGTTGAGCTAGCGATTTTTTGCTTTGAAATACAAGTAAAATTTGAGATACAAGCAATTGCCTTAACGGGTCGGCCGGTTGCACATGAACCGCGCGTCACGCTTTATGAATCCCCCACCCACGGTCAGAGAATCACTTATCAGTGTGCTCTCGCTGTCAAAGCATCTTTGATAACTTGTGCTCGCGTTTTGTGACTTTTGTGAAATTTGCTTTGAGACACGAATAATTTGAAATACGATCAAGGTTGCGGAACGAATTAAACTCGTATGTCGAGGTGCCACTGTACTGTTTAAAATAATGTTTATGTAGTTTAGTTTAAAAACTACTTGATTACTATAATATTGATAAAAAATATTGTTAAAAGTTTTTTCATATTTGCTATTTTTAAAAATAAATACACAGTAAAATTGGGAGTATTTATTTTATTAAAAAAAAAAACACATTGATATAAAATAATACGTAAGTGATTATTTATCATCATGACTAATAATTTATTTAATTTGATTAATATTTACATTATATTTGGTTATTAGAGTAATCAGGGTAAAGCTTAGTAAAACTTAGTTAATTTTGTTGCAATGGGATTTGGTTTATTTTTACTCTCTTCATTTATTATCTATTGAAAATACTTCATTGAAATTGTATATCATTTCAGCCCACATAAATTTAATTCTCCTAAAACCACAATTTTTTTAAGAAAATCATGAAAAATAATTATCGAACTAAATCTTTGGTTCATTAGTAGAATATAGGAGTATATTTGTAATGGTATTAAATGTTGAATGTTAATTAATATTTGGTATTAGACTAGATTATAATATCAATACAATTTTAAATGATTATTTTTCAATAAAGTATTATATATTCGCTAATAAAGTTATTTTTAAAATTTAAATCAGTTGATTATTCATCTCAGGTAAAATGAAGATATGGTTGATTGGTAACAAAGTATAGGACAATATAATAAATAAACAATAAATTAAGGAACACAGTTAATTAATTACATGAAAACAACAATATACAAACATGAACAACACAAAATCACAGAACAACAGACAAGTTTAAATTATTTTAAATGAGAATGTTATATGTGCGAATTAACAAATTGTCGGACAGGTTATGATAGTGGAATTGCAGCCATAAGATTAGACTACATTTTTATAAACGGTAACTTAATCTGGACATTATAATTAATTATATATTTTTTATACAAAGACAGCATAGAAAGTTATGATTATTTCGGTAGATTTGAACATAATTTCCAGGGAATAAATTTAGATGGAGTATGTAATATATTTAAAAATAAGAATGTTTAGCATTCGGTAGCAGTATAATATCACTGATAATTGATCAAGTTAGATAAATCATTATTTAATCACAGTTGAAATGTATTTTTTTTAAATTATTATTATGTAGGTATTTTGAATGATTATATGTTAATTATTATTTAGTCAGATTTCTTTTTCATTGTAAATACGCAAGAAAAATCATATTTTACATTTATTTCTTTCATTACTTCTCACTAATGATTATAAATTATACTATTCCTTATTTTTATGCATGATATATAGTAACTTATTACACTTATACAAAATAATTGTAATCATAAATGTAATAATGACTTATGTACTTAACAGTGCAATAATTACTTCACATATGATTAAAAAGAGGATAGGTAATGTAAGTCTTATCATTTGATTAAAAAGTAACACATGATTAAGGAATAATATTTTTAATTTAATGGTTTCTTTGTGGAATGGTTTTCTTGTCATAAAAAATGTGTAATAACAGGCTGTAAGTAGAATTAGAATGTCTAGCGAATAACGTGAAAACCTATTGAGAGGTTTTTTTTTATCTGGGATTATTCTTGAATATCATAGTAATACAATAACAAATTATAATTGAGTCCATAAATATAAGTATACGCATACTTTTCCACCTTTTATTTAAAATAAGATTAATAAATCAATATATCTTACTGTTTTAATTATTATTTATTTTACTTTTGTCAATTTCACTTTTTTTCATAACTGGAATGTCATTAATGGTCCCATTACACAACTTTTCATACAATTTTACTGCACAAATTTTTTAATTCAATCAATTGTTCACATTTATCACACTCTACTATTGGATATTAAAATTATTCAAAGAGTATATATTATAAGTTTTCAAAGAGTATTTTTTTATCAATTTGGTCTCTATCACACTTATTCACTGTATGAATTGTTTGATCAAATATTTTACTATCAAACGACAATAGAATATTTTACTATTACTATTTTGAAAAATAAAATAGGTATACACTATACAGTGTAATTGCTTAAAGTATGAATGAAGCATACTTTTCTTCATGCTAAAATTAAAAAAATGTGTTTTGGTCAATACTGTATTGAAAAACATATCCATAAGGTATCAGAATAATGTATCATCTTCTTCTTGTTCTTACCCATATTAAAATCTTTATAATTTTTGATCGTCTGCATCGCTTAAATTATTTTACTATTAGTATTTTATTTAGGGAGACTCAACAAATCACGCTGGCAGTGTGGCAGCTGCCTCAATGTCTCCAATGCTCTTGACTCTTCGGTGTTTCTTCTGCTTGTGAGGATTATCATCTTCTTCATGGATGGGAAGCGGGGAACTGACCCGATGCGAGTTGACGCTTCTCTGGGAATATGTTCTGTGCGACACGCCGCCCAACTCGGATATATCAAAACACTGCGAACCGTTGCTGTATATATTGCTGTTGATGCTTTGTTGAGAAGACACTCTGTAGGACAAGCGTGCAGAGTTGTATAGATTAAGAGGAGATTCGTATATGGAGTGTGGCGATTCGTAGATTGAATGTGGGGATTCGTAGAGAGATTGTGGAGAGTCTTGGTCTAATGGGGAGTGTTGTGGAATGTTTCCTCCTGGTTGGTTGAGACTCAGTTGTCCGATGCTCAACTGGGAGCGAGCTCGAGGTGGTGAGGGTCTTCCCCAGCGACCAGCGACGCTAGAGCCGGAGCTAGAGCTGGATGGAGACGTCTTATCTTGCTTGGGCCGCATGCCGAATGCGCGGGTAATGGTTCCCTGAAATTAAAGTGACGTATGTAATAAATAATGCAAACATGGGTACAATAACACATATGTTGTTCTCGACTTACGACAGAGATGCGTTCCTGGTCTTTGGTTGTAAGTCGAATTGGTAGTAAGTAAAATTTCATACAAATTCAGTAAGCATATATATCCCTGATGAACTACATTGTTAAACAACGCGTCTTTGGAGATACTCGATACTGGATGTATTCAATCGAATGGCAAAAACGAGGCCTGCCGCACGCACACATTCTTATTTGGTTAGTGCAGCGGTCGGGGGGAACCGGGGTAAATTAACCCAAATGGGGTAAAAATATGTTTTTGGGGTAATAAGGAAATTTTTCTAGTTTGCCATTTCATAAAACTTACTATTTTCATGTAACTTTTTTGTTATTTTCCGTGTAAATTAATTCAATAAATAATGTTTACTTAAATATACATCGATTGTCTTATTTTCAAAATGGGGGGAGGAGTAATGTCGACTTACGCAAAAATATTTTGGGGTAGTGGTTAAAAAAGTTTCCCGACCGCTGGGTTAGTGGTAAGAATTCAACCAGACCAAATATATGATATCACACATACATCGGCACATATGCATATGCATATAAATTTAACTTAATAAAATCCAAAATCTGCTCATTTATCACCTCTCAGGTGGAACAAAGTTCGCCGGGTCAGCTAGTATTATAATAAAACATGGTTTTATTTATATTTTGATTATTAAAGTTGTTGTTATTCATAAATACACAAATAAGTAATAAAATATTTACTGTATCAATTCATATTTTAAAAATTGCGTCATTTTTACTTATATAGGGTACAATCTATTGGTCTATCATTTATGTATATTTGTATGTAGCAAGCAAGATCCTTATGAATATGGCGGCTTATCTTAAAAATCTTTAATTATCTGAATATATTTATGCAAAGTTATGCATTCCTTGGTCAATTTAAAAGAATGCTGCTTCCATTTATTTTCAATGCATTTTTTTTAAGGTTCTAGGACCATTTCTTTTTTTATTATCTTCTTTAAGACTTTCATTTTCGATGCATAATAATTCTTCATTTGTAAGATCTTCAAAATCATTTTCCTTGAGTTGGTCTTTGTCTTCATGATCGATATTAATCATGTATTGATATCGTGTATTAATATGATGTTTCTGGCGAAGCTCTAAAACAAGGGTGGCCAAACCGCGGCCCGCGGGCTGCATACGGCCCGCGGGGTGTCTGCTTATGGCCCGCGGAGCATATTATGAAAAATAATAAATATTAAGGATAATGTATGTAGCGCCGTTTTCGTATAAATATACCTCAAGGGTGATTTAATAGTTAATAGTTAGTTTAATACTCACCAAAGCAACCCACGACGCACTCCACCCTATGTTTGGGTACCAAAAGATAACCACACGGCTCAAATCAAGAAGAAGTTTCCTACAGTCGACAATGGAACTGGTGATACCTGAAGCCACCCTGCGGCTGAACATGTGGAGAAGCGCAACTGAGGGAAATACTTGGATTGCCCCGAAAGAGGACCTACCCCTGGACATGACCAAGGGTGGAATATATGGAGGTCCCTTAACAGACTTCGGACCGGAGTATGCAAGACGAGGACACAAATGAGGGCCTGGCAGTTTTACAGCGGACCGACTGAATGTGACTGCGGCGTGGAGCAGACCCTGTCACACCTTCTGAAGTGTGCGCTGTGCCCGAATAGCTGCACCCAGGAAGACCTGATGATGGCCAGAAGTAACGCCATCGACGTCGCCCACTTCTGGGCAGACAGGATCTGACCCTGTTGTTTCCGACACGATTATATATATATATATATATATATATATATTTAATAGTGTACATAAAACCACCAAAAGAACATTCCATCGTGCATAGTGTGTATCATATCCTATATTATGGAAGTATCTCAGTACATTGATTCAACTATCGTGACAATTTCTTCTATGGTAGGTAAAGCGAACACGCCGCAACAATACGCATACAAATTTATCTGTATTTATACAGATTTTAGGGTACCATTACAGAACCATATTCGTTCAGCGGAAGGATAAAACTAATTATCTGTTAAATCAGACATGAGCTAAGTGTTGCCATTCACGAAATAAGCACTAGTTGAAAAAAAACGTTAGATGGCGGACCCTATAGAAGAAATTTTGTTGTGGGGCCCGATAGGAAATCTCATTTCCAAAATTTGGCCCGCCTGCTGAAATGGTTGGCCACCCATGCTCTAAAATGAGGTTTTTAGTGCATAAGACGTATGTGGGGACTAAGCAGTAGTATAAGAATAAATTTTGAACATACATCATCAATAAACATAAGTAATGCCACCGAAATCACTCAGATATACAAAATACCTCGACCGGAAACATAACTTTTTTGGAAAATACTTGTATCTGGGACATTCGCAATTCATAGAAATATATCACGATATATATCCAACTGAATGTCGCGGTAGAGATAGTAATATCGTATTAAAATCGTTCATAATTAAAATAGACTTCATTTATATTTAAAAATATATATAGCAGGTAATTTTTTTCGTTTCATAATATTATTTAAGCTAATGTATGGTCTTGAAGAACATTTGCACATTATTTAGCCTTTATCAAATGATTTTCAAAGGATTTCGAAAGGATAAACGAAATTATAATCGAATACGAATTATTTATTCAGCAAAGTTTTACTGCCGCAAGAGTACTCGTAGTTTTATACGCGAGTTGCTGTACTTGCTGTACTATACTCGTACTTGGTTGAAATTTAAGAGCCGTTCATTATGCAGTCGCAAAGTTTATTTTTCACGGACGAGTGAGGACATTAAAGGAAAGAGGCTTTAACTGTTCATTTTTGATTTCGAGATGAAACATTTCAAAACACAAGAATAGGTTATATGAATTTTCTTCCATAGGCTGCATTTGCTACTTATTATTAATACAGATCTGTGTATGAAATTAACGTTATTTAACCCTTTCATTACGGGCTCGGTTTGAAAACAAATTATACTGTCAATTATAAAACTAGTATTTGAAGCATTAATGTACTTATCTGGTATATTTTCATATATCACATTGCTTCTTGTATCCTTTAGCTCTCAGATGATGCACAAAAGACTATTCTAAGAAAGTAGCAAAACGATATATCACGTCAACCAATGTCAACGATCGGGGAATCTTATGACAGCATATGCCGACAACCGATGCGAAAGAGTTAAAACAAAGCGTCGTGTATGAATCTTTGTACTTAAAATACTCGTATATACATTTTCAAATGACGTACTATGAATTATTAGTTATTTATCTGTCAGTTGAGAGTTTCGTGTTTTTTTTAGATTGTCCTTATTGCAGCGCAAAAGTACAAAATTTAGTAATTCCTGAGTTTTTGTCAGACGTTTACCACGTAAGTAATTTCCATGTAAATTATATTCTGTATTTACAGAATATTTTTTTGTGAAACGTTTCATCTTCTGCCAGCGGGTATAGCTTAATGGTCAAAGCGTTTGCTTTGCAAGCCAAAGGTCATGCGTTCGATCCCTGACGGAGATTAAAAGAAAAAGATTTTTGAATCGATTTCTGAGCTCTAAAATAACCCTGGTGTGAATTTGATTCCTCACCCGTAAAATGAAAATCACGGCCTATTAATTAAAATTGGTCGTAGACGAAAGTCGTCCCGTGAAGACCACCCATTCATAGTAAATTCCTGTAATAATAAGGGTGATGCGTGAATCTCGGGCTGTAGTCAATGACGTTAGCGGATCAACACTCGACATGCAGCGCTTAGCCATATGTAAAATGGTATGCTTCATAGGATGTATAGACGAAAAACTTCAAAATCATACTGTATATGTTAACATAAAAAATAAATGTCTTAAATGGAAAAATGATTGTTTTAATTAAAATTCAATGCGGTTTATATTCAGTTCTATGTTTACTCGTATATCGGAAAATGTATTGTGGTGAGTTTTTCAATGCTACATTGAATTGGTGGAGCTCTGGAAAACTTTTAGCATTCGAATGCATTTCCGCGGTTTATTAGCATTTAATGCTACACTCAGAGCGAGGGAAAACTTTATTGTAGCTAAATAATACTGTTGCTGTCCATCGGAACAAAGGAGCTATTTGGATCTCAAATAATTGCATCGAGTTTACGAACTTCCCAGAAAATGTAGCGCTGATTGCATCTATTTCTATAAAACCAATTTCCACACAACTTTCGGGTACGCGGATACAAGGTTTATATCGTTTTGTTTTACTCGTATACCAAATAAAATGCAATCAAGAATAACATATTGAAACAATTGAAAACTAGAGACTACTTTTAGTAACTCTTGGGTTTTAAGAACCTACATGCATTATTTAGAGGAATCTGTAAAGCTGAAAGTTCGTAGCGAAACGGTTAATAAAGGTGTGCTACAATTTAGTTTTTATTGTATGTATGTCCATATTTTTGTGGTAAAAAATGAATCGGAATTAAAATCCACAAATCTTGATCGTATATTTTTACATTTCGCAGTGTACGAGTAGTAAAGATCGTATTCCCGATGCGACTGCCTCAAAGAGAGTTCTCTTATTTCATTGTAAGTAACCTCAAAAAGGTTTCGTTCGTCGTTTATTTGTTTGTATTGCCAGACGTTTGGGACGTCGAGTCCCTCCCGGGGGATGTTGACGCTTTTAGTTGATTTCATCCGAGGAGGGCATTATGTAAATATATACATACGCAATATACTTATATACATATATGTATATGTATATATACATATATTCACAATGCCAAAGTTTTTTTTCTTGCGTGAAAAAGGCGAAGAACACAATCTCTTGTTGTTCGCAATTGTAACCGCGACAGTTTCCTAGACAAGACGTTTCCACTTTTTATGACAAAAAAAACATGTATTACTGAGACAATTTTTTTGTCATTTCACCTGAAATATGTACAGATAAATAATATTATAAATATACTTATATAATATTATTTATCTGAAGATATTGTACAATTCTTAGAACACACCTACCGTTTTCTAAGAACATACCCACGCTTCTCCGGACCAATGAAACTTGAGTATGTAGTTGCCATGGAGATATCAATAACGCTCGTAAAAAATAATCTGACACAAACTCACAACTAAATTACAACTTAATCATCAATCTTGAAGAAGACACCTGTAATGGCGGTCGACATATTGGTCAAAAGAAATTCGCCACACACGCCTAAACTCAAAAGCCACAATATCAAATCTGGCCGTGAAAACCTAAGAAGTTATTTAATATTATATAAGTAGATAACTGTACTTGCGAATGTGGCATTTGTGTGTACTGAATTTATTTTCTGTCCGATATTTCGGCCAGCGTTGCAGGCGTCATCTTCAAAGTCGACGAGTTGGCAATTCATTAACTCAAAAGATGACTTTTGCAATGTCGGTCGAAATATCGGAGAGAAGAAGAAATTCGCCACACACGCCTAAACCCAAAAGCCACAATATCAAATCTGGCCGTGAAAACCTAAGAAGTTATTTCATATTATATAAGTAGATAAATGTACTTGCGAATGTGGCATTTGTGTGTACTGAATTTATTTTCTGTCCGATATTTCGGCCAGCGTTGCAGGCGTCATCTTCAAAGTCGACGAGTTGGCAATTCATTAACTCAAAAGATGACTTTTGCAATGTCGGTCGAAATATCGGAGAGAAGAAGAAATTCGCCACACACGGCTCAATCCAAAAACGATATTAACAAATCTGGCACATTACATCGCATTAAAATTACCTTTTGTACTAGTTTTTGCCAAATCATCATAAACTCATAACGATTGACTGGAAAATACATAATTCATAGAAAAATGTTATTTGATTTATTCTTCGCTTTTTAAATGAACTTTTGGGATAATTCAACATGTAAAAGTACTTTTTAGTTGATTTACTCAAAACATTAGACTCTTGTTTATATCAGGCAGTAAGTATTCTTAGACCCCGGGCTGATACCGTTATGGAAGGCCTTCGGAAACTGAGTATTGAATGTACTCGGCAGAGCTCTGGGACGCAGAGCTGACATGGAATGAGGCAATGATCATGGCAGCTAACATAGCTTGACGACAGCGATTCTTCAGATAGGGGACCGGAAAGGATATGATAAAATCTTTTACGCTGTTATTGAGAGCATTTCAGGAAACACCAATTGCATTGCTGTCGATAGACATTTAAAGACGATTTTTATATTTGATGACCTTACGAGCCTGAGCCTCTATGTAAAAAAATACTGGAATTTGAATCTTCAGTCCTAATTAAATGGACTTTGGGAAAAAATAATTTGACGTCGCTGACACGAAGAAGAGAGAGATTAAATGGACTTTTATTCATTCATCATTCATCATCAGCCTGTATCCGTCCACTGTTGAACGTAAGCCTCCCGCATGAGTCTCAATCCTCTTCGATCCTCCACCTTCCGCATCCAGGTCACTCCCGTTATTTTTCTTATTTCGTCAGTCCATCTTGCAGGGGGTCGGCCAATGCTTCGTTTGCCAGTTAAATACCGACCCACAAATATAAATATATATATATAACTTTCGATCTATTCATATGAACCTATTGGGCTCTTTCTTACAGAAAACACCAATTGCATTACTTACTTTCCAGAAAATATTTGTGTTCCGCCGGCACCATCCGACACTGCTTGCGATACTTTGCATAAAATACGGCTTAACAGTGTAGCGTACGCTCCAAGTATTGCCTTTTCAGATAGGCCAGAGATTGTGGAAGTAAATATTTATTTAGTCACCTTAATGTTCTTGGCCGCGAAGTCGGCGGCTTCGAAGCCGGCGAGGGAGCGCCAGTGGTGACGGGCCTGCGCCCCCGCTGCGGTGGGAGGCAGCGCCCCGCGCCCCCTTCTCGCCGGAAGTGCCCCCAACAAGTTCCTGCACACCAGAAGTGATTAAGTTTCAAGAAAAACAGACCGCGAACACTTAGCAGCAGAATGACAAGCTTCTTTAAAAATCAACTCAAAAATCATATGCATCCACTTCTGGAATGTGTTTATCCATTCGAAGAGCATACTCGTAGAGATTACTATATTTTCATATATAATATTCAAAATATATTAAAATACAATTGTTTTTTACCAGTAGCAAATGAAACCTTCACATCGACGATGAGAAGCTTTTTTTAGATATATAAATAAATTTTATGTCATAGTTAAAACAGTTTGACGTTAAAAGGTTCTTGTCATCCTAGTTTCCAGACGGTGGATAAACCGACATTGTAAAATGTTTTTTTAACGTTTCAGGGCTGTCAAAAAGTAATTAAACATTTGTGATTTTTATTATTTTAAATAAACTTAACATTTATCCAACCTTGAAATTGTAAAAAAACATTAAACGAGTATTTAAATAGTGATATAGAAATTTAATTATTACTTAAAGGATACCATTAATGTGAATTCTATTCGAGCCACTTTATAGAACTTTAAATAAAATTTACAACAATGGTAGTTTATAACATTAAAAAACTTTTTATAAATGTTTTGGATTGATAAATGAATGAATGTTAATAATACTTATTAATTTTTTTAATTTTTATTAGAATATTATTTTATTATTTCAATATTCTAATCTACTTTTATAGATGATTGACTATATAACAAATTATTATTACTTAAAATATACATATACTATACATAAAATTCTTTTTTCAACGCGTCAATCCAAGCACAAAAATAACGGCAGAAGCGGGATGCGAACCGCGGACCTTGGAAACCAACTATGCTCAGGTATTCATACCGCTCGGCGAACTGCGCCATTGCCCCGCCTGCTGCGCCATAGGTCATATTCATATTCATATTCAGGTATTCATACCGCCGAGCGGTATGAATACCTGAGCATAGTTGGTTTCCAAGGTCCGCGGTTCGCATCCCGCTTCTGCCGTTATTTTTGTGCTTGGATTGACGCGTTGAAAAAAGAATTTTATGTATAGTATATGTATATTTTAAGTAATATTAATAATACTTGTTCATATTTTTTTTACATTTAGTTAAAAGGAAAATCGCTTAATGATATTTGAGCACAAATTATAATTTCTTAAAGTCTTATTAATTTCAACTCATTCAACACCCATCTATCAAAATATTATCAAAGCATCGTTTATTTGACAGTTTAATTTATTAATGTATTATAAAATAAATGCAGTAGAAAATTTAAGAAAAATAATATTTTCATTCGTTCTTTGTCAAATTTTTAAAGTTATGCGTACACATTGTTACGCGTTTTTAAATATTCATACATTAATAATATAAAATGCTAATTATCGATACAATTTAATACAGAAAATTACATCGATATGCAGCCTGCATTGTGCCTTGCTGTGCACTGTTTCAATAAAAGGGAAAACCACTAAAATAAACAATTTAAAATATAAACACTTATATAATGTTATCATAGAAATAACCAATTGCTATAAAAATGAAAATGACACAATAAGATGAGAGACATTGATCGCAATGATAGTATCCGTGCGGATGAAAAAATAATGAAAAGAAGCTCAGACAAAGATTGCCAAGACGTTTAAACATCAACATCATCACTCAGACAAACTTATCAACTAGTTGTTTAATTAAAAGACAAATAAATATAGAAAACGTAGAAAAAACACATAAAGAATATCGCCAAAAACTAATTTGCCACGAAGAAGTAATGTACGAACAAATAATTTAAAATGTAAAAGTGAAGCCATAGAGAAGCACCATTCTTTTGTAGATGAACATGCCAGTCTTAAATTTCATGGCGACGTTAGTGTTGCTAGGTAAATACTGAAAATAGTTTAAAAATACACATTTTCTTTATCCTATAGACACAGAGAATATAAACTGTTATCCGTTATCATGCTCTAATACACCCATCATGCGATATTGCCACATTTTCCATAAAACGTAATATATTCAGCCATTGCGTTGCTTGTCGAGCAGACGAATTTCAAACATGCGATATCGTGATGTGCCAGGTTTTCAAATTGACACGATATTTATATTCAGCAGCCAGTTTTCTAATTCCTATAATATAAGTTATACAACCGTGAGTATCTATAGATGCCAAATAATCGAATTAGATTTTTGGAATGTAATTTTAAATTCAAATTTATTGTGCTTTAATAATTAGGTTGCCCATGTAGTTTCTAACGAAATCATTGCATAGTTTTGTGAAAGTAATTTATAGCTTAGCGGAAATATTGTAAAATATAAATGAAATTAAAATAATGTTAAAATGCAGGTTTATTTTTATGGTTTAAAAAACATAATGTTTTTTTTTAAATAGAGTATATAGCTAATATGAAGACGGTTATTTTTTATGATTTATTTTATTGTTATGACAATATGATTGTTTTATTGCTATTATATTATTATTTGTCTTGAGACATATTCCCGGGGAATAGTTTACAGAAAAATCTAAATAATGTTAGCATCTGAGAAAAGCTTTAGTAGTTCCCAAAAGTACGAAAACGGCTTACGGAAGTCTGAAAAGACGAAATAAAGCCCAGAGACGGTGCAAGTTAAAATTCTGCAATTGTAAATACCTAAACTGAAGTATACATTATAGATAGGTAGTGCTGGAAACGAATACATTATGCAAAAATGAGAAAAGTTACCTAAACAAAATATTCAATTATGGTAAAAAAAAAGTTGTTCCAGATAGCTGCTAGACTAGAAATAGCTTCACGAAGGATTTTTCGTATTTTGAATTTATATTTTTTCTATAGCGACTCGGAATGGAGGCATAAATATAATATATAAAAAAAATAGAAAGAAACCATTTGATTGAAATAACTTTACATTTTACGCACATTCCCTTCCTTATCTAATATACTCGTATTCTACAATATTAACATAGTTTATAAAACTACGATAAAAAACATATTATACCGTTTACTCTTTAACATACAAAAATATACCTTAACATTTGAATAGTGACTGTTTAATATTTTTGAATTAATAAACACTAATGACTATTGCGTAACCAACTAAATCAAAGTTTTCTAATAATTATGTAATAAAAAAGTTACTCGATAATACTTGATATTTTTGTACTAAATATAACACAGATCGGTAAAACAGTTTCTCATCCACACTTGATCAAATTTTCTATTATGAAAACGTTCTTATATCGATCTTATTGATAGTAATAACATTGTAATTACTTATTTGGTATCGGTTATACATTGAGTTTGAATAAGTATATGCTATGAATCGTCTATCTTCTATTAAACAACGATTGAATGATATATCAAGACAAGTGATTTTCGCTAACAAAAAATAACAATGTCGCGTTAATGTAAATAATATCATGCGTGTTCGTGGCATTTGGGGTGAAGATTCGGTTTGAAGTGTTTGCCGAATTTCAGAGGACATAACAATGTAATTTACGGTTAAATTCAAAACAAAGTTTCCGCGACCGCCGCGCCGCCTGCAGATGGTAATGTATTCACACACGACAAAAGATGGCGGGCATTGTCACGACAATCTGTAGATTAATTCAAAAGGAATAAAACGGTATCGCTTTTCGAGGCTATGTTGATTGCTGGGAGCGATTTGTTCTGAATATTATTGTACGTGAAGGTGAGATTGCGCTTTTTCTTTGGCATTTTCATTGGTTAATCATTGTATGTAATTCTATGCTTAATTATCATTTTAATCTTGTATGTAATTTTTTGTAATGCTTCTGAAATTTTAAGAAACGTGTCATTGAGATATCAAAGCGCTACTGTCACGTGAGAAGTTGAAAGTTCGACCTTTGCGAAGGTTAAAATGATTTTGAATAAATTTCTAATAAGGAAATAATTAATAATAATTTACAAATTCTCTTGATTGGATTATGTTTTGAAATTCAAAAAATGTAAATAGTAGAAGGGTGAAGTATATTTTATATCTCGAAAGGTTTAAATTTTTTTTTAGAAAATTGTGTGTTTCAAAATAAATATCGTTTTTAAGAAGTGAAGTGTGGGACGATTTTCAGTGCTTTACAATGTTTTCAGAATTCACTTTGAGATCCATTATAAATTATAAATATTTATTTGCTTACCTTATTTTTACACATATCTTACGTGATCCATGTAAAAACAAGGTAAATAAATACATATTTATACAAATATTGCACGTTGTTTGATGTTATTTAAAGAAGCGAAAATTATAATTTATGGGAAGAGTTATTTATTATGAATTAGAAATGTGTAAAAGGTTATATACGAGTAAACGCGCTCTACTTTGTGGAGATTTTTTATATGGCACTAGTATAGCCATATAATTATTTTTCAGATATTTAATCTGTTTGAAAAAGTTACGATAATTATATTTTTAAGCTCCATAGATCAGTCGAAAATATAGTTTGGAATAAAGTAATGCGAAATTTAGACCAAGTGAACAAATATCAATTTGGTCCTTTGATCAAATTCACTTGGTGCATTTAATTTGAGGGAATGAGGATACAATTGGCATCCATTTAGTTTACCTAAATGGGCTTTATGCTATTACTGTGAGATTTCGATATCATCAATGGGAGGTGAAATGAAATTTCATTACCTGTTCGCTTTTAATGGTTATTACGGAACGATTTTGAAACGTAACGCATATCTTCCCGATTAAACTATAATGATTCCGGAAATAGCTTGAGTGTGTCGCATATTGGATCTGAATATCCTCTTTCAGTGCGTTGGTTGAGGGCGGGGGCGTGGGCGGATGTGCCGCCCACTGAGGCCGCCCATCTGTAGAAACTTGCTCGTTGCCGGTGGACACGGGTCGGTTACACTTTACGAAAGATTACATCGCAAGCGAGTACGGATGCGACGAAAGGAGTTACCCTCAAGCATTCGGTGACCCAAATATAGTTTTTTTAATTACGTATTATGTAAATATCATCTTCTGAATAAAACTTCATCACAGTAAGTCACGTCAAAAACAGTTCGCTGTCATTTGTAGACGATGCGTGAAAATCAGGCTGTGGTTGAATGACGTTCATAGATCTATGCGCCGCATACCTCAAAATGACATAGTTCATGAGATTTTTCCATTAACTTCAAGTGGTATTCTCTTATATGTGTTTACATACATGTAACATAATACTCGTAAAATCTGAGGATGTACGAGTATTAAATCAAGATAATTCATTATTGGCGTGCAATCTTTCTGATTCCGATTTGTTTTATTTAGATTTTTCAACCAATAATTTTTTGTGGATTTATATAATTTCAATGATGCAATTTTAATATTTTTTTACATACTAATTACTTTTACAGTTATATTTTTAATTCGTTTAGTACGTTATATCGACGAAGACGAAAATATCACATAATTGATTTTAAAATGTATTATTTGTAAAAAGGGAAACTATTGCCTGCTATTTTGTCTTCTTTATGAAATGACTTCATATTATATTGTATGTTATTTTATCATTATGTGTATTACCTCTGTATTACTTGGAACATGTTTCTCTTAGTTAAAAAAATAGTTCTTGAAAGTTTTACAGTATATTTTATAATGTATTTTTTGAAAAATTGCACATGTTTTGTAAATAATTAAAGTCGAATTGTGTTCACTGAGGACGGGATCGGAGAGGTTAAGGAGCGACGAGACGTTTTCAATACAGCCCACGTTGAAAAAAGTTGAGCTTACATGCGAAGGCGATTTGTCGCGAGTCCGCTAGGATCGCGCTGAAAAATGGTCGAGAATAAAGGCGGCAGGAGGCGGCGCCCCAGGGCGGCCCTCGCGGGGGGGGGGGCACCAGAATCCAATAACGCTACTTATATTATCCTTCCAGCGGAAGCTTTCAATGGCGGTTCTGGGAGTATCGCGTAATTCATTTTGTCCGGTCACCGCCGCCACTGAGAACGTTCCCGAAGTCTTTCAGGTACATTCAATTTCTATATCTTTCAGATCTTTTTTGCTCTGCCGAAAGCATAGAAAGACAAAGCTTAAATATTTCAAAAACCTTTCTAATAAAATATACAATTTAACTCTGATTCTTAGACTTTTAATTCTGGTTGTGATATATTTTACGAGTTGTTTATGAATGTAAAACGTAGCATCAATGACCCCGTATGAAGTATACAAGTTTCATTCATCCTCTTCATTCGTGCTCTAAGTAAGAACCGGAGTTTGTAGAACAAAGGACAACCTCGAGCGGTGGGGAATGCTTCGGCAGGGAAATTCATTATTGTGTGACTGTGGAGACCTGCAGACCGCCTCACACCTAAGATCCTGCTCCATGTGCTCAACAAGCTGCACACCTCAAGACCTAATGCTAGGCAACACACGGGCCATCGATCTTGCTTGTTCCTGGGCAGAAATACTTGGACGTCGCTGACACGAAGAAGAAGAATGCGGGGCCATTTATAATATAACTCACGTACGTATATCATGTAAATAACGGATATATACCTGTACAAGTGTGTAAAGAGATAATTGGACATATTCTTTTCTTTCGTTAAAGAAAAATGTCGCAAAAATGGAATAAATTTTATAATGACAAAGAAATATAATCAAAGGATGATTTCTTAATAAATTGAATCGTGCCTAATTGGCTTGAGTTACAGGTATATTATTTATTTTTCATAATATGTATTTTTTAAACATAAAGTGTTACGTTTTTTAAGATTTAAGAAGAATAAGAGATCGTAATATCAATAACATGGTTTTAATTAGCTGCATGTATCGTCAAAAAATATTTCAATATTTCTATGTTCTGTTTGTGATTATCATAAATATTTTTTATGGGTGCTTCCTATTACTGCATAATTTATATAGAAGACAGTGAAATAGAAGAAGAAGAAACGATGATAACGAAATTGACAACATTCATGCAAAGAAATTAATCATGGACGGTGATTGATGAATTCATTTATAAAATGATTTTCGTTTGGGGAAATAAATAATAAATTAAGTTAATTAAATCATTGATCAAAGCTTTTTTCATTCACGGCGGTCATATCTATACAAAAAGGGTGCTAAAGACATATAGAGACATAAATGTGCTAGTAATATTGTAGGGCCTTCACAAGTTATTCAAATAATTAGTTTAATATTGCATATTGTATATATTTTAGTATCATATATAATATAACACTAAAAAATAAAAATTGTACATATTAATTTCTGATATAAGAAACTTTTTTTGAAAATCTGCGTGCAAGATTTAGTGTAAAGTAGTAAACTATAAAATTAAGGTTATCCAACTGACAATACTCGGTGAAACTGCATAATTATAATTTTAAATTAAAAATAGTTAGTTTTGATTCACATATATTTTAAATGATTACATGTTTCAGCCTCCCTGGAGACCATCTTCAATAATGTAGTAAACTATATTAATGATAATTGTGCACTTTATTTGAACTTCACGAAAAAACTTAATGTCCTGTTTTATATCTCTGTACCAATTGACTTTGAGTTTATACATAATATATTTATGTATATATACGATTGTTAATGTAAAGGCCCTCTACAACCTATAGAAAACAAATATAATAAAACAAGATTTGTAAATATACAATGTTGAATTACCCTTTTGTTCTGCAATAGGTACTTTTTGTTGGGGTGAAGGGTTGTCAAATTAAAACCTTTGTTGTAAATTTAAGTCATTTAAAAAAAATCTTTTTAATTATAATCACGGATTCATAAATGTTTCAACAATATATTTTGCAATGAAATAAATAATATAAACAACAAGAATACATGAATATCATTGATTTTGTTGATTCACATAATTATTGTTGGTGGATCTGTGAAGTGGCTTATACAAATGCTTACAAAAAGTAATCTTCCACTATAATGGTTAAGATGATTTAAAAAAATATGTAGATTAAATATAACATTCTCTATTGACGTCAAAATCTTAAAGGCATAAATCGTATTTCATTATTTTTTAACGTTAAATTTTGTACTTTTGATAAAAAAAAATTAAACGTGCCAATTTATAATTTTCAGTGAAAAAATACAAATGATTTTTCTTGCATCTTATTTATATATTCACAACAAAAGAAATAGCCCATTTGATTAGAAAAAAAAAACTTTACGCCGATAATATTTTTTCTACAAATAAAACTCTGTGTGTTTTGTCGTCAAATAAATGATTTAGTCGCTAGAGAACATTACAATTGTCCACAAATTTACAATTACTCAAAAATCACTACACATATAAGTGAAAATTACCTTTACTGTAACATAGTAATTTAATTTAGTTTTTCATTAGTGAAATATGAAATTAAAGTTTCATAAGTACTGAAAATCGAACAATTTAATGATTTGCTCAATTGATGAGTTTATTGGGAAACAAAAAACACCATAAATACAAATTTCAACAATTAATGTTAAATTTTATTTAAAAATAATATACAAACAAGTTTATTATATAATGTTCACAAATTACATAGGTCTTGGTAAATATGTGTATGCGTTGGTTGAAATTGAATATTATTTTAAAAAAATCGTTGAGAAGCTGATCGATTTAAGAACATTATTTTTTCAGTATAATTACTAACTAGTTTGACTTTTATTAACATGAGAAAAAAAAAAACATAAATAATCGAGAAACTAAGTGAAAAATGTTCTCATGTATTGTCAAAATACTAATTTTGAATTGAAACAAGTTTTGACCATATAAGTGATGATAGCTATCGTATTAGTGATGTTTAACAAATTTATGATTTCGTAAAAAGGAAGTAAGCGTAACATTATTGTAATTTTTTACATAATTATATTTAATTTCGATTAATTTCTCGTCGCATATTCACATTTAGGGTACATTTATTATCTTACTGCATTATGTACATTATTCACTTAAGACTTGCACGCATTTCCATGCACATACATCCCTGTATCATACTTTGGACTATGCGGGAGAACGATACATTTGGAGGTACAAACATCGCATATGGAGGGATATTATTTGATAATTATGAATGTAATTATTTGAAACTGGATTTAACAAGGAATAGAAAAGAATAGTTGAATAAAATTAACTTCAAATAACATAAATATCGTTTTTTTAAAAAAAAAAAACGCAAAATATAGTAAAAATTGGCTTTGCCGCTGCAAAAATTATGTTTAAATATGATTATTGTACAGTTTTTCAATGCCATTCAACAGAGTTGACAGATGGATGAAATTAAAAAATGTAATGTTTAAATGAAATGAAAAAAAAACGTTGACAACACAATTAAGTAAATGACAATGTAGTTAGTAAATAAGTATTAAAAAGCACATTTTATTATGTGCCGATTAAAATATGATGTAATATTATATAATTTGAGGAAATATTTTATTGTTTAGGCTGGTACTAGGAATAAAATGTTAATTAGAATTTTGGGCAAAATAATTAATACCTAATATTAGGATTTTTAGCGATGTCATGTATTCATAGTGTAAAATACTGATTGATACTAACAGGTATTAGAACAATTAAAATGGCGATAGTTCCAAGCAGGTAGGTATTGCCCGATTAAGAAATACATTAAATTAAATAATATATTCTAATACGAGTAAATGGGTAAATTTATTTTAGATGGCTAACTCTTTTGACTCTAAGTAATGTTTTTATTTTTTAAGCTTAAAAATAAATGTACACGTCATATTGTGTTCCCCAACACGGTAGACCAGCCATAATGTAAGTGATGTAAGAAAAGAAAAATCCGCCGAAAAGTCACTGCGTAATATAAAAGTTTCTTAATTTATAATGTAGGCACCGATCCGGTTTTGAAATATTCAAAAGAAAATTTTGAAGTAAATGAATTCGTGCGACATTGATTAATGTCGCAAAGTTTCGCGCCGCCTGTAATAAAGATGGATTCTTTGAGAAGTCTGGACATTGGACCGTCAAATTGAAATCTGGCCCAGTTTCGTTCAGTTTTCGAAAGGAAAATATTTCTACAGGGAAAAAAATCATTGCCAACATTGAAAATTCAATAATAGAAAATTGACTAACCAGTGTCCTAAAAGAATTCGCGTTAAAAATGTAATAAGACCTTAAAATTGTATTTGGAATTCTCTATAATGTTCAAATTATATTTTTATTATTCAATAAAAATAATTGTGATAGTCCAGAGACAATAGCACAATGTAATATGCGTGGTTCTCGTTAGATCACCGAAGCTAAGCAACGTTGGGGGCGGACCAAAACATGGATGTGTCACCGCCTGTTGCTAGTCGGGTTGAGCATTTTTTTAAAGACCTGGTCCAGGCCGTGGCAGAAATGAGTTAATCATCTGACCTCTTAAAAAAATACGAGTAATAGATAACCCAAAATATGCACGGATACAAGAATGCCGTCTCTGGAGGTCGTCGGTAGTCATATATTATAGGTGTACCTTCAGAGATGTCCTGGGACAGGGAATAAACATATGTCAGTTGACAGAACTGTGTGATGGAAATTTGTGGTGACTATATGTTAATAAAATATGAAATATAAATGTAAAGTTTGATTATTCAGTAACAAATAATTCAAGATATTATATCAACTAAGATATTAGACGTATTTCTTATATCAATTATAAAGCCATGGAAAAAAGTTTCGAATAAAGTATAAGGGAGATTTATATATAAGAAAAGATGCGGGAAAGGGAATTCTATTGTTCCAATAGGAAATCATATTTTCTTTCTTGCGTCTTCCTGTCATACTCTGTCTTTCTTCCCGCCTCTAAGTAAGTAACACTCCACATTCCACACTTACTAAGAGTAGTTATTTGCAGCACCATAAAAGCAGTTACAGATAGTTATTGTTCTCAATAAACACGCCCAACTAAATACATAGACTTAACTCGTTAATAATTTGTTTATCGTTACTTACATAGTAGTGTATTAACTATATTTTTTTATAAATAATACTATTGATTCATGATTAATTGAAAAATACACTCAATATATTTTTATTTAATTTAATTTGACACACGCGAAGTAGTTAGTTTCAACGTTTGATAAAAAATGTCCATTACCAAAAATTTAAACAGGAATAATAACGAAAATGTCGTTAAAAATTATTCAATATATTTTGACCTTAAATTATTAGTTTTATTAATTATTTTCATTGAAGTAAACACACAAATTTAATATTTAAAAAGCCTCTGTTTTATTTATAGTAGTTTATTTTTTTTGGTTTAATTTAAAGCTCGGATTCGTGAAAAATTCAAATTTGGTAACGAATGTCTGTATATCTAAAAAAGAAAGATTCCACAACAGTTTTAGTATAAGGTTGAATTGATTTTAAATTGACATTTGAAATTATATTATTGACATTTACAATGCTATATGATCTAGTCAGTAAATTATTGAAAAACATTTATTTTTATATGTTTCTATAATTAACATTATTCGAACTTCTATGACACCGATTTAAATTATTTACATTTTTTTGTGTGACAGTTTAATTATATTTTATTCATACATTATTTGTCTGTTTGGTTCTGATTATTTTTGGAAGAGATATGTCGATATTACAATACATTGATTATGTCTTGGAATGTTTTCGTCCATACATCTCAATCATTCTTTTGAATTCTAAGATGGGATGCACTGCGACAATGTATTATATTTTAATCGTATTACAAATGTTTAAGTATTTTTAATAAGCCAAATAGCGTATTTATTATTTGTCTTATTGATGAATAAAATAATAAAAAATGCAAAATATTACCAAAACAGTGAAATTACAGACGTAGTAACATACGTTTTAATAAATTTATTATTTAAATAAATTTTGTTTACTTTTATAAAGCTTGTTGATGAAGATGCGCTTTAGTTTAAGTTTAAATTCCATTCAACGTTATTTTAAAATGGTAATAAAAAAGCAATTAGAATAACTTGAAAACGATTAATCAGGAAAATGTAACAATATAAAGATTGCGTTACAAAATAGTTGAGTGAAACTGCTGGTTATATTGCGCATAATTTATTGCATTAATAATTTTTCTTATAAAAACATATTTTTTTAGTACTTTGAATTTAATTGTCATCAACTAAATTAGCAATAAAAAAATGATTTTATTGATTATCAAGTTGTTATTAATGAACGTCAATATTACTAGAAAAGAAGATGTTCACATTTATGGAGACTATGGTAATGCACGATTTGTGGTTTGTTTTACAAATGTTTTGAATGTAATAGTTTTTCATGAGTATCAGTCATTTCAGTTTCTGCCACAATCATCATTATCTTTATCATGAATCCTAGATTCCGAAAAACGTTTAAAACTCTAGCAGTGATGATGTTTGATTCGATATGTTTCCACGCTGATAAACTTTCAAATCGGAGTTGATTTCCATTCATACTGATTCTATTATATTGTGTATTATACTCGTTCATGCATCGATGATACATTGGATATGATTCCTTAATTAAGGATCAGTCATGTTTTGAATGGCGTAGTCAATCTCTGGTGTTGATTTACGTATGTAACATGTTTTTGGCTCTGAACATTGATATGGCGGTTGTGTTTGATGAAACAGTTCTCCAAACGGAATAGCTATCACAGTATTGTGTGGGCTAGTGATATCCTGTGTATTTATATGAAATGTTTGAGACACATTTTATGTGGAAATGTTGGACAATAGATGCGTTTTGATATATCGTATCTCGTGCAGGCTTCTAGCGATGTTTGGCGGCCATGACCGATGATCGTGCGGCCTCTGCTTGAAGTTCTTCCATCTGACAGAATATAACGTACCTGCAGGTCCCCCACAACATCAAACAGTTAGAAGTATTCTCTTGATAACGAATTACACGACACTTATCATCCTGCACAATAATCTTTACAAGAATGCTGCATGTACTTTAAAGAAAGTAATATCTGTAGAATAGTTTTGACACCTAATTTTAAAAAGACTACTTGAATATTGAAAACGTATCAAGTATTGAAACATATGAAACAAAGTGATGCATAACAGGCAACCCTCCTATATATACAATACAATAGTATACTTTTGCAAAGATTTTTCCTATAGCACTTTCAGCTATTTTTCATATAAATATATCTTCTATAGTGTACGGTGTCACGGCCTATCGTTCATAGAGAATTCTTTCAGCGACTCATCGTAATGACGTGGGGCGCACTGGACGTCTAGGTGCACGGGAAATTTGACGCACGAGACAACTGGTTCATTGGATATACCGCTAACCTAACTTCCAGAGATATGTCTCGTTAGCGAAATAACTTAGGTTAGGTTAGGTTAGGGAGACATTCAGTGCACCAGATGTCCAATGCGCCTACGTCTTTACCAATGAGTCACTGAACAAATTGTCCGTGAAGGAAAAGCGGCGGAACCATAGTGTACATTATAGGTTAAACCACCCAAATGGAACAAATGGTCCAAGAGCGTAGGACTAATCATCCGATTTTATTGAAACACGGATTTTTGAGACTCGTAGATGTATTGGTTAACTGTTGTGATTTTAAAGATTAGAAAAATATATTATTTATTGGATTTGAGTCAAAAACTAACAAGTGACATATTTGTTAACTGGAATGTTTATAAAACATATATATGATTATAGTCTAAGATCACGGTTGCTTGAAGAGTTAAGTTAAATAAAACATTTGAATTTTCAATGTTGCCATATTTAAAGCATTCACCTTAACATCCATTGAAAATAAAAAAAATTTCACATGGTACACACCAAGCACCGTTTATTCACTTCCTGGAATAAACAATGCTTATAGTGATCCATGTTAAAACAAGGTAAGAAGTATTTATAAATTTAACGTTATGGAGGTTTTAGGAAAGTATTTAGATGTTGCATTAATTACTTTTAAAGAGAAAGTTACACGAAATCAACAAGTTATCGTAATTATTATCGTGGTATCATTAATGAATATGTGTTTCCTACCTTGCCGGTAGCACGAGCGCGTCAAGTTGTTGCGCGAGATGACGCCTGATGATGGCACGTGCTGGAGGCACGCCCAGTGCTGTGGCCATCGTGTCACCTGTGAAGCTGGGCTCCAGCACGACCAGCCCTCCGTGCACGCCGCTGTCTACAACCGTCATTGACAACGTAAATACAGAACGCAAGATTTAAGTAGTCAACGTACGAAGATTCAAAGTTTTGAGCCTAAAGTATAAAACCCCACTCTCACGTACTTCGTGAATTAACAGCAGATCAACAAGGAAGGCAATTTGAGATACGCTTTAGCATACTAACTTCGTTACCAATACACTGAGGTTTATTGATAGCTTTACGTTGCACATGATCCCGAGAAGGTCTTCAGCCACTCTCAAATAATTACTTTTTGCAAGCGTTCAATGTTGGGACTCCAAATACAAGAAATGAGGAGGGTATTTTCCAAAGCTTATCGACCCGAGGCAGAAACATTTTTTTCGTTCTTTATTGAATAATATCACTCCATAACGTTCGTGATTTTTTTCAAGGTTTGAAATTGATCATTTTTTATCAAAAAAATATTCCTTATTGTGATACTATTACTTCCTCATTGGCTTCCAGGAAGGCGAGAGTCTGTAAGCATATAGAAAATTCTTTTATAATTTCAATGTTCAGTCAAGAAAATATTTTTCTTTCAAACAACTTTCCGGAAGAAAAACTGCTGTGTGCTCGACAACATCTTGTCATTTCAAACATATAACAACTTCGTATCCTTAATATTATATAAATACGTCCCGGCAGCTATTCAGGCATCTCATTATATGTCTGCCTTAGTTTTTTCTTGGCAGAATTTAGAATCGAAAAACTTAGCGACACAAAAAATGCAATTTATATGAAATTATTGAACAAACCTTTAAGATTATCAGCGTATTCTGCAAGGTCTATATTCCTTGCCCAGCGAATGAACCTTTGGTTGGTCCACACCAGTGGATCAGCGTCCACAGCCTCACATTGATGCCTTCGTAGCGCCAAAGCCTGAAAATTTACTCCTCTTTCATACAAGTACTGAGTTTTACATAAGACTATAAAGGTATGTATAGTTCTTAAGATTCCCGATTATCTAGACACCTAAAAGGTTTATTGTATACACCTAAGATAACTTAATCTTGTTACAAATATGAGGACGAAAAATAAAATGTATTCTTATATTTTTGTATTAAGCCAATCCAACATAATCTAAACCAACCTAATTAAACCTGTCTTCATCTAAAATATATTTATAATACAGACCAATAGTTGAAACTCTAACCGAAGAAGAAGAGGACAACCGGTTGAAGCCGGTTGGCTCTATAATGCTCTAGCGGCGGGGGGAGGAGTGAGCATTGGTTTCAGAAAATATCTGTTGTGTTTGTGTGTTATAGAGATTACAAGTATATATTGATGTATTATTTGAAGAGATCTGTATATTAACGTTAATGTTATTAACTTACAATACTTGGTGAAAGTGCATTTTTTTTTATTAATTTTAATTTAACAATTAACAAATTAAAATTCATTATTATAAAATTAGGTCATAACGAGAACATTTCATGTGTGTTAGGACTTAAGTTATGCAGTGTAGGATATCTACGCAAAATCTAATTTAATGTAACAAATAAAATATTACACATATATGACACACGATATTAAAAGTATGACATAATATTCTATGAATAATTAAAAAAAAAATCTTACAGTGAAACTTCAGTTTTCTAAAGAAATGTCATTTAAATGTATCTTCATTTCTGAATTTCTAATGAAACTATTTTATCAGCGTATGCCTCGATTAAAACGAAAATATAATCTCCTGAAAAAAAACGTACTTTCATAATTCATATTTTCACGAATGTCTTTATAATAAAATGTATTTTTATGAATATATTTCTTTGCAGGCTGAGTGGGATTATTTTCTCAGTATAAATGTTTCATATTCCTAATATTACTTTAGTAATATTTGACATTTAAATATGTACATGGGTAGAGTTAATAATAACAGTTCGCATAAAAGTAAGTAAACGTTTTCCTAAGCAATTTCAAAATAATAATTAATTAAGTTTAACGACAAAAAATTCAGAAGACCTTCCAAAGTATTTTTTATATAAATATGTATTTGTTTTTATTAAAATAAATTATTTTTTGCAACAAAAAAAAAACATTCTTAAATAATCATAAACTTTAATATCATTTTAAGAGCCATTGACTCATAAAAATGCTTTAAGTGTCTAGTGCTCCTGAATTAATTTTTCCACGCATAAAATTGAATATGTACCATAAATTTTAAGACAATTTTTAAACATACTTGTACTTTAATAGTTGTTATCAATTATGTTGATGATCAATTGGAACATGCATAAAGCCAGTAAACCTATTACCAGATATTTGTCTTTTACGTACCTGTCTATCATACTTCATGAGCCTGAGAAGGTGTATTCCATGGACTATGGAAGCCTGGTGGAACTTTCTGGTGACTCCAAGATACTTCTCCAGTTCCTTCTTGCTCAGGTTGTCCAGCATTCGAGCATCCACCATGTTGACTGCAAAACTCTCAGCGTACTAAACAGGTAAAAGTTAATATTATAAGCTTAATTGGTCATTATTTAAATAATGTTTTTTTAATTATATGAAGTCGTCATTACACCAATTTTTTGGTATCTACGCGATTCAATGATTCTATTGTTTCTAAGTCACATTGTATATAATGTCCCAGGTATATATTACATTTTATACAATAAGTAGAAATGACTGAGTAAGGTATATATATATATCGTACAAAGACGAGTAGTTTGCTAGTGCCAGAAAATAACCGCAATTCAAAAAATGGAAAAACATATGGTTGAAATTCTCTGTGCTGACGGAATAAATTGGTTAGCGAGTTAATACAATAGCGAGGTTATACATAATATTCGTACAATTTATCTTAATATTTTTACCAACAGATGGTGATAGTAATTCTGAAGTTTAATTTGTGAAATTCTATGACGCTTATCATGGTGTTGATCCGCCAAAGTCATAGACTACAGGGCGAGATTCACGCATCATCCTTATTATTACAGGAATTTACTATTAATGGGTAATTTTCACGGGACTTCTTTCGTCTACCACCAATTTTAATTAATAGGCTTTGAATGGCATTTTACGGGATCAAATTCACACCAACCGGGGGTATTTAAGACCTCAGAAATCCTTTTTTTTCAATCTCCGTCGGGGATCAAACCCACGACCTTTGACTTGCAAAGCAAACGTTATGGGCATTGAGCTATACCCGCTAACAAATGTAGTACTGAAAATGTTAATTAAAATGACAAAAATCTTGTCAAATTAATAAATAATTAATTTTGTAACTGTACATTTTAATTGACTTCCAAAGCAACGTAGTTATTTTAAACATAAAATTATATATGGAAGCACATAACATAAATTTAAAGTCTAATTTGTGTTTAACTGTCTGAAAGCACTTTTTAATAGTCATTTATTTTAGAAAGTTCAAAGATAAGATTAAGCGAAATTTAATTATATAAAAAAACTTAAACTACGTAAGATGTTAAAGGTGATGCTGTATAAGACTATCTTTTTTTTTGGCACTACAAAAAGGGAATATATACGGTTATAATGTCAGTATTTTCACAATATAAGACCCCGAGTAACCCACCGAAGGCACAAAGCATTCAATCGTTTAAGATAAGAGAAGGTCCTTCGCGGGGATCGATAATTTAGATAAGTTTTTTATTGGGTCTATTACTCCATTATGTAAATGTTCACATACGATAGGTCTATGTGAAGTTGCTTGGCCGCGATTTATAAACCCGTTACATTTTTATACATGTTCTATAACGCAAGTAAATTATTATTGATTTACGAGTAAAATAATCCATAGATAAAAGTACATGTCTAATTTTTTTATTACATGTCTGGTTCCCTGACTGGAGCATATGATATTCATGAACTGACGTCACAAAATTCTGTCAGCCGCCATTAATGAAATTTTATGATAAACATGATCATCCAGAAAACAACCAATGACAATTATTATCCGTGAAAACGGATAATGCACGAATGTCCGGCTATAGTTTGAACATCGGGTCTTTTATTATCCATATGTAGAGAAATATTTTAATGTTTGTTGATAAACATTAAAACGTAGTGATATCAGCTTGATATAGCTCCTTTGGGCTGATGCCGTAAAGCCTCGAAAAAGATCTTTTGTCTCTTATTTTGTTCGGTCGCCTGACATGCACATATAACATTAATTGAATAAGTTAAGCGGTGTTTGCATACGTCAAAATTATTTGTAATGACAGTTGGCCCATTCGCTGTTGGTATGAATGTTATCTTTGCGGTTGGCAACGCCGAGATGTGAGAGCGCGGCTGTCAGTGAGAACGCGCGGGCGTTAGTTGAAGTTTTGGGCGCGGCCGTCACAGTGCGGGCGCCTTGGGCGTTTGCTACGGCGGGCGACATTTGTGAGAAATAAACGCGTAATATATGAAACAGAAACAAGTGTTTGTATTGTGAACCTGATCCTGCATCCTTCATCCAGTAAACCGATGTCTTTTTGAGAGAGGAGGATATCAGTAGATTGGATGATTAGCCCGATGTTTCCAAAGCCTGGACCATTCATTCCTAAGAGGCTTAATTAGAAATTGATACATTGCATAGCGTTTCTTACATAAATGACAAATCATGGAGTTTCTTCTTTACAGCTTTATATCAGTATTTTCATTTGCCTGTTAAACTTTGAAGAAATACTTTTTTAATGATCACCTGTGATAGTCCAAGATCAGGTAGCCATTCCCCCGCCACCCAGTCATGACTGAGCTGTGTGATGGCAGGATGTCGCACCATGTCAGGGTGACGATGTTCCTCAATGGCGAGTCTCAACTTCTTGCGATGCATCGGGTGAGCGATGCCCAGACCAGTCTCCAGCTCGGTATCAGTGAGCTCTAGCAATACCTGAAGCAAAGGAAGACAAAAATTGTTAAATACATGTATAAAATGAAAAGTAAAATTTCTAAATCTCAAATCATAGTACTCGTACATCAGTTTTTTTATTTATGTAAACACATACAGGAGAATACCGACAGATGGTGATAGTAATTCTAAAGTCTCATCTGTGGAATTCAATGACGCTTAACATGGTGTATATGGCTAAACGCTGCATGTGGAGTGTTGATCCGCCAAAGTCATAGACTACAGCCCGAGATTCACGCATCATTCTTTATTATTACAGGAATACTATGAAGCTCCTTGATTCATTACATCGTTCTTAGTTAGATTGGCATCCTGAAATTCATAATACGTTGCTCGTAGTCGATGGTTGTTCTTTAACGGTTTTCGTTATGATTTTAAAATGTCAATCATACTCGAATGTTCCTGATAATGTTACTTCGATGAAAAAAGTGTACGTTTTAATTATTTTTTTAAAATAATTAAATTAACTAGTCATCAGAATCAAGAGTTTTTTTTGGAATCGTAATAAATTAATCATGTGTTGTGAGTGTGTGTGGGTAGGGAAGATCGCAAGTGTAAATGTATCTGTTTGTTGAAGAGATTCAGTTTATATGAAGGAAGAAACGTAAATATTGTTAAAGCGTTCCAGAACTTACCGTTGGCATTTACTAGGTGTCAATTCTTATGACATGAAACGGTTCATATATTTTCATCTAT
Source organism: Glossosoma conforme (assembly GCA_022606575.1). Classification (NCBI taxonomy): domain Eukaryota; kingdom Metazoa; phylum Arthropoda; class Insecta; order Trichoptera; family Glossosomatidae; genus Glossosoma; species Glossosoma conforme. The sequence goes on along the minus strand of JAGTXR010000010.1, from coordinate 1,392,098 downwards.
TCACTTATATCGGCCGTTTATGGATATTCGGAAACTATTTATTAAAGAATTAGTTCTTTAGGTTTAGAGCAGCAGCAGCCGTATTAATGATGGTAAAAAATACAAAAAAATTAACCAATCTTTTGTGTTCCATGGATTGGTGGTTAAACTTAAGTAATTATAATTAATATTTACTTCTATGTAATTAAATATACTATTTTAATTGGAATGACAATATACTTCTTTATATAATGAATTATTTTTGAAGTGCAAAAATAATGTATTCATATTTATGTTCAAATAAAAATAAAACTGTTGCGGATTTGACTTGCTGTCGAACTCTTCAATTATTCCCTTAAACAAAGTGAAGGTTTTTCAACATTTTTTTTTTCTCCATCGGCAAAAAGTTTCAGGAAAGAAAACTGCTGGCATGAAAACTAAAGCGGGGGAAGATGAAAAAAAAAAACGGGGCGATTTCGCCAGACGGGTAAGAAAAATGTTAAGTCACTCGCGGCGAGGCAAGTAAAAAGCTAATTCAGTTTTAATGCAACAGATGGCGGTAGATACTACTTGTAGCTACAAGGGAGGTCTTCCGTTCGATCAAGCATGGCGTATCCCCTTAATTCAATTTAAAGCACGGGAATTGATGATGGTCCGGTACTCGCGAGTGCCACTGGGGGACGCTCCAAAGGTATATAAACTACCTCCATTTGTCCATGTCATCCTAATAAAGGATCGTAACGTATAATTCATTTTTTATGTCAATTCGCTAAAGTGCTTAATTTGACAAAGCCTTTTTCCCGAGAGCGTACATTTCGATTTGTAAGAAATAAAGCTGATAATGTTAATTTATGTCATAATTTATAAACGAGTATTTTTTTGCAAATTATGAAAAAAAAAACATAATATAGATTGCGTTATTATTTTTCTTGCGATTTTTTAAGATGTGTTTTTCTTTTCCATATAAGCTATGTTTTAAGTCTCTAGTTTATCTGGAATTTAGTAGAAAAATCGATTTGAAATAAAAGAAAAATGCCAGCAAGACTCTGAGCAACATTTATAGTATGATAATAGTGAACATTTTTTTCAACAACATAAACTATTTTTTTCCTCATATCTGCCACTCAGTTTTGAAAGTTGCCACTGTCCATTATTTGTACTAAGACATCTCTTACCTGGGAACATATTTGAATTCTGACGACCCCCGAGGCAGTAGCCCGGAAGACACGGTGCTATAGAAACCAAGGCATTTTTTTGCGATTCGTTATTCTTGCTTTTTGAGAAGATTATATGATTAGCTTAACGCTCCTAAGGCCTGGACCATTTGGTCCTAAGTCTCTAACCGAAATAAAATAATTCAGATTGCCATAGCTCAATGGTCAAAGCGTTTGCTTTGCAAGCCAAAGGTCGAGGGTTCGATCCCCGATAGAGATAAAAAAAAAGGATTTTTAATAGATTTCTGAGCTCTAAAATACCCCGGTTGATGTGAATTTGATCCATCACCCATTAAATACCAGTCATAGCCTATTAATTAAAATTGGTGGTAGACGAAAGTCGTCCTGTGAAGACTACCCATTCGTAGTAAATTCCTGTAATAATAAATGATGATGCGTGAATCTGTAGTCTATGACGTTGGCTGATCAACACTCCACATGCAGCGTTTAGCCATATACACCATGGTAAGCGTTATAGAATTCCACAGATGAGACTTCAAAATTACTATCACCATCTGTCGGTATCCTCCTGTAAGTATTTACATATTTTTTTTTATCAAATACATATGTATATTTATATATATTTTATGAATAATGAAACAACAATTTTATCACATTTTTTATAAATTTAAAAATAAATATATATTTAAGTATACCGATTTTAAAAATATTATGCATTTACTCGTACGAGTATAAAGAGTTCAACATTACGGAGTATAAGTTTTCAAAGCAAACACTCGAGTTTCCTTGAACTTAAACAAACGCACGTCACAAAAGCGCGGAAGTAAAGTAGTTCTTAACGGTGACACCGAATTGTCGCGAGTTGCGCGGATTTTCAGGAAGTTTGCAATAAGCTTGTTTCGTTTCGTGCGGATTTTTCGAGAAAGCTTTCAACTGCATTTCGCAACAAACAAATTTTGCTAACGCCATTCGGAACCGATGGCAACAACTCCTGACTGGATTCTATTTTGGATACTTTCAGAGACGAAATAAAAAATGTACAGTTCTTATGAAATAATAACTTGAAAAAAAAAAAACTGATATCAACTCGATATAGCCGATATAGCCCTTCTAGGCTGGTGGCAAAAAACCTCGATAGACAATCTTTCGTCTCTTGTTTTTGTTCGCTAGTTGGACAAGCATACATGACGACTTCAAAAAAAAGTAATGTATAAAAAAATTGTCTATTTTTATTGATTATCTATTTAAATTTTTGTATTTTTTTTTAATTTATTTTAATTGTAAATATGTAAAAAAACCCTGGTTAAAGGCGGTGAGTGTACGAAACCTTAATCTCATTCTTGTGAACACGGTTGATGACTTTGCGACCACAAAGTTGTCAATCCAGAAGATGACCCCTGCTATGGCGGTCGAAATATTGATGCAAGGAAATTCCCAAACCCAAAAGCCATAATACCAAATATATTCTTGCGAAAATATTGCTTTAAATTTAATATATACACAATGATTCTGAACGATGCAAATAAGGTTCATTCTGTTAGAGATTAATGAAGTTACAGGAAAGATTATCTGAAAACTCTTAGAAGTGGGCTATGTATTAAATACTTTATATGTAATTTTTGTATGATATATCCTGGCTTGGTGCAGTCAGGCATACGCTGGGCGCATATAATATGAAGAGGAAGCCGATGGTTCTGCAATGCATGTGCAATGAGTGCTAGATAGAAGAGAAAGGTCAATGCAGGGTGCATAGTCCAGGGTGTATAGTACTAGGTTCATAGTGCAAGATATTTTTTTTATATGTAAACAAATACAGGCGAATACCGACAGATAGTGATAGTGATTCTGAAAGTTTATCTGTGGATTCTATGTTGCTTACCATTCTACATATGGCTAAGCGCTGCATGTGGAGTGTTGATCCGCCAACGTTATAGACTGCAGCCCGATATTCACGCATCATATTTATTGTTACAGGAATTTACAATAAATGGGTGGCTTTCACGGGACGACTTTTGTCTACCACCAATTTTAATTAATAGGCTATGACTGGCATTTTACGGATAAGGGATCGAATTCACATTGACCGCGGTATTGTAGAGCTTAAGAATAGATTTAAAATCTTCTTCCGTCGGGGATCAAACTCACGACTTTCGGTTTGGCAAGCATACACTTTAACCATTAAGCTTATCCGCCGGGAAATATAGTATATAACAAGGGAGATAGACACCTCTAATAAGAACCATGTCAGAAAGGTGAGCCCAATGGATCGTTCACATCATGCGCCACGATGGTCTTCTTCACGACATTGTGGAGGGGATGATTCAGGGTAGAAACTGTAAAGGGCGCCCTAGACGGGAGTATTTGCAGCAAGTATTCGAGGACACGAGTTGCAGCCCTTATGCTGAGCTGAAGAGGGTTGCGGAGGATCGAGAGGAATGGAGATCGAGATGCAAGATTCTGTTGCTGCAAACCAGTCCACCGGATTGATACTACGAAGAAGAAGCAAGGGAGTTGTTTGCCACGGAAAATATTACAAAGAAAAGATTTTCCCAAATATTCTTTACACTAGAAAACTAAATAATACGATTCATACATTTTGGTCACTTACGTTCAGGTGATTACTTAGTTATTGATTATTGAATGACGCTCGAACAATTTGTCATAGTATACGTTTCTTCCGGTCAACACGTGGCATGTTTGACAACGCTGTTACAATATCAGATATCTATTTGCTTGTGACGTACGCTCGTCGAAAAATATGAAGGTAAGAGCCATACGAGTAGTTCAAACATAACTTGCGTGTGTTTAATCAGCCATTTATCAAGGAGACCGGTCATTGCGAATGAAATCATAATGAAACTGTAAGACATTTTACTATTGTGTCACATACGGGTGTACCATGTATGATGTTTATAGTTTTATATTTCTAGATCATTCTAAAAAAATCCGCGATGAGATTGAATGTACAGAAATCGTGATTTGGTACATATTTGCGAAGGTAGTTTTTTGGTTCCAGGTCATTCTAGAGAAATCTTTTGCAATATACTCGTATATTTAAAGGAGTCGTGGCATTGTTAGATAAAAGTCTTATTTAAGCATTCATTTCGTTTTCAAATAAGAGTGCTTACATGAACAGTGTTCAAAACGTTATTTTGAACATAACTGTGTTGTATTAAACATCCAAAAGTCTTTAAAGTAATTGTAATAATTAAACTCTTTATCTTAGATTCGTACAGTCAGGTACGATACAAGGCATTTTTGCCACTCTATGCAAATTGAGGGGATCACGGTCCAAAACTACAAGAATCGAGGAATTTGCGGTGTACGAAATTCTATCTATTATTAATATTGATATTAATAAAGAATGATTACGCATCGATACGGAGCATTGACCATCTAACTAATCTGCCACTCTATGTGGATTGAAGGGTACAAAAACGGTATCAAGGAATGTGCGGTGTATGACATTCAATCCATTAATATTACTTTCATAAAAATTTACTCATGCTGTAATCTAGGGTATAAAAAGGGATCTCGTATCAAATAAATTAGTATCAACTCAAATCCAGTCTTTGGATTTATCCTCAGTGCCGGAACCTTGGTATTCCGGCATCACCAGTTAGCTGATGCTGTAATTTCGGGACCGTGATCTCGGTTCCGGAATAAACACAGTTTAAAAAAGTACTATCGAAAATAAATAATAAATTTGGAGTAATATAATGGATAAGCAATTGGGAATTTTTCTAAAAATAAATACTGGAATTGGTGGAACTTTAAAATGATTTGAAGCTTAAAAATTTAAATAAGCTAATAATTTTTTTAATAATGATTATTAAGTTTTTAAAGTGGATAGAATGAATTAAGATAAGGACATGGTGTTATAATTATTTTTAGTTTTTCAATGTATAAATATTACTCGAGTTATATAATTATTTGCTGTTTTTTTAAGTTCTACATTATTTATGTAAATGAAATATCTTTCTACTGTTATCGTCAAAATATAAATGTTTTTATCTAATATTAGTATTAAAAATCGAATCAAAGCTTTACAAAATGAGTTACTCCCGAGCGGAGACAAATCGAATAAGAAAAATCTATGAAAAGAAGTACGGAGTCCAGTCTTGCGCTCAATTTAAAAACGATTTATTTATTGTATTGGAATATTATTACATTTGTTCGGGATGTTTCATAATACGAGTATAACAACCAAAGACATTGCTTACTGTAGCTGAACTCGCAAAGCTCTACGAGATGCAAAATAAAAATGCAGACAAGGAAACTGATATACGTAATATTTGTTAGTCTGAATATCCAAATATAATAAACCAACTATTTTATAAAGTTATACTTCTCATATGATTTTTTTTTTTTATTAGAATATTATTTTATTATTTCAATATTCTAATCTACTTTTATAGATCATTGACTATATTACAATATTATTATTACTTAAATATACATATACTATACATAAAATTCTTTTTTCAACGAGTAATAATATTAAGCTTGTGAATAAATGAAGACTGATTGAATAATAATAAAAATATACATACTTCGAATATATACTATAGCGACATCTATCGTACGATGATAACAATGATATAAATACTAGTTTCAACGCGAGTCGGTCTGGGCATAGCAATGGCGCAGTTCGCCGAGCGGTATGAATACCTGGGCATAGGTTTCCAAGGTCCGCGGTTCGCATCCCGCTTCTGCCGTTATTTTTGTGCTTGGATTGACGCGTTGAAAAAAGAATTTTATGTATAGTATATGTATATTTAAGTAATTATATTTCTCAAGTTATGTGGTGTTATTTATGAGAAAAAAAATATTTCTTAATAAATTATCCTTGTAAAAAAATATTACTTTATACTCGTATATATATTGATATCTTCTTTTTGTTATTTTCTAATTTTTAAGATTTAATTGACTATATTTGTTTATTATTGTCATAGATTAATATTATTTACTAATATTCATCCCATGACAATGTATATTTATTGTAATTTTTAATCATGTAATGGATGTTTATTGTTTTTTTTTACCAAATCTACTCCATATTTGGAGCACATCGACACCGCAAATTGTCGTTTCTCAGTTCTGAAGCTCATATATTGTCTATAGCCTATGCCTTGTCACAGAACATTTGCAAGCCCACATGGGAACATAGATGGTTTCCGGGAGCCTCCAGGGCAAGAGCCCGCGAATTCACATAGACTGCGGCTATACTACCAGAGAAATATTTGGGTGTTTAGTTATCAGGGTATTTTAAGGCAACTTGATGATATGAAAATTTGCCTGGACATTTTTCGTCCTTATTGTTTTATTCAATGAATATTCATTATGATCTATAATGTCAAATTTTCAGGGGAAAAAATTACATTGACATCACATTACATTAAAATTGGCAGTTTTTCAGCGGACCGACTAAATGTGACTGCGGCGTGGAACAGACCCTGTCACACCTTCTGTGAGTGTGAGCTGTGTCCGAGTAGCTGCACCCAGGAAGACCTGATGATGTCCGAGAGTAACGCCATCGATGTCGCCCACTTGTGGGCAGACAGGATCTGACCCTGTTGTTTCCGACACGATTATATATATAGGGGAGAAATAAAAATGTTAATAAATGTATTTTTTATGAAAAAACATGATCGTTTCGTCATATATGAAAAGTTGGACGTAACTCTGCATATGTTTGCACTGAGAAATCAGCGCATAGCAGAAACTGAGCGCTAAGTACTTATACAAAGGCCGACTTCATGTATGGTACATTCTCCATGCAGTTGAGCATATTACGGTCGAGATAAAAAAATCAGAGCACCATGTAAATAGCTGGTTGCTCCCGAATCCGGGGCATATAAAATGTTGAGCAGCGCAGCCGCCACAAAGCGGGTCAAAAGAATCTTTCAAATGCGCGTTAAAGGGAGGAGAAGCACCCCCTCCCATACGGAACCTCGCTGTACTACAAATTTATAAAACATGCTGAGTGTACACTAGGTACTGGGCAGGGTCTCACGGACAGTGATGGAAAGCTTTGCTTATATATTCATAATTGCATTTTTTTATTTATTATACGTACACATTAAGCAGATAAAATAAGTACAAACGAAACATTTCTCACAAATTATTCTCTACAGGTATAAACAAAAAAAATGATGGTATAATATGTATATTTAAGTTAATTTCTCGACTTGACTGGCTCTGTACTAGTAAATTCGAACAGGTCATCGTCGGGTAATGAAATAAACATACAATGAATACTAAAATAAGTGTTAATCTCTCAATTCTGTGAGCAGTGGGATGCAAGTGGCAGCAGGCTCACGGTGAGTACAGAACATACATTTATTGCAAAGGTTTGTGGTTCGAATCCCAGCGTCTGCGTATGTTATATGTACGTGTCATTTTGTTGATATATCATTAAAATTTTATATAAAAATAAAGATTTACAGTTTAGCTATGGCTGACGACTAACTAGGTGGAGTTCGAAACAACAAAAGTTCTCTATTAGGAGACTGCAGTTTCGACTAACTCGTAGTCTTTCTCAATCCTTCTCTAGTTAAGAGATAACTGAGCTGCGTTATACTTATAAGTGGTGTAACCCATTTTTGTAGGGGAGGGGTGGGGGTGTGTCTATCAGGAAAGGAGAGGGAGATAGGTAGTGTTGCAAGGATGAAGGAAGAGATAAATACATAAAAGTGAAGTGGTTTAGGAAGTTTTTTTTTTTTTTTTTTTTTTTTTTTTTTTTTTTTTTTTTTAAATATTATTATTATATGTAGTATATATAATTTTTATACTTATTTATTTATTTAACGGAAACAATTTTAAAATTGGTGAATTAATTAAGGTATTTAGTTGGTTATTAATTATATCTTCTTTATTATTAATGGCTTTATAAATTTATAAGTATTCTAAATTATTTAATTTAACGGTTTTATTTTCTACATGTAATATGTTTAATCCTTTTTCTAAGTTGAACGAATGATTATTTTCTATAAGGTGGTTTGCGAATTCAGAAAAATTAGTGCTTTTTAGGCACCTTAAATGTTCTTTAATTCTAATATTAAAATTTCTTGACGTTTTACCAATATAAAAAGATTCAAAATCTTGGCAATTTAATTTATATATTCCAGAATTATTGCGTTTATCATTAGTATCTTTGTTATTTATAAGGTGGTATCCTAGTTTATTATCTGTATAAAACGCTGGCTTTATCTCATTTGGGAGTAATTTAATTATTTTAGGGGTAAAGTTATTAACGTGTAGAATTCGACAATAAATTCGAATAGAATTCGAAAAATAAATGTGAAATCAAAGTAAATATTTTTAACACGTTATTTTTTAATGAAAATTATTAATAAAATACAGTTATTAAGATAAATTAAGATAAAAATATAATGCAGAATGTAATAATATAATATACATAATTATAATGCAAATTTTGGAGAGTGATGTGATGAGTATCAATCAAAATGCCAGAAGTTGGTCTGCGCTGTACTCGTACACGACCGACTCGAAAAATCCTGAAACAATGAGGGCCTGCCGTGTAAATAACGAGTTCTCGGATCAGCGGCATATGCGACATTATTAATGTGGCTCCCGAGCTACGGGCCGTCCAACCCAACCTAACCCTACCCTCCACAGAGCGGCCTCTCGCGCACCGACATGGATTATAAAGTAATTTGAAATGGCTGCCACCATCCCTTGCACAGGGCTTTCACTTTTCATGTCAGACGTCACACGTATTTTTTGCGTTCCATTATTACTTTGGACCATCCCTGTTATTTAATAAAAAATTTAAAACGTAGACAGAATCACACTTTATTATGATATCAGCTTGATATAGCTCCTTTAGGCTGATGCCGTAAAGCCTCGAAAGACGATCTTTTATCTCTTATTTATGTTCGCTCGCCTGACATGTACATCTAATAATGTTAGTTTTAATTATATAATATTACGCAGGCGCTTGCATACGCCAGTTTATTTGTTAGGACAGTTGCTCCATTTCATGTTGGTGCAACTGTCATCTTACATTTCCTTTTTTACCGCGACTGTCTTGAGGCCATAGATGTCACAGTGTCGGCAGTTGTCAATGGACTCGCGCCCCGGCCGGCGGAATGTCATGCCGGCCGTCGAAATGTCATGCCGGTCGGGCGTAGAAATCAAGTCTTTATAATAAACGCGAATTGTGCTTCGAAAACAAGTTATTTGTATTGTCAATCTGCTCCTGCATCCTGTCACCCAGTAATTCGATATCAAATTCCGAGAGGGGGATATCAATTATATGTAATATATTATGCTTGTGTTGCTATAAAATTATTGTAAACGGATGTGAGGAGGTTTATTGAATGATCGCCAAATTCATCTTGATTTAACCAGGCCCAATTTTAATTTAATTTATTTATTTATAAATATAATATATAACTACGCAATTTACACACACATATTGTATTGAAAAAAGCATGATGAAATAATAATTATCGCTCAATCGCCGAAGTAAAGCAATAGTTGTTGCGGACCGTACTTGGATGGTTAACTTCTTGTGTCCATTGCGTTTAATTGGTGAGTAGATTCACCTTTTAATATCAGATGATTCAAGAGTTGGAAGCTACGAATAATCAGCCACTCACATTAAAAATATTGATTAACAAACGATAAAATATACTCTGTATTATACTATACATGTTTTATAGAACTGCACGTCATAAAGCTCTCATCTTGGAGGATATCGGGAATCATACATAATACTTGGATAAATTCCGGTTGCAAAAATTACTTGTCACGAGGTAAAGATAATATCAACTGATTTTCAGTTGACTCTGGCATCTAAGTGCTCTAACTATGGCATAGAAATGAAAAAAAAAAGATATCTTAAGGACAGACTCGTATTATATTTTAGGTTAGATCTTGATTATGATTAGTTTAATAATTTCATGCTTTGCTTTACTAAATTTGTTATTTTTGTAATGAAATAATTGATTTTAAGATAAATGAGATATTCCGAAGAAGATTTTGACGCTATGTTTGCAACGTACAATAGAATTTTCTGCAAGTTGTGAAAACTGGCAACATTGTAGGTCAACAATGCGAAATAAAATCATCTAGAAGATGTATGAACCAAGTTAAAAGTGTCATAAGATTGTACACTACATGATTTATTTTGATCCGTTAAATTCCGTGAACATTCGAATATATTTTTTAGAAATATAAATCTGGTGCTGTTATCAACGGGTCACAATCCACAGCATTGTGGACTTGAAGAAAAATATGAAGAAATTTGAATGAAATATATAAGTACATCTATAATAAGTATTTTATTTTAAAATATCTGTTATGCAAATAATTTTCACGTCTGTGTCAGCCCTTGTGTTCAGTATCCGTTGCATTTCACGTTTTCCTGGCCTTTGTTGCGTTGCTTCGGTTCGTTTCAGGCCCGCACTGACACGCCGGAAATGTCATACTCGCACGTGTTGTGCACACATGGGAAGCCTTGCTGGTGGTTGATCATATTGTGTTGTTGTTTCGTAACCTAAAAGAACAAGTTCCACGAAAAAAAAATGTGACATGCTGTGTTGTAAAATTTTCGACGAATGTCAAATGTAAATCTAAAAATTGAATTAAATTGTACAAATTTTCCCACAAAATCACTCACACTGTATGAATTTTCGAAAATGAAGATATAATAAAATTTCCTACACTATCTTATCTTAATTTAATGCCAAATGTGCATTGAAGTAATTGTAACTACGCTTATGTTGAAAATATAATTGAGATGTCGTGCAATTGATTATTGTTTTAGTTTTTTTTTCTTTATTTCAATGTTTTTTCTCTTTTAGCCCCAATCACTCAAACTGCATAGAGTTTATCTGTAGTAGAGAAAAGATAAGCTGCTACTTAGAATTATTAGGTTTGAGGTCACCAAAGAATTTTAATAAGTTGAAAGTTATTAAATATAGTATCTTGTATTAAAAGTTAATTTAATCTAGATTATGAATGTGGCCATGAAATATAAGTACAACGTACATGATATTTCGTTGTGTAATGAAAGTTGATACAGCCACGATACGTAAAGAAAAGTTAAGGTTTATTGACTTGAAATAAGTGACGTACAAAGAAAAATTATAAAAGAGGCCTCAATCGTCCACTGTTATATCAATGAGTTTAAAAAAAATACACAATTTATTTTAGCATCGTTCAGGTGTGACTTCAAAAAGCTTACTTATTTATTAATTGTTCAAAATATTTGCATTACCCTTTCAAAAAATTAGTTGTTGACAAAAATAAAAGATGTACATTTATTAGTGCGGCACTCGTAGCAGTTCGACGGAGACGAAATATGTATGTAAAGTTTAACAGCGATTACTCATGTTTTGAACTACGAGGGATAAGCCTGTAGCTCTGGAGCTTCTCCCAGATGATTAATCAGATCAATGCATTCAGCGGCGGGAAAGATAAATCTCGACACTCTTCTGCTCTCACAATGTAAGCGACATCTATTGTGCCATCGCGAGAACCATCTTGTTTTATGCTTCGGCGTTGCCATGGCAATAAATCGCTAAACAGCATTTAGAACATTTTGGATATTTCAAATAATAGAAGACGCTTCCGTGAAATTATGTTTTACTCAAGAATATATAAGCATGGTCACCAAGTACATATATAACTAAATAACCTACATTTATAGAGTTTTTAATGTATCACACGTTTGCCGCACATAACTGATAGATTGTACCTACTGTCAATGAATTTTGGTATTTTGATTTTTATATAAGGTCGGATTTTAGTAAATCAGCATTATTTAGTTGAAAAATATGCTATTTTTTCAATATAAAAAATACTGTAAGCTGATTAAGGTTTGAAGTGTACTTTTAGTCAAGAAATTCTTGATAAAAGCACGATAAAAATTATATTTTTTGTATGAAAAATATTATAAATAAAATTAAAATATATATATAAATATATATATATATATATAAAATTGACATGAAAAAAATATCAATAGCATTAAGTGTTAAGTACAAAAAATAATGGATAACTTCACGTTAAAACAACGTTAACAGATATTTTAAAATGAAATGGATCTCAAAGTGAATCCTCAAAATGTAAATAACAAGACATTATAGTATGTTCTATTATTTTCAACAATAATACTATGATACTCATACGAGTAAAGTGGAACGGTGAAATATATCCATAGACCTAAAATATAAAGATATATGAACAAAAAGAAAATGATAATAAATATTTAAAAATTAGTTCAGTAATATACGATTTATAAAAACTTTCTTTTTCAACATGAAATAAATTAGAAGATTTTCAAAAATACCGAACATCTTCGTTTTTGAAAGCAGCTTACATTTTTGTTTTTCATTTCGTTCTAATAATTGTAATTTATTTCACGACCTAAAATAAGGCTAAGAACCTCTTATGTGGACCAAGTTGTATACAATGTGATTTGTTTGGTTCAGCGTATTATGACATTGCATGTCTTCAATACGGTAGCGCATAATAATATGCGTCAAATATGACACGCTACATTACATCGTAAAAAATCATATAGAGAAATGTAACACGATTATTTGTACAATTTCTTATAAGAAAATATCGAAAATATGTTACATTTTCGGTTTATACGTTATGGTTGTGTAATTCTCATGTTTTTGTACATTCGAGAAAGCGAGAATCAAATAATCAATACAGCCGTAAAATGAGTTTCGATAAAAGGTTATTAATATTAATGGCAGATAATATAACTTAGGAATACGAGTATTATCAGCACAATGCTTTAAATATGTGGGGAAGGACGAGAGGTAATACCATAGACAACTTTCGTCTTACAATTGGTCATGATAAGAAGGTGCAACTGGCTACGTGGCGGAAACTTGTAGTGACTATATACCCTTCTTCGTGTCAGCGACGTCAAATTATTTCTGCCCAGTATCTGGCAACATCGATAGCCCGTGTGTTGCCTAGCATTAGGTCTTGAGGTGTGCAGTTTGTGGACACATGGAGCTGAATCTCAGGTGTGAGGCGGTCTGCAGGTCTCCGCAGTCACACAATAATGACTCTCCCCGCGAAGCATTCCCCACCGCTCGAGGTTGTCCTTTGTTCTACCAACTCCGGTTCTGGGATATTCAGGTCCGCCAGTCAAGGTTCTTGCCAGTTTAGAGGCCTTTCATTGGAGCAATGAAATCCTCTGATGCGACTTGTTGCTAGAGCTGGAGTCTCTCATTTTCAGAGCCATATATGACCATATGCTTTAACTGGAGAGATGATATGAAAGAAAAATAATCATAGTTGTTCGTTAGTAATGTTATAAGGTTTTAAGTAGTAGAGTATTATCCATAAACGTTATTATTTTATTAAGGTTAACATTTCAGTTATTACGATTATATAGCTTTCAGTAAACTTTATTTTGAGAAATCCGTCAAGTAAATAACGAATGAATGAAATTCTTTTCTATAATGGCGTATCTCAGACGTTAATATGGCTGCCGATATGTCATACCGCTTAATTATGTAAGCACACAATTATTCTTTGGGCTGCTAATGGATTCCGCGAGGGAGACGTTCTTTTCCTAGAAGGCAATTTTCCGTTTGCCGCGCATTTCCTGAACATCTGCTGAACTTTCTACTGAAGACGCCAGATGGCACTGGCGCATAATTTCAGCAGCCCGTATTGAGAGCCTCTCTTCCTGAAAACGGGTCAGGAATACCTATAGTATACTGCAATACAGCTTAATAACCCCAACTTGGCCAGTAAAACTTATTTGTCAACCCATATACGAGTATATTATAAATTACAGAATTACAAAGCTCTTTGATAACTGACTTGTTTGACCAACACGTTTAATCCAACAATTAAATAAATCTACTTAGACATTTATTGGAGATTTTTTAACATTGAAAAGGTGCTGTCTTTTTTATTAAAAATAAAAGAGCAATATCAGTTTGATATAGCTCTCTTAGGCTGATGCCGAAAAGCCTCGATAAACGATATTTTGTCTCTTATTTTTGTACGCTTGCCTGACATGCACATCTAATAATGTTAGTCTTAATTTCATATACAATACACGGCGTTTGCATACGCCATTTTATTTGTTTTGACAGTTGCTCCATATCATGTTGATTCAACTGTCAACTTAAGTTTCTGATTTAGCCGCGATAATCTTTTAAGCGCTACATGTTACTGTGTCAACTCGTGCCCGCGGACAGTCCCCGTCCGATCAATACCCACGATACAACATGTTATGGTCGGGCGGGGAAACCAAAGTCTTTTATTGGAAATAAATACAAATTGTGCTTCTAAGCAAGTTCTTTGCTTTGCGACCTGCTCCTGCACCCTTCCTCCATGCGTCCCGATGATGAACCCGCGACTTGTTGTCGCTAAGCTGACTAAAGAAAAGCAGGAAAGTAGTCTAATTACATAAAATAAATTAAATAGTCTTTGACTGCCAAATGTCTTATAATCGACTGATTTTGATTGAATTTTCTAAAACACGATGACGTATGTATAATAAATAATGAGCTGTTATAACTACTTTGTTCCTCCATTGCGAGTTCGGAGGCTGTCAAGATAAATGATGTTTGCTTATTATTATATTCCAAGCGATATCGAGACGTTTGCTTAATACTGTGCGATCGATAGTCTTATCTGGGTCATTTAAAATACGGAATCGGCTTAAAAATAAAGCGTATTTCATATTATAGGATTGCTGTATTAAAAATGAAAAAACACAGGCTATTTAAATATGACGTAAAATACGATCTTAATGCTTTCTTGAGTAAAACGAATTGCAAGAGAGAGAGAGAGATATACAAAGGTTATTATATTTTTAGTTCTATCATTTCGATGAATAGGGTTGTACACTTTTGAAGTATCGTCAACTTTGGGTTTCAAAAAAAATCGTCTTCATTATTAAAAATATATATAATATATAAAACAATCAACGAAAATTCTGGGCTGTAGTATATTTTGGCGTTTGTTTCAATCATCTTTCTTAAAGAGATCGGATGATTAGTCGGACTCATCTAAAATCTGCTAAACGACAAATATTAGGATAAGATGATTTTTCTTACGATTAAAAAAAGGTTAATGTAGAAGAAAAAAATATATTTTAAATTATGTAACGAAATATAACCTTACACACTAAATAGTTTAAAATTAATTTGTTAGAATATAAACAGGTTAAATTCAAATTAAATAAAGCTTGTATAATTATAATTTTCTAATATTTAATTATGCCTATAAGAATAGTACAGCTTTATTTAATACCAGCACCCGTATCAGTAATAACTAGAATACTTTGTATTCAACTGAAATAATTGCCTTTAACGTAAAATTATGGGTCATTAAAACATTACTGGGCGCAGTATAATACAAAACTATACAAGCAAATAATTATTTAAATTTCTTGCTGAAACGTTTTTCCAAGTATAGGACAGTCTTTAATAAATTTGGAGTAAAGCGTACATTTAGCAAACGAAAAGTCGTGGGTTCAATATACAATGAGGCTTACAATAAAAATAACTTTTTAATAAATTAAAAACATAAAATTTCGTTAGTTTTCACGACCAGTTTTGAAATTGTAATTTGGGTTAAAACATGTGTGCCTAATTTTTGGTAAAATTCGTTACAAACGGTTCTAGCCAAAATCCACAATTCCTCTATAATATATTGTTCACATTTATCTATAAGTTATAAACTAAGCCCTCACCCGTCTGTCATCTTATATTATATTCGTTGATATAATGGAGCAATGAGTAGCAGAAAATTGTGGTGAATGTTCCAGATATGGGATGGATGTGGAAGGAAAAAAAACGTATTCTCCTCGTGCGTCTATAATGTAAATGTACACAGAATATGCATATTCCGCTATGATCCACGCCGTGTTCCGCATAATTTCCATCACTTGAAATCTCGCTGAAAATTTTGTAGGAGCCCGTGATTTATTACGCGAGCGCAGTAAGCTGATTACACTGAATTATTAGAGCTTAAACTTCAGTAGTAAATTCTGATAATAATTTAATCGCCGACATACTTTTCAGTCACACAAAGTGTATGGAAATAATGTTATTTGGAAAATGAATTTGTGGCAACACCATGCTGACATACGACAACCACGAGGATACGCGCCAATAAAGGGTACCAACAGAACAGTCAATCTTCAGAAATTGCTGACAAATATCGACGCTACATCTTGACCATCGACGATTAGTTCGTAAAACTAAGAATTTAAAGTATGAAAAGCTCTTAATATAAAATAATTATCTATATGTATCGTTTTGCTCTCAACCGTTATATGAAGCTTCACTTATACGCTATTAATAATTTAGAGTTTAAAATTGTATTCGATTTTTAAAATTTAAGATGTTTCTTTAATTAACTATTTTGTAATCACTTTCCTTATTTATTTATATGTATTTGTTTAACGTTTTGGTTTATTTTTTTGATAGGGTTCTCAGATATCTTAATCTCCTTTCTAAGCGGGGAAATTCCTTTTATATGTTCGAGGACACAAATATAATTTCGCAGATAAATAATTCTGCTCATTACTTTGAGTTTCAAGTAACAATTTTATGTTTCAGAATTTTCTAATAACCTGTTACTGATAATATTATTTATTTCATTTGAGCACGTGTAAAAACACTTACTTCCAAACTATTATGTCTGTCTATTTAATTACGTGTTCATATTTCTATCTACTTGGGTGTAATAATTAAAGCTACATATTACATTCTTACGAATACTTAAATAATATATTTTCTAGAATTATTACTAGTATATACGTGTATATGTTTCATACCGGCATTTATTTGAAAATATTGATGGAGTAAAAAAACGATACACTGGAAACATAAAAAAACATGTTAAATTAATGTGTTTTTTTTTATCGGTAACTTTCAGAACCCGGCAGATCAAACGATATTAGTGTAATTTTATCCACATGGAAAACAATGCTTATTCGTCTCGCAGAAATTACAAAATTCCATTTAAACTATTACGCACCACTTTGTTATTATTTAAGTGAAATTACATAATACAGGTAATATACACGTTTATATTGATAAGTGAAAATACATTTATAGCTTTGAAAAATATGAGTATATTATTAAAACCCATCATCATAACTTATAGTTATTGTTGCTTCAGCAACAAGCTAATCTCAATCTGGGAAGCTTCACAGATTGAGATTTCCTGGCACAAGGCTTGAAAAATTGGTGTCAGCAATTCGTGGTGACCATATCCTTCAGATACTGGAAAAGGGAGACGTATTTAAACACTTGACTGAATGTTTATATTACAATTGAAATACATTCACATTATATCATATATTTTGCGTCATAAAATTATATACTGTGTAAAATATACTATTTAATTAACTGTCATTGAATCATGAAATTCCATGAATTATAGATAGAAAAATTTAAATGTTTAATTAAGGTATGCATCCTGCAGTCACGATTCAGTTGTAAATCGTCATCAAATGAGCTCTTTTCATGAAACTCAGTGAAATTACAGGTGATCAATTTCGCTCCGTATATTACCCCAAAGATAATAATTCACATTCTCCCTTTGACGCGGTTTGGACGTTAACCGGCAACGGTTAATGCTCGGCTATTACTGCACCAAGTGTTCGGCATAATAATCATTTTAATATCAAAGACATCAAGCGAACCTGTCAAATCGAGACATTAAGAATTTAATATAAGCCGGGATTGTGGACCGTTTTGTTCGAGTCTGAGAAAGTTTTAATGGCTAATTGAAAATAGCTGCGTCATTAAATTTTACATTATTTTGTTTCAGTGAGACCGGTCAGTCACCTTTAAGAAAAATTACATATTATTTTTACTTCAATAATTCAAGGCTAAAAATAACATACTCCTTTAAAATGTGTAACTGATTTGGAAAGACGTTAGTCAACAGAACATTATGGCGATGATTTGTAGCCACCATTATCTCTTCATAGGAAACGGGCACAGTTTCTTTTTATTCTACAGTAGCCTAAAATACAAAGGAGCTTCTTCTTTCAATATTTGCTCCATATACAGAGAAAATGGACACTACAAATTGACGCCACTTAGTTTAATAAGTTGTCATTGTCCATGTATCTAAGACACCTTGCAATTGGAGGTCCACCTGGGAGCATATATAATTCCAGATGAATTTCAGGGATCTCCGGGGACTTGAAAAGATGGCAGCTATAGTATTTAAGGCATATTTTTGATCATTTATTAATCAAAAAGTTTATGAAGATCTGATATAAGCTCGACACTCTAAAGGCCTGGACCATTAGGTGTTAATGCTGCTTTCATTTTCCATTTTTTAAGGTACCAACGAAAAACTACAGCTTATAATCAATTTTACTTTCTCCATAAGCAAGCTTTTCTTATATAAACTGTCAAAGTTTACAAATATTTTTCGCCTTAAGTGTGAAGTTGGCTGTGAAAATATACAAATTTCACAAAAATTAGAGTTTTATGTTAAGGACAACAACTAAACTACTTTCCGAAAAACATAAAAATTAATATTTTTAGTAGTCTTGCTTATTTTATTTCATCGATTATAATGATGTATAAGAAACTGCTAAATATATATATAATAATTTGAATTTCGAACCAATAAGAGAAACAAGCTAATCAAAAGTTTTCAGGCATCCGAAATCTCTAAATTATAATTTCTCATAAAGGCGCTGTGTAATAAAAAAATACTTTAAACGAAAAAGATAATGGGGGCAAACTTGGGCTTTGTTTTTAATTTAATTACAAATCTGGAACGTGTTTCTTTTCGCATTTAAAAGTTAGGGTATTATAAAATTATACGAGGTACTCTTTATCACAAAACAATGTGAAGGAAACCTGAAAAAAATCTTCCGGATATAATGTTTAATTTTTAAATAAAAAAGACATAACCCTCTGATACATTTTATGAAAAAAAAAGTTACTCATACTGAAAATGTATTCTCCTTTCATATCTACTTCTAAGCTGGAGTATATGGTCGTCACAAATTGACGCGATTTAGTTATGTTATTTCATCATCATCATCAGCCTGTATCCGTCCACTGTTGAACGTAAGCCTCCCGCAAGAGTCTCCTTCCTCTTCGATCCTCCGCCTTTCGCATCCAGGTCACTCCCGCTATTCTTCTTATGTCGTCAGTCCATCTTGGAGGGGGTTGGCCAATGCTTCGTTTGCCAGTTCTTTGGCGCCATTCTAATACTTTTCTTCCCCATTGACCGTCGTCTCTTAGCAAGTATAAGTAAGCAGCCAGATGCGGTGCATGTATTGACATGATTATTGAAATCTCCTATCTTTAAAAAGACGACAAGTCTTAGGTTCGTCACGTGACCGTGTGAAGGAAGAATGCAGGAGCAGATTAACAACACAAAGAACTTGTTTTTCAAGCACAATTCGCATTTATTTTTATTAAAGACTTGATTTTTCGTCCGACCGGTATGGCGTTCGCCGGCCGGACGAAAAGTTAACAACCATGACGATCACAGAAAAAAGGAAATTAAAGATAACATTTGCACCAATATGAAATGGAGCAACTGTTAAAACAAATAAAATGGTTTATGCAAATGCCATGTAATATTATATAATTAAAAATAACATTATTAGATGTGCGTGTCAGGCAAGTGAACAAAAATAAGAGACAAAATATCGTTTTTCGAGGCTTTACGGCATCAGCCTATAAGAGCTATATCAAGCTGATATCATTATACTATACTAATGCACCGATTTGGCTCATATTCAACAGTTATCAAATGTGAGATGCAATTGTCTTAATGAAAATATTAATTAAAGTGCTCTTAAATTAATTATTATTTATATCAATTAATATTAAGCTCGTTTATCATATTCACATAATATTTTAACGTGTAATGATATTAGACAATAAAGGGTAATTATTAATTATTTTCCTCGAGCGCGATAAAATAATCCTCCACATGCAAAGTTAAGAATATTTTCGCGGTAATTAGGCAATGATTGATAATGACGTATTGTGTTCAAGCAGTAAATAATGAGATGCAGAAAATATTACCGGCTTTCATTCGAATCCCAAGAGAGGGAGAGAGTAGAAGGGAAGAGTCGGCTCGTACATAAATTCGGCACGGGAAAGTTCCCGCCAAACTTTTATTATTTACATGAAAATTTCCCCGTAATAAAACAGCGACGGGAAAGTTTGTTTGTCGCCGCGGGCCACCCCTGGACTGAGTTAATTTGAGTTGGTAATCAATATTTACATATTATTTCGTTTTGAATTATGGTCGGAGCCGCGTGTGGAGGCATCCAATTTGTCGGATGTGCAATGAATTACCTTGTAAAAGTACCGCAATAGAGGATTAGAGCTCGGCGACTGCGAAAATCGCTCATGAATAAAAGAATTAGGCGATTGTGCTGCGAACAGAGACAATTATCGATGGTGGCTAGGCCAATTATTATCTCTCTCTCGTCGGTCTAATGATAAAGTTTTTTTTTAAATGAACATTTTTTTTCATTTTCAGTATCATTATGTAATACATACTAAATAAGGATTAAATAAGGAATCCATATGGAATCTAACAACAAGTGATACCCGCTTGGTGAAAACTCTCCCTGTCCCGTCCTGTTTTTGGAGACCCGTTACTAGACGCACGAAAAAAGCTACTTGTCAGAGAGTGTCTGAGAAGACCTTCCCGTGATTCTTAGGTGCATCAGTTAAATGTCAAATAGACCTCAGTCTAAGGCTGCAAAATTAGTATACTACAGCGAGTCTCAAATTGACTTCTTTGGTAACATGTTGCTAACCACGAAATACGTGGGAATGGATAAGAGAAATGGTAAGGTTGGGAAATGGATTCTACAAATATACCCATAAAATAAAGATCACTCGGAGTGCAAAAGATAGAATCCGAAAAGGAGGATATCCGCAGAAGAACTTAAGTAGTGGAGGCTACCCAACGAATAGGCACATCCAAGTGGTAATGGGCAGGGCATATCTGTCGAAGAGACGACGGTCGATAGGGAAGAAAAGTATTAGAGTGACGCCCAAGAACTGGCAAACGAAGCATTGGCCAACCCCCTGCAAGATGGACTGACGACATAAGAAGAATAGCGGGAGTGACCTGGATGCGTAAGGCAGAGGATCAAAGAGGATGGAGACGCACACAGGAGGCTTATGTTCAGCAGTGGACGGATAGAGGCTGATGATGATGATGATAATTAAATAAGAGTATAAAAATGCTTTTATTTTACCTTGTTTTAACAGAAATCACGTCGAGAAATGAGATCATAGTTTAATTATGGTGAAAAGAACTTGCTCATCGTGAGTCTTGTGATGTGAATGTAAGATTATTGTTTATATTTAATTGTTTGTATTACAATTACAAAAACATCTGACTAATTGTACAATAATTTTTCGTATTGCTACATCATTCGTCACAAAAAACGTATTTTTTTCAAGCTCTTTTAAGAACACATTATTAGATAATATTACATTGTTGATTGGCTGTATACGAGTAATTTGGTGGCCATATTATCAGTGTACACAATTATCATTCAGAGTCAATTATGATATTATAGGTTAAAATAGTCTCTGTTTTATTAATTAAGCTCGAGACTATTTTCACTAAGTACTTGCCGGCAGGCTTAGAGGTAAAATAAAGGTATTTTCTTTTCAAATCCATTCAAGAGTTCCATAACATACTCACGGTAGGTGTAAAATTATTGATTCGTATGGAAATTGCTTTTTAGTCGCCTACTAAAACATAACATAAATTGCTTCAAGCTCACGCAGAAGTCACACGTAATACTCGTATCTCCCATCCATAATAAATATTTAATCATACTCGTATATCCGCATTGATAAGAAGCATCTTGGCTCAAATTCACAGTAGGGAATAGGTAAAAAAACTCGACGAAAATCTATTATGGCCTTGGAGTCTACTGAATTTTGAGGAGATTCGAAGATTTTTTTGCGTTCTTTATGATAGTTACACACCATTATTGTCACATCACAGAACTGAGCGTTAGAGACAACAATAAAAAAATGTGAATAGCCGGTATATCTACATCGCATAAAAAACATTTTATATGTACACAAGAAACACTAATGCAAAAAATAATTTTCGTTATAGACTAGGTGTTCGTTTTACTTTTGTGATTCTTGCTTCCTTCCGAGTTATTTTTGCACCCAAGTTGCAACAAGCCAACACTAAATGAAAAAAATGTAGGTTTAGTAGCTGATTCCTAGTCAGCTTCTTTTCTGAGATTGATTAATAATAAATGTAATAATAAAAAATTTAATTAAAAAAAAGTTAAAATTTAAAAACAACCACAATAATGCAGTTTAACCGAGAATAGACAGTTAGTAAAACCTAACATTATCAGGTTAATAGTGCTCCGTTTTCGAGAAAAATATTTGGTCATAAAAGTCTTATTAATCAAAAAAAAAAAGTCTTATTAAGTATAATTCCAAAAGAGCTGCTGGTAAACAACATACTTTTTTTGTAAATTTTTTCAATTTTAAATATTCTCACCAATGGTAAGGCTTTATTACGAAACGGATGCGAGTATCGTCTACCTCGTATATCAGCTGATTCATGCTTGAGTGAAAATTATTGGTACCCTGGTAGCCATTCCTGGCAGCGATTCACACTTATGATTCATCTGCTCCATAGTCAGACCACCCGAGGAGAGTTGTTCGTTTGAATTTCAGTGCAGTAAAACATAAATTTACATAAAAATAAACCATACGTCGGGAGTCAAAGAAGGTATAGAGAGTTACGTATCTTGGAGTAAAGGTTACAGAGAACACTAATCTCCCTTGAAAAAACCCGGAGCCTCATTCAAATTTATTCTTAATTTCTAATGATAGTAGTTGTTTTCCCCCTCCTTTTAATAGTTGTGCTCAATCAAAACAGCGTAACTTCCAGAAACTAACCAACTATATATTATTACAATCTTTTCTATTATTGAGGATTCTGACATCTTACTAAAAGCCAATGCAGTTCCCAGATTAACCTTTTGATGTAGATATATCATGGGACAAGACGTTTACAATCAGAAGTGACGAAACTGATTAGCGGCTAATTCTGGTAGCCACATGCTCCAGATATGGACACGGATATGGTAAGAAAAAAATATAAATGAAAAAAACTGGACTAATAACTACAATGTACTACAGTACTTCCGAAACCATGTTGTAATTTTTGTAATTATAAGTTACCTAAAATTACCTGATCATGAATATCTATTTAATATAAAATTAAATTGTTCAACTAATGATATACTTTATTATCCAAGATAACTTTCATAAACAATTTTATCACACACATGAAACAATCATGACAGCCACACGACAAAGCCTCAAAGTGAGATGTGAGAATTGTGGGAATGATTTTATTTGCTCGTAGAGGAACCCTTCAAAACACACTGCCGGATTCAATTTGTCTGGAAAACTCCGCTCCTTCCAGCTGTCCTCGGCGCACATAACTTTTCTTCTTGGCCCAGCTGTTGCCGACTTGTTGGCTCGAGACCGCACTTAGATACCCCGTACATCAATTCCACGCCCGGCCAGCGCTCTCCTATCTTCAGACGACGATGCTATCAAGATCCAACGACACTGCTACGATCATGTTCACATACCGGGCGATGTTTTCGCATAATGGAAGAACGTGCAATTTCGCAGAGTCGTATAGAGTTGAAGCGGTTGAATATCTTATGTGCAGTTTCTAGCTACTAGTTCTACGTCCCAAAAATTAAATTTTAATAAAACTTTACACCTGATAACTGAAGTTAAGCAACAATCTAACCGGATCACACTTAGATGTGTGAACGTTTGTATCGTTGTTGATTCTAAGAGCATTCGAAACTAATGTATTGTAAATGTACAATACTCTCTGTATTAACTTATGGCGCAGAGACGTAGAATCTGACAGCAAGTCTTACCCATAAAATAAAAGTCACCCAGCGTTCTATGGAGAGATCCATGCTCGGAGTGTCGCTAAATGATAGAATCCGAAACGAGGAAATACGCAGAAGAACTCAAGTAGTGGATGCTACCCAACGAATAGGCACACTCAAGTGGCAATGGGCAGGACATATCTGTCTAAGAGACGACGGTCGATGGGGAAGAAAAGTATTGAAATGGCGCCCAAGAACTGGCAAACGAAGCATTGGCCGATGCCCTACGAGATGGACTGACGATATAAAAAAAATAGCGTTAGTGACCTGGATGCGGAAGGCGGAGGATCGAATAGGATGGAGACTCATGCGGGAAGCCTACGTTCAACAGTGGACGGACACAGGCTGATGATGATGATGATGATGATGATGATGAAATATATATTCCATGAAAGTCGAGATGCATATGACATGGAACGAAGCAAGAAAAATGGCAATGTGTGATGGTGTTTGGTGGCGATTATATGCATCGACTGGAGACCGAAATTCGATATATTTTAACGTTTAGAAGATAGCCAAGAATTAAAACGCAACGTAACCGGATATCGGTAAGGTAAATTTGACGAGTGTCGTAACGAATGACGATTATTTACTATCATAACCCTATAAATGTTTGAAATTTGCTGATATCAATCTGAAAAATATCGTATTTTTTTAGATTTTCTTTTACCGTTAATGCTTAAAATATTTATTAACGATACGAAGTTTAAGCGCTTTTCCTATGATGGTTTTAACGGATCAACAAAATACAAACAACGCTCAGTAATCATCAAAATATGCATCATAGAATCCATGGATACGATATCTCTTTCAGCTTTTGTTTGTGTTTAATAGTACATATTTGAAAAATATTATTTCTGTGATTAATCATCGATAATTATTTAAAAAAATACAAAACGTCCTTTTTTTCTAAATTTAATTTATAAATTATTATTAAGTACAATTCTTTATGGACAAATCATCAGACCTGTTAAAAAGAAATTGACACTCAAATATGCCAAGAATATTACAGCATTATTTTCGATCTCTCGTTCTGGAAGTTATCAGGAACTGTAAATAATATGTACTCGGTGCAGATTTAGGTACAGATATGACTTAGCGATAAATGAATATTTATTAATGGTTTGTGTGTCATATAATTCTGCTGAGAAGCGAATGTTGAATAAAAATGAGCTTAGTTATGAAAAAATTAAAAAAAGACTAGAAGCCTTTGAGATGTGGTCATACAGAAGAATTCTCGGAATTTCCTGAAGAGACCACGTCACGAACAATGAGGTTCTCAGCATAATCAAGGAAAAAAGGTAATAAATAAGAACCATCTCAGAGAGGCAAACCCGATGGATCGGTCACATCATGCGCCACGATGATCTTCTTAACGACATTGTGGAAGGGATGGTTGAGGGTAGAAACTGTAGAGGGCGCCCTAGACGAGTGGAGTATTTGTAGCAAGTGTTCGAGGACATGAGTTGTAGCTCTTATGCTGAGCTGAAGAGGACTGCAGAAGATCGAGAGGAGTGGAGATCGAGATGCAAGATTTTGTTGCTGCAAACCAATCCACCGGATTGATACTACGAAGAAGAAGTTATTAAATTCTCTTATTTTAAAAATATATCAAGATGGTAAAAGTATGTGTTCAACCATTGATTAAAACATAAGTTTGCTTACTAAATAGGCAATATAAACGGAAAGCGGAATTATTTGGGTGTGCGAGTATCGTTTATGGAGATCTCTAAAACCAATTCTATAGCCGGAAAAGAGATTTCGCCAAAAAAATATGGAACAGTCGTCGGTCCCACGCCAAAGATTACATCACAACCAGGCGGGCAAACAAAGATGGCCGCGAGAATTTAACTGAAAAAGCTTTATAACAGGATCGATGTAAAACGTCGCATTTCGATGAAGTATCAATAACAAATAAAAAGAAATTTTACATGCATAACGTGCGATAATGATATTGATAATATTTAAACGAAAGCTGTATAAAGATATCGAATTACGAAACGTTGTTTATTTCGCTTGAATTTCAAAAATGGAAAAAAAAATGTAGAATATTATTCAATTGTTACAAGAAAGAAAAACTTTTAACGTATATAACAAATGCAATTTTTATTTTATTTAGGGAAACTTAAATCAGCTATGCAAACCGTATGACTGTTTAGCTTTTTAATTTCCAAGATAGTTTTTAATATTTTACAAGTCTCAATCGTTGTTATTATTAAGTTGCTTAAAAAAGAAGTATTTTTTCAAATGTTTGGCAATCACCAATACCTGTCGTTCATGTTACGTGCCTAAAAGAAAAATACCAATAAATTACAGGTGCATAAATTGTTTTTTTTTTATAATATTGTATTTTCGTTTAAATATGATACTAATCTTATTAAATTTCATATCATTTACTAAAAGTATGTCTCTGTAGTGATCTCTATGAAATTCAGTATTTTCCAAAAAATTGATTTCTTACGGTACACTCCGAAAATTATAAATTGAACTCAAAATGTAAGACGTTTTTTATCCAGCATATTCAGCAAGGATATGCATTGTGATATGTACATTACAAAACACAAAAAATGTGTTTTTGAACTTTTGGGCAGTTACATATTACATGATATTCCAGCCATATTGACACTGAGCATTCAATGCAGTCTTTTCAAATGTACGTTATAAAACATACAGTACAAAAGTCTCTTTTAATTTTCACATGTGCCGTGTTTTGAGGCAGGAGCCCCATCTGTTTGATTGCGGTTCCGCCCATGTTTGCAGAGGGACTGCGGTGTTGCCACATTTGCGGATATTTTCATATTACGAGCGCGAGCCACAGATTGATCAAGCATCAAGTTTTGCAAAGAGCAAAAGGCGCCACAGTAAAAATAAAATGAAGAACATATTTCTCATAAAGTCGGATTTAAAATTAAGGATGAACGTAGTTAGATGTATTTAAATAAAATGCTTTGATATGTGTTGAAACAATCATAAGCTTATGATCGATAAAATATTTTTAGAACTTTAAAACACTTTTATGTATAATAAACGTCAATTTGTTTCTCGAAGAGTTCTTTGCTTTGTAACTTGCTCCTCATTCATCCATCCATGCGTCCCGATGACGATGAATCAGCTTAATTTAGACGGAGAATGTCAGTTTTAAAATGTAATTTTTATAATTAAAAACAGAAAATCACACCCATTCATTTATATCAATCTTAAGAGCATATTATTCCAAAACCAGCCAAAAATTGTACTAAAAACAAAAATAAATAATGTAAGGGTTTTTTCGCACTTTGTGAGTACGTACCGCAAAAGTCTTCTTGTAAGAGTATGCTAAACTAAAATTCTATTTTCATTGATTTTACTTGTATGATGCATCTCTTCCCCAACCCACACAAATGCAACCACAATACACGATTCCCGAATGCAGCGTCAAGCCATCCTGGTTTATTATATAGAGCCCGCTGGTCTCGACAGGAGGTGCTCTTCTGCATGTGATTTTATAAAATAATAACGTTACATAATAAATTTTCGTTATGTTATTATATAATATGTTTTCTGTTTTTCGATGCGACTATGATAACAAACAAATTGCGGCCGGCCGAGAATTTTACGTTCGCGACGTAGTCGGCGGCGTCGCTTGATACGTTGGGACGTTGGCTCATGGGCAGTACGGTACTAAATACACCAGAAAAATACAATATTTTCTATCTGATGGGTTGCATCGCTGAAAAAGTTGTCACTTTCAGCTAACTAGAATTTAAAATAGTTATTTAACAGTAATTGTAATTTAAATTCACATTTTTATTATGTGAAGCTGGTAAATTAAGTTTTTAGTTTTATAAAATACCAGCGTTTTCTACGCGTCGAAAAATGCATTATCAAGCAGTTAACGTGCTCATACTATGCATGTTTGATTTTTGTACAAACGCATGATTTTTTATAATATGTTGTTATAAAGTAATAATGATTGATTAAGTACTTTGTCTGTCTGTAAGTAAGATACTATAAAAGTAAAATTACCTGTTATTTTAATAAAATGATCTGGCTATTTACTAAAGATTTGATTAGGGAGAAATTAAAACTCATATTACATTGTCTGACAAATAAGCGATCATGTATAACCCGGGTATACACACGCCAACTGTTCCGGAACCGAGGTCGCAGTCCTGAAACGACGACATCAGCTTAAATGGTGATGGCGGAATACCAAGGTTCCGGCACTGAGGATAAGTCCGAAGACCTCAACTGAGTTGGTACTAATTTATTTGATACGAGACCCCTTTTTATACCCTAGTTTACAACATGAGTAAGCATTTATTAAAGTGATATTTAAACATTGAATGTCATACACCGCTTTATTGGGATGGTCAAATTCTCAGTATCGATACGTAAGCATTCTTTATTTTATAAAATTAATATTTAATACATAGAATTTCGTTCACCGCAAATTTCTCGTTCCCTGTTGTTTTGGACATTGATCCCCTCAATACACATAGAGTGGAGAAATGCCCTGTGTGTATGAATCTAAGATAAAGAGTTTGATTATAACAATTACTTTATAGACTTTTGGATGTTTAATACAAAATAATTCTGTTCAAAATAACGCTTTTAACAACAACCATTCCTGTATTCTCGTCTTTAATATATATTTTCTTAGATCAAATATTGTGTAAGTATACACAAAAACTTCTAAAAGTTTTGTTGCAATTGAATACAATGCCTTTCATTCTTGTTTTCCTGTCTTTGGGAGACTCTAAAAAAATTAGGAACGAGCACACAATTCTTGTAAGTTTTATTGCAATCGGTTGAACGGTTTTGTGACGCATATACACACGACACGGAATGGCAAATATTTATTTGTATATACTTGTTGACATCATCACGATGTAGCCCTTGCTAACTGGTAACGAAAACCTCGATAGATAATCTTTCGTCTCGTATTTTTGTCGCTTGCCATACCTTTATGTATGGCAACATTGGGACTAGTTACATAGTTTTGCCACCGGCGGCGCTGGTGACCAGGCCGCGGAAGTGCCGACGGCCGACAGTTGGTCCCCACTCGTTGGCAAGGCAAGGTCCGCGTTGCGGCCGCGCAGCATGTCATTCCGCGTGGTCAGACACATGTAATGTTTTTAACGTAAATATAATCTTTGCTTCTAAAATAAAGTGTTTGTCTGCTGTCCTGCTCCTGGTCCTGCCCTCGCGCGACGTAATAACGCCCCTCATTGAGAGAGGAGGATGTTATTGTATATACTGAATGCTAGATGTCTCCAAGATGCGAAATTGGTGAACCTTTTTTACGAAGAGTACTATGACGAAAAGCATGACTCTCGTATTTATTTCATTCATGAGGCTTTACTAACTACTTTGAGATGTTTTGTAAGTTGCTTTTTGGTACAAGACTTTAGGTTGGACATGCCTGTGGTGAACACAGCGACGCGTATCAGCAGCAAGATTGTATCGCGTTGATTTAAAAGGGGAGAAATAAACGACTTGCTGCGACCATTCGAAGAGAAATGACAGCAAAAAACATATGGGACGGCGGCACGCGCGAACAAGGGATTTTTTCCCGTATTTTTTTTACATGTCCGCTCTCCGAAATAATGTGCAGAATAATTTAATGGAAAGTTTAATGGAATGATATCGCATAACTTGGCGAGGCCGAAATTATTACCGCAAAAAGCGTAATCGAGATTCTTTTTCATTACTTTTTATAGCGGTTTTATTTTATTTTTACGGCTACTTTTTTCAGGTCCGCGGGATTATGTTTGGAATGTAATAAGATCGTGGCCAAATAAAAATAATTTAAATATTATTAAAAGTTACGGGCTCGCATAAATAAATCAACTATTCAATCAAAAATATACGAGTATCATCAATAAATAAATTATTATTAATGTGTTATAAATTATAATAGAAGCATATCAATTTGATTGAACATCTCTTTTATTAATAACTAACGGTAATTTAATTTTCGTATATTTTATAAAATTTTCATCTCTCTAATATGATTTGGTTATCTCTTTAATAAAACAATAAAACTAATGCAATGTTATTGCAGTTAAATAATTGTGATGAAATAAAATTTAATACTGAAAAATATTTTTTGAATATAATAATCTTGTCATTTCACCAAGAATTATCTGTTATATTAAAAAAATTGTATAATTCCTTATATTAAATCCAAATATTTTTTATTAAATTGATCCTAAGAGCCAGAACATAATATTAGTTATTTGGGGCAAACATGTGAATGATTCAAAATTCTATTGAATATCAATTATTTGGGTAAGTAATAAGTGTACCGGAAAAGAATGTCGTTTTTTTGTTGTCGCTTTTGAGTAGTCAGTTGTGCTTCAGCAGTCGAACTTTTACAACGTGTTCTGTGTTGTTTCTCTGACTACGTATACCTGGAGTGTACTAGAACTTTTAAACAAAAAAATACAATCCTTTATAAAATGGAGAGCTTTGCACCGAATGAGTAATTAAATCGAAATATTATGCTTTACCATTTCATAAAGAAAGAAAGTGCTACACGTGCTGAAAAAAATATTTGTGATTTACTGGGAGATATTTTAAATGCTTATAAATGCCAGAAGTGGTTAAGACAATTTAAATTCGGCATTTTTTTATATTAAATTAATACATATATAATTGGTGTACCGAAAAAGAATGTCGTTTTTTTTAATAAAACAATTTGGTGCATTTAATGTATTTATTTATTAAAATTTAAATTTTTTTTTTATTGTCATCGTTGGAAATAACCTCTTTCCATTTTTCAGTCAATTTTTTAATACCACTTACGTAAAATTTAGGTGGTTTTGATGTAAAATACTCAGATACGCCTTTTGTGACGTCCTCATAACTGTTGTATTATTTTGTGCTGGTCTTTTTAAATTTTATTTCTGTATCTAAACACTCTTATTGATCACAATACACTTGGGCGTTAATTGTCTGTCTGGGATTTAATGTTTCGAAATAAATTATTTCCTTGCAGTCCTACCAAGCAGACAAAATAACTTTTTTTTCAGTGAGCCCGGGCTTAGGGGTGGTTTTGGGAACCTGGTCCTTTGAAAGTCAATGACTCTTGCGTCTTTGGTTTGAATACAACATATATTTTTCGTCATTAGTAACAAGATATTGTAGAAATGGAGTTTTGATATTTAATTCCAATAACTCAGTGCACACGTTTAGATGCTCACCTAGATTGTCTTCGCTTAATTCATGCGGTATCCATTTTCCTTGTTTCCATGTCTTGTCGATTTTTTCGATATGCTTTTGCACGCTTGACCATGAACATCCGAGTCGCTGCGCGAGTTTTTGAATCGTTAAAGTTGGTTTTTGCTGAATTAGCTCAGTTAAAACATCGCTATCCACTTTAACAGGTCGACCACTTCCAGGGTTATTTTTGAGATCAAAATTGCCGGATTTAAATTATTTAAGCCACCTCTGGCATTTAAAAACATTCAAAATATCTCCCAGTAAATCACAAATATTTTTATTGGCACGTGTTGCACTTTCTTTCTTCATGAAATGGTAAATCAGAATATTTCGAATAAATTCCTCATTCGGTAAAAAGCTCTCCATTTTATATAGGGTTGTAATTTTTTTTTATGAAAAGTCTTAGTACACTCCAGGTATACGTAATTAGAGAAATAACACAATTATATATAAAATAATAATATATAATACCAATCATATTTATTAAATGCACCAAATTGTTTTATGAAAAAAACAAAATTCTTTTCCCGTACACCTAATACTAAGGAGTTGTGCTATCTTTTCTTGAATTTTAGAGCTTAGATTAACAATAAAATTGGTTTACGTAAATAACAATAACATTTTGAATAGAATTTGAAAAAATATTTCATTTTACATACTAACATGAATGAATAATACAAATAGATATTATATATATAAAAAAAAAAAATGTAATATTGTTTAAATTGTGCCATTAATGTTTGGGTTGTTTTTTTTACATATAGTTTTTTTTTATGTAAACACATACAGGAGAATACCAACAGATGGTGATAGTAATTCTGAGGTCCCATAAGTGGAATTCTATGACGCTTACCATGGTGCATATGGCTAAGCGCTGCATGTGGAGTGTTGATTTACCAACGTCATAGACTACAGTCCGAGATTCACGCATCATCCTTATTATTACAGGAATTTACCATGAATTAGTGGTCTTCACGGGACGACATTCGTCTTCCACCAATTTTAATTAATAGGCTACGACTGGCATTTTACAGGTGAAGGATCAAATTCACACCTACTTCACCTTTTTTTTAATCTTCATCGGAGATGGAACCAACGACCTACGGTTTTGAAAGCAAATAGTAAGACTGTAATTTTATGGTTGAGGGGTCAAATTTACACCAACCGGGGGTATTTTAGAGCTCAGAAATCGTATAAAAATCTTTTTTTTAATCTCTGTCGGGCATCGAAAGCCCACGACCTTTGACTTGCAAAGCAAACGCTTTGACCATTGAGCTTTAACCGCTGGCATATAGTATTTTTTCAATAAAAAACTTATTACATTCAAACGCAATAATATCCGTCGAATCATAATAATATACGTAATTCGTATTAGTGTATTTTTTTAAGCATAAAATTTCAGTCGGGTAAAGCAGTAAAATGTTTATCGAGCGTTTGTGTTCATCAGATGTGGTTTTGCAGGTAGCCGATCGCCAGACGCTGATACCGCCGCGGCGGTCACGCGAGGAACTAATTGCACTAGGCTGTTGACTGATTGTCCATATTAGACTGAAAAACACCACGATTATCCATGAAAAAATAGTGACGACTTTTTGATAACTGTGATAGTAAAATCCTACACATTTAAAATAAATATTTAACTCAGATTGCGTAACAAAGTACAAGTGCAAAACTGTTTTAACAAAATGATTTAGTTGTCAAATAAATAAATACAATCCATTTAATGATTTTGCTCAAGTTAAGGTAAATGGATCTCACTAATATAATTATATAATTTGCACGGATTTTACGGCCAGATTTGGTATTACGGCGTTTGGGTTTAGCCTTATGTGGCGAATTCTTTCGTACCAATCTTTCGACCGCCATTGCAAGGGTCTTCTTCACAAAGCCGTCAACCCTAAAGAAGATTCCTGGTCGAAATATTGATACTAAATAATTCACCATACACGGCTAAACCCAAAAGCAACAATACGAATATAATTGTTTCGTATGTGGGCTGCCATAGATGGAGCGTATGGTCGACATAAAATGACACCGCATAGTTCTGTCAGCGCCTATTGATTTTGCTTTGTACCAAGATTCTATATCTTTATACCTGGAAGAGTATCTAGAAACAAAAATAATGGCTTGGGACTTTAAAAAACGCTAGTTATTAGTTAGTATTCGAAGGAAACTTTACTGCTTGTTTATAAACATTATAAAGGATATCGGATGATTAGCTCGATGCTTCTGAGGTCAATTTGGTTCTATGAGAAGTATTATGAACCTAAATAATGACACGTTGTAGACAACAAGTGGTGTCTGACCCATGTTTTGGTCGCGTCTCAGTTAGCTTCCGTGATCATACGACAACTGCCCTAACAACATGGTATTGTCGTTGGCAAGTGGAACTTGAGCATATAGTCACCACCAATTGATGCCGATAGTTTTACCAGCTGCCATTATAATATACTTGTCAAGTCAAATCCTTGCACTAACATCCACCTCTCTTTAAAAAAAAAGGTTGTTATTCAGTCGCGTGAGGGCATGATGAGAAGCAGATTAATAACACAGACTTTTTCAAAAGCACATTGACATATATTTACGATAAACTTCATAAACTTATGGCCCGGACACAGCATTCGGCCGGACCAAAATACAATATGCTCTCGCCGACGGTCGGCACACGATTGGCGCGCCCTTGATGGCCTGGAACAAGTGACGATCTCCGTAACTAGTCCAAAATACCAATATGGCGGACACATTTATGTGCGGCAAGCGAACAGAAATAAGAGACGAAATATGGTACATCGAGGTTTTCGGTACCAGTCAGCAAGGGCTATATCATGCTGATGTCAGTACTTAAATCTCTGCTGGGTATATAATATGTATACTTCCCGATGATCTTTTGGCCAACAGCCCGAAATATTTAATATTAGTGAATTGTATATATTGTGGGAATATTTGAGCGTTTTGTTCACTTCGGTGATCGAACGGCAACCGATATTTCAACCTGGAATGGTCATAAGCTAAACAAACTTAACTTATTAAAATTTATAAATGGGATTTTAGTTAATTTAGAATAAAATGCGTCAATCACATAAAACGGTTACGCCTTGTTGTAGGCATTTTTATTTACATAAAAATAACTTGATAATATTATGTTACAACAAATATTTTTTCAGTAACATTAATATATTATAATTACATAGAACGCAATAAATTATACAGAATACTTGAATGTAAAGATAATAAAAAAATTATGTTTTTTTTATAAAATACTGTTCAATTATAGTATTCGCAATTAACAATGTTGCCATACGGCATTATTAATAAAGTGAAAAACAAACAAATAACGCGGTCTCGTTTGAAACCTTTTTGGTCAGAAAAGTTTTTGATTACAATATTACAATAATTTTCACCTTTGTAAAAACGTGTGCGTAAAATTCGCGAAACAAAAATTTAAATAACTCAATTTGGCTTAACTCTGTTTCCTGAAACATTGCCTGAATGTCAATGACCTGGAAGCGATAAATGCTGACCCTTCGCCACGAAACGGCACAAATGATAAAAATAGATATCGTTTTTATCGATTTCCATAGCTTATACAAACAAAAGACCCTTAAAGGGATGAAAACTCACATAGCTTTTTAGTTTATTCTTTTCGTAATGTATTAAAGTGAGGCCTTTCGGAGAATCTAACAAGAAAAATAAAAAGCGAAAATAGATAGAAGTATTTGATATTTTACTTTCAAATAATTTTTATATTTTTTACGCTCACGAAAAATTAATTTTTTCATTGCCTTTTCAAAAGTGGAACACGTGGTCACACCTAAATTGCACTAAGTTGTGTTCGTTGACATTGTCCATGCTTTGTCTTAAGACAATGATCCTCCTAACAACACAAATGTTTCTGATAACCTCGATGCCAAGAGCTCAGGGTATTGATAAGATGGTAGCCTTAGTCTCCGAAGCATATTTAGGTTTTTGTCAATTAGAATATACTGTTTTGTGCTAGCATTTGTTGTTTAGATTTTTTAAGAAAATTTGATGATCAATCGGATGCTACTAAGGCATGAACGATTTTGTCCTAAAGTACGGCTTAAATCAATTTTAAGATTAGGAAATATAAAGAGATATGTATTAAATATTTATTAAAATATTATTTTATTTTTTCAATATTCTAATCTACTTTTATAGATCATTGACTATATTACAATATTATTAGTTAATTAATATACACATACTTTACATCAAATTCTTTATACGCATCAATTCATTCAGAAAAATATCGGGCACAAGCAGGATGCGAACCGCGGGCTTTGGAACAAACCTTTGCCCGGGTCTTTATATACCGCTTAGCCACTTCGGTAATTTCTTTGTGTTACGTACGTCTCACGCTGAAAACGACAGCTGTTGATAGTTATGTGTTATGATATAGGAATTCGATGGTTTATTACACTTTGCATCCCACGAGTATTATCGGGCGGACCTTCAATAAAGAAACAGTCCGTGAGCCCCGACCGATTGTTAGAAGGGGGGCCATAAATATTCAATAAGCCAAAAACGTCGCCCTTTGTTGGCCAGCGTGAGATGCGTCTATTCTCGGGAAGATGTCATAAATATTAAATATTCAGAAAGTGTTCCTTTGTTTAGTAAAGCGTGCGAACGGGCCTAGGATGCGTTTCAGTTTTAGCCATAAAAACATAAACCGATGTTTATGGCTAGGACTACTTGTCTCCGGGCACGTTTCGTATAGTAATAAAACCCTAAGAAAGGAATACAGACTCGTGCGACCGTAACTATTCTCACGGCCGCAAAAGTAGGTACCAGAAAATTAATGTATAAAAGCACCGACTTGAACGTTAAATAAATCAGTTTAGACTTGAATCTCTTGCGTTTCATTTCTATCTCCCACCCTCCTGTGAAGCCGCGCCGGCTGCCTGAAATCTGGGGAAATGAGGCTGTCCGCCCACTTCAGATTAATGGCGTAACTAGTTACCTTACAAGTAACTGGGAGAAGATGGTCTAGTGAAGAGCGGAAAACCGATACACGCCCGCAGAGCGGATCGTCAGCGGAACTGGAAGCTGTCGTCTACATTTGGTCCTTCGAACCGGATTCTGCCTTCGTGAAGAAGATCATCTCCTGACCTGATCATGCCTGCCAATCGATCACCGATTGCAACGCGATCAGGAAGCAACCGTGGAACTAACATGGAGGAGGACGACGCCCGATCAGAATCGGGGGAGTCAATGAGGTCCGTGGACTCCAGAGAGGCGCGCCGCAAGGCTGACCAGTCGCTGAACGCTCTCACCGACATGATGGCCCAGCTCGTCGCAGCCGTGACGACAAGCAGCGCGCAAACCAACGCAGCCATCGCAAGCTTGGCCGCCAGCCTACAAGTTCAGCGGACCACGGAGCTCCCGCCCGCACATGAAGCGGACCGCCGTGCGGCCCGCAGTACGGGCGAAGCAACTCACGCCCCGATGCAGCAGCCCGCCACGCCGAGGTCTGTGCAAGTCATACGGGAGCCTGAGGAGGACCACTACCGTGCAGCCTGCAGCGCCGGTGAGTCAGTCCCGCCCGCACATGAAGCGGACCGCCGTGCGGCCCGCAGTACGGGCGAAGCAACTCACGCCCCGATGCAGCAGCCCGCTTACGAGTGGGTGAGGCAGGAGCCAGCCGCGCAAGAACAGCTGAGCTCCATGACTGGTCGTGAAGAGCGCGCGGGGCAAGTGGCTGCCGCGGTTCGAGAGCGCCCAGCGCCGTGTCGGTCGGGCGCGGAAGCCGAGGCCAGACGGCACACAAATGAGTGGGTGAAACAATCGTGTCCCCCAGTGGACCACCAGAAACCCCCCTCAGCGACGACGGACCAAGCCGCAATGCTTGCAGCCGTTTTAAAGGTGTTAAACAGAGAAGGCGAGTCAGCAGGGACCTCCGGTACGCGGCACTACGGGAACGACCCTAAGCTGGCCACACTTATTGCCAAGACCAACCTGAAGGACCTACCCCAATTCGGTGGTGACCCCATGGACTGGCTGATATTTAAAAGCGCCTTCGAGGACACCACGACCGCATACGACCTCTCTCACCGAGAAAACCTCGGCCGTATACGGAGCGCGTTGACAGGGAAAGCCAGGCGAGCGGTGGAAAGCCTGCTAATAAACCCGAAAAACGTACCGGAGATTATGACGGCACTCGAAAAGAACTTCGGAAACCCAGAGCTCATAGTGAACAGGCTGATGGAGCAGATCAAGAGGTTACCGAAGCTTCATGACTCTATTGCCCCGAATGCACTCATAGTGACCGAGTTTGCGACGCAGGTATCAAACATCGTCACGACCATGGAGCACTACGACTGTGACCTGCACCCTGCTGCTCCGAAACTCCTGTCCGAGATGGTGCTGAAGCTACCCCCAGCCTTGATGTGGCATTGGGTGATTATGCGGGACAACCATACGAGGAGCACCCCGAGAGACTTCGCGCGATTCCTGCAGGATATCACCGACGGATTGCCCCTGAAGGGGTGCACCCCGGTGCAAATCGAGCCAACATCTCGAACCGAGAAGAGGAACGCTCCGAAACAAGTGTTCATGACGGAAAAAGTTCCAGAGAGAGTGAACTGCGTGATGTGCGACGGGCCACACCAGATTGGCTCTTGCGCAAGTTTCATGAATCTGGAGCAGCCGGAAAAGTGGAACATTGTGCGCCGACGGAATCTGTGTCAGTCGTGCCTGAACGAGCGCTGCCACAGCACGGTATGCCACGCAAAATGCGGCAAGGATGGCTGCCAAGGCAGACATCACCGGACGTTGCATCAATCGCGGGCACCACATACTCCGACAGCAGCCCCTGAACGTAAGGTACTTCATGCGTCGAATCGAGAAGACGCAGTGACCCTTAAGGTCCTGCCGGTGAAGTTGAGTGGGCCCAAAGGGTCAGTGAACACGTACGCCCTCCTGGACGAAGGCTCGACTGTGACACTTGTCGAACAGGAAGTGGCCGCCGCCATCGGAGCATATGGCCCGCGTGCTGGACTACGCATAGCGGGCGCGGCAGGCATTAGTGTAAACGAAAGTGGTTCGAGACGAGTGAGGCTGACGATAGCCGGGGACGCGAGCACGTTCGAAGCGGTCGCGTACACCATTAAGAGACTTAATCTAGAGACCCACGTGTGCGCGACGAGTGAAAGCAGTACAAAATACAGAACGATCAATTTGCGACCTCAACTGCTGATCGGCCTGGACAATGCGCAGTTGATCGTACCGCCCGGAGGCGCGAACGGAAAGTGGTCCGCGGACGGAATGATCGTGAGCGACACGCCGCTAGGTCGCGTCACGTTCGGAGGCAGCCCGGCCATTACGCAAACTAGCGAAAGCTCGAAGCCTCAAGAAGCCGATGGACGGAGAAGCGACCACGGTGAGCCGAAGACGGTCATGGTGAGCCTCAAGAAGCCGTGCCGAGACGACGCGCTGGAGGCCCTCGTAAAAACCAATTTCGCGCTTGAGACAGTAGGAGTCTCGGCGACGCCACGAGTCAATGCAGCCGACAAACGGGCACTCGAGATCATGGACGCCACGACGAAGCAGCTTTCTACCGGGAGGTGGGAAACGGGACTACTATGGAGAGAGGATGCCTCAACGCTCCCGGACAACAGGAAAGCCGCCGAGAAACGTTTCAACTCGCTGATGCGAAAATTGATTAAAGATCCAATGCTAGGTGAGGCGTACCGAGCCAAGATGGCGGAGTATGAAATCAAAGGATCAGCTGGTGGCATGACGACCCTGGTACAGTACGACACGGAGGAGGAGAAGATGTGTCTCAAGAAACAATGGCGGGCGTCACAACAGATGGCAGATGCTTTCTGGCGTCGGTGGGTACGGGAGTACTTACCAACGTTGGCGCGGCGCCCGAAGTGGAGGACCCCGACGGAGCCGATTCAGGAAGGAGACCTGGTACTCGTTGCGGATCCGAAGTTGCCGCGCAACACATGGCCACGGGGACGAGTAACGCGAGCGACTCCAGCAGCCGACGGGCAGATTCGCGTGGTTCAGATAAAGACCGCAACAGGGACTTATACGCGGCCAGCGGCGAAGCTGGCGGTTTTCAACACAGAACGAGTCGAGACGTCCGAGGCAGAGTACAGCAGAGACTGCACGGTGGGAGTGTTACGTACGTCTCACGCTGAAAACGACAGCTGTTGATAGTTATGTGTTATGATATAGGAATTCGATGGTTTATTACACTTTGCATCCCACGAGTATTATCGGGCGGACCTTCAATAAAGAAACAGTCCGTGAGCCCCGACCGATTGTTAGAAGGGGGCCATAAATATTCAATAAGCCAAAAACGTCGCCCTTTGTTGGCCAGCGTGAGATGCGTCTATTCTCGGGAAGATGTCATAAATATTAAATATTCAGAAAGTGTTCCTTTGTTTAGTAAAGCGTGCGAACGGGCCTAGGATGCGTTTCAGTTTTAGCCATAAAAACATAAACCGATGTTTATGGCTAGGACTACTTGTCTCCGGGCACGTTTCGTATAGTAATAAAACCCTAAGAAAGGAATACAGACTCGTGCGACCGTAACTATTCTCACGGCCGCAAAAGTAGGTACCAGAAAATTAATGTATAAAAGCACCGACTTGAACGTTAAATAAATCAGTTTAGACTTGAATCTCTTGCGTTTCATTTCTATCTCCCACCCTCCTGTGAAGC
This sequence comes from Glossosoma conforme, assembly GCA_022606575.1. NCBI lineage: Eukaryota > Metazoa > Arthropoda > Insecta > Trichoptera > Glossosomatidae > Glossosoma > Glossosoma conforme. The sequence continues at coordinate 1,352,102 of JAGTXR010000010.1, read as the reverse complement.
CGCGCCGGCTGCCTGAAATCTGGGGAAATGAGGCTGTCCGCCCACTTCAGATTAATGGCGTAACTAGTTACCTTACAAGTAACTGGGAGAAGATGGTCTAGTGAAGAGCGGAAAACCGATACACGCCCGTAGAGCGGATCGTCAGCGGAACTGGAAGCTGTCGTCTACACTTTGCCTGAGCTGAAACGCATTAGAACTTGTATTTTTACCATTGTTATCATCGTATGACGATAGATGTCTTTAGACATATAAAGATATCTATCGTCATAGTCAATACTACTAATAGAATTAAGTATCCGGTTGTAATATGACGATAGATGTCTCTTTATGTCTTGAGACATATATCGTCATACGATGATAACAATAATATAAATACAAGTTCTAATGCGTGTCAGCTCAGGCAAAATAAAATTCGAGGTGGCTAAGCGGTATATAAAGAAAGACCTGGGCAAATTGGTTCCAAGGCCCACGGTACGCATCCCGTTGCTGCGGATATTTTTTTGAATGAATTGATGCGTATAAAGAATTTGATGAATAGTATGTGTATATTTAATTAGTAATATAAAGAGATCTTTAAAAAGATATAAATGTGAGTATATACACACTCAATTGGCAATGGGCAGGAAATATATGTCGAAGAGATGATGGTCATTGGGGAAGAAGAGTGTCTTGTAAGAACTGGCAAACGGAGTGTTGGCCTACCCGCTGCGACATGGACTGACGACATCAGAAGAATAGCTAGGTAGCTTAGATGCGAAAGACGTAGGATTGAAGAGGAAGTAGACTCATACGGGAGGCCTACGTTCAATAATGAACGCACACAGGCTGACTAAATTTACTAACACATAAAGGTTTTTTTATGTACAAATATATAACTCATATGATTTGTAATTAAATATAACTTTATTAAACACTAAAGCAACGAAAAGCACATTCACCAAGTTGTGAGACAAAATTTAATTTTTAAGTAATTCTTAAAAATAAAATAAATGAATATTTTTAGAAAAAATATATAACTCTGTTAGACCCTGATGAGTGGATATGAGTAACCCTTTCTCAGCGTTTTATGATATTGAATTTTAAATGACCGGATAGCCGAGGTCTATCCAAAGCCAAAATATGACCCCTAATCTTTTTATGACGCCACAAATTTAGGTCGGGGATTTTTTATAAACCGCAATATTATGATTATCTTACAGCTCAAGAACGCCCAAATTCCCACCTCAATACTTTACTGTTATTAGCATATTTTGACATATTTTAGTAATTCTTTTTTAAGACGGACTTTAAAGCTTTAATTTGATGAATTTTTAATTATGACCTACGTTACCTTTTTCAGTATGAAAAATTGAAAATGTTTTTACAGTGTCAGTCAAAAAGACGTTAAATTAAATGATTTAATCTGTTTCATATAATATTTTTCATTCAAAAATACACTTTTGCATTTTTAGAAGATGAAGATTATAATAATAGACATTTATTTATTTACTTTATTTTTACATAGATCACGTTAGATATGGTCTATATTTAGGAGACTGCAGTTTCGACTCACTCGTAGCCTTTCAAGAAGAAAAAGCAGTGATGGATTGAGGAAGGCGGAGAAAACTGAAAGAGACAACTCAGTTGTCTCTTGACAGTGATGGATTGAGGAAGGATTGAGGAGTTTCCTAAATACAGGCCATATATAACGTGGTCCATAGAATGACGTAGCTGCCGAAGGACAGTATTTTGAATGATCTGAGTCTGATATCTTCTCAAAATAAACTGTTGATTTTTATAAAAAAAACTTTGGGAAAACGCTCTGTGTCCGAGTAGCTGCACCCGGGAAGACCTGATGATGCCCGGGAATAACGCCATCGACATCGCCCACTTCTGGGCAGACAGGATCTGACCCTGTTGTATCCGACTCGATTATATAAATATATATATGCAATAGAATAAACATAGATTTGAAGAGCATTTCAGATCTTATCGGTGGTATTTTTAGAGAAGAATTTTGTTAAATGACAATTCACGGTCGACATAAATTACCCAAATATTGAGTTAACAGTAACAGTAGCGGTAAAATAGTTTAAGTGAAGTGGCATTAGCGGGAACATAGTATCGGCTGAACTACAGTTTATTAAAATAAAATTGTTTGATTATTTCACAATAAACATAATATTTCTTAATAAAAATTTATTTGTTGAGTGTCCAATCGTTTAAATTTAATAACCCTCTAAAGATTTTATAGTTTATACATTAATAAATTTATATAATGCGCATAACCCGAAGTTTAATTATCATTTAAGTCTCCCAGCTTTGCGCCCATACAACCTTGCTATTATTACCTTTAGCTATTTCCTGGTTCATTGTTATGTTTAAGTGCTTCTTAATCCTTTGCATTTAATTAAATTATGTAAGTCACATTAAATTACTTATGTTACAACAAACAAAACGAAATTAAGATGGAGTGTTCTTCCTGCCTACCTGTGTACCATACGCACTTGGTTCCTTATTTCGAAATGGTATTAATGAAATGTTAATCGGTTTATACCCCAATTCGTAACAGATAATTATTTTGTATTATTGTATTATCATTTTTAATCGTGCCTATAATTGAATTGAATACACGTATTCACTTTACTTTGATACTATATTGGAGTTCAGAATTAAACCTAATTAAATGATGACCGCTAATTTAACATATTCGATATTTTAAAAGACGACAATTAATAAATAATAATTCTTAGTAAATTACCTATGTTACCAAACAATAGTTATTGTTGAAAAACAATATAACCTTGATTACATATTGCCTTGTCGATAACGCTATCGAGGTTCATTAAGGCTTATGAATATGCTAATGAGACTAATTACTCAGAGCTTTGACAATTTCTCAGATCAGTCACGGTTTGACAGTAGATGAGCATCTATAAGTTTGAGTCGCCTATTTGAACCAAATGGTTCGATAATTAATCATGTCGTAAAAATGCTGATTCTTAAACGATCAAATAAATATCAGGGACGATCGTCGTTGATGTAAGGTGTTGGCGTGGCGTTCAAAAACTGGCAAATGGAGTGTTGGATTAATCCCTTGCAAGAAAGCCTAACGATATCAAAACAATAGTGAGAGATGTCTGGATGCGGAATGTAGAATGCGGAATATAGAGAGGGAGGGGACTCATGTGGGAGTCCTACGTTCAAAAGTGGACTGACACAGGATGGTGATGATCAGGTGCAGCCGGAATCAATTGAGAACGTTCAGTAAAGCAGTGGCCATGATAGTAAAGACAGAGCGATTGTGTTCTATAGATTGGAAATCAGGCGTTAAGGTATCATAGTTTATCACACGCAAAGCTATTTTTTTAATAAAGGACGTGTTTTTATGGATGCGTGTTATGTTTATGTGTTGGTTAGGCAAAATTCAAACGCATATTGTTGATTTTAAGAGATTCTAATTGTACGCAGAAGGAAGCATATATACTGGAATAGAATTTTAGAACTAACCGGTAGCATTTAGGAATGAATTGTGTAAATTGACAGTTCTTGATTGACATACATTAAGACGAGGCTGTCGGTTGTGGACGGGTAAAGCGGTGGTATAAAACACCAAGTGAACCAATTTTACACTGTGTTGCGAGAAATGCTTTTGAGATAGCATTGTTTACGTTGCAATAAATAAGTTGTTTTATATCTACTTTGAATAATAAAGAAGTATTGTCAGAAAACTATACTATTTCACAATTTTGCCTTATTTATACTAAGTCATTCATTTAAACAAGAAAAATAAACGGTCCGAGAATTGAACCCTGTGGTACACACATACGTATCATCAAGCCGGGTGATCTCTCTCCGTCAACAACGACTCGAAAACGGTCTCAAGAAGGGCCAATGTGCGTCTTTTAAGACCGTAGTGTTTATTGTTCCAGTGTATGGATTACAGGAGTTTTGTCAGTTGTGGCTAGGAGGAGCAGCATTAGACAAGACTAAGAGAAACAATCTTACATCTGTGCTTAAGGAATTTGAAGTTAAACGTAAGTGTGCCGTTATATTTTGGCTAAAGTGCTTGTTTTGGATGATTAGATGTACTCGTATGTGCTTACCTTGCCACTCTTGACGTTTTCAGCGCATTTGGCCCCATAGAGCGGGGGCATGCCCAGTACTAGGTCCAGCCAGGCTCGCACTGCGGGGGCTCGCCAGCGTTCCAGCGGAAGTCCTGAAGCCTCGCGGAGCGCCGCTTGGGCCTCCGCACCCCCGGACCACGCCATGCGAGTATCATACAAAGATTCTGTAAAAAAAAAACATAAAAAATGTATGCGACTATTTATTGGATGATTTGAAAATGACAGAAAGGTTGTCTAACTAGGAAAAAATATATATAAAAATAAATCAATAATCAAATTTCTTGACTCGATAACATTTTGATACACATATACAACATATAGTGAATATCATATTTATGGAAATTTCTGATTTGTCATAGAAATAATTCTTACGTTGAAATATCATAAAAGATGATATTCAATGTACATTTGTATGTGTGTATCAATTTGTAAATTTGTAAAGAATATTGGCATATATCTTCAAGTATTTTAATATTTGTATTTGTAGTTCTTTTTATGTAAACACATACAGGAGAATATTGATAGATGGTGATAGTCATTCTGGAGTTTTATCTGTAGAATTCTGTGACGCTAATCATGGTGCATATGGCTAAGCACTGCATGTGGAGTGTTGATCCGACTACGTCATATACTACAGCCTAAGATTCACGCAACATCCTTATTATAACAGGACTTTACTATGAATGGGTGATCATCACAAAACGACTTTCGTCTACCACCAATTTTGATAAATAGACTATGACTGGCATTTTACGGGTGAGGGATATAATTCACACCAACCGGGGTTATTTTAGAGCTCAGAAATCGTTTTTTTTTTATAATCTCCGTCGAGGATCGAACCCACGACGTTTGGCTTGCAAAGCAATCGCTTTGACTATTGAGCTCCTAAAATAGTGTATGAAATACCTATATAATATTGAAATCGATCTTATTTTAAATGCTAAAAACATGAATAGCATGTTTTTTTTACAAAGACGTATCGCTTAAAACAAATCGGCTGTAATTCAGTTCACACTCTGTAATCTCGCGCGCCTCAAAGCTAAGCATTTCATTGCACTCGGCCGGCCATATTTGCATCTTTATTACCGAACAATGCATGCTAATACTAATGGCATGAATGCATGCATTAAGGTCTCCGTACGGAAGTCAGAAGTCGACAACAAGAAGCTCACGAGCTCAAGCCATCGGAGAACAGGTCAGCTGCTTAGAATTCCATGCAGTACTGAGCCCAAGCTCACATAGATGCAGCAAGGTGCATTGTGCAATACTCATACGTAAACTAGCAGATGAATCATGTTACATACAAGCACCTTGTCTTTATGTTACCCATTTCACTGCAATATTCTAAGTGTACGGAATAATTCGAAACCGTTCCACCTAAATACCCATAGATCACATATTTCAAATATTTCAATATTTATATTATGGTGATCAAAGTTATAAGCCTGTGTTTATCTATGCATCTTAATTTATTTCATATTTCCACCTTTCTTCATTATGCAGATGACGTACCATCTAAATAGCAGAGAGTTTCCCAACATTCCGTATTTAAGATTAACATTTTATTCCTCTGAGATTTTTTGTTTCTTTAGTACATTAGCACATGTTTTCTTCCAATTACCACTTTCCGACTATTTCAATAATGTCAATTAGTTAATAAAAATAAGAGTTGATCTTCAAATTTCTTCAATTTTGATTATATTTATTCCAAAAAAATAATAAATATCGCTGCTGTGAGATTTCATGACTTGGATGTGTCATCACACCATGAGTTAAAATTCATGAAAATGCATTGATTAAACTTATTAGATTTTAAGCAATGCGAAATTTTCACTTAAGAATGATGTTTTTCAAAAACTGCCTTAATGACAATAAATATAACAATATCTTAAATAATATTATGGTAGAATTAAAGAATGAAAATGATCCATCGCGCTGGCTTCTTTTTAACATAGGTTTTTTTTTTTTATGTAAACACATACAGAAGAATACCGACAGATGGTGATAGTAATTTTTTGTCTCATCTGTGGAATTCTATGACGCTTACCATGGTGTATATGGCTAAGCGCTGCATGTGGAGTGTTGATCCGCCAACGTCATAGACTACAGCCCAAGATTCTCGCATCATCCTTTATTATTACAGGAATCTACTATGAATGGGTGGTCTTCACGGGACGACTTTTGTCTACCACCAATTTTAATTGATAGGCTATGACTGACATTTTACGGGTGATGGATCAAATTCACACCAACCGGGGGTATTTTAGAGCTCAGAAATCGATTAAAAATCCTTTTTTATTTTTTTAATCTCCGTCGGGGATCGAACCCACGACCTTTGGCTTGCAAAGCAAACGCTTTACCATTGAGCTATGACCGCCGGCAAAAGAGGTTGAACTCATGTTGCTGTGTACTAAGTTCGAATTGATAATATAATTCCTAGACATTTCATATTAAATCAATGACTATTTAACCGACTATGCACGACGTTTATTTTATAAATAATATATTTAATAATATACTTTGATGTTAAGCACTCTCTTACAAATTATATATAAATTGATATCAGCTTGATAAAGCTCTTTTAGAATGATGCAAAAAGCCTCGTTAAACGTCAGCCCGTGTCCGCGGGCAATCCCCGTCCGACCGATACCCACGATACGACATGTTACGGTCGGGCGGGGAAACCGAAGTTATATATTGGAAATAAACGTGAATTTTGCTTCTAATCAAGTTCTTTGCTTTGCACCTACATTATTTTTCCACGCGTCCCGATGACCCCGCGACCAGTTGTCGCCTATTGAAATATGAGGGATGTCAAAATATTTATGATTCGTTAAAGTATTAAATAGTTTTTGTAGTTTTAAGAGTGAACCTTTAGTCTTTAAAATATAATACATACTCGTATGTTAGTAGTCATTTTATACATCGCTTGAATAGAAAAAGATCAATCAAATCTTTGCGGTATTCGTGTATTTGTATTTCAATGCACATACTCGTATGTGTTCGCTTAACAGACTGTTGTAAAGTCCATTATGATCTGAGTCGAGCTCAGATTGCTGAGATGGAGCCTGCAATATGCAGTGCGAGGAACGCAGTGTAGAGATGCAGTGTAGGAGATACAGTATGCATGTCACGAGCAGCTGACCCGAGCGCGTGATCAGCGAACCGAAATGTGGGTCAACAAGATGCTGTTAAAACAGGTGACAAACCTTTTACAATGAATGATCTAAAGGTGATACGAAGACATAAAACAGAGCAGTTTTAAAGGACATTAATGCAATATCTCCTGCAAGCGTATTTTTTAACTGGTGAATTATTATCACATTAGTACGGCGCAAGAAAAACATGCATTTATGTTACAAAGAAGAATAAAATCATTATTGAATTTATTATCATATTTTATATACGAATGATACCCTCGTTACTGTGTTGTAATGAAATACTCGTAAGTATATTGTATATTCCACGCACCACAAGTGAGTTAAAGTAAGGTTAAGTTAAGTTATACGAGTACGTGTGTTTAATTATATATAATTACTAACGTTGAAAATTAATTTAAATGATATTTCCCATGAAATTCATAATACGATGACTGGATAGCCTCAAAAGACCAAGACTTTTTCCAGCGTGGAATCCGCATGCTTTCTGAAAGATGGAAGAAGGTCGTAGCTGCCGATGGACAGTATTTTGAATGATCTGAGTCTGATGTCTTTTTAAAATAAACTGTTGACTTTTATAAAAAAAAAACGCTCATTTTCAATGCATACATAAATGATTAACTATCATTTTTATTTTTACATTTGTACTAATTACTTGTACATCGGATTGTATGAGAATTTTATGACTTTAACGCTTTACTCTTCAAATCCACTAGATTGCTTTAAACCAATTGTTTGAACTGCGACTATCAAAATGCTAATAAAAGTTGATTATTAGAACGTTGATTTTATATGAAGAATTATTCATTGCTTGAGATGGATCTTAGGTTTTCAACATGCATCACTGAAGTTGCACGCCACTGCATTACAGTATCCGGTTGTTATGACGCTCGTTGAAGGCTATTGCTTCCTATATTGGAAGACGACAAGATTGTGATAAGCTTTGAACTTTGTACATATCGCATGCAAATACGCTGTATAACGGTGCAAGATGGAGGAAATAAAGGATATAATGCACCAAGTATAAAATTTACGAAATGGAGCATTAGAGCTAATCTGCACGTGAAAGATAATACAAAACTAATACTTAATAATTACATTAGTGCTAGACGAAAATGATCTAGATAGACATATTGCGTTAATATTGAAAGTCTTACGATGTTGGCAGAATAATATTAAATATGCAGAATATATCTTTATTAAGGACTGTTGATATTTTCCTGTATTTATTTAAATAAATAAATAAAATACGAAGTTAAATAAATTCAAAGTATTAAAAAAAATAATATACTTTCAAAATATTGTTATTTTATTTTATACGGTAAGTATTTTGTATGGACTACTTGACGTAGTTTTTCATATTCAAGAGAGAATCTTCAACCATAAATTTTATAAAGAATAAACATACATCATTATGAAGACATGCAAATAATATAATATATATTAAAGTACAATACTTAAACGACTATTGATGTTAAAATGAAATATAACTTTAGTTATTCTTATAAGAAATATTCAAAAGAAGGATCTTAAAAGGATAAAAAAACGTGAAGCAAAACAGTACTTGACTTCTGAAGGATCTTTGATAGTGTTTTTATTAAATTGTCTCCACGTTTTTCAAGGACTATTCAATGGACTGAGGCTAATAATGTCTAAAAACTAAATGGAAAGAGAATGATAGATCGATTGTCCAACGATGTTGAACGACAATGGCATAAAAGATTTTCGAAGCATCATAATGTTATTTTTTACTTTATATAAGCTTAAGAAACTGTGATTGATCTTGATAATACATCAGCAATTTACATCAATGAATTAAAAAATTGAAATGATTTATTTATAGGAATTCAAGGATTTTGGGTTGAGCCACGGAATTCAAATATTACCAACTTCGAGACTGATTTATTTTAAATTTTTTGTTAAATAGATAAGAATTCTTTCCGTGTTTTCATATGGATCACACTAATCGCAGACCATGTCTAGTGAAACTCTTTTCTTATTAGTCATTTACTAACATATATCCTACCTGTGTATCCTCACTTCTACACACTAATTAATTACCCTCTAGTGAAAAGTTTTCTTTATCAGTAAATATTAATTTACACGTCAGTGCGTTTGTGCAAATAGGAAGAAGTATTCATAGATCGCGAAAATGCAGTCTTGTATTAAATGAAACAGTGTTCAATGTGATTTATATTTAAAAAATATATGAAATTATTATCTATTTAATATTAAAATGGATCTCAAAGTGAATGCTGAAAATATAATAGTATAATGTTTTTATTTTTACTAATAATTTTTAGCAAATAAAATAACAATTAAAATTTTTATGTATAAAAAAGAGTACCCATCGAAATGCTATTCAAAGCATATTTTTGGTTGATGCTCCTGTGGGTTTTTAATTAAGTTAGTTTACGCTAGATGGTGCTGGTGTGACGTAAAGTATATATATACGTATTTATTTATTACTCAATTTGACAAAGATATTTGATGAATGTTGAATAAATGAAAATATGAAAAGAAATGACGCTGTTAGGTGGCCCAATTATCAACAAATAAATAATATTTTTATTCCGATTAGGTTAATTTTAAAATCTAAATAAAAGTAAAGAGACGACATTTTTAGCTGTGGTATACACCGTATACTCGTCGGTGGCGTTGGGGTAGGAACTGCTACAATTTTTTTTACAAGAAAAGATTTATTGTTAAAAAAAAAACGTGAAAAACAACGTTTTTCTTGCCACATTGATAGATAATAAATAAGATACAACAAAGACGTTGAAATTACAAAATAAAGGCTATTATTTTGCACCCATTGTTTTCAAATACAATGATAACAAAAACCAACACAATATAATGTTTGTATAAAAGTCAAATAAGCCGATTGCTTTGTTGCCCTTTTTACGATGTTTCGACTGGCTGTTTCAATAATTTAGTGCACACGCCAATTTACTATTAAGCTTGCATGAACTATATGACTTCACCACATAATGCAACAAAATTCACAGTAGGGAAATAAAAATTCCCGTAGGTATAATATAAGGTCATGAATATTTAATGTATAATTTTGTGCCGTTTAAAATTTTCTATTGTATTCCGTCATAATCGTCCATCATGCATTTTCATAATCGTATTCATTCTATGCCGACTAATTTACTGCATGAAATGATGTCATTTTAAAATGGATACCAAAAAATCACACTAATACATAATATATTGTTATGTTTTATTAAATATTTTCTTAGTATTTTTTTATGTAAACACATACAGGAGAATAATGAAACTCGCTTGGTGAAAACCCTCCCTGTCCCGTCCTGTTTTTGGACACGCAGATGGGGACCCGTTACTGGCCGCACGCAAAATGCTACTTGTTAGAGAGTTGCTGAAGGCCTTCCCGTGATTATAGGTGCATCAGTTAGATGTCGAAAAGACCTCAGTCTAAGGCTGCCAAAAGTCCAAATTTTAACGTCTGAACTACTAACTTTTACACCCATGTGTGGTGTTGCTCACCAAAACCAGTTACTTGTATAACGAGAATGTACTCTGAAAACAATGCCTTGGTAAGTGCTCCCAAGGAGCGCAGGTACAAGGCGACCGGCCCGGGGGCCTAAGGCCCCAAAAAAAAAAAGTCTAAGGCTGCAAAGTTAGCAAACTACAGCGAGTCTCGAATAGCCTTCTTTGGTAACACGTTGCTAACCACGAAATACGTGGGAATAAGAAGTGGGGAATGAATACTGGCAGATGGTGATAGTGAGACTGAAGTCTCATGTGTGGATTATATTACCATGTTACATAGCTAGTATCCCTCACCCGTAAAATGCTAGTCATAGCCTATTAATTAAAATTTGCGGTAGATGAAAATTCCTTTAATAATCATGAATCTCAGGCTGTAGTCTATGACGTTGGCGGATCAACACTCCACATGCAGCGTTTAGTCATACACACCATGGTAAGCGTCATAGAATTCCACAGATGAGACTTCAGAATTACCATCACCATCTGTCGGTATTATCCTGTATGTGTTTACATAAAAAATAACTTTCTTGGAGATTTATTTTTATAAATTGACTAAATAAATACTTTTTGTATGAAACTTGTCTTTAATATGAATCAAGTTAAGCACCATTTATTCACATACTGAAAAATCGCAAGTCCACTCTTTGCGAGAGATACTTCAGTTTTCCACATGTATAAATGCAATGATGGGTAAATTAAGTTTAATAATTAATTAGTTGCCTGAAGGAGGAAAGGGGAAATGAATAGAAAAACATAGTTACTAAGGAAAGGGTGTACACCTGTGAAGCTAATATAAAAAAATGAGATAGCCTACAAAGCTATTTATTTCTTTTTTATTCAGATATGTACTACCCTTTCCTGTTTATAAATTAGCATTAATTTAACGTCAAAAAATATCGTTTATTCTTAGAGCTGACTCGTCGATAATATTATTGATAATGAAACTTAAAAAAAATATATATTGATGTTATTTATACGTCCAACCAGAAATGGGAATGTTTCACTGAACACGTCGGAAGTTTCCGTACACACTAATGAGAAATTTCCAACCCGTTCGATGCTCAGACGGCGATAGGGAAAGAGGTCGTTGAAATAGGGGCCGCCTGCAAGAGACCGTAAAGCTGTGATGCAGGATTTCTGCTTTAGACGAGGGGAGACCCCAAGACAGCTATAACGAACCATTACAACGGGGAACTTAAAAAAACTACTACTCTTTTTATATATAAACATCCTCCTCTCTCTCAGAAAGATGTTAATACGTCGCATGAGGGCAGGATGAGGAGCAGGTCAGCAAACAAAGACTTTCTTTTAGAAGAACATTGACATACATTTACGTTAAAACTTTACAGGCTTCCGGCCTGGCGGAATGACATGCTGCCCGCTGTAATGCGACCTTCTCGATCGTCAACAAATAACTAACGAGCTCGTGATTGGGCTCTCGCCTACGCCCCTGGCGGGTTCCATCATTAACACACCCGTGAGCGGGCAAGCGAGCAGAATATAAGAGACGAAAGATTGTATATCGAGGTTTTCGGTACTAGTCAGCAAATACATCGTGCTGATGTCAATATATATATATATATATCCGGAGCAATATTATTTTACTATCTGTATTGCGTTGAATATATGTTTTTATTAATATTTCTTAACGTACAAGTACCAATATTTTAGATTAAGTAGTTCGATCCTTAAAACCAAATGATCATGGATTTAGGAATGAAGGGCTAATAACCCGATTTCCTTTAAAAATCTTATCAATAAACTTTCAAATATGCCTCGGATACTTCACATGCCTTTTTCTCAAGCCTCCAGATTCTCGTTTAAGAAAAACATATGGATCAAAAATGTAGGTACATAAAATGTACTCTGCTGAACTTTTCTTTCACATATGATTATGGAGAAGGCAAAGAACATGGCAATCTAGCTCAGTATCGATTATGGATGAAAAATAGTCATACTTTATAACAAATGCCGATATCGTTGCAGTAAAGCGTTTGCATATAAAACAAAAGGTTGTGGGTTTGATCATCGGTGAAAAAATATATATTTGATGTGAATGTGATTTCTCATTCATTAACCAGTTCATAACCTTTAACCTGTTCGCATCGGTACCCGATATATGCCGTGTAAGATTCCCATACCGCTGACATCAGAAGCCGTGATATTTCGTTTTGCTACTTTCTTAGAATACTTTTTATGCATCATCTGATAGCTAAAGGATACAAAAACCAATGTGATATATGAAAATAGACGAGATAAGTACATATATGCTTCAAATACTAGTTTTATAATTGATAGTATAATTTGTGTTCAAACCGAACCGTGATGAAAGGGTTAATTAAAAGTGGCGATAAACAAAAAACGTGCCGTGAACACCACGTATTTATAGCGATTTCCTTTAAAAATGAATGATTATTGTGTGCCTTTAAGGCATAGTTGCATTAAAACTCAAAAGTTATAATTTTGTATCGTAACAGTCAAAACTTATTTGCTGCTTAACAGTTAATATGAGATAAAAACCGAACAATAATACCACTTCAAAACTGTCTAGAAAACATTAAAAACAGGCGGTAGCAAAAATAGACTTCCATCGCAAATGCTTGCTTCGCCAGCGATGTACCATTTGTATGACAAGGTAGAAGAAAACACATCTCATATGACAATGTAGCAAATTTTTGGCCTTGGATACCTTCCTTTTCATATGTCCCTCGTATGTAGCACCCGTGTCCTGCGCCCCCCAATTGCGCTGTTCTATTAACCCCGAGGCTAGCGACCCTAGCAGCTCCCTGTTACTCCGTCTGTTGGACCCCGCCTCTATATAATAATTACGTTTCACCTTGCGTTGCTGGGAGAATATTGTTTTGGGTTCGGTGATAAATTCATTACCCGCGTAAGAAGGAGGCCCGCTAAACCAATTTGGCGGTATCGATTGAATTTTGTTGTTGTTGTTTGTTTGTTTGTTTGTATGTTGAGTCTACTCTACTTGAGTACTCTACTCGCAAGTGTGTTTCAGATATTTGTTAATATAAAGTTGCTGCGGTCTTAGAGACTGGAAAATTTATAATGTGGGCGAAGCGGTAAATTTGACGAAAGATGCCTACTGAAAATATGAGCTTACAACTTTTACGCTTAACACATATAATACTTAAAGGTATGTTACGAATTTATGCATATTAGACGAACTCAATGCTTAATTTAATAGAAACTCCGTGAGTTTATACAACAACCCTTCAAAAACACATATTATTGTTAAATATAATTTTTCATGTGCACAGATCTGACGAAGCTTTCATTGAAGTCAAAACTGCGGTGATAGCGAGTGAATAAACAGTGCTCAAGGTGGTACATATTAAAACAAGGGCAGATGTATTTATCAATTTAGTTTTTGAATTGAAATTCAAAGTGAATACTCAAAATATAAATAACGTCACGTGTTTCAGTAACATTACTTAACTAATAAATTCGCTGTAACTTGGGGAGTGCTGCAACAAGAAGAGTAATTTTTACACAACTGAAACTTTCACAAAAAATCATATAAAATATTTGAAATGCTCCACTTTACAAGCTATCGATATTGCCAGATAATTGTCTGAATTGAAGAAAAAGTTCATTACTACGCTGAAAAAAAATTAAGAACTGGTCTTGTTTTCTGAGTATTTTTTTTTTCAAACCTTTGGCCTCCTGTCATTGTAAAAAACTGTCGAATGCATTCTGTAGAACTTAAGATTGGAAACTACTTTAAAACTTGAATATGAAAGATTCCTTAAAATTCTATGAACGATAAAAAATCACAATATTAATACAAAATATGTTTTAAAAATGAAAAAAAAATCGCGAAAATGTTAAGCCATATTATGTAATAAGTTAAAATTATTTACCTGGGCAAAAATGGTTGGTTCCAAAGGTCCGCGGTTCGCATCCCGCTCCCGCCGACATTTTTTCTGAATGATTTGACTCGTTTAAGGATTTTTATGTATAATATATGTATATTTAATTGCTTATAATATTGTAACATAGTCAATGATCTATAAAAGTAGATTAGAATATTGAAATAATAAAATAATATTCTAATAAATAATTAAAAATATCCATAGTAAAATTATTTGGTTAAATATTAAAATTAAGGTATAAATGTGATTACGTAAAATTTCGCAGACTTCATCCGCAATAATTCAATTCATATATCCAATAAAGGTAGTGCACTGCACGTCTATTAAAATAAAAATTATGATTCGACATTTAAAATATCCCATTTTACATTTTCACCGCGCAAATTTGTACCTAACGTAAAAGTCTGTGCCCACTGAACAAGATCAATTTTCATTACAGTCTGAACCGGAGGCTGTCTGGTTGTTTTATTCTTTATTGTGTGGCGGTAACGATTGATTGAAAGTCATAGAGTGTGGCTCTTCGCGTAGATGGAGGAGTCAACTCTACCAGTTCCACTCCCCGGTGGTATTGCCATCTGTCGCTGTCGTAAATCGTTCTATTTTATTGCTTGTACTCCACTTTCATGCAAATTTATTCCCCGTGCAGATCCTTTGCTCCGCCTTAAGCGAACGCGATATTGAGGAAATTCTTCAACCTTACTATTTTTCATAGCCGGTTTTACATCACTCGAAGCGTTCACCTTCTTATACGTAATTTACAAGTCTAGCAACGGCGTACAATAAATACGATATTTTTTAATGTTTTTTTATATACGTGTAAAATTCAGCGTATTAAAATGGATCAAGAAAACGAATATATATTTGGCCGAAGAGTATGATTTTTTTTTTATGTAAGCACATACAGGAGAATACCGACAGATGGTGATAGTAATTTTTTGTCTCATCTGTGGAATTCTATGACGCTTACCATGGTGTATATGGCTAAACGCTGCATGTGGAGTGTTGATCCGCCAACGTCATAGACTACAGCCCGAGATTCACGCATCATCCTTTATTATTACAGGAATCTACTATGAATGGGTGGTCTTCACGGGACGACTTTTGTCTACCACCAATTTTTATTGATAAACTATGACTGACATTTTACGGGTGATGATCAAATTCACACCAACCGGGGTATTTTTAGAGCTCATAAATCGATTAAAAATCCTTTTTTTTTTTTTAATCTCCGTCGTTGATCGAACCCAAGACCTTTGGCTTGCAAAGGAAACGCTTTACCATTGAGCTATGACCGCCGGCACATTTTAATACTGAGACGTTACTTAAAATTTGAGGTGAATCGAGAGCTGAAGATTCCTAATTTGAATCATTCTAAAATAGAGTAGATATTATAGGTGGTTACCTTAAGGAAATTAAAAATAAAACAATTGCCAACAATGGTATTGCTATCGACCTTTTTAACCTAAAAACATGTTTTTTTTTACATAAACTTTAGTATTGTTGTAACATCAGCATGATAAAGCTCTTGCTGACTGGTACCGAAACCTCGATATACAATCTTTCGTCTCTTATTTTCGTTCGCTCATCAGACACGCATGTGTTGTTATTTTGTAATGCCGTTAGGAGGACTAGTTATATAGATCGCCACTTGTGGCGCTGGGTGTCACCGACTACGGCGCGCAGTCAGTCAGCTGTGTGCCGACGGCGGTGAGGTCGTATTTTGGTTGGCCCGGCTGTGAGTAGGTCCGGGCCAGAAGTTATCGAAATATATATGTCAATGTGCTTCAGAAAAAATCTTTGTGTTGTTAATCTGCTCCTCATCCTGCCACCACGCTATTCGATAACAAACTTAGAGAGGAGGATATAAGTTGGTAAATATATATAAACCCGCCTGATGGTGTGAGAATTTAGCTTACTGATAAAACTGCTTTCCATAGCCCGTTAATCAAAATTGAAGATAGATAAATGTCGCTCATTAAACATTATTCATTTACAGTGGATCCTGGCAATTAAATTATCCTTAAAATGACAAGCGTCAGTGATTCCTGATGTTAATATATTTCACGTAAGGGAGGCCCGATTCAGACACAAACTCCACGAGTTTTTTTGGAGGAATAATTTGTTGGAGTCGTTTGTTTGATGAGCATTTGGACTTGTTTCTTGTCTTTATTGCTTTGTTCTTAGTACTTAATCATAAGTACCTATACTTGTACATATATATTGTATTTTATTATTTAATGATTAATTCTTATTGTACTTTAGAAACGAATTGATATGTTCAAATTTTGTAATGTTTCTGTAAAAAAATAATTTAAAAAAATTAATTGAATTTCAAATATGAAATTTCTCCAATATTGTTTGTTGATATTTACAATAAAAATACTATATATAGTAAACTAAGTCAATAGTTTGAGAATCATGTATTTAATATTGTAAATAATAATAAAAACAACATGTTTAGATATCTCTAGTGCATCAGTACTTTTATGTTGTATGGGTGGAATTAATTATTGTATTAAGCATTCCGTTATCAAATACAAAAATAAATGAAATGATGCCTTATAAAATGTCAGTGATATTTCATCTTGACTGTAATGATGGTTCGGTGATTTGTGATAACGTTCAAATAAGGGGAATAGGATCAAGTAAACGCTAAAGGGACGAATATGACAACATTTCGGAAGAACGTGGCAGCGGATAACGAAGGACAGAAGATTAGGGCACCGAGGGGAGACTTTCATCGTAAAGTGAATAGACTTGGGTCTTATAATTACGGTTATACAAATACATTTTATTTTTCGATATACTACTTTCTTTAATAAATAAGGTATGTTTTTTATGAA
Source organism: Glossosoma conforme (assembly GCA_022606575.1). Lineage (NCBI taxonomy): Eukaryota > Metazoa > Arthropoda > Insecta > Trichoptera > Glossosomatidae > Glossosoma > Glossosoma conforme. The sequence continues at coordinate 1,334,589 of JAGTXR010000010.1, read as the reverse complement.
ATTATTTGTCGATAATTTTTAAAGACTGTTCTACGCCAACAGTGTATCTAACAGCAGGCTTATCCGTTAAATAAAGGACACCAAATGAGCCTTGAAGAGAAATCCAAGAGAGAAGTGTTTTAAAAGATACTATACAAATTTCCTGGAGAGACCACATCACGAACAATGAGGTTCTCAGGATAATCAAGGAAGATAGGCACCTAGTAAGAACTATCTTACAGAGGCGAGACCGATGAATCGGTCACATCATGCGCCACGATGGTCTTCTTCACGGCATTGTGGAGAGGATGGTTGAGGGTAGAAACTGTAGAGGGCGCCCTAGACGCGAATATTTGCAGCAAGTGTTCGAGAACATGAGTTGTAGCTCTTATGCTGAGCTGAAGAGGGTTGCGGCGAACCGAGAGGAGTGGAGATCGAGATGGAAGATTTTGCTGCTGCAAACCTACCTATTGATACTACGAAGAAAGACTATAAAAATATCCGAGGAATAACTTTAGTAGTGGACGATACCAAAAACATAGGCACACTCGAGTGGTTATGTGCAGGATCTCTAAGTCAAGGAGACGATGATCGATGGGAAAGAATAGTGTTGGAGTGGCGCCCAAGAACTAGCAAAAATAATGTACAAGTTGGAGATCAGAAGAATTGCGGGACGTAGCTGGTGGTAGACGGAGGATCGAGAGGAGTGAAGACTCATCGGGATACTTAAATGGGTGAAGGGCTGTAAGAACCTCGTTTTGTTAGTTAGTAATCATAAATAGTTATCGCTTCTTAAAGTCTGATTATTTTTTTAAGAATTTAAAACTAAAAGGGTCGATCAGAAATATTCTGTGACAAGAGATTAGGCAAGATCAAAAAACCTCAATTATTATCATTAGATTTTCAGAACAACAGACTTTTTTATGTTTTTTTGATAATATATACAATACTTTTTCAAAAAAAAAATTGACAAATGACATTCACAATAAATTCAAAATATTTTAAAATTATATAATAATTATATCGTAATGAAAAGAAAGCGCAATTTAAGCAATGACTTTGTATTTGATAAGCACTCCTGAGGAACGCAGGTACAATGCGACAGACCAATAGTGCGCCAAAAACTAGGTCACAGCGGAGCTCACGTTCATCATCAGCCTGTGTTCGTCCACTGTTGAACGTAGGCCTCCCGCATGAGTCTCCATCCTCTTCGATCCTCCGCCTTCCGCATCCAGGTCACTCCCGCTATTCTTCTTATATCGTCAGTCCATCTTGTAGGGGGTCGGCCAATGCTTCGTTTGCCAGTTCTTGGGCGCCATTCCAGTACTTTTCTTCTCCATCGACCGTCGTCTCTTTGATAGATATGTCCTGCCCATTGCCACTTGAGTGTGCCTATTCGTTGGGTAGCATCCACTACTTGAGTTCTTCTGCGTATTTCCTCGTTTCGGATTCTATCTTTTAGCGACACTCCGAGTATGGATCTCTCCATTGCACGCTGGGTGACTTTTATTTTATGGGTAAAACTTGCTGTCAGATTCCACGCCTCTGCGCCATAAGTTAATACAGGGAGGATGCATTGGTTAAACGCCTTAGTTTTAAGGTATTGCGGAATTTTCACTTGTCCTTCGTTAAATGACGCCATCGCACTAAATTCCTATTGGCCATTTTCACGTTTGGTAGTCTCCTTGCGCGGAAGTAAAGGGCTTTTGAAATGTTAAATATTGGTTTATAGTGTATGTTTATATTAAATAATTACCGCAATCTTGAAGGCCTTGGTTGGACGCCTTGGTGCGATGTCGCGACCTTGCGAAGACTCTCGAGATGGATCCCCAGGCTGAGGGTCCGCGGGCCGAGCGCCCACCCAGGCCCCCGAGCCCGCGGTCACCCATGCGGTCCCCCAGCCTCTCGCCGCCGATTCGGTCCCCTCCCATACGGTCCCCTCCCATACGGTCCCCGCTCATGCGGTCCCCGATCATGCGGTCCCCTGGCCCGCGGTCTCCGCCACTGCTGCGCCCGCGGATCCTGGGCGGAGGATCACGCTCGCCGAGACCGCTCAGTTGTTCAACAGACCTGCGAAACACAATCAAGTTGTATCATATTCTAACATATCTCCTCCAAATTTTGATCATATGGACACCGCAAATTTTTCCTTTTCACAGTTCTGTAAGCTCATACTGTCTATGTTTTGTCCTGTAATACCTGTATCCTGAAAAGTTGATTGTTACCGGTAGTTTTCAGGCTAAGAGCCCGAAAATTTGCATAGACTGCAGTTATAGTACTAGATTAATATTTGTATGTTCAATTATCAGTTTTTTGAAAAATTAGATTGGATGACAAGTCGGACGCTCCCAAGGCGTATATATATTTTTGTCCTCTAGGGGTGCTTTAACTCTACCAGGAGTATGTAAAGAGCTTATATTTGAATAATTCAATATAAAAAATTAAGCATGGTCGGATTTCGAACCAGTTATATGACCGAAAAAAAGGGAACTAATAGTAACATTTTTTTAATTTTCTTTTACAATAAAGTAAGTATTAAAGATAAATAACATTAATTTTAATTTATGATTTATACTCGTACATATCTAATGCTGACCTGGTACTAAATCCGTGATTCATATTTTTCACATTAACGTTGATTTAAAATTATTACAGTAATCACTTAGATTTAAAGCACCGGCAAAATGACATTAAACGTAATCCACTCTGATAACTAACACAAAAAACATTTAATAAAAAATGAGAAATAAACGCACATCATTATTATTTATTAAATTATAATTGAAGTGATTACTAAAAATTCATTAATTTAATTATTACTTCAATTATTCATACACATAACACAGACGCTGGAAGAGCATTCCATAGCTTACCGGTGGCATTAAGGACGGAGCTTTGGCAACTGCCAGTTCTTGGTCGACATACATTAACCGTGTATGGATGTTCGGCGAGTGTAAGACGAGTTTGTCGGTTGTGGATGGGTGAAGGAGGAATTAGTTCTTTAAGTTGCGAAGAGCAGCGACCGTGGTAATAACGGTAGAAAAAACTAAAAGAACCAATCTTACGCCTGTGGTCCATTGATTGTAGGTTAGACGTAAGAGTGTCATTGTTTGTCAAACGAATTGTTCTTCTTTTAATTGAATCAATTAAGTTTAGAAGGTATTTTGGGACTCCAATCCAAAGGTGACTGCCGTATTCGAGGATAGGTCGGATTTGTCCTTTATATAGAAGAATAACTTGTTTATAGTTCAAATATCGACGTGATCTGCTTAATTAACTTGACGTACTTGATTCAATTATATAGTCCTGCAAAAGTTTTCTCAAAATATAAATTCCCCGCTATCGATTACGTATTTCCGTATAGTTTGTGCTTTCGAAAGTTGTTCGCTGATCAACAAAATGAAAATCTCTCCGACAGCTATTTATTCAATATTGAGCTTTCACTAGAGAAGGAAAGAGAAAGAGAGAGAGAGATGGAGATCCTGAAACTGAAATCAGATGAAAGCAAACTTTTGTGAAAGGACCTAAAATTTTAATCAACGGAAGTGTTGTCTCGTGGAACCTCGTCAATAATATTGAATGCCGAAGGCGGGAATATTTCAAAAAGGGAAAATTCCTAACATCGCACCTTTTCGCGGAGACTATTTGCGACGACTTTTTAAGGGAGTTTATCCACAAAAGGCGATTTACTTGCATTGAAAAAGAAGTGATATTTCATTTCAATTAAGTGCCTATTAAACAACAAAAAAAACAAATCATTTTAATAATTAAATATTGTATACACGGATTGAAAAACTTCATTCGATGACAAATAACTAAATAAAAATCTTTAATACTGTTTTTTCATATATTTGATAACTACCGGTTCACTTTAACAAGAATTTTTAAAATGAATTAATACACACATACAAATCTACAAGATCTCTTGCTGCGTAGACTGATTAAAAGTATATCTAGATCGACTAGCTTGGAGTGTTGGAGGTGCATAACAGCAGTCTGTTTTATTTTGATAATAATTTGATTTAAAAGTAAATGGGTTAAAATAAATTTACCTTGATAATACGCTGTTGTCGATAGATCTAGAGAAAGCATTGGCGTTGTGTGGAGAGAGTGTCGGGCTGCGATCTTTGGGAGTTGCGACTGGTACTGCTGAAACAAAAAATATATTTTTAATAAATTATTACATATTACACGGCTCAAATCAAGAAGAAGTTTCCTACAGTCGACAACGGCACTGGTGATACCTGAGGCCACCCTGGGGCTGAACATGTGGAGAAGTGCAACTGAAGGGAATACTTGGATTGCCCCGGAAGAGGACCTAGCCCCTGGACACGACCAGGGGTAGATTATATGGAGGTCCCTTAACAGACTTTGGACCGGAATATGCAAGACGAGAACACAAATGAAAGCCTGGCAGTTTTACAGCGTACCGACTGAATGTGACTGCGGCGTGGAGCAGACCCTGTCCCACCATCTGGAGTGTGCGCTGTGTCCGAGTAGCTGCATCGAGGAAGACCTGATGATGGCCGGGAGTAACGCCATCGATGTCGCCCACTTTTGGGCAGACAGGATCTTACCCTGTTGTTTCCGACACGATTATATATATATAAATTATTAAAACGCTATTTATAATCACAATAAAACTAAGCATCCTGTTCTTACAACTCAATATACGTCTGCATTGGATTTTGTTAAGATGCCAAAACTCACTGCTCCATAGAACAATGAGAGCTAAACAAGTGTTGTATGAGTGGAACTGTTTTATTTGAGTAAAAGTGGGAGGAGATATAGAGTTGAGCCACCCCTTAAGACCAAATGTTGCAGGCCTTGGAAGCATCGGACTAATTATCTCATTTCCTTAACCACCCAAAATTATTGCTCGGATACTACAGCTGCCATTTCTTCAAGTACTTGAACTTCTGCTCTGGAGGTTTTTGGAAACCATTTATGTTACTGAGTGGGCCTTTAGGTGCAGATATATCCTAGAACGAGGAATTTATAGTGGCAGCTTACAGAAGTTGCGACAATTTGTGGTAACCATATGTTCCATATTTATGGGATGAATATGGGAAGAAAAAATAAGTAGGTGAGCTCCCAAGGCGGGACGCAAGATATTTAGTCAGGCGATCGCTTTTAAGGTATCTGTAATTTTTACAAATACGCCTTTAGTTCTTCATTCATTATCATAATTTTCAAGGCCGCTTCCCTAACACAAATCACTCAAAATTTACCTCGAATTCATATAATGTGAGTCTTGACCGAGTACATACTAGATACAAAGGTATATTTTGGGTGCTTTGTAAATCAGAGTCTTCAAAAAATCCAACGATTGGTCCTATGCACGAGGTTTGGATCATATGAACGTGAGTTTAACCAAAAATTTACACCATAAAAGACACAATTTCATGGAAAACCGCTGAGAACGCTGTAGAAAAAGTGATCTCTCTAGAAGTGTACGCCAAAATAGGATTGACTGTACAAATACTTGGAATATGTAAATACTGTGACACGTTTCAAATTGTGTCGAAGTAATTCGATTCAACGCTCCATTGTTGAACGTTGTCTGCAGTCAAACGTTCAAGTTTTACTTAAACATCAATTCAGGAAGTGCATCTCCAGTTCGAGACAAAACACAAACGATGCGACGGTCGATCTAACACTGAAAAACAAATTCCTTTTGAAGTTTCCACCTTAGACGAATTCACAAGTACTATCAACGTAAAACTTAAAGGGTTCTTTGAGGTACTCTTCGGGATAGTAATATAATATTTTATTAGATAAAACGAAAAGCTTAAAATGTTATGTAGTATATCATTCAAAGCAAATATATAAACGCTTAAATTTAAGTAAATTAAATATAAAGAGTATATATATTTACTAATCATCCCATAACAAGTCATCAAAAATCCGCCAAGTAGTTCAGTTAGTTGCCACGGTTCATGCCTCGTCCCAAGACATTTTCGTATCAAGGCACCCAAAAGTCCACCTGGAAACATATTTGGTTCCTACCAACCTCAGGGGTAAGGGCCTGAAGACTTTAGTATTTGATGCAAATTTTGGGTGATTTTGTAATCGTATTTTTTACAATAGATATTTTTTTAGTCAGACGCTCTCAAGACCTGGGCCATTACGTCTTAAGGGTTGCCTTAACCTAACGATTTGCAATAACAAAAAGCGGTGATCAATCCAAGTGTTGCCCCGCATCTAATGATTTTCAATATCTAAATTTATTACAAAAAGCGTCACTTTTGATGTGTTTTTCTTCCTGAAAAACACATATTTATTTGGTAATAATGTATACACGTATTAATAACTAAAAATCGTCAACTGGTTAAAATGATCTGTATTTAGGTAGCCTCTTTATATTATCATCTTTTATAATGGAAGACTCTGTTATCTATCATAACAGTTTTATAATTATTTCACTGACAGTAAAGTGTTATATGTAACATGTATATTAATGAAATAAAATCTTGCCCATATAACACTCTACAACAATTAAATTTGAAAAAAAATATGGTTTGAATTTTTGTTTAAAAATATGTAATTAACAAAACATAATACGCCGTGCGGTGAAAATGGAAACAAGCATAATTAAATTTCCTCAAAAACCCGACAAGCTTCGGAGAACGACAATATTTTTAACTTTTGTAATAATTAAAAGGAAAACAAAAGTATTTATTTATTCGCACAAACGCAATGCAAACAAAACGAAACAAAAATTACGAAACTCGTTTATTTTAAAATGCTTCCGCCATGTTGTGGCGCTTGTTTTATTAAATTTCAATTAAGTCCCCGGAAAAATTTATTTCAAATGTGAATAATCTAAAATACAAATGCCAATAAAGTGATTATTCTCCACATTTATTGTCGAAAACTAAATGTTTGTTTATTAAATAAAACGCACACTTTTTTAGTAAATATTGTTTTATTTATTTAAATATAATTGCCAGTTAATATGAGGCTGATTTATCGATTTTCTACGCATTAATCAAGTTTCACTTGTAATAACATCTGAAACTTCTGCTTAATTTTATTTTTCTTTGAACTTTGTTTTAAAAAAGTAATTGAACTATTATTAAAATGTGTTTTTTTTGATTAGTTAAATTTCAGGAACAAATATATACTTTGTGGACGAGAAGTGGCTTTACTATACGATGTATAATTAACCTTTTCATTACGGCATCCGGTCTATTTTCATATATCACACTGGTTCTTGTATCCTTTAGCTATCAGATGATGCATAAAAAACTATTTTATGAAAGTAGCAAAACGATATATCACGTCAATCGATGTCAACGGTCGGGGAATCTTATGACGGCATATGACGACAACCGATGCAAAAGGGTTAAGGTTTTCGTTGATCAGCGTTTAAAATAAGATCCGATGGTTTAAAGATCTGGAGGACTTACTATTTGGTTCTAAGGGACGGCTTACCTATATATTATAAAAAAATGACATTTTTCAACAAATATTCATGAATATTGAAGAGGTATTGAAGATTGAAAAGGAGTATTCATTTTTATACATCATAATCATCATCAGTTTGTGTCCGTACGCTGTTGAACGTAGGCCTCCTGCATGAGTCTCCATCCTCATCGATACTCAGCCTTCCGTAATACATATTTTATAAATAAACTTTATTTTTATTTATTTGAATAAAAAATATGACTATAAAATTTCTATAAAAATATCTGCCAAAGCAATTAAATATTTACTTTGAAAAAAAAAAGACTTGGAAAATCGAGTTTTCTTGTAATTATTGAAGAAAATAAAAATAATAACATGTTTTAAACGTGCATTTAAAATGTTTTCAATATATGTTAAGTAATGTGACTATTTATGCATGTTGAATTATTAAATTTTTAACAAACAGAAAAATATATCGCATTTGAATTTACTCCTTTTAATCGTGTTACATCAAAGTAGCGGTGAAATCCGAATCTGCAAGCTTCAGTAAGTCCGAAAGCATTTTCAGCAGACAAGATGCTAAACAAGCTGCGGTTCTGTTACGTTTGCAAATTGAAACCTTGTGCTAATCGCAGGCGTGCCATCTTGTATGGAGCTTGAGATTAATAATTTATTATTCAGGGATGAGACTCGCGGTGCCAGGGAACAGAGCCATCCTCGTCCTGGCTAAAGGCGCGCGGCGCGGCCTCAAGGATTACTGGCCGTGACCTTTCTTACATCGACAAACAGGTACTCCACGTGTCACTGTTACTGTTGCGCAAAAAATCGAATGATTGACCTGATATAAATTGTTGTTAAATTTGATATGGCGGGCTTAGAATATAATCGTATTTTAATATTCTATTACTTTATAAACTCTACTGAAACTCTTTTTTTATTTGTAAATATTCATTTACACGTCAGCACGTTTGTGCCCGTTGGAAATGATGAAGCTTTCATAGATCGCGAAACTGCACTCTTCCAGGAAGTGAAGCAGTGTGATTCATGATAAAAGAAGGCACGAAATACTTACTACCCATATTCAACAACTGATACGCATACTAATTCACAGCAAACATCGTATTATGTGACATCTCTTATCAACAAATATAAATATAGTGTAGAATAAGTGGCATCTATAAATGATACGTAAAGATAATTTAAAAAAGAACCATCTCAGAGAGGCGAGCCCGATGGATCGGTCATATCATGCGCCACGATGGTCTTCATCACGACATTGTGGAGGGGATGGTTGAGGGTAGAAACTGTAGAGGGCGCCCTAGACGGGAGTATTTGCAGCAAGTGTTCGAGGACGTAAGTTGTAGCTCTAATGCTGAGTTGAAGAGGGTTGCGGAGGACCAAGAGGAGTGGAGATCGAGATGCAAGATTCTGTTGCTGCAAACCAGTCCCCCGGATTGGTTTGCAGCGAACAAGAAGAAGAATAAAATACTTCTTTATTTTACTGGTTTATTTCTTGACTCAACAGGCGGAGTGGCTAGCATCGGGCAGTGAAAGATTCAAATATTTTTTCTCGGATTTGTTCATGAGAGAAATGTCAAATAATATTATGTTTGCCATGAATTTGTATGAGCATCGATTGTTAAATTAATGTTTTACAAATCAGCGTATGTGTTACTCCCAATATTCTATAATTTCGCGAATCAATAGAAGACAATTGTTTAACGTTACGAAATCAATTATAGGTGGAGTGGTATTATATGAGTTAGTTAATCGTTCAGATATACTATCACAGAGAAACATTGCCTGCGAACAAAGCTCGCAGCTAAAGAATAAGACAATACACTGAAACTGTCGATTCGATGATTGAAACGGTACTGTGTTTACAAACGAAGGCTTTGAGTTTTCCTACCTTTGGTCAAGATCGTATATTGTGATATCCTCCTTTCTTATTTCGCAGTTTTACAGCGGACCGACTGAATGTGACTGCGGCGTGGAGCAGACCCTGTCACACCTGGAGTGTGCGCTGTGCCCGAATAGCTGAACCCAGGAAGACCTGATGATGGCCAGAAGTAACGCCATCGACGTCGCCCACTTCTGGGCAGACAGGATCTGACCATGTTGTTTCCGACACAATTATATATATATATATTTCAATATCGCTTTACTGGATGAAGGATGCAAGATCAGGTTCACAATAAAAAGAAATCGTTTTAGTTTCACAATCTGCAATTATTTGTCATGCAACAAAAAGTCCGTTGTGGCACACGACATTTAGGCGTGCCCATCACGCTCGCGAGCATTGTTAAACTGACAGCTCACGACGCGCTCTGAAATTTCGGCACTGCCAACTGTCACTGCAAAAAAAGCGAATTCAATATGACAGCGCTGCCAACAGAAAATGGGCCCACTGTCATAACAAATATTTTGTCGTATGCAAACACCGTTTAACATTATAAAATTAAAACCAACATTAGATGGGCATGTCAGGCGAGCGAACATAAATAAGATCGTTTTTCGAGGCTTTATGGCATCAGCTTCAATGAGTTATATCAACCTGATATAAGTACTTTAAGCCACATGATAGTTTCAGGAAACACATAAAGAAGAATAAAGAATAACACAATATACTGAAACTGTCGATTCGATAATTGAAACGGTACAGTGCTTAAAAACGAACGATTTGTGTTTTCCTACCTTTGGTCATGACCGTATATTGTTATTTACAGTGATTATATGATAATTATTTAAATGATATGAAAATTCTCATTGATTCATTCCGATTGTTCCTAAAAAGTTCACTCGCAGTTGTGGCGACTGTTGACGGGTCATAAAATATTTGAAAGAGCTCCGGCGACCGCCATTATTATTCGTTTCACGGTTGATTAATTATTTTTCCCGATTAATTAGACGACCGCCATTTTACTCTTCATTTTTAACGCGAAATGAAATATTTTGCAGTAGTTTTGAACGTATTGTGAAAAACAGAATAATATGTGATTACCGTTATACTCGTAACTAGGATTTATAACAATATTTTGAAATAAAACGTATGCTTTTTTGAATAAATTATTGACTATAATCATTATAAGAACCATCTCAGAGAGGCAAGCCCGATGGATCGGTCATATCATGCGCCACTATGTTCTTTTTTACGACATTGTGGAGGGGATGGTTGAGGGTAGAAACTGTAGAGAGCGCCCTAGACGGGAGTATTTGCAGCAAGTGTTCGAGAACATGAATTGTAGCTCTTATGCTTAGCTAAATAGGATTGCAGAGGATCGAGAAGCGTGGAGATCGAGATGCAAGATTCTGTTGCTGCAAACCAATCCACCGGATTGATACTACGAAGAAGAATCATTATTCATAGCTAAGATTAATATTTACGAATGATTAACCAATTATTGATAAACGTTGTTAATAATTTATAACATTGAAATTCATGGAACAATTAGCCACTTTTTGATATTTAGTTTGTAATAAAATATTCTTGCACATTCTAAAATATTTTTACCACTTAATTTGAGCTATCTGACAATTTGCCACTTCAGTATACATTTTAGAAAATACTAAAATTGGGATTAAAAAATGTCTAGAACATCAATACGGGAACCAAAGAAATACTCATGCTAACATTGCATCATTATGTTTTTTTAACATAAAAAGGATAAGTTTTTTCATATTTTTTTTAAAAATGATTGACGACATGTACCGGATAATATTTAAGAATCCAGCGTTAGATGAATTTCCCGAACGTTTTTTTTATTGAGATTTTCTAACGGAATTTTAGCGATATAAGGAAATTTTATCTCTCGAATATCAAATATTAATTGTATTACTGTCATTGTCAGCACTTCTAATATAAGGGATAAAACACAACACATTAATTCTAGATAAATGTTATTGAATTAAAGTTATTCGTAGAAATATGTAAATCACATTTCTTCATTTTTTAAATTTACATAAGAACGAATAGTGTTACAATAAATCAAGTGATATAAAATGAAATGTTTTATTAATTATAAATAATTATTAATGCATACATCATCGAGAATTGGCAATTGATGATGTTGTCATTAAAATTAATTATTGATAAATAATTATTTTTATTGAATTACTATTTAATGACTTTCCAATTTGAATATGATTATGGTGAGCATAAAACAGCGTTCATAATGGATTTATATTTTTGAATAGAAAAAGCATATATTTTCTTTATGAAAGGCTCTCAAAGACGCGATGCTTTAATCTAATAATTTTCCAATTACTCTGTCTCTCCCAGGGGATCATTGAAGGGCAAACATCGCGGAATCTCAAGGAACTATCCGAATTAAATATGCAAAACCTTGGCGGTTAATTTCCCGGGCACAATTCAATTCAACTCGAAGCAATTCAATATATCTCGGCTCAATTCAATTCAATTCATCTAGCACAGAGAGCGGAGACCGGACCAAAGAATAAGTTAGTAAATTAAAGCATAATTTTATTTACAATTTTAAAAATACCTTTGTAAGACATCTAAATTTAATAATTGACTCGTTATGCCGTATGAAACAAACCAATTATGTTCTGAAAAAATTCGTTTCTGAAACACCCGAAAAATGTCAAGCTGTTTCTCTCAGGGATGTTTTTATTTATTTTAGCGGAAGTTACGTAGACCTCTGTCTGGCCTCGCTCCAAGACGCTCTAAGTAAAAGGAGGTTGACTTGTATTATTTTATTATTGTACAGTGCTAATAAAATAAATATCCGTTAACGGATTATAGCGTAAATGTGGTTTGAGAATTTTATTTCTTTTGAGTTTATCAATGTTTTAATAAATATATTTTTTGTATTGATTAATATAGTATTTTTCAATTGTCATTCGTGTAAAATAATTTTAAAAAATATTTTTTTTCTATTACAGTTTTTGTTATTCTGTTATAGAATATTATGTTCTGCGACATTATACTCGTTTTGAAAATTATCATCGGACGGGAGTATTTGCAGCAAGTGTTCGAGGACATGAGCTGTAGCTCTTATGCTGAGCTGAAGAGGAATGCGGAGGATCGAGAGATGTGGAGATCGAGTTGCAAGATTTTGTTGCTGCAAACCAATCCACCGGATTGATACTACGAAGAGTATTAATGGAATATTAGAAAGTAATAATGGAATATTATTAATATTAATTAATATTAGTTTTTACTAATTATTTATATTAGTAAAAACTATATATAATTATTAATATTAGTTATTACTAATTAATATTAATTAATATTAGAAAGTAATAATGGAATATTATTGCCCAGATTCAGTTCAAATAAGACATACCCTTTTCTTAGAAAAATAAGACAATTTAAGCAGTTTTACATGATACATAAAGAAATAGTAGTGCGCCTTTTAATAAAATAATTTGTTACCAAAGTACAAAATCAGTGAATTTCTCTCTCATCTCCTTAAAGAGAAAAGTACTAAAGAAGGCGGGGAAAGAGTGTTATATGTTAGAAGACAGAATTAAGGTGTCATAGGATGTAAGTGTGGGGGAGACGATAAAAAATGGTGCTAGGTGTGTAGGCGGTAACCATGGTAACCGAACCCAAACACTCTCAGTACTAACGAGTCCGTAAAGCCGGCTACAGACAATGCGTTAGCTACTAACACTCTATTAGCAAATTTATATTAGCGTGATAGATAAGCAACCTTTACTTTATGTTCTTATTTATTGCAGGTAAGTGCAGAAGGGATCAGCTGAGACACTTTAGAGGCAACTAGCATTATTAATGAGACTGCAAAATGCTAAATGAAGTTAAAAAAGATAAACAAGTGTGCATAAGTAGAGATGTCACTTCATCAAAGTGATATTGTTAAAATAGTGAATTATCAATAATTGTAATACACTTTACAAGTTTTATCGCTAAAAATATGTATATTGCGATATATGTTTAGACGTTGAGTTAATCACGTAGTCACTTTAAAAATAGTTTATTTCGTTACTACAACAGCCTTAGAGGTCTCAAAATTATATTGAGAATAAATAGTTTCGCATATAAAGTATTTACGATATAAATTGATATTAGATGTGTATCCTACATTTTAAAAAACTTTCATATCCAAATGTTCGTGATTAATATTTTTTTGGCTGGTTTATATACTCTGTTTATACAAATCTATTAAATCTATTACAGATTAAGCAATACAATACAATACAAGTTCTCTTATGTCTAAGCGATTGTTACACGCAGCGTCTGAAGTAAGCTTAGCCTTATCAGTTTGACATTGTCTGGTAGGCTCATTGCTTCACAAAATCTTGAAACTATACCGTATGACCATATAAAGAAATAATCATTAATGACGTGACTTATTGCGGATGAATAGATGTGTGAATAAGTTTTTTTTTTCAAATTCCGGACAATCCCATATCCACACACAAAAGTCACGATTTGTTATTGATTTTGATTTCTTTTTAAATAAACACATACTGGAGAATACATACAAATGGTGATAGTGATTCTGAAGTTTCATCTGTGTACTATGTGACGCTTACCATTCTACATATGGCTAAGCACTGCATGTGGAGTGTTAATCCGCCAACGTCATAGACTACAGCCCGACATTGAGACATCATCTTATTATTACAGGGATTTACTATGAATTGGTGGTCTTCACGGGACAAATTTATTCTACCACCAATTTTGATTAATAGGCTATGACAGTCATTTTACGGGTGAATATTTATAAAGCTTAGAAATAGTTTTTTTTAAATATCCGTCGGGAATTGAACCGACGACCTTTGGTTTATTAAGCAAACGCTATAACTACTAAGTTATGCGATCTGATTGTACTTCAATCGATATTACTAAGTGATAAAAAGTTTAACGTTATGAGTGTTTTAAGATTTCTTATTTATGGAGAACTACGAGTAAATACAATTTGTATGTTTATATAAAAAAGCAAGTGACTCGACTAGACTATTAGTATAATGTTAAAAGAAATTTCCATTAGAGTGTCAATTACGCATTCCCCAAAGTCACCCCGTTTGACGGATTTCTAATGTTCAGGTCAAATTTCTCGACCTCTCGCCCTTGTTATGACTTTAGTTCAATGAATTGTATCAGGTACACACAAAATGTCAAACCCCATTATCTTGGCGACTCTGTTCCATTATAAAAGTATAATATTATATTTTTTCTAAAACAGCCATTAGATAGAAAGGTAGACGTGATTTCTATTACGTCCACGAGTTTAAGGTAAAATAAGTTGTTTTTTTTGTACTGATATTACTAGTAGTTTAAATAGTTTTTATATTACTGATTAAAATCTGATAATGGAAATACAAGAAGCATAAATAATCACCATTGTTTATGACTTCAAGCATAAAACGGATCACTGTAATATTCTATCAAGTTTCAAATTCTCTATTTCTATAATACAACGATACTCGTATATATATATTTGATAATTTTTTTTATCTTCATAAAAATATATAGATTCGTGTAGTACCCTGCAAGTTACACACATGGTTAGACTATACACCTGACAAATAATTGAAGATCGCAGGAGCCTATTCCCTGTCGGTCTCGTTAACCGCGCGTGTAGCCCCGACGATTTTCTTGATGAAGTTTAACAGCAAGGGGCCGTCAGAACTAAGCAGCAGTTCAGGAAAATCCCACAACAAATGGTAGAGACTCCCAGGCGACAACACAGAATGCGTCTCCTATTCTCATGGATGATGCACTCCATGAGAGAGTGTCTCACTGTCTGTTGTATGCCTGGATCTTTTTAGGGATTATCTGAAAATTCCGTGTCCGGTGAACGCTTGCGAGAAATAAAAGTCCACGGAGTTTGTCTTTTTCCACGTCAATAAGTGTTCGATGGATGGAAAGAAAGACTTGGTAATTCTTTCGGATGTTGATTTTTGATATGCGGTGTTCCAAGCAGTTATCAAATCGTGCATTAACCTTTTCAAGGCCTAGCCGAGAGGAAAACAGTCGTAAAGATATAAAGTTAGGTTATTGACTTAGCATTCATTGCGTTTCATGTAATACCAAATTATACAAATTACTGACTAAGTAAATCTTTTTAAGTATTGAAAATAGCCTAAAGCCAAACGCTCTAATAGAATGGTTGTAGAAACCGTCAGTAATCTCTTGTAACGGGTCCACCAAATAACTTTTTTTTTTGAAAATGGGGCGCAAAACATCGAGTGTAGCTTCGGCTGTGTGGCACGTAGCGCCGTCCTGTTGAAACCAAATGTTGCCAATATCCTCCTCTTCAATTTTTGTGAAAAAAAATGGCCCGATAACGATCGCCGTTGACTGTAACGGCCACTCTTTGCTCATTTTCGAAGAAAAATGGCCCTACTTTCAAAGTAATGTCACAATATTTCCCAGCTTTGTTCAAGCGTATACACAACCATATTCGTTTAGCGGAAGGATAAAACTAATTATCTGTTAAATCAGACATGAGCTAAGTGTAACCATTCACGAAATAAGCACTAGTTGAAAAAAAAACGTTAGATGGCGGACCCTATATATGTTTACAGTAACAAGTAGCCCAATGAAAATAATTCTAAAGGCTTAACGATACGGTTTTTATTTTTTTTTCAATTCTTTTTATATCCATTAATAACATTTAAAAATATTTATACTTTAATTCATTATTAAAGTAATTACAAGTGTGGCATTGTGAATGTATTGACATATTTAGTGTCAATGACCTCACACTCAGAACTAGTGTCGGGATACTCACGCAAATAGTTGGACTTACAACAACAAAACCCTGTCATAAGTATATCATGTTTAAAACACAAATAACACGGCATTATTGTTTCAAAATCAAACATCCGAAAACATTTCATATCAGTCAACACCAGCACTGAATCAGAAGCAATATTACAAGTAGGACAGTTTTCAAATGTAACAAATCGCTATGTGGATTTGTGTCTCGCATATCGAGCGGGTATTAGCGCCTGGACAAATGGGGGTATGCAATCCGCTCGACGTGATGCCAGACCGACGGTCGTATTAATTGAGTTAAGGGGCAAGCAGGCTTAAGCGGATTCGGGAAAATGATCACTCCTTTGTGATACATTCGGGATAACGACCCGAGGTATTTATCCGTGAAATTTCCAATAAATCATAACAGAGGTCTTAAAACATGATGTGGTTGCTTTGATGTAAAAGATGGATGAACGAATACATGGCATTTAAACTAAGCGATATTTTTTATTATTGTTTTTTTTTATGTAAACACATACAGGAGAATACCGACAGATGGTGATAGTAGTTCTGATGCTTCATATGTGGAATTCTATGATGCTTACCATGGTGCTTATGGCTAAACGCTGTATGTGGAGTGTTGATCCGCCAACATCATAGACTACAGCACGGTATTCACGCATCATCCTTTATTATTACAGTAATTTATTATAAATAGGTCGTCTTCACGGGACGACTTTCGTCTAACACCAATTTTGATTAATAGGCTATGACTGGATTTTACGGGTGATGGATCAAATTCACACCAACCGGGGTATTTTAGAGCTCATAAATCGTTTTATTTTTTAAATCTCCGTCGGAGATCGAACCCACGACCTTAGGCTTGCAAAGCAAACGCTTAGACCACTGAGCTATTAGACCGCCAGTATTAATTTTATTGGCTAAGTTTTTTAATGTCTTTTTTCATCAATAAATTTTCAGCGGATCCGCTGAAAATTAAGTATCTAACTGGAAAATGTGTTTGTCATGGATTGCCACCAAACAATTATCTTTTCTCATATGGTCTACATCCTAGAATTACCCAGGATCCCAAAGCACGGCCGAGTATATTTTATGTATGGTTTCGAACAGCCTTCCAGGCAGTAAGTACATGCTCTTTGGCGACCTACCAAGATATGTCCCAACCAAGACCTCTTTCGTGACCAACTGAAGGATAAAATGCTGTGGCGTTTAATGCTTTACCGTGTTATTCTTTACCAAGCCAAACCAATGTAGTATATATATCTTGTAAAATAGTTATCTTTTTTCGAAAATCATTTTTGTTTTGAGTCGATGAGGTTCGACGCCTTTTCACATGCTTAGCGAACGCTTTAAAACAAGGCCTAGGCCATACTTTGCCAGCGAATATAGCTCAATGGTCAAAGGTTTGCTTTGCAAGTCAAAGGTCATGGGTTCGATCGCCGACGGAGAATAAAAAAAGATTTTTAATCGATTTCTGAGCTCTAAAACACCCCGGTAGGTGTGAATTTGATGCCTCGCCCGTAAAATGACAGTCATAACCTATTAATTAAAATTGGTGGTAGACGAAAGTCATGCCGTGAAGAACATGCATTCATAGTAAATTCCTGTAATAATAAGGATGATACGTGAATCTCAGGCTGTAGTCTATGACGTTGGCGGATCAATACCTCACACGTAGCGCTTAGTCATATGCACTATGGTAAGCGTCATAGAACTCTACAGATGAGACTTCAGAATTACTATCACCATCTCTCGGTATTCTCCTGTATATGTTAACATAAAAAAAAAAATTGGGATAAATTGAGACAACAGTGTTTATTATAGAAAATGTAAAACATTTCATTAATAGAGAGACGTCTATGATGCAAATTTCCAGGTACATTCATGTGTAAATGGAAAAAAGAATATCGACGAGAGTGGGCGAAAAGTTAACGGGGCGAGGGATTTGTGGAGGCTGTTATATTTAAATAACCTATTTTACTGTAGAGACGTGGAACAAAGAAGATATAACAGCGGGAGTAGATTAATTAAGACGAAGAATAATGCTGTGGAAGTGAAGTCTTAAGGGAGCAAAAGCTCGCGTATGAGATCGACAGAGAAAAAATAAAGTTCTAGTATTGAGCTTAAGTGATAATACGATAAGTGTGCAAGAAAAAATATACATAAGATGCTCCGTTAACAAGATGAAATAAAAATAACATGAAGTTATAAGTATTTATTTTACACCGTTTTGAGATAATACTTATTCTTCTTCGTAGTATCAATCCGGTGGATTGGTTTGCAGCAACAGAATCTTGCATCTCGATCTCCACGCTTCTCGATCCTCTGCAATCCTATTTAGCTAAGCATAAGAGCTATAACTCATTTCCTCAAACATTTGCTGCAAATACTCCCGTCTAAGGGGCCCACTGCATTTTCTACCCTCAACCATCCCTTCCACAATGTCGTGAAGAAGACCATCTTGGCGCATGATGTGGCCGATCCATCGGGCTCGCCTCTCTGAGATGGTTCTTTATTGAGTTTGAAATATTTATGTAGAATAAATAAATAAACCTTTATATGAATTTTTAAATTTTTTTATTAGAATATTATTTTATTATTTCAATATTCTAATCTACTTTTATAGATCATTGACTATATTACAATTATTACTTAAATAAACATATACTATACATAAAATTCTTTTTTCAACGCGTCAATCCAAGCACAAAAATAACGGCAGAAGCGGGATGCGAACCGCGGACCTTGGAAACCAACTATGCCCAGGTATTCATACCGCTCGGCGAACTGAGCCATTGCTATGCCTAGACTGACTCGCGTTGAAACTAGTATTTATATCATTGTTATCATCGTACGATAGATGTCGCTATAGTATATATTCAAAGTATGTATATTTTTATTATTATTCAATCAGTCTTCATTTATTCACAAGCTTAATATTATTACTTTCCGACAGTCTATTTATTTTAGTAAGTACCACTCGGGTCTCGAACCAAACTATAGACTGAATGGATGAGAAACGACTACTTATAGTTCCGACTCGGACTTTATAACCAATCATTTACCTGTGTTACTGATGAATAATTTTACCTTCTTGATATTGTCTCAAGGAGACATTATTATATGAATTTTTAAATTTTTATTAGAATATTATTTTATTATTTCAATATTCTAATCTACTTTTATAGATCATTGACTATATAACAATATTATTATTAATTAAATATACATATACTATACATAAAATTCTTTTTTCAACGCGTCAAACCATTTATGTATAGTATATGTATATTTAATTAATAATAATATTGTAATATAGTCAATGATCTATAGATATATAGATAGGCATAGCAATGGCGCAGTTCGCCGAGCGGTATGAATACCTGGGCATAGTTGGTTTCCAAGGTCCGCGGTTCGCATCCCACTTCTGCCGTTATTTTTGTGCTTGGATTGACGCGTTGAAAAAAGAATTTTATGTATATGTATATTTAAGTAATATAAATACTAGGTTCAACGCGAGTCAGTCTAGGCATAGCAATGGCTCAGTTCGCCGAGCGGTATGAATACCTGGGCATAGTTGGTTTCCAAGGTCCGCGGTTCGCATCCCGCTTCTGCCATTATTTTTGTGCTTGGATTGACGCGTTGAAAAAAGAATTTTATGTATAGTATATGTATATTTAAGAAATAAACCTTTATCCACATAAAATATCTCTAATTCAAGTAATTATCGATTGCAGTAAATACATTGATAATGCAATATTACCAGGTATCCATGTTGATATTAAATTTTAAATTGCAAGCACTTAGTTGTCAATAAGCTTAAAGCTGTGTGCTTAGAGTGCATTTAAGGCTTTGAAAGAGAGACTCGGTCGACGACTCAAGAGACATTGATACTTGTATTACCGAACAGTTAACTTTATTAAGTTGACAAACTAAATATGTGCTGTTAAATAAAATAAATAAGAGTTATTTTCATACGTCTATTTTAATTTCACAAGAGACGAAAAACAATCAAATAAACTTAATTTATAACGAAACAATATATTTAGTAATCCTGACGACAATTTTGTTATTGCAATGCAAAGCTTATGATAAATATGACTGAGCAGCAGTTTAGGGAGATCTTTCCAAGTTAACGATAACAGAGGAGCATATGAATAAGCGTCATCAAAAAAGAGGCTTAAACGCAAGCGAAAGTCTCTTTTTTCTGCTCAATAATTGTTTACTTTAATTAATTAATGATAAGACAAAAATTAAGGAGTTAGACATTTTACATCTGAAAATATGCTCTATGTACGAAAATAAATATTAAGTGATTTATATAAAATTGTGCTAATATATTTTAGCTTTTAGTAATAATGCACTTCTTTGGTATACTCGTATAAAAGCATAAGTCTTGTCTATGATAAACTAAATATAAATCGTCATTTTTGTCAGGCTCCATAACCCGCACAAAGTATTTCAATTTCCTTTTCAGTTTTACGTCGTCATTTTTATTATGCACACATTTGTAAGAGGAAGTCTTCCTATTGCTACTGAAGATTTACGTTACATTTTTATAGCATTCTACACGCGAAATTGCATTTTTTAAAAGTCAATAGAATTTTAGGTTCGTTTCGCTGACCAAACACGTATTGGATATTTTCGATGCTCTTACAGTGCAACCTGCAGGCAGGTAAGTGCCGCGTACGTTCCGTGTAACGGAGTTAACCAAAGAGTCCGTAAAAGCTTATTTATGAAATTACGTGCTGCTTTGGAACGACCGAGAAGACTTTAAGAATGAGAAAAGGTCTTGATTTCAGCAGTTATGTAGGTTAGAGAAGGTATCATATTGGATTATTATTTAATTTTTTTTTTAAATGAACTTATCATAAATTAACGCGTTTTTCAATTTTACTACATACAGTGATAATCACATTTAATATAAAATATTTATTTAAATATGATAACAAATAACACCAAACCTAGAACCAATATTTTCTTTAAAAATATTCTGAAGCGGAATGAATGACGTGTAATTTAAAAATGGATAACAATATTTATTATAGTACATATATTATTTTATTTTATTATACAACATTATCGACCTTTAAATAACGCCTGAAGAGTTATTTTATCGAAAGAATTTAGAGGATTAGTTCTAAGTAACATTTAATATCGGTAAAAATAAAGATAATTAATAAAAAGTTTTGGCGCATTCAATATAAACTTATATTACAAGTTATAGTATTCACATTGTAATAAGTCCATTTGATCATTAAATAAGTATGATTAACTTTAATAAATATCATATCTTAAAAAGTCTCCTTATATTTTTTATCTATTTTTTCATGTCTGTCACTATACTTTATTGTATAACCTTATTTTCTATTAGATTTGTTAAATATCTATATTAATTTTGATTATTTGTCATGTCATATATATGTTACACATTCTAATATTTGTACTGTACGCCATAAGTTTGGAACATTCTCTGTTAATAAATAAATAAATACATTTAACATCACATTTATTCAGCTTTTGAAGTGTTTTGAAAATCACACAGTCTAAAACACATTGTTTTATTTTCCTACTATAAAAATACGTAACGGTATTCATATTACAACGGATTTTTTAAATACAAATTGTATTAAAAACATTTATTTATTTAGTGAACACGTATAAATACAGAACAAGTGATGTTACGTGTAGCATACAACTTAGTTAATTTGTTATCAATGATTTCAATGTGGAATAATTTAATACAAAAATAAACAAATAGAAAATCGCGAGAATGAAAAAGGTTTTATAGTTTTCGAGTAATAAAAGATGAAAAGAGTTTCTCTAACTATAAAAGTTAGCGTAAAATTTTGATATATTATGTTATCATCAATGTTTGTTGTTTATGTTTGACAGTTAATTCGTGTGGTCCTAATTACCTCTCCGTACAACGAAGGCCGCCATTTCAATCCTCGATGCAAATCACGTTCCACAAATATCAAACCAGACCACTTGATAAAGAAAGTTCTAGGAAAACTATCCGCATGGCAACTAATTGATTGTCCTCTAAATTATTCAATAGGAAAAACGAACGGCGTACTTTGTGCATTTGTAACCATTATTTAAGTATTTTAGAAAACCTTAAACAATGGTATCACATTGCTTGTTTTATTTGTTTGCAAATAAGTTAAGTTTTTTTTTTTAATTAAATATTAAATTTAAAACTCCGCAAGCAACTTGCCAAAACATTTGTTTGTAACATTTTGATGCACGGCTGTGAGACATGCTGCTTATCTGAAAGTGTTAAAAAACCACGAGACAACGTCACGAACAATGAGGTTCTCAGCCTTATCAAGGAGGATAGGCACTTAGTAGGAACAGTCTCAAAGAGGCGATCCCGATGGATCGGTCACATCACGCCACGATGGTCTTCTTCACGACATTGTGGAAGGGATGGTTGAGACGGGAGTATTTGCAGCAAGTGTTCGAGGAGATGAGTTGTAGCTCTTATGCTGAGCCGAAGAGGACTGCAGAGGATCAAGAGGAGTGGAGATCGAGATGCTTTTAAGAAGACTTTAATGCTGCAAACCAATCCACTGGATTGATACTACAGAAGAAGAAAAATTAAAAACATCGCATAAATAAAATTATTTTGAATTATATCTATTGTAAAATAAAGTTATTTTATTTTTCACTTTTCTTCTTGGACAAATTTTAACTCCTGAACGTAAGAATTACCATTGAAAATCATTCGTGGCCTGTTTTTTATTTATATATATAATGCGATTAAAATGGTAACGTCTATACAGCGTCTGTACTGTTTTCATTTTTCTTTACACCAGAATTTTGGCATCTCATCAAAAATCAATGCAACCATTTAATATGTTATGAAAGCAGGTGTCTGCGTTGAATACTAAAAGTAAAATGGTTTGACATTGTGAAGTATGACAAGGTGAGGCGAGTGGACAATGTAACCTGCCATATTAAAAGTTAGTCAAAGTAAGAGATGAAGGTAGAATTGGCTAGGACATTTAATTTGGATGTAGCAAGAAAGCATAAGCTCCAGCGGCCTTTTTTTCAGGCCACCCAAATCTCGCCGTCTAAGAAAACCATTCTTCTTCGTGTCAGCGAAGTCAAATTATTTTTGCCCAGTATCTGGCAACTGGCATTAGGTCTTGTGAGGTATGCAGCTTGTTGGGAACATGGAGCAGGATCAGTCGCACAATAGTGGCTCTCCCTGCCGAAGAATTCCCCACCGCTCGAGTTTGTCTTTTGTTCTACCAACTCCGGTTCTTAATCTGTTCATGGATTTCCAGGGGGTACATGAAAAGAACCTCCACGCGGTGCCCTCTGGAAACGGAATATCAGACTTCCTCCTCCGGCCAATCTTTTCAACCAAGCGACAGCAAAAGGACCATTGGGAACTGTGTATATAATTTATTTAGAGGAGCTCCTAGACGCAGAGCTGAATGGTATGAGGCAAGGACCATGGCGACTGAAAAAGATTTATGGTGACAGTTCATGACGTTCATATGTTCCAATTATTGAAGCGGACATGGTTTGATGATGATATAATACCAAATCGATATTATATTTTAACATAAACATGTTTGTAATAAATTATAATGTTACAAGAAAAAAATTCATCCCATCGGAGGTGCGAAATGAGTACTAAGCCGTCGTTTATTTCTACTCCGACATAATTTTAAAACAACACCAGTCAACAGCATCAAATTTAAATTATGATCCGGAGGAAAATATTTTGCTAGCGACATGGTGCTCGACGGGGGATTTTTTCCATTAATGATGTCGGGTACAACTTTCTTTCTACGTAAAACATATTTTCTTTCTGTAGTTTGCCGTCCCCTAAAGAGAACGCGATCCAGGCCAGGCCTCTTCTTTATCTACGTTACTTCAAAGAGTGAGTTGTCGCAACACGTTTGTGTAAAGGTCGGTATTTTCTCCCGTGCGTCGGTTTCTTTTATCACACTTTTTGTTGCATAAAATTTTCTGTTTTTTTTTTTGGCTGCGATCTACTCTTTTAGAAAAATTTTGCTAAAATATTATGATATTATTCGTGTTGATAGTAGCAAACAGTGTTTGCTTTATAAGTCGCAAAAAATCAAATGTCATTGTAAATAAATAACCGATTTAATTAAAGTATTTTTTCGACATAAGAACGTTATAGCTGTTGCGAACAAATGCGTAAGTTTTCGAGTGGACAACGCTTTGGGAAAAAATAACTGGGCAAGGCGAACAAGGTCACTGGCTCGAATCCCAGAGTTGGCCATTTTTTTTTTCATATTAATTAATGAAAAAAAATCATATAATATGGTGTTTATGATGAATTTGTATGTGTGAATGAGAATCAATATTTATACTGGTGGTATAAAATATAAAGTGTTCAATTTTTGATGATTTGAAAAATCGAGAAAAAATTAAAAATCTTTTGACCCTTAAATGTATTACGTATTTTTATGAAGAAATCATTAATTAAAAAGTAGTGTTCTAGCTTGTACGAGATCGTCAGTGCCACGATGCTTAAGTCATTTTCGTCAAGCATATTATGAATAATATTTTACTATCAAGAGTATTATTTTTATCACATATAAGTTTTTTTGTAAATTACTAGTAAATTTTGTTAATCTGACAAGATAAATACTGTAGAAATAAAATTTATTGTCCCTCTCTTTGTCTGGAGTGACGTAGCACGGACTAATCACTAAAGCTCTTTCCAAATCCATTTACCTTGGACCGCCACTTAAAAGATTAGCTGAACAAATTTCGAATAAGTCACTGGAAAGTGTCTTTGATCGATCCGGTAGAAACTATTACGAGGACACCGAACTGGGGACCGATAACTCACCTAATATATTATTTCACTAGTAAACGCTTAACAATCTCATATTAATCTACACCCATATTGATTTTGCTTTCATATTAACAAAATTACATATTTTATTTATTAAAAATACTATTTTTTTAGCGTTTGAACTATTTTAGTCTTTACTATCGCATAATGCTTAAGCTAATTTTATGTTTTAACGACCGATTATTATTAAATTAGTGTTTGTATAGAGCTTTTTTATGACTGAATGGTCATTCCTAAAGCGCTTATTTGCCTCTCTGAGTAAAAAGGTGGGTCTTGAGTCTGCTTCTGAAGAATGCCTTCGCTTTAAGTTGTCTTATGTTTTCCGGTAGCGAGCTCCAGGCTTTTGGTGCCGCGTAGCTGAAAGCACGATTACCAAAGACCGTGCTAGGACTACCTCCCGTCAGCTGCAGGGTTCGTTTATTTGCTCTGGCTGATCTGAGTGTCTCTCCACGCATGCTTTTTATCTCCGAAGGCTTGATCAGTTCTGTCAAATAACCCGGTGCAGTGCCGTTGAGTGCCTTATAAGCTAAGAGGCATAGCTTGTACAGGATTCAACACGGAACTCTTAACCAATGCAGTCGTATTATGTATGAATTATGTAATTTTTCGAAATTGAAATAAGGATGCCAGTAAACGAGGTGAATAATAAGTAATGTTTCACAAAGATTTTTTTATAAATGTCAACCCATTATCCCAAGTTATCAAATTAAATTAAATTAATTAGATTATTTATTTAAGTGTTAGATCGTAATAAACACAAAAATTAACAATCATATACGATTTCCAAATTAAGCTATGTTTTTTATGTGATAGTAATTGTGAGGTATCATCGGGGGTATTTTAGAGCTCATAAATCGTTTTTTTTTTAATCTCTATCGGGGATCGAATCCACGACCTTTGGCTGGCAAAGCAAATCATTGAGCCATACCAGCCGGCAATATGAAATAAATGAAAAACTGCAGTCTTATTTATCATGGAAAATTATGTTTTTTTTATATGAATTAGGTTATGAAATTGCAGTCAGAAAACTCGCTTATTATTTTTTATTATCATAAATCGCTTATCAAATGACGGCTCAAAAAAAAACTGTTTTGTAATATTTAAATATTTTCAAACTGTAATACGGACCTATAAAGTAAAAAATAATGAATCCACGAAGAAAAACCTTAATAACTGCATACAGTCACTTGAAAATACATAGTACAATAGAATTATTAACCCCAGCGGAAACAACAAATGCCTTGCGTAATGATTCTTTTATTCAAAAAAACATCCCTCCCTTGTTCCATTGAAGGGAAATGGAGGAACTTACGTTACGTTCAAAACAAGGGTATAAATTTCTCTCGGCGATAAAAAATGAGCCGCGGTTTTGAGAGAACAATTAACGAGCTCCTCACTCCTGACGGTCCATTATAACTGGACCCTAGAGGTAAGCTCTTGTAACTTCGAAAACAAAACTTTTCAGGAGAAACGGGAAAAGACAATGAGACACCTTTCATACTTTGTTCTATATATTAAACTTTATACACCAAAAAATCCATGCAGTGTATTCATAGTCATACTTATAACTTCTTCACAGAGATGACGTCTACAGCATTTATAACCTGATTTACATGGATTTTTTGAGCATCATATGAAATATTTTCCAGATGTATTGTTAAAATTTATTTGATTTTTTTACAGAATACCTAATTTCATCATCATCATCAGCCTGTGTCCGTCCACTGTTGAACGTAGGCCTCCCGCATGAGTCTCCATCCTCTTCGATCCTCCGCCTTCCGCATCCAGGTCACTCCCGCTATTCTTCTTATATCGTCAGTCCATCTTGTAGGGGGTCGGCCAATGCTTCGTTTGCCAGTTCTTGGGCGCCATTCCAATACTTTTCTTCCCCATCGACCGTCGTCTCTTCGACAGATATGACCTGCCCATTGCCACTTGAGTGTGCCTATTCGTTGGGTAGCATCATCTAATTTATTGTATTTTATTCGAATACTATAGATAAAAACTGTAATGCTTGTATGCTTGTATGCTTTAATTTTTATTTACATAAATAGCTTAAAATCGATTAAAAAATATACTTAATAGACTACACCGCCAACACGTAAAATGAAAATATACTTTTTGCACTCGTAGAAATGATCATTAACCTGTTCGCATCGGTACCCAATATATGCCATGTAAGGTTCCCCTACTGTTGACATCGGTAGGCGTGATATATCGTTTTGTTACTTTCTTAGAATATTTTTTTATGCCTCATCTGATAGCGAAAGAATACAAAAACCAATGTGATATATGAAAATAGACCAGATAAGTACATTTATGCTTCAAATACTTGTTTTATAATTGACAGTTTAATTTGTATTCAACCGAGTCGTAATGAAAGAGTTAAAGCATGTTTACGATTTTTAAAGGTTATCCAATTATTATTACTGAATTTTTTTTTAAATATTTATTATGTTACAAAGTACGCTTGTTTATTAATGATGTTATATGTGTTGCGAAGTGAAATTATAACAAAAATAAAACATAAACAACTATTTATTGACGTCAAATTAATACTCGTATATGATTTTACAAGAAATTAATAAATACTAATGACATTTAAGACAAGACAAAAATCCCTACAACGTTTCATGTTGCTTTTATATTATAATGGCACAATAATTTAATCTTTTTGGTTTCAATAAGCGCCAAAATCATGATAGACCAAATGAAGTATTTTGAAAAAGTAAACTGCTTTGTAATAAGTATAAAATAGCCATATTGTGCTTTGTATATCACCTGAAAATTCCTGTCAGTACTCCACGAAACACTGAGTAAGAATCAATGTGATAAATTATCTTCAAAAGCAACAATTTACATAATATTAGTAAACAAAGTAAGAAATTAAATAAACTTAATAATGCATAATATTGAATAAAATACGAATCTTTGCTTCTGTAGGCTTTGATAATAGCATTTTTATCCCTTGAGCGGTCGAATCGAGAGGTTTTCAGTGAGTTTCAGTGAACCGGCCTTCCAGCCTGAAAAGCTCGGTGCCTGGCCGGTCCCATCAGTCGCTCTTCGCCTCAACATTGGTTTCATAATTAAATTTAAGCGTTCATTTGCAAGAGTGCTCTCGCCGCCCGCTCGGAAACTTTGACGAGCATTACGCCGCCTGTCGTCACGTTTTTCAGACTTTATAGTTTGAAATATACGTTGAAATTTTTATGCAACACAATATAAAACCTTAAACGTCATTTTCGGACACCTGAACTATGGTTTTTTGATTTTTTTAAAAGTAAACTTATTTTGGCGCGGTAAATAAATTGAAGTGGAATAAGCGAAAATTCATTGGCAAACCAAATCCATTGTATTATAATTAAACTATCATTTATTTGTGAGTGTATGTAAATATACCCATAAGAAACATTTCATGTGCTTAAGAGATGTTTTTTTCGTTAAATTCAACGTAAATTTTTCTTAATCCTGAATAATTAATATCGTCAATCAATTAACCCTTTTGCATCGGTTGTCGGCATATGCCTTTGACATCGGTTGACATGATATATAGTTTTGCTACTTTCTTAGAATAGTTTTTATGCATCATCTGATGCTAAATAATACAAGAACTAATGTGATATATGAAAATATACCAGATAAGTACATTTAAGCTTCAAATACTAGTTTTATAATTGACAGTTATAATTTTTATTCAAACCGAGCCGTAATGAAAGGGTGCAATAAATAATGTACTGATTTATTTCAATTGTGATGATTTGTAAAAATAAATACAATTTAATCAAAATGAAATAAAAAAATATTTGAATCTTTGATACAACTATACCTTATACTCGTACGTTTTTAAATAATTAATTTTATTAAAGAATACACAATGAGTATAATCTACGATTATTAAGGAATTGAAATAAAAAATATTTTACTGAATAAATTGTATATATTTCTGATTAAAACATCTAAGCATTATGTTATTTATTTACTTCATTGTGATTATATTTTCATGTTAAGACTGATCATTATTTAAGGGACATGTAAATTCAGTCTGTTTTTTCGCAAAAGGCATGTTGTGGCCCCCCTCAAACTCATCGTTGGTCCCGGGTTGTCTCTGGGGCCAAAACCCTTAGCAGAAACTGCAGACCCATTAAAAGTACTTCGAATATAGCTATTATTTTTATAAAAGTAAAATAAATTGTGTATTCTACTTAATACTCGTATGTAATACAGGGAGACAGGATTTAACTTTTATAATTTTTGATTACGTTTTTTCTATTATAATTAAGCACAATTTTTGATGGAGGACAAAATTTTGACGGAGCATGCTAAGGTATGCTAAGGTTTGCGCGAAGTGGGTGTCAAGAATGATGACCGAAGACCACAAACTCGCAAAATCGCAAAATATGGATAGGGTATTGTCAAACACAAACCCTACAGCCCGGACTTAGCCCCAAGTAACTATCATCTCTTCCCTGGCATGAAGAAACACCTGGGTGGAACGCATTTTGGCAATAGAGAAGAGCTGGAAAAAGGTGGGCTCTCAGGTATCTGCGTGGCTTGGCGACAGATTTTTTTGACTCGGGCATTCAAAAACTCGTATACCGCTTGCAAAAATGCATTGAACTCAGTAGCGAATATGTAGAAAAATAGGTAAAAATTGAAACTTTCCAAATATGTACGCATTCATGGAATTAAAACATGTTTTATACTGTTAAAAATCAGTGAAAACCTTATTTTACGGATAACACTTGTATAATTAATGATGTACCCAATATAAATATATTTTTAATCCTTGAGCTACTGAGGACACTATGGTCGGTGAGACACATTTATTCATGCAAAGTCAAAAGCATTATGGTGCAGATGAGTAATAAATAAATAAAAACTATTATAGGCGAGTATATAAAAAGGTTGTTTGAAATCAAAGTGAATTGATTTTATTCCTAATACATGAGCCTTTGACATATTACACTTTGTTGTAATGTATTTATGGGAATGTGCCGACCATAAGCTCCTCCAAAACGTAGTTGTTACAGTATAACTAATGTCAAAACTGTCTTTCTTGAAATCTTAGGTGGAAGTTATTTAAAAAAATATATCGAATATAAAATGTCTTTGGCAGCCGTTCAATTTGCGAGTTGAACTTGGTACAGAAAAATGAAAGTAAAGAGGTGACTTACAGTGGTAGAGATGCGACTGCTGGATGGAGGACACCACTGAGATGGAGTCCATGTCCAGCCCCTCGCCCAGAGTGATGGTGGGGGTACCATCTGTCGTTGAATCTGACAGGTTGCCACCAGCTGATGTGGCGCCACTCTCTCTGTCACTGCTGCCAGTCACTGGAAAAACAATAATTCAATAATTAACAATTCAAGAGGTTAAATATATGCTAAGTACTTCTATTAATTTTACGGTAGAGCTTAAACATCGTGTTATTGAACTAATGTATTCCCTTGGGCTGAATTGTAAGTTTCATATGTTGAAGAGCTTTAGTTTTATGCTCATTAAAGTTTTTTACTCATGGAATTTAACGTTAAAAAGAAGTCCAAATACTCGAAGAAGGGGTAAGCTGTAGTATTAGAGGCTTGTTAATCGTATCTTTACAGAAAATATAATTATTAGCTCGATTCAAATTATGCAATAAGCATCTGATAACTCGAGAGATGTTTCTCTCCACGATTGGGGCATAGAAGTGATAAAGAGGCCTTGAAAATGATTTAAAAACATTAATGTACGTAAAATTAGTTTTTATTTTTTCAAAAAATGGTGTGTCTGTTAGAGTTTTAAATAAGATTATTTATGAAGATGAGAATCTTTTTTAATACTCTAATCTTATTATATATATATCATTGACTATATTTCAATATTATTGGTAATTAAATACACACCTACAATACTACATCAAATTTTATACGCATCAATTCATTCAGAAAAAATATCGGCAGACGCGGGATTCGAACCTCGAGCTTTGCTTCTTTACTCTTTTCTACACACCGCGTAGTCCACACGACCATTTACTGCCTAGGCAGATAAAATTTAATGTAGAATTGTATGTGTGTATTTAATTACTAGTATTTATGAGGTTTTGGATGCAGTAAACTTGTCAAAAATTAATTCATATGTTACTTGAGTGAATGGATGACTACGAACACGGGAATAACGATCTTAGACGTGAAAGTTGTTTTGAATTAGTTACCTCTGACTCCACTGTCGGCGCTGCAGCTGCCGCGGTCCCCTAGCGCGAGTGGGAGGCCCAACGCTGGCCCCGGTCCTGTGAGGCCCCCGCGCGGCAGGGACCCCAGACTGTCCTGGTCCGACACCCAGCCGCCTGCCTGCAACTGCCGACGAGCCTGATCACAAATACACCCTTGAATCACGTGCGTGCACACGCCATCAAGAATCATCAACAAACAATGCAACAATAAGTCTGCTTCTAAATCATTAAGAGCGGTCTTTTAAGCGAGACTGACTCAACCTTGAACCGCTCCATGCGCGGTAGGCGAAGACTGCGAGCCACGTAGGGAGTTGTAATTTGCTTGACCGCCGTCTTTGTAAGTTGCGATACCAGAGGAAAACCAGCGGGTATAGCTTAATGGTTAAAGCGTTTGCTTGTATATGGTTACCGATGATCTCCAAAACAGAAGCCCGGAAACGGCAGCCCTAGTCATAATTTAGGTGATTTGTAAATTGGACTTTTTAAGAAGGTCGTACGATTTGCCCGACGCTCCCGAGGCCTGTAACATTTGGTCCTGAAGAGCGGCTTAACCCAACCAATGACACGCAGTTAGCAACAGCAGGTTACCAATACAATTTTGATTTGTCTAACGTCTACAA
Source organism: Glossosoma conforme (assembly GCA_022606575.1). Lineage (NCBI taxonomy): Eukaryota > Metazoa > Arthropoda > Insecta > Trichoptera > Glossosomatidae > Glossosoma > Glossosoma conforme. The sequence goes on along the minus strand of JAGTXR010000010.1, from coordinate 1,302,808 downwards.
TAAAAAACATCCACTTTAAAAAAAGTATTCACTCTGTAAAATATAATAAGTATAAAATTATTAACACTCCTAAAGGCAAGATTTTATATTTTATTTTCATTTAACGAGTTGTACTTATTAATGAATTAAAAATAAAATCTTTAAATTGATAAATAAGTCATAAAACTAAATGTTGTTCTAAAACCAATTTTGATTTATAAATTTTTGTAAGCTTTCATCATACATTCATGACTTTTATTATGTACGTGTATATTTACATATATTTTATCATCAGCCAATGTACGGTCATTGAAAGTTCGATAACCGAGAAAATCCTTTTAAATTTACGTTTGTTGCGACATTAAACGCAAAATGTCAAAACCGGAAATGAAAATTAACTGGAAATGGCGTCGAAATAACTTTAGTTAACTGTTCGTGGAATTAAGCATTCATTAAACACGAGCAAAAGTATCTCTGAAAATGAAAATCAATTTTAAAGTTCGTGGAATATGAAAAAATTAAAGTAGAAAGCATATATCAATAAAATGGTTGATATTTATTAGATGAAATAAAAGAGTATACATAGATACAGGCATATATTGTATCTCTCTTATCTTAAATTAGTTATCACCAAGGCATTTTTTTCATAAAGAATAATCAACTCAACGGAATATATATTTCTTTTTATCCATTCTTTATATAATTTGAAATATATTTCGTAATATTTTCAACGAATATATATCTATTTTATTATGAATTTATGTCATTCACTATGTATGTCGAAAAAGCAAGCTATTAGTTTTATATTTATTTTTTAACGTAAAAATGTGAGACAAGGAGTGGTTAAAGCGTTTGCCTAGCAAGGCGAAAGTCATGGGTTCGATCCCAGACGAAGTTTTTTTATTTATTAAAATATATATATTCTGAGCGCTAAAATATCCCCGGTTGGTGTGAAATTGATCCCTGACCCGAAAAATGTCAGTCATAGCCTATTAATCAAAATAGCTGCTAAGCGAAAGTCATCCCGTGAAGACCACGCATTCATAGTAAATTCCTGTAATAATAAGGATGATTCGTGAATTTTGGGCTATGGTCTATGACGTTGGCGGATCAACACTTCACATGCGGCGCTTAACGATATGTAACATGGTAAAGCGTCAAATAATCCACAGATGAGACTTCAGCATCACTCAAATCATCTGTTGGTGTTCTCCTGTATATGCTTACATAAAAAAGGCGATATGTTTGCAAGAGTAATGTCGTTAAACTTATTTGGGTACTTTGTGAAGATTATCTACATTTCCATAATATAATAGGTTGTGTGATTTATGTATGTGCCATAGAGTATACCTGCTTTATTGTCTAGCAACTATTCAATGTGGTTAACGGATAGATTTATTACAATCGAGATTAATTGTGTAATTCCATTGTGTAATCTAATCTGGCAGATTTCCGGCAATTATATTTTGAAAACGTTGAGCAAAAATGGTTGATGAAGAACATATTTCAATATTCTAATACTTTATTAGCCAATGAAGATTTAAATGATAATTCAAAAACAGATACACGTATATTTCCACAACAAACATCGTCTCATATAAGAAATTTATTTCATCAACAAATCGAAGAAAAATTCATCGATTCGATGATGAGAGAAATATCATGTAATATATTATAATATTTGTTGTGCATTTGTTTCAGTTGTTGAATACTTTATTGTTTATTCAAGCATTTTATTAAGTGAAAAATCACAGTATAGTAAATAATTAAAACAGTAATTTCAGAATAATTATCTCATAAGACAGAATTTTTCTTAGATAAATATTTTCGTGTCAAAATTTTACTTTTAGTTATATTTATGTGTTATTCATTCCAAAACTCTTCTTAGATATTGAATAACGTTATTATTTTAAGAATATTGGTGGTCAGTCTATTTTATGAATTTTAGTGTATTGTCACGGTAAATTATTATATGCCACTAAAAAAATAATATATAAATAACAACATTACATAAAAAAAATATATATAATTCATAGCGAAATGCTCACAATTCAATTAAATCGTATATAAATGCAGTTTAATAAAAAATTAAAAATTCTACTAAATAATTCATAGATTAAAAGTTTTTTTATTATTTTTGAAATTTTTTATAAATATTCTGTGTTTGAAAGACGGAAAAACTTGCAATAAAATGAGTACAATTACGTATAGGTTAAGTTTTATTTAGTTTTCTTTCAGTTTTCATTAGCTGAGTCCGACAAGTTCACAAACTGCCCACTGGGTAAACAAAAAGTGGAGTGGTTCTTCAGGATAAACTTTCCCCACATGTGTGTAACCGGAGAAGTAACTTTTTTCTTATTTATTTTAGTATATACTAGTACTTATACCCACGCATGCATATCAAGGGCAGAACTTTTAGAAACCCAACTATTAATATATAAAAAAGTATAATTTTTTGGTTTCCAATTTATGGTGCTAATTATTAGTTCATTTCATGACCATATTCGTACTGATACATAAGATACTGCCAATTCATTTAATTTTCTGACAAAAACTTGAATTAATTACTGAACAAATGAAAACAGGCCTTTTTATAAAATTATTTTCTCTTCAAAGATCTAATAATGCTCATTATTTACAACACACAACAAAAGTTCAAGACAAATTAAACGAAAAGCCTTGTTTATAAGTGGAATATCGGCCTAAGGTGTGGACTTAAATAAATTACCCTCTGGCAACCGTGACGGGCAAAACAAAGCCGGGGCGTCCCGACGCTCAGGGCGCCATATTTCCCGTCTTATTTATTGGGACGCCATCTCTTGTTTATTTATGGAAATCCTTCCTAATATTCACCCTGCGATGCATCATACGTAAATATCACGTAGTTTCTCTTCGCATATTCGCCATTCGTGCTGACGGCGGACCTTATGAAGGCGACGTCCTCAACAAACTACATATAAGCAGTGTGATGTTTGCTAGTGCTTTATATATTCAGCGTGACGCAATATACTAGTATGAAGTTTACTTTAATAATGCAATATTATGACATCAAAACAAAGAATCTTTTAAAAAATGTAGTAAAATATTATTTTGATATTTAGTATAAATGAGCATTTCTTAAATATACTGAATACTTTTTTTTTTTTAAATATATTCTTCATATCTTTTGTGTAGTTAAATTGTTATTTTAATGTTACTTGTTATATAAACAATACGTTAAACAGGAATATAAAGCAATAAAAAATTCAAATAAAATATTTAAAAAGTATCTATGCTTCAAATCCTTACGATTAATTGACACCTTATTTACGACTGTCAAAGAACTCATTAAAATGGGGAAATAACCTAATTAGTTATCTGTTAAGGCCGGAAGATTGTGTTGCGGTTATGAAACTAAGGTTTTCATAACAAAATATTCACATCATTTTGTAAAAAAATAATATATATAGACAAGTATAGAAATTTAAAATGGAAATTAAACAAAATAAAATGATGTAAATTTGTTATAAAACATATTTAAATTAATAAATATACAAGTTATTACAATAACTTCTTAGGTTTTCACGGCCAGATTTGATATTGTGGCTTTTGGGTTTAGTCTGCAATAACAGTCGAAATATTGGTTGACAGAAATTCGCCACACACGGCTAAACCCAAAAGCCACAATATCAAGTAATTTCAAGTACAAAACTTTATCTCAACAAAATTATTTATTCAAATGAATAAATAACTACTATAAATATTAACGTATCTTCTCGTTATTTGTAATATAATAATTGTGGTTTATTTGCTCAGCGTAATGCACAGGTAAAACAGTACAGGTTTTAATAATGTTTACCATCCGTAAAAGAAAATTGCATTTCATGGAACAAGTGCACTCTGCCGGAGCCAGTCTGAAAAGGACTTATAGGATTATAAAGAATAATGGTTCCTTTCATGAAGCCGGTATGTTATTAAATATAAATTGCTTTTATCGACTACAGAAACCTTAGAGCAAAAATTACAAGACATATATAATTCTTTTATATCAAAATCGCTTATTGCTTCGATCTTTACATTATTTAATAAAACACATATTTTATTGTTTTAGTACTGAATAAGATGGTGTCTCAGGTCAGTTACACTGCATTTTTAAATTAGTTTTATTTTGTTTTCACTAAAATGATCCATACCAAGATTTTATTTGATTAATTTATCAGATCAAGTAATGGAGGCCACCTGACAAATAAGCACACTTGTGTCAATGGGCAGGACATATCTGTCGAAGAGACGACGGTCGATGGGGAAGAAAAGTGGCGCCCAAGAACTGGCAAATGAAGCCTTGGCCGAACTCTGGCAAGATGGACTGACGACATTTAATAAAGAATAACGGTAGTGGCCTGGATGCGTAAGGCGGAGAATCCAAGAGGACGGAGACTCATGCAAGAGGCCAACGTTCAACAGTGGACGGATACAGGCTGATGATGATGATGACACAACCATAAAAACTCTAGATGGAAAACAGTTTTACAAAGATAATGAAGTATGGGTTGTTCATCCCTACATCTTCACTTTTTCACTAAGAACCATTGACTACTGAATGAAAAGATTATGACTTGTGAGATAAGACACAATTTTTTTCATATCCAATACAGAATACGCTAATAGTCGCTTTATTGGCATTATTTAGTGTCATATCTTCATCTGAAAGTTGAATTTTGTTATATGAAAAACGTATAGTTTCTTGAAGCTTCTTGCACCAGAGCCTAAGAGCTTATATAGAGTACATACGAAATAACTTATTTGATTTGTATAATATAGTATATAGTTTTGGTATTCACGGGTCAAATGGGAGTTTTTTTAATGAATAAAAAAAACAGCTGAGTTTCCGAGGTGTGGGTCATTTTCTACCTAAGAATGACTCATTCTAAAATAATACTTAATAATTTACAAAAGCTCAAATGTTTCGTAAAAACCGTTGTTACATATTACATTGGTCTGATTCTTGAAGAAATTGAATGTTTGTACGAACATATATTTTTAAGGCTAATTTAAAGCTTAATAATATAATATCGAAAATTTTCGTAGCTTTAAAAATTTATTTTTCATTACTAAAAATATTTTGTTTGCATACAAAAGTGGCTTAAAAAGATAAAATGAATTCTTTCTCATTTCAGCTTGTATGTATTTTTCTCACGCCCTAAGGGAATGTTGGTATTTATGAGTTACAGCTGAAAACGTCAGTTCTTCAGATAGCAAGTGAGTGGGACGCCATGAGCACGGTGTGTTATACAAGGAACAAACAGTCATAACGTCCAACGTAAAAAAAGGTCAGAGGAAAGCTGCTTCTATATAGAACAACGTTATAATACTTCTGGATGTGAGAATGTGACAGATTTCATAATTATAATGAAATCAGAAAGAAAAAAGATCGAGATGCAAGATTTTGTTGCTACAAACCAATCCACCGGATTGATACTACGAAGTAGAATGAAGTTAATTAGTCATATTTATTAACCTGTTTGCATCGGTACCTGATATATGCCGTGTAATATTTCCCTACCGTTGAAATTGGTAGCCCACAATATATCGTTTTGCTACTTTCTTAGAATAGTTTTTTATGCATCATCGCATAGATAAAAGATACAAAAACCAATGTAATATTTGAAAATAGACCAGATAAGTAGATTTACGCTTCAAATATTAGTTTTATAATTGACAGTATAATTTGTATTCCACCGAGGCGTAATGAAAGGGTTAAATGAAAAAACCTTTGAAATATATAGACAATTAATAAAAGTTTCGAATATGCAGCGCCTGTATCGTATCTCGTTATATTATCGTCCTCATTCCTTTTAACGGGAGAGAATTTTGGCTGTTCACCAAAAGTCAATGCAGCCATATTTTTAAAAGCAGTTGTTTGCGTAGAATCCTAGGGCAACGGTTTGGCTTTATAACAAATGATTATATAAGGGAGAGAACAGAACTTTCACACTACAGTTCGTTGGGAGACGAAGGTAGACGAGTCTGGATGGAATATGGATTAACTGCAGCCTGCCTTTTCTTCAATTCCGTACCCGTGCCATTCTGGAAGATCTATTTACATAGAATGTACTCGGTGGAACTCCAGGAAACAGAGTTGAAAGGGATAAAGTGAAGACCAAAGTGGTTTATTGGGCTTTATGACGGCAGTTTGTTATGGCCATATGGTTCAGTTAGGGGAGCGGATATGAAAATGATAATGTTAATTACTTGATAAAAATTTATTTGAATATTGTGTTCAAACTTAATTCCAAATATGATACAAATTAGCTGTTTGTTATTATATTTTTAAAATAAATGGAGTTCAAATTATAAACTGTTAATGAAATTAATGTAATTATATGTTATTACAGAAATCCTGGTGCACTGAGTATAAAAATGTCATACAAAATATTTCCAACTTACACAGCTGTACTAATTTGAACTGTTTTATTAAATTTCTTTATTAAATTTTGCTGTGGAAATGTAATTTCGCTTCCAGCTGTTAATTATTTGTCCCTGAAAAAGTCTCATTTATTACTTTATCTTTCAAATAATAAAGTTCTTCGAAATATTCCTAAATCAATAAACTCTAATATACAAATACTTTATACTGCCTTATAGAACCGTCTTTCATTATACTGAAATTTGTTTATATTTTTTAAATGTCTTTACCGCTTATTTACTTTATCGTATTTAATTATTTTACAAACCCAGTTAATATTTGATATTAACTGTGAAGTATAAAAAACTCGGCATTAAATTTACTTTCATGAAAAAATAATAAGGACGAAATTGCCATTTAATCTTGTCAAAAATACTTCGATGCTTATTTAAAATTAATATTACGATTAAATTACTATTTTAAATAATCAAATTGAATTACGTTAAGTTAATTTCCTTCAATTTATAAATCAGTTTTTATTACAAAAATAATTGTCAGTAATAAAAAATAAATAGATAATAAATTGATATTGTGGCTTTTGGGCTTAGCCGTGTGTGGCGAATTTCTTCTCTCCGATATTTCGAGCACCATTGCAGGGGTCTTCTTCAGAAATTCGCCACACACGGCTTAACCCAAAAGCCAAAATATCAAATCTGGCCGTGAAAACCTTAGAAGTTATTTAGATAATAAATTCATACCTTGTTTTAATGGAGATCACATCAAGCACTGTGTCACTTGATGGAAGACTGCAGTTTCACTATTTATGAAAGCTTCTTCAGTTCCAATGTGCACAAACGTATTCTATCAAGTGAAACAGTGCTCAGTGTAATCCATATTAAAACAATGTATGAAATTCTTTTATATTTAATTTTAAAGTGAATCTCACAGTGAATGCTAAAAATATAAATAAAATATCAGAAATAATGTCAAAATTAATGGTTAAATTTCATTTATAAAGAAACTCCAAAATACCCCTAAAATAGTCACTAAAACATTTTTATCCAAATTCACGATGAACGTCTCTCAAACATTAAAATAATAAAACCTATTTTCTCACTAACTTTTTTTAAGCTCACTCGTAGTTTCATCAAAATGTTACAATCGACATACAAATAATTCTAGAGATAATAGCATCGTAAAATAATCAATGTACGACATAACATTTATTAATTAACCAATAAAAAAAATGGGTTGCCGATTTAAAGGTTTATATCGCAGACAGTATACTCGTAGTGACAAGTATTGCAATTAGATAAATGCACTTGTCGTAAATTAAATACAGATTTGGAAGGTAATATCAGTTCACAATTTCAGTTCACCTAGTGGTTTATGAAGTACCTCCTTCACTTTATTTGTGCATAAATATAATTTACGTGTGTCAAATGTAGCAATATTATTTACTTTAATAAAGAAAAATCTAAGAACAAAAAGAGAAATCAACAGTCGCATACATCAAGCAAGACTTGCGTTCAGTAAAAAAACAAAAAATCTTGAGTCAAAAAATATTAATTTAAAGCTCCGCAAGCAACTTGCCAAAACATTTGTTTGGAGAATCTTGATGTTCGGCTGTGAGACATGGTGCTTATCTGAAAGTGATAAAAAAAGGCTAGAGGCCTTTGAGACGTGGTCTTACAGAAGAATTCTCGGAATAGCCTGGAGAGACCACGTCACGAACAATGAGGTTCTCAGCTTAATCTAGGAAGATAGGTACCTAGTAAGAACCATCTCAGAGAGGCAAGACCGATGGATCGGTCACATCATGCGCCACGATGGTCTTCTTCACGACATTGTGGAAGGGATGGTTGAGGGTAAAAACTGTATAGGGTGCCCTAGATGGGAGTATTTGCAGCAAGTGTTCGAGGACAGGGGTTGTAGCTCTTATGCTGAGCTGAAGGGGACTGCAGAGGATCGAGAGGAGTGGAGATCGAGATGCAACATTTTGTAGCAGCAAACCTACTACCGGATTGATACTACGAAGAAGAATAAGGAAAAATAATATCAACAAAAAATACAATTAGTATATATTCAAAATAGGATTTTTGTTTTAATCAATTGATATGCTTTAAAATTAAATGAAGGTCTTAAAATTTGTGTTAATTTAATAAGAAAACGCTTTGAAGTTAGGAACATACACACCGAATTTATGTTCCAACTTTTTAATTATTCCAGGCTCTTGTTAGTTCAGTTTACTTTCATCCAACTTGGCTTCGAGAGAGACAACCTCTTTGTTCATCCACCGACCTCATACACCCACTTCCGACATACCTTACTTACAACTACCTTACAATAATCTGTTCCTGTTTAAAAGTGGCGTAGAGAAAATGATACATAGAAGTTTTTTTTTCATGCCTTACGACCGTTTTATATATTCGATTAAACTTTTATTTATATGGATAAAAAAATAACACAAATAATTAAGCAAACGATAAAAAATGCACTCTTAATACCATTTTCGTTGCGCTAGTAATAGCTTACACATTACCTAACTTTTTTGGCGTTGTCTGGTCTAAGCGACTATGAAACTAACATTTTTTTGTCTCTTTCATAATATTTTCAAAATTCATATTTTGTTATTTTAAAAAATAAGTCAGTGATGTACTTAATAGTAAGAAACTAGAAAATTACCTATCTTATTTAAGTAGAATTTTCGGAACAATAATAATAAAAAATAGAATACATAAAAATGATTAATTATTATTATTTTTTTTTTTTTCGATCGATCTTTCTTGGTGGAATACCATAATATCAGATATAAAATCAGATATTTTATATCTGATAAAAATGGTTCATAATTATTTCAGTCAAACACTTTTTTTAGTCGGATGAGATAGTTATTCCATATTTTTACATAGAAAGGGTTATTATGCTAGTCAGTGTTTTATTTTTTACCTTAGTACATCTATTTCAGTGGTCTTTTTTACTGTTTTTTTTTTAATTTTGAAATCATCACGTTTTTAATTATTTTAATATAAGTAACAGTTTTAAAATTCATCTAAAAGGCTACAAATATTGGTGAGACTAAGTCGATCCGAGAGCTGACAACACGCCTAACATCCGACAACCGTGACTTTGGATTGAATCTAGCGAGAAGAGGAAATATTATATTATATTATATATATTATATTTATTATTTATAATACAAATTAAAGTATAGCAGTATAATATGCCTGTCACAACTTCTGTTGTGTGTGCTGTGTCCGAGTAGCTGCACCCCAAGAAGACCCAGTAGTAACGCCATCGACATCGCCCACTTCTGGTCAGAAAGGATCAGACCCTGTTGTTTCCAACACGATTATATATTACAGTATATACAAGAAATTATACTGTATTTTGGCAATAATGAAGCTAGAACTACCTCTTGATACTGATTCTAAATCATCATCATCATCATCATCAGCCTGTGTCCATCCACTGTTGAACGTAGGCCTCCCGCATGAGTCTCCATCCTCTTCGATCCTCCGCCTTCCGCATCCAGCTCACTCCCGCTATTCTTCTTATATCGTCGGTCCATCTTGTAGGGGGTCGGCCAATGCTTCGTTTGCCAGTTCTTGGGCGCCATTCCAATACTTTTCTTCCCCATCGACCGTCGTCTCTTCGACAGATATATCCTGCCCATTGCCACTTGAGTGTGCCTATTCGTTGGGTAGCATCCACTACTTGAGTTAATGTTCTCGTGTTGTAGGTAGCGATAAATAGTCGTCTGTGGCAGCCTGCAGTAACCCAGTGATTCTTAGTATAGTATATAAACTGTTATAAATATAATTTATAAAATGTAGTAAAATAAATGTTTGCATGATATTATCCAAGCGATCATTTTTTTACGTATTATGTTGTTTTCAAGTACTTGTGTAACTTTCCTAGCATATCATGTATTTTCTTGTAATGTTTTCGGGTCACCCTAGTGGCGTATGAAATACCTCCTTCACTTTATTCCATGCACGTTGATTAGGACAATACAGCATCGGCTGGTACCGCACCAGGCAGTACCGAGGAATATCATACACATAACTTAACTAACTTAATCCCGCCGGAAACTTTTAATAGAATTTTCTGATTCAATTTTACTTTAAATAACAAGTTATACACACGTCTGGTACGTGGAAATTTTTAAAAGCAAATTACTTGAATGCAGCCATTGTACTTTATCTACGGTATAAATACTACATGTTTATTTATGATAAGAGACTCGTATTTTTAGCATTTTGAAATGCTAATAAATGAGAACTTAAGAAAAAATGCAAAAAGAAGCTAAAATCATAATTAGTAGCAAAATTTTATGTTTTTAAAATATTTTTTCTTTAAGTTTAACTATGTTGACTGATTAATATTAATAATCAGTCAACTTAATTAAATTCGATTATCGCTGGGTAGGTTTTTCCTCAATTTTTCTGTAAATGAACTTAGACGATTCCTGAGTTCCTTGCCCTATTTTAAGTTTTTTTTTAATATATATATATTTGTATAAGTATTATAAATTGAAAAAAATGTATTGGAAATATTAATTACGTGCATCTTATAAAAATATATGATAAAAAGTGGTGCTAAAGTAAAGAGACGTTAAAATCAGCTTTAAATGCTCTAAAACGATAAAATCTAAACATAAATGCTCCGAAATGCTAAAATCCAAACTTTTAAATGCTCCAAGACACTAAAAATTAAAAAAATAGATGCTAAAAATACGGGTTTTTAATTTATGATGTTAATTTAACTTTTATTACATTTATATCATATTTTTAAATAATGTAATAAAATAATTAAAATTTTGTTAAACAACATAAAAATATGAAAATGCAATTTGAAATATTGCTTTCTTTTTAATTTGGGAAGAAAGTAAATTTTGATGTTTCATAAATATTCTTACAAATTGCTAAAATTATAAAAATTTTATCCCATATTTCCGAGGCGGTTGAAATTTAAACCCCTTTTCAAAGTTTCTTAATTATTTTTTTCTTCGGAAAATTCGACATCTGAGTAAATTATATTACATTTATTATTAGAGTTGAACATTTACGTGTTATTTTAAGTTTTTTTACTGAAAAAATACAACTTTTGGAGACGACCAAAACATTTTCTAAAATTTTCAGCAAAAATAAATTCATAAAAATATTTAATTGTCGAGATTTGATGGTAGACTTAATACATCTAATAAGTCGTTTACACGTATTTTAATGTGAAATGTACATTTTTTATATTAAATTTTTGTCTTTAAATTTTCTCCTACCCTTTCGCATCGGTTGTCGGCATATGCCGTCATAAGACTCCCCGATCGTTGACATCGTTTGACGTGATATATCGTTTTGCTACATACTTAGAATAGTTTTTTATGCTTCATCTGATAGCTAAAGAATACAAGAACCAATGCTATATATGAAAATAGACCAGATAAGTACATTTATGCTTCAAATGCTAGTTTTATAATAAACAGAATAATTTGTTTTCAAACCGAGCCGTAATGAAAGAGTTAAACAATCGAACATCTGATTGTTAATGTAAATTATAACGCTTAATATTTGAGAAGGGTTTTGTGGAACAATTTTCTAGTAAATTTCTTGAAACAAAATTCACAAAAAATGATGTGATAAAGACGAAAATATTCAATCATGGTAATAGTATTTAAATTAATAGTCAAAAGTGAATATTTCAGCGCAATAGCTGAGGCATATTTGAGCCTACGAGTATCAAGTGGAAATCTACAGAATAAGTTTATTTTAAACGTCAAATAGTGATTTTTTATTATATGCGTGTTTATAAAAAAATGGAAAAGAACGATGGTATTGCTTAAAATAAATATATTTTTATGATTCTTACTTTACATAAAAAATTACATGCGTGTGAATTTCTTACTCAGTGCTCTTTTCACAGTCCTTTTACATTTGACATTTTTATGTAAAACCGTTTCCCGGAAAGGCCAAGAGAACTTCGCTGTCGCTTGTCATTTCAAATTCAAAAAGTGGCGCCTTGTGAGAGCTTCCGGCCGCCATCTTGTATTTGCGATTTACGAGGTTCGCGACTGCCTTCAGACTCGTCAGATGGAACTATTTTTCGCTGTCATTTCAGCGGTATGTGGGTGACAACGATATGAAAAATAGAAAATTGCTAGTCGAGTACAGCCAGCTTACTACATTGAATGTATCAATACAAAAACATAAAAAATAAAACTAAAATAAATATATATAACGAAATATTTAATGTATTTCAAATCTTCAAAAATGAAAAAAAAATACAAAATTTAATTATTTCGTAAATTCGTGGTGAATTGTGTTTGGTGAATTTCAGTTTCTCTTCTATATTTATAATACTATATATAATACAATATTAGAGTTATCTAACATATCGTAAAGACGACGTGATTTTTACTTACATCAGATTGATTTAACCACTTCATTCTCGCGCTCGTACCGGTGCGGGAAAATTGTCCACGTCGTTACGTTCGCGCTCGCACCGGTACGAGCGTTCACTTTTCGTTTTTGCCGCTCCACATACAAAAAAAAAGGGTCGGCTTCCAGCTGTATTTATCAATGACTTATGATACACCACACGTCTTACAGCTGACAAAACCTGTGTTAATAAAAATAAGAACCAGGGTCATTAAAACTTACCAAAATCATATAAAACCAACAAACTAATCTCACACTTGCTGAACGTAATTGAATTATAGATGGTTGATGTATTTTTCCTTTAAACTGGATTGCTGTAATAACCATTTTTTTTTTTTTTTATTTAATCAAATATAATAGGATACATTTAAGATTTTATTGACAGTATTACATTCATTTTTTTTTTATTGTTTATTTTTTTGGAAATTCGCTTTCCACGCCACTTAAAGGTAGATCTTGTGTGTGGCGTGGGATTCATCTTTGATTTAAGTGTTGCATATATACATTTTTTAGAATATAAAATAATATCATTATAATTTATTCATATGGTAAGTTGTAAGTGTGTTTTCAAAATTTTGTACTAATTGGTTGAGATCTTTGATCGAGTCATGTATGAGTTCTTTTATTTGAATTTTATTGTTAATATTGTTGCATGTAAAGTCATTCATTGGTAAGCATTAATTTTGAAATTGTAAATGATGTAGGTATACTTTATATTATTAACCTCGATAGTAAATACATTACATAAATTGTAAATGATGTAGGTATGCTTTAAATTATTAACCTCGATAGTAAATACAGTACAGGAATTGTAAATGATGTAGGTATACTTTAAATTATTAACCTCGATAATAAATACAGAATTCAGCCGAAATCAATCCGGCTGTTTGCGATTTTAAGCATTTTCTCTCTTATCATGCACTGGTGGCTATTGACTTTGTGGTTAGTGGGTATATTTGATTTGTGAAATTTGTTTGAATTGGTACAATTGATGCAAATTAGTGTCTCTTTAAATTTACAGTTTATGTGGTTGTGATTTTGTGAACAGTGCAAGCAGGTTGGTGGTTGATCCTTGGCCAGACATCGTAGTGCTGTGTGTCCAAATTTTTGACAATGGTAACACTGCATTAGTGGGTTGCAGTCCTCAATGTTGACTCTGTTGTATCCAATGTTGATTTTTTTTCTTTCTATCAGATGTCTTCTAATCGAGTTGTCTGTATGATATAGTTTGTGGTATCCCACTCTTTTCCGTCGTTGCTTTTCTTGATTTTAATTTCTTTGATTAATTTAATTTTAGTCTCGTCCTCTTCATTTAGTCCGTTTTGGTCGACTATGTTACTGATTAATTCTTCTTCAGTAATGCCTTTTTGCAGTCTCTTAATAATTAAGTTTGGTTGTTTCTTTTTAATTTCTTCAGCGGTAACCTCGTCTCCGATTCTCTTATTTATTTCATTGCACAGTAAATTAGCTTCCTCTTTTGTTGCGCAGATTATTAGATTCTTTTTTCTCCGATTTTTTTTGAAACTAATTATTCCCATTTTCATTTTGTTTAGGTTCACATTTTTTTGCTATTTTAGTTTTAACTATTTCAGCACTAGCATTCTTTTTTGACTCTATTATGATTGCGTGTTTTGAGTCTTGTTTCGTTGTAAATTTAGTTGGTTCTTTTGATGAACTCTTTGTGAATGTTGCATAAGATATGTTCGATTTAGAGATAATTTCTTCAATCCTTTTCATTTGTTTCTTGTTGTTATTAGTTAATTCGTTTTGTAAATCAATTATTTTTCCTTGTAAGTCAATTTTTTGCTTTTTTGTAATTTCTTCAATTTCTTGAATATTTTTTTCCAGTTGAATTTTTACAAATACATAAATTTCCCCATAATTTGCATAATATTTTGACATCGAATTTAAATGACAGCGAAAGTAATATACTAGCATTAATTATAGGTTAAATTAATCCATAAATAAACAAAGAAAAACATCTAATGAATCTACGATATAAATACGCGAAAATAGTAATCCCTTTTTATCAATGTTGTATGAATGATTTGTATTGTTTCAATGACTAACTGGTAGGCTTCTTCAATCCGTCAATGTCAAGAGTTAACTAAGCTGCATGTATATTTCGTAGTTGCTCGAACATATTAATGCAGAAGAGGGGGTGTGGCAGATACAGATACGAGTAAAAAGAGGTCATACTCAACGTGATCCATGTAAAAACTAGGAAAGTATTGTAAAAAAATATTTATTATTTATTTCTAGTAATCCCTGCGTAATATAAATATAAAATTTGTAAAGACAAAAGGCAAAACATTTTGACTATTTTTTTGTATTGTATTGTATGTACGACTTATATCAAAATTCTATTCACAAAGCGATAATATTCAATTGTATTGTACACTTTACGGTTATACTGCAGCTGCATAATGTTTGTAAATTTAATATATAGTAGACGTAGAGCAAGAGAGAGCTAGTTGTGCCAAACTATTCAAGAAATAATAACAAAGATTCGTCTCTCCATGAACATTGTCAACAGTTAAAGTTGCGAGTTGTGAGAGACTCTCGTGGCGTCGAAAGAATAATACCTAACAGGACAACTTACGTACGAGTATATAATACAAATACTCGCACTAGTATAATTTTGTCCTGGAGCGGCGTGACAAAGTACGAAATATAATAAAACTAAGTTATTTTGAAACTTGTATAACTGTAACAATACTTCACTCTTGTTAGTTGTAGAGCTGATGTAAAATTTCATTGTGAAATGCAAGCGATCAGCACTTTTTTACACATAGTATAAGTTACATTGTCCAGCGACAATGGTGAATCGTAAGCGTTCTTCTCATTCGTTCACCGAAGTTAAGCAACATTAGACGGAGATGGACAGCCGTTGGCCCTTGTAGATAAGTCGCATGTCCATGTGGTGTTGCCACAAGCCGATTCTTAGTACCAAATGGTCCAGTCTTCAAAAACAAAGAGCTTTTCATCCGATGTCATTAAAAACCCGATCAAAAAATCATCCAAAATATGCCTCCGATACTCTCTTCCAAGTCCTCGGGCTTCTGCCATGGAGTTCATTGGGAACGATATACGATTCCAGATGAACCTTTAATTGCATAGATATCTGGGTACGAGGCATCGAAAGTGGCAATTTACAGAAATTACTGGTAGTTATTTACGGTGTACCTATTGATATCCTCCTCGAGTATTTAGGACATCGATTAACTGGATGAAGGATGCAGGATCAGGTTCACATTATAAACAACTTGTTTCTGTTTCACGATACATGTTTATTTGTCAATAACTTCGCCCGTTAAGGGCCGCCCTGAGGGACGGTCCTACCTCGAGGACGGGCGAGTTGCGACTCCTTGCCCACTCTCACATTTCGGCGGTACTAACCGCCAAGATGACAGTTGTACCAACTGACAATGGACCAACTGTCATAACAATTATTTTTGGCGTATGCAAACACCGTTTAACATTATATAATTAAACTAACAGGCAAACGAATAAAAATAATAGACAAAAGATCGTTTGTCGAGGCTTTACGACATCGGCCTTAAGGAGCTATATCAAGCTGATATCACTATGTTTCAGACATGAAACCTTTATAGGAAAAAAATACTTATGAGAAAGCACATGTCGAAAAAATGTGATGTAGAAAACATACAACATAATAATTATTTTACGTCACAGTTGACATTCAAATCAATGAATGTGCTCGGCTTTTCAAAAATCTATTTCCATTGTTGTTTTGACGTACATTGCAGGAAATTTCCACGAAAATCTCCTATGAGTTTCTTAATAAAATGTAAAACTCTTTGTACAAGCTTCGTAGAAAATTTCAACGTTTTTTAAATCAAAGATACTTTAATTTTAAGGTAAAGTATAATATTATAAGAGGTTAAAATGATATTCACAATTCCTCCACAAAGCTGTTAAATATTACCGTGTAAAATTTACTGCTAGGAGTTGACTGTTTGAAGGTGTCATGAAGGACTGTAATCGCTTCACGTTACGCAGCTCAACCTTATCATGAATGCATATTTCACGCAGTGGAATGTTTTATTAGCCTCTGATGTCTCTCTTTTATGTTAATCGTGTTTCTTTCTTATTGCCCCGGAAGCGGAATCAGCTGGAGATAATAAAAAAAAGTTACGTCCCTACCATTAAGCGGAAACTTAATGCCCTGAAGAATGGGGTGCGTGGGGGTAATCCATATAAGTGTTGTCGCACTATGGGGCGACTGCTCTTCACCTGATATTTCATTATTTTTTACAGTGGTATTAAAAATAACTTCATGCAGTAAAAAACTAAAATATCAAAGAAATAGTCTGTACATATTCAGGCGCACTAGAAGACGTTACGATTTATGACCCCTCTTACTAAGTATTTCTAGGTTATTTACCTTTGAAATTAAATGGGGACTTAATGCACTTTGTATAAGAAGAATTGAGGGCGTGAGGTAATCCATTTAAGTGTTATAAAACTTGAGAGTAATCTATGTAAGTGTTGTCGCACTATAGGGCGACCATCTGTTTGCCCAAGCTATTCTTATGGTTGTGACTATTTCCTTAAGCAAAATCTAGTACACCTCTCCATTACAAATGAGATCGTTTTGAGGTTATTGGCGTGCAGTTTTACCACGATTTACTTGGAATGAAGTGATAAATGAATTATCAAATTAATGTGTGTTGCACTAAAGAGTGCTTAAATTTCGCTCCGACATGTTCAAAATAAAGTCTTAAATATTGACATCAGCGCGATGTTGTCTCTTTCTGTTCGCTTGTCCGCTCACGTGTGTGTTGGTTAAAGACATCACCACTTGAGCGCTGGGCGATAGCCTAAGCGCCAACGAACGAGTCAGTTATGTGTTGACAATCGAGAAGGTCACATGACGGCCAGCGGCATGTCCTCCCGCTTGGTCGGAAGCTTGTAAAGTTTATCGTTAATATAATCAATGTGTTTCTAAAAGAGTCTTTGTTTGCTGACCTGCTCCTCATCCTGCCCTCACGCGACAGAATAACACCCCTTTTGAGAGAGAGAGGAGGATGTTAATATTTAATTCATTTAATCGAGTGAGTCGTCACTTATATCACATTTTTCATATAATATATTATATTGTAGTTGTAATTATATTCAGTTCTAAAAACAATAATGTCAAAAAGATTCGTAAATTCTTATTACTTCATGCAGTGCTTTCAAAAGTGGTGCTTCGCCGTGATATACTAGGTGCTCAGAGAAACTCAATACTAAAAGTACTATTTTTGTCTGCTGTGATTTTCTCGAAAATAGTTGAATCGTTATAGTAAACATTTGCAGACAAAGGCCAAAGAATATTCATTCACAATATCCAAACGCATACAACCACTAAACAAGACCAAATAATCATTTCATTTTGAAACCCAAAACACGAATAAAAAAACACTTGGATGTAATGCACAAAAGTCAAGAGATTGAGGCCAAGTGAGCTGGTCATACTAGTTGCCCTGAGAGTCTTTAGTCCTAAAGACGTAGGCGGATCTTGAGAGCACAGAGGGTGGGGAGTGGAGTCGTTGATGTGGAGGGGGGAGGAGACAAGTTTAAAAAATACGGAACCGGAAATATGACTCCGGCGGAGCACAAATATTATTTTTTCGACGAAAAAGCCGGAATTATATTATCAGCCAGCGGAAATGGAACGATTTTGTATATTGATTTTGAAAGAAAATAATATTATTGAAAAATCCTACAACACAGTTGTCCAAATTACAAATCTCTTTTGAGATAAAAACGAAATTTAAATACTATGAAACTGAAATACTTTTTCATTCATTTACACTGATATTAGCTTGATATAGCTCCTTTAGGCTGATGCCGTAAGGCCTCGAAAAACGATCTTTTGTCTTTTATTTTTGTTCGCTTGCCTGCACATTTAATTATATAAAACTAGACGGCGTTTGCATACGCCATTTTACTTGTTATAACAGTTGCTCCATTTCATGTTGGTGCAACAGTCATCTTTAATTTGCTTTTTTGCGACTGTCTTGGGGCGCTAGATGTCACTTTTCGGCAGTTGTCAGTTGACTTTTCGACCGGTATGGCGAAGCCGTATTGATCGGACTAGAAAGCAAGTCTGGAATAAAATAAACGAGAATCGTGCTTCGAAAACAAGTTCTCTGTGTTATTGATCTGCTCCTGCATCCTGTCACCCAGTAATTTGATACTCAACTTAGAGAGGAGGATATCAACACATACAACTTATATTTTGTAATTCATTTTTATTTTCATTTATTCCAAAGAATCTTGGAAATGGATTGATATTTCCAAAGATTCATATATCATATGTTTTTATAGTGTTTTACTTGATAATCTATTATATGCTAATTCTATAAATTCTAATATACAATATCATAGAATCAACTATAAATTTTGACCAGACCATTTTTCCGGACAGAATTTTGATAAAACCATAGTTTTAGTCACAATTTCTTAACATTGGTCTGAATTTAAATTAAAAGGTTATAAATTAACATAACCTTTAGTCAAAATTTATGTATTATTATATATTATGATGATTTTTATTGTTATTTTTAATACCAGTTATTTTATTCAGATCGTCCATATTGACCATGAAACTGAAATTTTATGTATATTCAGATTTTTTTCCGTTTTCGTAAAACGGAATCCGTTTTAACAATTAAATGTATTAAATACTTTTGCTTTGATATCTTTATGATAGTCATAATATCATAATTTATAATTTTTTGGCATTATTATTCCTGCTTGTTATAAACACGTACATACATATATTTTATATCAGTGGCATTCAAACAAGCGAACTCAGTACTTTGCTTTGAAATGAAAAGGAAATACTGATATCTAATTCCTTTAAGGAGCACAAATCATGAAAAGTATTGTTAAATAAAATTCAGTGCTTAGTTGTTGACTCGTAAGTGATGCGTCTACGATGAAAAGATACCTTATATAGCTAATGAAAAAAAAATGAATTCCATATAATGGTATAATAATTGTATTAAATAAATAATAATAAAAAAAAAGTGTTTTTTAAATTGTTTTCATAAACTTTAATAATAACAAGGAGAACTGAAAAACTCCTGAACTAAACAACTTAAAGTAAATTAATAGGGCGTAATTGCCCAGCCTCAGTTTAACGATTGTTGTGAATTGAAAATGAAATTTGTTCCGCCTTGTAAGTAATCGCCAGGGCCGGAGCTCTGCAGCCTCCTCCTCTCATCCAGCAAGAAGGTTCGATTCCCCCTGAACCCACTTCTCCAGTCTTGACAAAACGGAGGAAAAGAGGGTGTCTTTGTGACTATGAAATATTGCACTGAGATTTTTAGACCCACGGAAGAAGTGGGGAATTATTATGATACCGAGTCTGTGTTATTAACTTGAAGACATATTAATACCATTATCTAATGGTGAGGAATCATTCATTGTCTCAAAAAAATTATACTCCTGAGACGATGTCTAGTAAGAAGTTTATTAAATTAAATATTTTTTAAGATGTGAAAAAATTGTACGTTAATAACCAATCAAAAATATTGTGTTTCTTATCACGAAACTTGGTTTATGACCTACAAAACTTCATAGAGTATTGTCATTTTATTTCAATTTATTTACTCGTATGAGTATATTTATTAATAGTAATGATAACAAATTTTAACGTCTGAACTACTAACTTTTACACCCACGTTTGGTGTTGCTCACCAAAGCCCGTTACCTGTATAACGAGAAAGTACTCTGAAAATAATGCCTTGGTAAGTGCTTCCAAGGAGTGCAGGCACAAGACGACCGGCCCGGCGACCTTAGGCCCCAAAAAAAACGTGACTAATGAAATATATAGTTGTTTATTTATTAAATTGAAACTATAAATTTTGTAGATTTTCACGGCTGATTTGGAAAAGGGTAGCTTGTGGGTTGAACCGTGTATGGCGAATTTTTCCTTTCCTCCGATATTTTTCCGATTTTACTTCTGAAGTAGTTGAATCCTTTAACGACGGTTGAACAGACAGTTTTTAGAAGCTCACGCTTGAGAATGTCAACGCCGAGTACTCTTATATAGCGCGTCGGTGTCTTATCCGAGCTGAGAGAGAAAAAAAGGTTTAAAAAGTAGGCTTCACGTGACAGACCCCTAAGGTTGAGAGTAAGCAATGCTTAATTGATACTGATATCAGCACGATGTAGCCCTTGCTAACTGGTACCGAAAACCTCGATCTTTTGTCTCGTATTTTTGTCGTTTGCCATACCTTTATGTACGTGGCCACATTGAGGGTAGTTACATAGTTTTGCCACCGGCGGTAACCGAGCGCGGGCCGCGGAAGTGCTGACGGCCGGCAGTTGGTCCCTACCCTTTGGCAAGGCAAGGTTCGCGTTGCGGCCGCGCGGCATGTCATACCGCGTGGTCACAAACTTGTAATGTTTTCAACGTAAATTTAATCTGCGTTTCAAAAAGAAAGTGCTTGTCTGCTGACCTGCTCATCATCCTGTCCTCACGCGACGTAATAACTCCTCGCTTATTGAAAGAAGAGGATGTTAATACATATTAAAACAAAGTTACAGCTAATTATCTAATTAATATTTTTGGTTGATCTCAAAGTTAATGCTGAGAAAGCAAATAACCTTACTTTCTTTGCATAACATTTCCGTTTCCTCCTTTCCCAGTAGTCGTGTTATTTCCTCTTCAGCCAGGAGTGGCTCCGAGGGTTCTTTTCATAAACTGTTGTCGGGGGGCGGGGGCGTCACATTCCGCGCGCGTGTTCCCATACACATTCGGACGCTTATTTTTTTATGCGCAATGTTCCCGGTGATATATCGCGGGGACGGGCGACAAAACAGCAGGCGCTTGAATTCGGAAAGTGAAGGTGAAGGCTTAGAAAAAAGGACAAAGAAAACTGAGACTACATGTATTTTTACACATGACAATTTACACTTATACTGTTCACAAGCTTAAAAATGGTAAAGTTTTAAATTTGACGTTCTTTCTACTTTATCTTTCATTTTTTTAAATGTACTAAACTCCATGTCCTTACAGGAGAAAACCGACAGATGGTGATAGCAATTCTAAGGTCTTATCTGTGGAATTGTATGACGCTTACCATGATGCATATGGCTATCATCTACTATGTATATTAACTTAACAAATATGCAGCTGCAGTATTACCGTCAAGTGTACAATACAATTGAATATTATCGCTTCGTGAATAGAACTTTGATATAAGTCGTACGTACATTACAATACAACAACAACAAAAAAATTAAAATGTTTTGTCTTTTGTCTTTACAGGTTTTATAATTATATGTATATATTTTGATGTAAAAACATACAGGAGAAGACCGATAGATGGTGATAGTTATTCTGAAGTCTCATCGACGACATTCGTCTAGCACCAATTCTGATGATAGGCTATGACTGGTATTTCAGGGGTAAAGGATCAAATTCATACCAACCGGGGGTATTTAAAAGGTCAGAAATTGATTATATATATATTTTTTAAATTTCTGTCTTTGCCTTCAACGCCTTTTCGCCGTCAAACCTTTGGCTTGCAAAGTAAGCGCTTTGACAATTGAGCTGTACCCACTGGCATCGACCGTTGCATCATTGGTGTATTTTAAGTAAAACGTCGATTGCTTACTAGCGCCTCTTTCTAAAAAATAAATTTGAATTTATGTTTTATTCTGCATTTTAAATATATCTAAAAATAGAAGTCCAAAATAAAATATTTCGTTATTTAATACTAGATTTTTGTCCGAACGACACCCGCATCATTCCGGAGGCCAGTTAAATCTCTTTGGTGATGCGCTCATTCAAATTACGATCAGTTAAGGAACTGATAAATCCTGTAGAAGTCCTTTTAGAATAATTGTGATATCTGCACATAAATACTCATACTAATACATAACCCATAAATGAAAATAAAATCACAGAATCAGGTTAAAAAGAGAGGATAGGAGATAGATTCTTTCACTACAAATACGAGTAAAATAACTTAAATGCGCAGAGTGGTTTTAATGATAAAAAAGTCGCCATGCCCCATTATAAAGCCGGGACATTTTCCTCGAGTTGTATCATTGTTATATGTAGCAATATAGTATCTTAATGAATCGAGCTGTATATATATTATTATTAATGAAATAATTTAAATACTCAATTGTTTTACATTACAGATAAGTACACCCGTGCTCGTAGACATCCATTGTTTTAGATCCCAGTTGATACTTGTGGAGTTTCGAGTACTCAATTTAGTACAACGGCAATGGCGCTCCTAAATGGCCCACCAGCACACCTCGATCCTTCTCTTACATCCTTTTCCTCTTTTGGCGATGGTTTTGTTTTCCTAGATATATGTGATCTCTGACACGTGTCATCTTCTTCTTCTTTTATGTTATTTAAAAAAGTATATTTTGTTTGTATTGTATATTTATGTATACTCTGTTTCTTATTATTTTGTACCTTGGATCTTCGGTTCTGTGAAAAATAAATAAATTCATTTCATTTTCTACCGTCTGGAAACACATCATTATACAACCATTGTAAACGCAGCACCAATTCTCAGTACAGCGCGCGAGTATGACAGTGAAATACATATCGAGTATTTTTAATTTAAGAATGTTTTTTGTTCGAATTTTAGGAAGTGAAAGCTTTAGAGCAAACCCCTTGTTAGCATTAAATTTTAAATCGAATAACAAAACATGCCGTAGGAATATAATATAATATTTATAAAGGTCATATTTCAAATGGAGTGCGACTCTCACTGGAAGAAGATTTAAATTTGGAACAAAACATTTTAAAACAATGTGGCAACACCGGCGAACAACAGAGTGCGCCGCGGTACACGGAACTTCCGTCATAACTTTTTCACACTCGGCCGCCTTTTTGCTGTCGGCGTCTCGCTCGCACTATACTACGCGGGGGATTGCTAGACAGAGAGGATGGAATTAATCCCCGGTTAGTTTATGTATAATAAATTTGTCGTGCCCCTTTTATCGCCGGTTGGGGTGTTTTAATTTGTAAATTAAATGGCGGGAGTTTTAAGAAAGGCAATTTGATGAAATCTCGACAGATTTCGAAAATTAAATGTAAGTTTACGATCTCGGAGGTTTACACGTGTAGGC
The DNA here is from genome assembly GCA_022606575.1 of Glossosoma conforme. NCBI lineage: Eukaryota > Metazoa > Arthropoda > Insecta > Trichoptera > Glossosomatidae > Glossosoma > Glossosoma conforme. Next base: position 1,278,889 of record JAGTXR010000010.1, on the reverse strand, counting down.
TTACACGTGGTTTATAAGTGGGAATAAATAACGAAATAAAACATATCTTTGAACCAGATTGAGAATCCACTGGTTTCAACGGGTTGACTTCTACTGCAAGCCATTACTTAAATGATGTCCCAAAATTTTTCAGGATTCTTAAGATAAAGGCAAATCAATAATCCGATCTTTGTGAATTTAACTAGGATACTACAATACCTTCTTTTTAATCATGCGTCAAGTGATTTCATTCTTAAAATGTCGTCAAAAGATTAATGTCCAATGCGACAAACTATTGTACTATTATAATCACATTCCCTCTTCAAAACTTATTTCTATATCCGTCCCCTTAGCTGGAGCATATGGTCGTCACTTACTTTTTTATGTAAACACATACAGGGGAATACCGACAGATGGTGATATTAATTCTGAAGTCTCATCTGTGAAATTCTATCATGTTTATCATGATTCATATTGGCTGAGCTCTGCATGTGGAGTATTGATCCGCCAACGGCCCGAGATTCACGCATCATCCTTATTATTATAGGAATTAACTATGGATGGGTGGTATTTACGGGACGACTTTCGTCTACCATCAATTTTAATTAATAGGCTATGACTGTCATTTTAAGGGTGAGGGATCAAATTCACACAGACCAGGGGGTATTTTAAGAGCTCAGAAATCGATTAAAACGTCCTTTTTTTTAAATCTGCGTCGGGGATCAAACCCACGATCTTTGGCTTGCAAAGCAAACGCTTTTATCAATGAGATATAATTGCCGGCTAGGTTAAAAATAAATTAAAAATCAAATGGTATGTTTCTTGACTATGTTTATATAGTGAATTCTTCGTAAAGTTAATTTAATTCACAATTACTTATTTCTATGCTTCTAACAAAAATTTTATATTATTGTTTGTGTTCGTATATCAAACGAGTTGAATATTTTAATTAGACGCATAAAAATAATTCGGCGATACAAACATGTATGTCGTAAGGTTTAAAAATGAAAATGAAAAAACTGGAGGTTACACTGTAGAGGGGCGGCGCTTACGGCGAGTACCCATTTCGAAAAGTCTTTTAGGAATTATAAAATTATTTTTTAAGTGCCGGCAAAGGGATTAAAAAAAATAACCCACCATCTACAGGGCGGTACTGAAGGGTTTGTCTGAGACCAGGGACGGACGGGGGAAGGCTTAAGTAGATCAATTAGGCCACGGCTTTGTGAAGGAGAGTAAGTAAAGTCTGCTCCGGCCCTGGTGGCTGCGGGATGCTGTTTAAACTTCTGGAAGATGCCTCTCGGCACGATTTGATCACGGCGAGAAAACAGAATTTGCACTAATCTTTGATCCGCCAACACCATTTCCTTATCCATTCCCAAGTATTTCGTGGTTAGCAACGTGTTACGAAAAAAAGGCAATTCGAGACTCGCTGTAGAATACTTACTTCGCAGCCTTATACTGAGGTCTATTTGACATCTAACTGATGCACCTAGAATCACGGGAAGGCCTTCAACCACTCTCTAACAAGTAGCTTTTTGCGTAACCGCTCCCTATCTGGGTCTCCAAAAACAGGCTGGACAGGAAGGGTTTTCACCAAGCGATCGGCCGACGTCATAGACTGCTGACATTCATGCATCATCCATTTTTACGGAAACTCATTATGAATTGGTGGTATTGACGAGACGATTTCGTCTACCACCAATTTTGATTACTATATATGACAAATATTTTTACGGGCGAGGAATCAAATTCACACTAACCGAGGATATTTATACAGCTTAGAAATCAATTACAAATCAAATTTATTTTGATTTAAGCCGGAAATTGAACCACGAACTTCAGTATGCTAAGCAAACGCTATATCTCTAAGCCATATCCACTAGCATCTAGGTATTCTAGACTATTTTGTACAAGATGGTAATAATAAACCTGCATGTACTCGTATCATGGATGAGGCTTATTTGTATAATACTAGGATTCTATAGTTAATTTAAAATTGTATTTATTTTAATTGCATAAATGTAATAAAAAATTACTTAAATATACATATACTATACATAAAATTCTTTTTTCAACGCGTCAATCCAAGCACAAAAATAACGGCAGAAGCGGGATGCGAACCGCGGACCTTGGAAACCAACTATGCCCAGGTATTCATACCGCTCTTTGAATATATACTAGCGACATCTATCGTACGATGATAACAATGATATAAATACTAGTTTCAACGCGAGTCGGTCTAGGCAGGGCAATGGCGCAGTTCGCCGAGCGGTATGAATACCTGGGCATAGTTGGTTTCCAAGGTCCGCGGTTCGCATCCCGCTTCTGCCGTTATTTTTGTGCTTGGATTGACGCGTTGAAAAAAGAATTTTATGTATAGTATATGTATATTTAAGTAATAAAATTATTGTAATAAAGTCAATGATCTATAAAAGTAGATTGGAATATTGAAATAATAAAATAATATTCTAATAAAAATTAAAAAAAAAAAATCATGTAAGAAAAAATATTTATTTAAAATATATATATATATATATATATATATATATAAATGTAACGCGAAATACTTAGAAAAAACATAGCTACTGAAAAACAACATTGATGTGTATATGTATAAGTGATGCATACATACACAGCAATACAAGTGGAATAAAAAGGTAAAGCACAAACAAACAGAGCAATAATATAATATAGTATAAAATAATTACAAATGTTACTAATTACAGGGATCTATAAAACCAATTCCATAGATAAATGTAAAATAAATTAACGAGATTTACTGGAAGTCCATTTTGAAACGCCATTACAGTTGGAGTGAATTGTGTGAGCGAAACTTTACAAATAGCGAATGGAATGGGAAACAAATACATTATTTAAGTTGTTTCAAAAATTAATGTCACAGCTAATATAAGTGAAGTTATCGGGTGTGTCTCTTTTGATTGTCGAGTCTCTGCGGTACTGTGGGGAGAGGCTCAAGCTAAATGACCTTTTGACATCCTCGCCGCGCCAGGAATCTTGCGAAATGATTAATTGCTTCTGGACCTCCCTCCACCCTTCAGGATGTTTCGTTTGAGGTCTCGTGATGAATTATTATTGCGTTCCATGGGTGCAACAGAGTCAACCTTTCAGCGCCCAAAAGAGAGAGATTACAGGACTTCAGGACTGATACTATACAGTTTTAGACATAAACGGAAAAAACTGTTGAATTTTATACCTTTTAAAAACAGGCCTGAAAAAATTACTTGGGCCAGCCACCGAGAGAGATCGTATTAGATAGATACAGAAAATAAGTTTTTAAATGTATGGTGTAGTAAAAATCTGTAGAATCGACGTCACGCAATTTTACTGCGTACAAAAAGCAAGTATTTTAATTATTTCTACACTATAAGAGACTCATATTTTGAATAGATTCTGGAGTAACGGCTTGTTACGATCATTTGTCAGCAAAACCTCTATTGACATGATTTTGACACAGCATCTAGGGTATGCTAAGGTTTGAGCGAGGTGGGTGCCAAGAATGTTGACCGAAGACGCCACCAACGAGCTCATTGCAAAATTTGAATGGGGTATTGTCAAACACCCACCCTATAGTCCGGACTTAGCACCAAGTGACTACCATCTCTTTCCTGACATGAAGAAACACCTGGGTGAACGCATTTTGGCGACAGAGAAGAGCTGGAAAAAGCGGTTCTCAGGTATCTGCGTGGCTTGGCGGCAGATTTTTTTACCGGGCATTCAAAGGCTCGTATACCGCATGCAAAAATGCATTGATCTCAGTGTCGAAATGTATTACAATGCAAGAAAAATAGGTAAAAGTCTGAAATTTCCAAAAATGTACGCATTTATGGAATTAAACATGTTTTACACGGTGAAAAATCACTGGGAATCTGGATAACCCTCTTACATGGAAATGTAGTTATTGAGGTATTTGTTTGTTATTTCTTTGATTTATTAACCTATATAAGCAGATGAGTTGAAGATACACGTATATCGTTTTATACAAAGATTGTTCTAACAAATATTTATTAAAAAAAGTGTACGAACAAAATACGTATGCTTATTTTATTTTTATTTTTTAAAGTAAGCCTTGATATGTCAACTGTTTAGATATAAAACGGTAACGCAACTTAAGTTGACTGCGAAAACATACCATTAAGTCCCGTTGTAAAAATGCAATTACTCTTCAAAAAAATTGAGAAGGTAAGATCCTTCAATGAAAGACCAGGTGTATTACTCTCTAGTTATTTGTACAGTTAAATTTATACTAAAAATATGTAAAATGTCTGTGAATTTTTTTAGTGAGAAAAAATGCATAGTTTTCAGAAGGAGGGATTTTTAAACTCTTATATTACAGTTCTGACGCAAAAATAAATACATTGGAAACTACTTTATTTTCTAATTGGGTTGATTCATCTACTCCTAGGTGATATTAAAATATCTGTAATACACGAAATATAAATTTATTTCAAATATGAATGCAATAAATATCACGTTTAATTCAGAATATTTTGTTTAGTATCACTCGTTGAACCGTTTATAAATGAAAAATATTTACGTTGAAGTAAAATAATATTAATAATTCTCAAAAGAGATTGGATGTAAGATTACAAGGCCGACAATGCTAATGTTTTTTTTTTAAATATTAAATGAAATGAAATAACACGAAATTCTTTTAATAACATTAGATTGAAAAATAACGTCAATTATTTTTCCTTCAGAAAATATTTCCTGACTTCATTGAACGCCTACACAATTAATTATTTTATTAGCATTCTAATTTGGAATGACATTCTGAAGATTTTTTTATTGTTTTCATAATACGGTTTATAAATATTTATAAATATTAAATGTAATTATTTACTTTTGTCTTAGTAGCTACGTAATATTTTTGACATCCTCTTTCTGCTAGAAAAGTAACGTTTTATTATTTTTCAGGGTGTGAAAAATAAAATTAATTGCATTGAATTCAATGTTGAATAACATTTAGGTTATCAACTGACAATACTTGGTGAACTGCATAATTATAATTTAAGAATTAATTTTAATTAAAAAATTAATAAATTAATAATATTTAGTTTTGATTAACAGTTTATTTTAATGATTACATGTTTCGGCCTTCCAGAAGACCATCTTCAATAATGAAAAAATAAAAACAGGCATACCTATATAAGCCACTGTCTGTTTTTCTTTTTCCATTATTGAAGATGGTCGTCAGGAAGGCCGAAACATGTAATCATTAAAATAAATTGTGAATCAAAACTAAATATTTTTAATTTATTAATTTTTTAATTAAAATTAATTCTAAAATTATAATCAATGTTGAATAATGAATTAAGACTGTACATATCATAATTGTTTTTAAAATTATTATCATGTAAATTTTATTAATTGATATAGAAGTATCGACGAGAGATCGACGTGCATACAAAAGGTTTTATTCATATTATTTACGCAAATGCGTTTTACGTAGAATAAAATACCAAAGTGTAATAATATGGTAATAATCCATATCAAAGTCTTTGAAAATCATGTAAATTCATTTTGCCGATACTTCTAAATGCTAGAAAGCAATAAATTAAATGCTACTAAGCCTACTAGTCATTTTAAAATACTATAAAAAAGTGTAGTTTTAAAAAAATTGGATGTCAAATTTTTTATTTTTCTTGTCGTATTTTTGAACGCCACTAGCTTTTCCAAACCAATATACAACTTGTTCAGTATATGTGAGAAGAATTGGGGCAAGAATGTATGTACGAGTATAAAGTCGTTTCGTAATTGAACAAGAAGTTTTTTTTTTTTACAGTGGTGGCCAGTATATAAGCAAGTTCTGATCTTATCGGACTGTATACGGGGTGTCCTTAATTCCCTTTCTTGCCCGAGTTGAAATATTCCCCTTTCTGGAGCCTCCGAAAGCTTACCGCAGCGCGCAGTAAAAATGTAGTAGTACACAAGGAAAAGCGTTCAGAATAATAAGCAAGTGTGTAATAAACGTTGGGAGAATGAATGATTGCAGAACGAGGGGCGTGTTTTCGGTTAATTGAATAGTATTTTTATTTTATAACTTCCAAGTGGCGGCGCGACTTGAAAATAAGTCTATCGCAAGTGCTTATTGAAAATGCTTTGTTATTTGGTGAAGTGAATTTTTTAAGCATTTTTTTATACGATGCGAATTTCGGCACTGTACAAAAATTAAAAACAATAAATATATGGTCCGCCATTTAACGTTTTTTTTTTCAACTAGTGTTTATTTCGTGAATGGTAACACTTAGCTCATGTCTGATTTGACAGATAATTAGTTTTATCTTTCCGCTGAACGAATATGGTTGTGTATACGCCTTAACAATGCTGCGAAATATTGCGACCTTACTTTGAAAATCATGGTAATGTTGCAGAATGTGTGCGAAAATTGCGTACGGATTTCGGAAGAAGAGAATCACCGTCAGCTCCGTATGTTCGTTATCTTGTGAAAAATACGTTTTGAGTTAATGTTCTCATGTTGATTATATCGAGAATAATGGTCTGACTTTGTGAGGAATTACTATGATTGGAGAGCAGATAATGACCTGGCTGGAGTATGTTCTTCGATTGCTGCAAAAGAGTACAATTTACTGCTTATTTTATCATAAGCAGTGTTAAAGGAGTTGTCATGTGATAATGTTATTAAAATGGCAGTTGACATAATCTATAAAAACATTACAAAGTGCAATAATGAGTCTAATTAATGATATATTTAAATACCAAGTAGTTATATTAAAAGTAGTAGTAGTAAAATTAGGATTTTTAAAGACAAAAAAAATATCATTCTTAAAGAAGGTTAGAAATAGCTAATAAGATTTGCAAATGGAATATTATAAGAGTGATTTATTTAAATAGTAAATTACTTAAATATAAAATTAAGTATATTTTTTATTTTGGCTGATCAATTTTGACGAATTTTTTTTTAGGGAGATGAGACACGCTAAGAAATATAATACTAACTATTTAATATTTATTTCATTAAAATTAAATATTTGGTATTATAATTATAAAGCGAAACATAAAATTATGGTTTTCTTATTAATTTTGTAAGTACTCCATTGACAACCAAGAAAGCGCAGGTAAAAAATTGCAGAAGAAAATACATCATAAATAATATTCCGAAACCGAGGTCGCGATCCTGAAATTACAGCATCAGCTAAATGGTAATGCCGGAATACCAAGGTTCCTGCACTGAGGATAAGTCTAAAGACCAGAGTTGAGTTAGTAGTAATTTATTTAATACGAGACCTCTTTATATACCAAAATTTACAACACGAGTAAGCAATATTAATAGATTGAATGTCATACACTGCACATTCCTCGATACCGTTTTTGGACCTTGATCCCTTCAATCCACATAGGGTGGCAGATTCTTGGGATGGTCCATGCTCCATATATCGATACGATGCGTAAGCATTCCTTATTAATATAACATTGGACCTTGATCCCCTCAATTTAAATACAGTGGCAAAATGCCCTGTGTCGTACCTGACTGAATGAATCTAAGATGAAGAGTTAAATATAACAATAACTTTAAAGACCTTGGGATGTTTAATACAGCAGAATAACGTTTTGAACAATAATTTAAATATAATGATGTTTAACTCAGTATTTATCTGATGTACTCGTGTATAAAAAAACAAACACAACTCTTCAAGTTAAATGTGTACACAGTTAATTTAGTAATGAAGTACATGAAATGTTACTAGTCTAAGAAATAAAATTCAAGTTTTTTTGAACACCACAAGTTTAAGAATGATTGAAATAATGAACAGTGCAACTAATACATTGTAAAAAAAATCTAAAATTTTCAAATCTAAGTGAAATAGATTATTAATGTATTTTTACGCTACGACGCAATACTTATATGATACGAGTTCTCAACTTAATGCTTAATTGTACAAAATATGATAAATGTATGGAATAGTAATGCGAATAAAATGATTATTTTCACACAGTTTATTGAACAGAACAGGTGAGAAAATTATTTAAAAAAAAGCGATAGATGTAGCTATAAACTATAATTAATAATTACTATAAGGAAGATGATACTTAAACTATTGTGGTCAAAGAATAGATGATCATTTTTTCGTGATTAGTACGACCTTTAAAAATATTATATGAACCAAAAACCTAAAGATATCTCTAAGTAAAGCAAATTATTACCGATCAATCCGTAAGTTTATAGACATGGCAATTTAAGTTGAATATGCTATCTTAAAGAATCGTTTAATATAGAAAAATGTGCATTTAAGGTTTTATAGTTGTACAAAATATATTTTAATATGAAATTGATAGCTTATAGCCTATTTTTGAGATACGATAGAAGGCGTTGAATTATTGCTGGAGACGTGCAAGGAAGCAGAAGTAAATGATTACATTTTTGTAAGTCAACATAGACTCGCGTGAAATATGAAATTTGAAGGCATGTTATGAAAGTACTTAATAAAGAGTAGGTTACACTAAGCTGCTTGCCAGCTGCTGTTTGTCATGCTCGTATACAATAACATATGCTTGCGAGTAGTTCAGTATGACCCACGCTTATGGAGATAGTAGGCAAATAAAGATCATTTACGGTTTCGTTCGTTATTGAAGAAGGGTGCAGCTATAGATCTGTAATCGCTATGCTAAAGTGGATGATAGAGAGATGGGCTAGTGTTGCTATGGCTAGTAACCTCCTGTAGCTGGTCGCGTGCGTGCTGGAGCTGCAGCTCGCGCGCGCTGAGCCTCGCCGCCAGCGCGAGGCAGCGCTCGGCCTCGTCGCGCGCGTGCCGGAGCAGCGACCGCCTCTCACGCTCGCGCTCGGCGCGCTGCCGGCTAGGCGCCGCTGGGCCGCGTCCTCGTCCCGCATCTGCCGGACACCCCACCAGCTTTAGAATCTACATCTAGAATGTCTGCCGGCTACACTGCCTAGGGTATCAACGTGACACAAGCCAGGGAAATAACTAACATACACCAGACACCAGACACCAGACACCAGACACCAGACACCAGACACCAGACACCAGACACCAGACACCAGACACCAGACACCAGACACCAGACACCAGACACCAGACACCAGACACCAGACACCAGACACCAGACACCAGACACCAGACACCAGACACCAGACACAAGACACAAGACACCTACGTGACTCGCCTACGGTAAATAGATATTTAAAAAATCTATGCCCAAAGTCCCATTGATCATATTCGTACTAACTAGCATAATAAAAACATAAATGATGAAATTCACTATACGTATCGACCTACAAATATTTGTTTCAATAATGTTTCTAAATTAAAAAAAAAAACGATAAATTTCTTTGAAAAATTAGCTTAACGAATCATCCTTAAATCGCATGAAAACTGTGATTTTAAATGCCTGCATCTTTCGGATACGCAAACAAAATATAAACCTCAGAAATATGTATTTATTTCTAGGTATGTATTATATGTAGTAATACCATAACTATTCTTAATATTTATGTGAATTATATAACTAATATGTCGTTTATTTATTTATTACGTTATACTACGAGTGACACCATAACTTTGAGTTTAATTTCAGTTATCATTCTGAAACGCTTACGCAAATCCTGTTCCTGTTATTCATTATCTCAAAGGAGACTTAAGATCCGTTTTTATTAGCCCTCATATCAACATTCTAGTGAAGTTAAATCTCGATTCATTTTCTTCTATTTCATTCCTCAGATTCACAAATCCTTTAGTATTCCCTAGAGACGAGTCAAGTAAACATCATACAGAAAGGGAAGATTTAGTTTATCTACAGAGATAAGTTGGTCTAAATGCCTAAGAGATTTCAAATTACTTGTCCGAAACCATAAAAAAAATACAACATTTCATCCCCAACTAAACCTTAATTACTGCTATCGCATGGAGCTCCTTGATACAAAATAATTAAACCTAATTTGTGATAGTCAGTTTATAAATATTTTATTATTTTACGACTAGTTTCTATATATATATTTAAAATTATATTTTTTACAAAATTGTGCCTATATAATATTCCTTTTTGCATGATAAATAATTCAATAAAATAATAGTTTGTCTTAAAAGCGTAGTTCTTCAGTTATAATGAAAATACCAACACTCGGTATAACACTTAGTTTTAATGTTAAACATTAAATCTTTACGAAATCAAGATAATATACATTCAGTATCATTACACATCAGTGTTGATATATTTATTGCTGGCTTTGTAATTTTTAAATTTCAAAATAAGAAGTACAAAGCTTACCACGAAAAAATTATTGATTTACTCGTATTAATAAAGTAAGTAAGAAATAAAATTTTACATTAAAATTATTGTCTTTTACATTATTTTCAAATACTCGTATATATTCCATGCATTTGTAAAGCTGTGCGTGCTAGAATATTTTAATCTAATTGTACTCGTATACTGATACGACCGATATTGATATCGGTCGTTATCATATTGCCTCAACAGTGCCACTGTTTGTTGGTGGTTGAGGAAAGCAACATCGTTCTGCTGTGGCGCTCTCGACATAGACAGCGGCCAAATGAGGTACTTCTCCCACGCGGATTGTCAAGCATTAACGCGTGCTTTAGTATTTTGTTATTTATTTTTTGCATTTTTAAATAAAAAAAAGTAATCTCAAGTCGTGGCGTCAATTTACACATCGGTATCAATATATATAAAAATGTTTAAATGAACATAATATGAAAATGGAGAGTCTGAAATTCATGAAATTTCTTATAACAAGGAGTGCCTTAACATTTGTATGTAGACTGGGTTCAAATTAAAGTCAAAGGAGAAAACGTAACCGGTTGTTTGAGGTGTGTATCGAGATTAGAAAACATCGCTGAATAGGGAAATGTCAGCTCAAACCCGAGACACGGCTATTCCGAACCGGGATACATTCCAAATAAACTTGAGGCACGTGCAGAAGGCTAACGACGCACGTGCCACGCTGGTCAAACTATATCCGGTGGGACGGCGTCACGACGCCTCAACCGTCGCAGTCGAAAACCTTTCCAAATTAGCAAAAACCTTTTAAGTAACGATAGCGCACGGCTTCATTGGTATTTGAAGTCCTAATTGTAATTATTCTTAATTATGTTTGCATTTAAAGCGAAGAAAAATCAATACTTAAATAAGTACACAAGATTCATTGGATTTTTTTTGGCACGATATATTTTTAAGATCCAATTACATCTAGCACGTTTTTTTATGCAAAAACACACAGGAAAATACTGACAGAAGGTGATAGTGATACTACTCATCTGTGGATTCGATGTCGCCAACTATGTTACACACTAGGTTACGGGCTGCAAGTGGAGTGTTGATCCGCCAACGTCATAGACTACAGCCAAATATTCACGCATTACCCTTATTATTAAAGGGATTTATTATGAATGGTGGTCTTCGATTAATAATTAACTCTTTTCATTTCATCTAAAACTAGACACGTTTCATCAAAAATTATTTCGAAATGAAACAAAATATTTTTAATTCAATATTATTATACATTTTGCTTTGATAAAGCAACTATTTTTTTGGCAGTGTTTTAATTCAATTAAGGTGCTTTAATTACTAAGCCGTGTTAAATACCTAAAAAGGTGAAGCAAACAATAATCATTTAGTACAACATGAGTTTGTACCAATATTTAATATATTACTAACGTTTTAATTTTATAACTGGCCACATTCATACGGACACAGTAGTAGATAATGCCTATTTATTGTATTTAGTCAACTGGCGATTAATTTTATTTAATGCCAAAACCTTCAATTAGTTACGAAACAAAGAAATATAGGCTCTTTGATAATCTTTATATAGTACTAGCGTGTACCCGGCATGCGTTGCAATGCCACTCAAAAAAAAAAACGAGACCTATGAAAACATGTTTTACGTAAATATTCAATTAATTTTTGTAATTAAATCAAATTTTGAGTATCCTATCTTTTTCCTTTAAGTATCAGCAATAATTCGACAAAGTATTATCGCAATCGGGTTAATGGTAACGGAATGCATAAAAGACACACAGACAGACAGACAGACATTGATTTTTATATACATAGATTTTTGATACATCACAAATAATTGACGATAAATTTATATTTTTTTATAGAAACAATTAAATATTTTTATTCCCATATCTAGTTTAAAAAGGCATTTATTGTTTAAAATGATTGGAGAATTAAAACGTAGTGATTGCAAATATTGGTCGTTATTACTGTTATCTATATTTGTACACGTTGCACATAGCAAATAATACACAAGTATTTAATAAAACATATATGTACTGCTTACTGTACATAGCGGTCGTTTTAATTTAATGTTGTGAATAAAATTATTAATGCCGTTATTGTTTTACCACTTGACTTGTTTTCATGAAATTTTCAATATTACAAAAGAATATCATCATCTAAATAAGTTGTTTTCTTTTTTTCATGTTTAAAAAATAAAAATGGTATCTAAGCCAAAATCAAGTTTGTACAACTTTATTCATAAAAATATTGAAGGTGAACAAGGATTTTTTGTATATTGAGGTATACATTCAAGGTAGGTTTACTAGTATTGTCGTATGATTTTTAAATATATTTATAATAAATTATAAATAATAAAATAGAAAAATTATAAAAGTATGAAATATATTTATTTTTACGGGTGTCATTTATAGAAGTTTTTTTGTCGATTTTGAATAGCCGCCGTGAAAATAAAATTTTAGAAAATAAATGACAGTGTACCTTTAAAAACGTACGTATGTTGTGCTGATTCATAAATGGTGCATAACATGTATCTTTTAAGGAAAAAAATACGAATTGGTATTACATTTCCAATACCTTACCAAACTAAATTCTATTATTAAAATAATACGTTGAAATAAGAAAGAAGAAACTTTAATTTCAATGTGAAAACGCACGTGTATTCGTACATGAAAAAGTGGCATATTTATATCGTCCTCTTTGTTTGAGAATACTAAATAAACGTGGTATTATTAATTGTATAAAAATGAATTATAAAACATATCTTGCTCGTAAAAGTGTCTATTAAAGAAAAGTTTGACTTTATGTGTTCAGTTTCAATAATCGATAGTAATAAAATGAATATTTAGAGTACTCGATGGTTAACTAGCATCAGTAAACAACGCTTTAACGTAAAGCTAAGCCCCTTCGAGAATCGCTTAGCCCCATACTGTCTAACGTGAGGTGAAGTTTGGTAATAAAGTGTGATGCCTGAAGGGCTTTTTCATAATTAATTTAGGCCAACGGTTCCCAAACGTAATACCACAAGGTTTTTCTTACGGTTAAAGATATATGTCACATTTACTAATCCAATAATACATATACTTTTACGTCGTAATTGTTAAGATATTGACATCAGCATGATGTAGCCCACGCTGACATGTACCGAAAACCTCGATATACAATCATTCGTCTCTTATATCTGTTCGCTTGTCATGCATTTATGTGTTGCAATATTGGCATTTTGGACAAGTCCGCTCAGGGGTGTGTTAGTTATATACATCGCCGCTAGTGGCGCTGGGCGAGAGCCATCACGAGCGCGCCAGTCGTGTTCCGCCCTTCGACGAAAGCATATTGTATTTGTGGCTCGGCCTAATGCTGTGACTAGGTTCGGGCCACAAGTGTGTAAAGTTTAAAATAAATATATGTCAATGTGCTTCCGAAAAAGTCTGTGTTATTAATCTGCTATTAATTCTGCCATCGTGAGACTGAATAACAACCTTTTTGAGAGAGAGGAGGATGTTTATGTATATATATCTTCTTTAAACATTACAAAAATATGAATAAGACATAATATTATTTATTACTATTAGCTCATTTTCTTCATGGTATCCGGTAATAATACATTCACTCTGATAGAGTGCATCATCCATGAAAACAAGAGACATGTTCTGTATTGTCATCTGGGAGTCTCAGCCATATTTTACAATGAACTTCTAGAACTGCTGCTTGATTCTGACGTATTTTTGCTGTTGAACTACTACAACAACGATATTATCGAGATATCACGCGTAGTTAACACGATATATGGAATATACTTCAATATAATTATTTTTATATATTCGAATTATCTAATCTGTTGTGTAACTTGCAGGGTGTACTAAACGTGAAAAATGAATCACATAAAATAACGAATAAATAGCACATATGAAAAGCTTCATAAAAATAACCTTGATATTTTACAATCTTCAATAAGACGAGAGTAAATACTCTAAGTATCTTAAAATATAATTATTAAACCACAGTTAAGGATATCTACTAAAAATGCTTATGAAGTCAAATTAGTCTATTTTGATCGATCCACCCACCTGCTCATAGTTTCTGATGAAGTCCCGAAGTTCCCTTTCCTTGTCCTCCAGCGAGGCGTACAGTTGCTTCATCTGGTTGAGAAGATCGAACTTTTCAGCTTTAAGCCTCTTCTTATCGGCTTTCAGTGCTGAAATAAATAAAATTCTTTTACTGAGAAAATGTATACAAGCCAGTGAAAAGTTACAAATAAACGATGAATAAAGCAAATTAAAGTTTTCAGTCTTGATTCTTCCACAGTTTACAAGTAATGTATAAATTGTAATGGTTTATTGATTATATGATACTTCTAATACAGAAAAAAACTTTCACAGAGTATTAAAATAATTATAAATAATCTTTTATATCTCACGAACAAGACGAATTGAATAAAATCACAACTCATAAGGACAGAGTTTACAAACATAATTGAGTGTAATGGTCTCTATTTTTCAAAATACAGCGTTGTTGTGATAGTGAATGAATTCTGCATAAATTTGCAATAATGTTCATAGAAATATAAACTTATGGAGATGATATTATTTATACAATTTTGTATATATTTCTTAATTTCTTTTCCTTCAATGACATTACAAAATATATTACAATTTTAATTCTTTATTGAAGTACAAACATAAGTGTGATGATGTAAATGTATTGACACATTTAGTGTCAATGACCTCACATTCAGAACAAGTATCGGAATACGCTACGCAAGTAATTAGGAATTGTGACAGTAAAAATCGTGTCAGAAGTATATCATGGATGACACACAAATAACACGGCATTATTGTCACAAAATCAAATGTCCAACATTTTGTATCTGTCAACACCAGCACTGAATCTGAAGCAATATTACACTAAATATGTCAATATCTTCACTCAAGTTGGTTTCAACCACTGTTCACTGCGATTATTTCGTCTTACACGTATCCAGGGTTGAACGATGATCATTTCATTTGTGACTCTTCCTCTCTTTTAATTGGTTTCTTTAAATTTTTGCAATTTTTGTCTTTAATGTGAGTATACTGAAAAGACACGTTTAGTGTTATTAATGTGCTTGCAAAGAATATTAATTGATTATTAAAGTTAATTCAAATAAAGACGAGTGCTATAAATTTAATATGAAAAACTTGCTAAGTTATTTTGATATTTTATTACGTATTGTATTTATAAATTTTATTTTATTTTGCATCTAATAAGTAGAACTAACGTAACATAGTATTAACGCTTAATAACTTAAGCCGTACTTAGTGCAATATTCGACTTCGCCTACCTGAAGGTTGCTTTACATTAACAAGTATCCTATTAGTAATGGAAAAGCCTTCTCCAGTTGGTGGCTCATGTATTACGACGAAGTACTTAATAAAATAGTAATGTTGAATCAATACTAACTTTACTAAAGCTACAGTCCCTGTTACATGGATGTTTTTTGACTGTTTTAAATAAAACGTTTAAGGCAATAAGTTAGTAAAAAAATCATTAAAAATTAAGCAGAATAATCGGGTCTTAATTTAAAAGAAAAATCCACATAACTTAACATACTTGATCAAAATATTGAAAATATTTTTCATATATTACTTCTAATAAATGAGCATCGGGTTAATAATAAGGTCTCCACAAAAGCATCCTGATACCGAAGTATGGGACAATTTATAAATCGTTTGATATTGTGATTTATGTTTTCCTAAATGAGATAGATATTTGCTTAGTTAAATAAAGGATTGCTTATAACCTTTTGTTTTTACTTTTTTTAATATTGGGATTTTGTTTTGAAACAGCATCGACAACACTAATTTATTCGATCGAACTTTTTAGAATTCATAGATATTTTGTTATAAGAGAATTGAATTAAAAAAAAGCAGATTATAGTATCTGCTTTTCATTTATTATGTGTGCATACTAATATATACAGGTATAGTATGGGAAGAGTGAAAATTTTCATGACAATTATGAAACTCTGTTCCACGACATTAACATACGAAGTATTTGTGTTCACATTTTATATCATAGAGTTGCATTATTTTATTTTTTATGCAAGCGCATACTGGAGAGTGTAAACGGTTATAACCAGTGGACTCTATGACTTTCAATCAAGATGGCTGGACCATGAATATATATTTTATATTTGTAGGCAAGATTGCAAGAGTATACGGATCTATTTTATGAAAAGATCCTCATTAGATAAAGAAGGAAAAATATTTATATGAGAAAAATGTTATACAGCTTACACTACAGTGGTATTTAAAAATATATTAATATTTTGGAAACTGGCTCTTGCTCAATGTATATTAACTAAGTAAGATGCAAGTTATTGTTTTTTTTATCATATTCGCTCCATATTTTAAGCATATTGACACCACAAATTGTCGTAGAGAAAAATTTAAGAGTTCAATTATCAGGGTATTTTAAGGAGAACGGATGATAAACCCGGAACTATGGAGGCCTTGTCATTTATTTTTTCATTTTATTTTGTCCTTAGGAGTGGCTGAACCCATTTGAAGGCATATATAGAGCATTGGTTTGATTGAATCGATTTAAGAAATCAAGCTTGGTTGGGATTTGAACCGGCTTTAGTTTACATAAAATAATATCTTTTTAATACGTCAAATATTATTCATAAATATTTTTGATTAAACATCTCTGGTTATTTTGTTCTTATAACATAAGAAGCATGATTCGTTGAGACTTCAAAATTAAAAAAAAACAGGAATATTCCGCATCCTCAATGCTCAATTCAGTTTCCGTTACCGCCCATTGCCTGGGCAGAATGTGTGGTAGTGGGTCTATGTAGGAGATAATGTGAGCACTGATTAGAATATAATGAAGTCGGTTTGAGATAGCGTAATGAACTTATGGGGCTCATTCACGGATCCCCCCGGGGAGGCCGAGGGGCCCATTAGCCCCAGGAAGGGCAAAACAGACAGGGGCAGAACTTGCACGCAGACTGCAAAAACGAGATTAATTGTTAGGCGGAATATCTGCGAAAGGGCCGTAATAGACCTCGTGTGTGAGATGTCACAAACGCTTACAAATGGATTGCATTTTTTCAGCCACATACTCGTAATGAAAATCAATGTTTTTAATCTATAAAACTCGTATACAGCTCAATATATATATATAATATACAATACATATATAATCGTGTCTGAAACAACATGGTCAGATACTGTCTGCCCAGTAGTGGGCGACGTCGATAGCGTTACTCTCGGCCATCATCAGGTCTTCCTGTGTGCAGCTACTCGGACACAGCTCACACTCCAGAAAGTGTGACAGGGTCTGCTCTACGTCACAGTCACAGTCACATTCAGTCGGTCCGCTGTAAGCTGCCAGGCTTTCATTTGTGTCCTCGTCTTGCATACTCCGGTCCGAAGTCTGTTAAGGGACCTTCATATATTTCACCCCTGGTTGTATCCAGTGGCTAGGTCCTCTTTCAGGGCAATCCAAGTATTCCCCTCAGTTGCCCTTCTCCACATGTTCAGCCGCAGGGTGGTCTCAGGTATCACCAGTTACGTTGTCGACTGTAGAAAACTTCTTCTTGATTTGAGCCGTGTGGTTATCTTTTGATTACAATACATAACGTCGAGTCGATCTAATCCTGGGTAAAACATTCTTATATAAAATTGATTATCTTGTAACTACTAACACTTTACAGAGCCTAATTTTACCCAGTTCTGTTAGATATTATTGGTTTGTTTTAAAAATCTTCTCTTATTCGTGTCATCGACGTTAAATTGATTCCACCCAATATCTGGTAACATCGATGGCCCGTGTGCTTACCAGCATAAGATCTTGGGATGTGCAGCTAGTCGGGCACATGAAACAGGATCTTAGGTGTGAGGCGGTCTGCAGATCTCCACAGTCGCACAACAGTGACCTTGCCGAAACATTTCCCTCCGCTGGAGATTGTCTTCTGTTCTACCAACTTCGGTTCTTAATCTGTTCGATGATTTCCAGGTCTGCCAGTCAAGGTTCTTACCAGTTGAGAAGCTTTACTTTCGAAGAACACGTACGGTCATCCTTTAATGTCGAACAGATGTTCAGTCGGTTCTATGAGATTTTTTTATTGCTACTATCCATGCAAATATGATTTTTTTTAAATTGATCACTTTCGCATCCGTTAATTAACATCAGAACTGTGGTTTCAAAATTTGTTTAACAACAAATATTAACCGTCTGCTATCAATTTTATTATTTTTTATTTAAAAAATCAACGGGTATGTTGCCGTTTTTAAGTCACATTTTTTGAAAAAAAAAAACATTGTTTGTTAATTTTTTCACATTGGAATCCATTTTAACTGTTTCAATATGGATTAAATTGAACACTGTTGATTTACATCCCGGAAGACTTTCACTTTATAAGAGAGCGTCCTTAGTTCTTCATTTGTATAAAAATACTGATGGAATTAACTAGATATTTAATTAATAAGGTGCCAATGGGAACGTAAGGAGGGAGTAGAGCTTACGAGAGTTACAAATGAAGAAAATTACTAGTTTTTAACATTTTTTTTACATATTGTGTTACTTGTATTCCACATATTAATGATGAAAAGATTCAACAGTTATGTAAAATCAGTTTCTTATGATTGTACGAGTGAAATGAAAATAAACTAATGCCTTCAGATACATAACTGCAGTATTATTGTATTTCACTCAGAGTGTCCACTGTAAGGATAAGTTTCAGCGCTAGGCAATGTAGGGGACGAAAGGCGAACTGTAGAGTTGTGCGGTGATAAATAGATTTCAGGCCGCCATTGTGGCAGAGTGCCATCCAACTTGCATATCATGGACGCTTTGAGTTCGTATACAATTGCATGCATCACAGGGAAACACCGATATATAAAGATAAAATATAATATTTTATATTTATTATTCCTTTAATCATTTCGTACTGTCAGTTGCTACTGTAAGTCTCTCATCTCAAGACATATTCATCATTCATCATAATCATTATCATCATCATCAGCCTGTATGGCTGAGGCTTACTTTCAACAGTGGACGGATCGTCCACTGTTGAAAGTAAGCCTCCCGCATGAGTCTCCATCCTCTTCAATCCTCCGCCTTCCACATCCAGGTCACTCCCGCTATTCTTCTTATGTCGTCAGTCCTTGTTCTTAGTCGGCCAATGCTTCGTTTGCCAGTTCTTGGGCGCCATTCCAGTACTTTTCTTCCCCATCGACCGTTGTCTCTTCAACAGATATGTCCTGCCAATTGCCACTTGAGTGTGCCTATTCGTTGGGTAGCATCCACTACTTGAGCTCTTCTACGTATTTCCTCGTTTTGTATTCTATCTTTTAGCGACACTCCGAGCATGGATCTCTCCATAGCACGCTGGGTGACCTTTATTTTATGGGTAAGACTTGCTGTCAGATTCCACATCTCTGCGCCATATGTTAAAACAGGAAGGATGGATTGGTTAAACGCCTCAGTATGGACATATATGCACCTGAAGGTCTTAAAACATATACGGTTCGCGAAGACTTTCAGGGCTCAAGCCAAAGGACTTGACGAGATGGCAGCTATAGTTTCCGAGGCACATTTTTTTGGGTAATTTTTCAATCAAATATTTTAAAAGTGACAGGATAATATAAGCCCGACGCTCCCAAGCCTTAAAAAAATTTGGTCTCAAGAAGCAGCCTAACTTGACTAGCGACACACAGTAAGCGACAGGCGATGAACCATCAAAGTATGGCCCACGTACAAAATCATTAAACTTCAGTGATCTAACGAGAAACACTTTTATAATGTACCATTATCACTGGACTGTATATAAAACGATATCCATATGATAGAATGTACTATCTATAAATTTCAACAAGGAGCGCTTTTACCGAATCATAATTATAATACATAATATAAATACATCAAAAGCTTTTTTTATTTTAAGCTACGTCGGGGTTGAATCTATATACGGCATAAAAGCGCTAAACCTCTAAGCCATACGCGCTAGACTTAAGAAACGCTAAGGCGAATCTAGTAATAATCTAGTAAAAGTAAACAAATTTTACGTTAGTTAGGTTAATTAACCCTTTCATTACGGCTCGGTGGAATACAAATATTACTGTCAATTCTAAAACTAGTATTTGAAGCGTAAATTTACTTATCTGGTCTATTTTCATATATCACATTGGTTCTTGTATCTTTAAGCTATCAGATGATGCAAAAAAAAGTATTCTAAGAAAGTAGCAAAACGATATATTACGGTTATATACCGATGTCAACGGTAGGGGAATCTTACACGGCATATGTCGGGTACCGATGCGAACAGGTTAAAGACAATTTTCAATAAACTTTTTGATCATCCTGTGGTTCAGAATATGCATACAAAATAGATGGGTTACACGGGCAGAGAAAGCCTGTGAGAACTGAAACTCGGTTAGGCGTAGTATCCTTGATGTTATATACGATGGTCTGGTATAGCCCTGCAACTGAAGCCGTGGGCAATCATCGGCCGCACTTCCTGCTTAGTACTGCAGCCACAGAGCCTTAACCAAGGAGTATTGTGAAGCTTTGTGTACACGACCAATGTAAATGAAAAATGGAAATATTTATCATGGTAATACATGCAGGTTAACTAAAAAATTTAATATTGGATTTTTCAGAGAATGTTTTGCGGTTTTATCGCCTGATCGTTGAATGTAACAGACGCTTCATTTTCATTTGTTGAATGTATGGAAATGTTTCATGTGTACGAGTATATCTAAAAGGAATAGTCAATTCTTGAAGAACATATTATATTATATTTTTGAAGAGAGATTTCTTAAATATTCTGAATAATTTATAAGGCACTTAAATTTTATACAAATATTTAATAACCGTCTTATAAGGTTTTCGGTTGAAATACCTTTGACTGCAGTTTATTTTCCTATGAATTATTGATACGAAAAATGTTTAACGTATAAAATGATGATTTTTCTGAACCTGTATGTCACCAGAAATATTTATTTGCATAATCAATTATACGCTATGTAGATTTCACACAAATAAATGATGAAGTCTAAATATAAAAGTAAATAAGGTACGTATTTACATTGAAAAAATATTATTTTTCAAATTAACGTATGTTGAAATATATTAATACGAGTATGTTAACATGTATGCAATAATATACATTTTTTGAATTCTGATTACTGTTTTTGGACATAATCAATGGTGCATTAAGCCGTGAGTTAAAGAAGAAGTCATTATCAAATTACGATTAGAAGTTAAAAAAAATAAGATTTTATTTTATAAGGTTATCTTTTAATCCCTTTTAAAGTACTGATTAAACATGCACATATAATATAAAGAATAAGTTGAACAATACAGGCTTAAATTCTTTAAATACTAACATCCTGCTCTCTTTAAAAGGTGTTATTGAGTCGCGTGATCGCAGGATGGGGAGCAAATTAATAACACACAGATTTTTTATGAAGTACATTGACATATATAATTCGATAGCTTTACAAACTTATGGCCCGACCTAGTCACAGCATTTAGGCCGGGCCAGAATACAATATGATCTCGCCGACGTCGGCACAAGACTGGCGCCCCCGTGATGGGCTGTGGCACAGCGCCACAAGTGAGGATCTCCGTAACTAGTCCAAAATGCCAATTTGACACATGCACGTAAGACAAGCGAACATAAATAAGAGTCGAAAGATTGTATATTGAGGTTTTTGGTACCAGTCAGCAAGGGCTATAGCATGCTGATGTCAAATTCGTAAGAATATGTATTTTTAATATGCCTCGTACAATACAGTGGCCGTCTTTTCCAAGACCCGGACCTCTGTTCTGGAGGTCTGAAGGAATTACAAGTAAATGTGATCTTAGGAGACCTTCGGGTGTAGATATGTCTTGGTATGAGGTATTTTTTTGTGCCGCCATTTTACTGTGACAATATGAAACGGAAATGAAAAGAATGTGAGATGTTCAAAGTTCTATGATTATAACAGTTGACAAACTTTTATGAGAGTTAAAACAAAGTATTGAAAACACCAAACGTGAGAATGGCTTGCAAAGTTTTTCCTTATGTTAGGAAGGATCCCCGACCGAGGCTAAAGTTCCCCTGACCAAGGAGGAGAGGCTTCCATCGCCTGGCGAAATATTTCCAGCCGGCTTGAAACAATTGCCTTTTTGCTTTTATTGAATATATACTTTTTATTTTGGCAGCGGTGTGAAGGCGTTTTTTCTTTATGAAAAAAATAATGTTTCAACCGCTTCCAATTTCGATGAAGTGTTTTATTGAATTGTGATTTTATTTAATGTCTTTGTATTTGAAAACAATACTTATATTAGTAAATAACGCACGTTTTTAAAACAAAAAAACAATTAAATAAACACGTTAAAAACCAATCACATTATTATTTTGTAACTATACCCGTCACCGCAATATGCCGCTCCTTATTTAAGTTAATTGTCATCTATGCCTTGTCTAAAGTTATCTATTTATCCGAAGGTCCTCCTGGGAACATATTTTGATCCCGATGACATCAAAGAAAGAAGCTTAAAAACTGGAAAAGAGGCAGATATAGTATTTCGGGTAATAAGTTAATCGGAATGTATAAAAATTAGATTACTTAGCCCCCAAGGGATGAGCTATCGATCCTAAGAAGCAGTTTCATTCTACCAAAACATCGCGATAAATAACAGGCAGTAAGTAACTTTTCAAGTTTTAACAGTGTCCTACGTTTCTTAATTTCAGTGATCTTACAAGAACCGCGCCATTGTCGTTAATCATTTAATGATTAACATATTTTTAGCAGGTAATGTTGCTGCAAACTAATTGCAATATTTTCATTAAAAACGAAAATGATTTTGAAATAGTAAATTTAACTCCGGATTTATTTTCGATATAAGATTCATCGAATCTTAGGAATGCTATTGTAATATTATATACATAATAGTTGCATTCCGTGAAATACCTGCACTTTACTCAGGTATTTGCATTGGAGACTTGTGAGGACTGCAACGCGGCTGATATATCCAAACACAATGGCTTAACGGGGAATATATAGAGGAGGAGTATTATTACAACTATTCAGATGTAAAGTTAATCCAGTAGTATGTCTGAGTACTATTATCTTACAAATATCTCGAAAATGATTAAATAACAAGAATATTACTATTAAATATACCGTCGAAAACTAACAATATAAAAAGTTTGTGAATAAATGTTGACTAATTGAATAATAAAAATAATAATAACACACATATTCTGAATATATACTTTAGAGACATCTATCGTTATACGATGGTAACAATGGTATAAATACATCAACTTTCGCGCATCTACTCAGGCGGGGAATAGTCGTGTGGACTGCGCGGTGTAAAAGAATAGAGCAAAGGTTACAAGGCTCGTGGTTCGATTCCCGCGTCTGCCGATATTTTTTCTGAATGAATTGATGCGTATAAAATTTGATGTATAATTAATTGTATGTGGGTATTTAATTACTAAGAATATTACTGACGATTTTTTAATGTTTAAAGGTGTATTTTATTTTATCTTATTTTCTGGTTATTATAAGTTATATTTCTACATTAAAATCTACTAATATAATATAGTAAGTAGTTTCAAAAGATCACGACGCCTTGTAGCTACTGACCAAAGATACTGCTTATCAATGAAAATGAAAAATATTTTTAAATCCTAGTTTTGAATATAGTATAATACATAAATTGATAAACGCATACAAATCTACACCAAATATTATATTTGATGACATTTCTCTCGTCAATTTCGGAGAAAAAGAATCGGCAGACGCTAGGATTCAAACTACAAACTATGCACCTTATACGTAGCGCTATCAACCAAGACCAATTCATCCACCTAAAGACTCGAGAAATTTTGACGTATTTATCCCCAAGTAGGGTAATACGTTTTTCAATCTGATTTTAAGTTCGCAATACAAAAATAAATTTCGATTTGTTCAGATCTATTGATTTCATACATTACAACTATATTTTTAAAAAGTAATCGTATATCTTGTCAGAATTCATGGATTTTTTTACAAATAAAGTAATTTAAAAAATTCAGCCATCATCTTTTTTACATTTTCCTTTTTAAAATCCCTGCGTTTCATTGTGCGGCGGAAGTGCTATGCTCATTAAAGATTAAACTAAAGGAATGCGAGCGAAAATCACTCTCGCAGTTTCCAGTTTTCCAGCGATAATTAGTTCCAGTGCTGGTCCTTTCTTTTCTCTGTTTCTTTGTTTCCGCAGCGGCAAAGACAAAGTTCCCGGAGCGGAACCAATATTTCAAACTTTCATTAAACTTACAGCTGCAACAAATAGTTTCCATCAGAAAAGGTTTTCGAAACAAAGTGCGAAATTAGTTCAGAACGAACAACCTCTACGAGAGTTTACTTTTTAAGAATTCATTTTCATCGATGAACTCATTTTAAACTTTTTTTATTATTATCATACGATATTCGCTCCTCTAACTGGATCATATGGTCGTCACAATATAACGCTATAAAGCTGCCACAATTCTCACCTAATCACTTATAAACTCTCCCGGAGCTTCTCTGACTCCATTATATATAAAGTTCTCAACAGTTTTCAAATACAGCGACACCCCTGAGGTCTGAAGAAAAGTTGTATTTAATGTTCTCCTGAGGCATCCTAAGTACATGTCCCATGTACAGCTTCATATTTTAACTGACGTATGATGAAAGAATGCTATGTAAATTCACTCACTTCGTCATTCTTCACAAAGTCAAGATAAAATACTCTGAATGTTCTACGTATCTGATTTTAATTTGACTTCCCAATTACAGTTGCATTGTCTTAAGGTAAAATGCGAATATTCGCAGTAGAAAACGATATTGTAGTACAAAATACAATATTTGATTAATATTTCATTAACTTTGTACAAACAGACTGGATATGAATTTTATTTACTATTTGAAAGTGAAAAAAAAAACTCTGTTTTAATAGTTTGGTCGCCTTTATTATTTTGTAAAATATACTCGTAAATAATAAATTTGATACAAGCAAACGTCTTCTCCGTTAAATCAAAGCCTTTTCGGTTTATTTAAAGATAAGACTTTCCCTTTTATAATTATAATGCCTACTTCAAATAGAGTTTTAAGCTGAATTCACAAAAAATATATTTTTTAACCGAAAACATTGCTTAATTATTCAAAAATCTCTTTGCTTATATAAAAGAAAAAAATGTACAGTTTCTACAAAGATTTCCACGATATAATTAATTTTTAAAGGTCTTATTGATGTTTTATAATTTGTAATAATACTACGATATAAACTTTAATTTAAATTTACCTTCAAGACATTTATAGCTTCAAATAAATCATACGTTTTTGATTTAATTATTTTATCCGACATTTACGTTAATAGCGCATTAAAAACAAGGTTCTTGACTAATACATGATTAGGCCACCGCTTGTTAGCTAACCCATAGGAACCCCTTTAATATCTCCCCGTGGAAGACTTTGACAATTTCATATGTTTTTAAGGTATACTTTCGAAAACAGAGATATATTGGGATACGTCATAGATAATGGCAGCTATTGGGTGGCGGCAAATTATGCTAACGATTTGTTTCAAATAAGGAACGGATATCGAACTTTTGAAAATTACTGTCACTTAGTCTGAATGTTGACATTATCGTTATTCTATAAAATAATTGTACATGATCGTTCACCCAGAAACATATGTGGTTTCCAATGACCTTTTGGACAAGAGGAAGACCTTAGAAAAGACGGCTGCTGTAGTGTCAATAATTTAAATGATTTTTTGGTATTTTTAAGAAAAACGGATAATAAGCCTGATGCTTACGACGCCATTTAATCATAAGGGGTGGCTCAAGCCAACCAACGACACGCGGTAAGCGATAGGCAGTAACCATTTAAGTTTCAGTCCACAATAAATTTTACTAAGCTTAATAATCAAACGTGAACCGCATTTACAAAGCGGTTCACGTTTACAATGTTAAAATGCTATAGTCGTTATAAAACTCTTTTTGAAACCAGAAAAAAACTTTATAAATGTTGACAAGTATTTTTATGGCATTATTTACTTCAATTAATGGACAGTAAATATTTAGCATACGATCAGTAATAAAAACCTAAAAAGGTAAGTAAAAAATAGTCATTTTGCAGTAGAAAAATAATAATTTAACAGTAAATAATTGATGAATGGTAATTAATAATAGGTTAGGTTAGATTAAGTAAGATTTACATTTTATGGGTTAGTTATTCAATAATTTAACATAAAGTTGTACTATTATTGAATATATGACACAGACATACATACTGACACAGTGG
Organism: Glossosoma conforme; assembly: GCA_022606575.1. Taxonomy (NCBI): domain Eukaryota; kingdom Metazoa; phylum Arthropoda; class Insecta; order Trichoptera; family Glossosomatidae; genus Glossosoma; species Glossosoma conforme. The sequence continues at coordinate 1,252,343 of JAGTXR010000010.1, read as the reverse complement.
ATACTGCAAATTTATTTAGTCTACTGCCGATAATTTTATTTACTGTCAATTGATTTAACTTGCGGCCAAAACTTTTAATCAGTATACTGAACAAAAAAAAACAGGCCATAAATGTTAGCTAATTTGACATAACGTACTAATGATGTGTTGATATAAGAAGAATGAACACTTCTTTTATGCAAACGTCTTAATTATGAGCTTAGCCAAAAATAAGAAGTATGAAAGATTTATATTCCAACTATTAATTGCGAGGATATGTTAAATCGCGGATCTGTTTAGCATTCAGAATAATTATGAAGTCTCATTATGTTGGTATGTATTAATTATGCAGCGGTGTAATTGAGTTGTTTCCTGTATGGTGCCTTTAATTGAATAAATTATCCCGGGAATTGTTTACGGTTCCGTGTGGCACAGTCGGCTGGTTACCTGCTGAGCTCATCTCGAACCCAGTCACCGCAAATGTCTATTATTTAAGCCTAGAGTCACGATTTCAATATCTACGCTAAGCCACTGGCAACACCGAGGCATGGCGCTACCGAAACGAACAGAGAAAAACCTCAAACCTTTATAAATTTCCCAAGGCTTTAGTTAACTTCGGTGCGTTGTTTAGAAGAAAACTTTAGTACGACTTACGATTATATTCGACCTGATTGATAACACAAAACAATTCAACGATTACACAGCAAAAGAAAATACTGGCTTATGGTTTGTAAGAAAAATAGCCAAAAATATAAAAATACTTTTTTATATAATCTTATATCAACATTATACATTCATCATCATCATCAGCCTGTGTCCGTCCACTGTTGAACGTAGGCCTCCCGCATGAGTCTCCATCCTCTTCGATCCTCCGCCTTCCGCATCCAGGTCACTCCCGCTATTCTTCTTATATCGTCAGTCCATCTTGTAGGGGGTCGGCCAATGCTTCGTTTGCCAGTTCTTGGGCGCCATTCCAATATTACACATTATGAAATATAAAAACCTTTCGATTGCTTTCAGTTACTATTAAAAATACTAACTGTCTTTTATAAATGTCAACCAAATTATTTGTGACACATTTAACAAGAAATATACTCTAAAAGTATAAATTTTAGGTGCATTTTTTTAACAACATTTTCAGAAGCAAATTCTTGAAAATGATATCGATTTTTAGATAGTTTTCAAGAGATTACAATACGTTTTCACAGCATACAAATGAGTATAAAATTCTACATAATTTAAAATACATTAGACAGAAAAAATAATATTTATGGATGTTATGAGGGAAAAAACATCATCTTTAAAAGGCTATGACAACGGTGATGTAAGATTTTCACGAGTCATTATGAATGTTAGATTTTATTTTTAGCCCCGTCTAGCCATTTATTTTCTATTTTTTCTTGGAATATAGTCGGCACAGCTTTTGGTCACGGAAAATCGAAGATCACGACGTCAATTTGAGATGACTAGATGCTCTAGTTAGGGAACGACAAGAGAAGATGATAGAAAACATGGAAATAACAGCGTCCTTTAGAAAAAAAGACATAAGAATTTCATATATGTATTCATTTTTTATTCTCAAGAAAATGTAAGATGATCCCTGGACTGTTTACTTAATAATTAGTATTGACTGTAGCACTACATTATTTACTACATTTTGCAGAGATCCATGCTCGGAGTGTCGCTACAAGATAGAATCCGAAACGAAGAAATACGCAGAAGAACTCAAGTACTGGATGCTACCCAACGAATAGACACACTCAAGTGGCAATGGACAGAACATATCTGTCGAAGAGACGACGGCTGATGGGGAAGAAAAGTATTGGAATGGCGCCCGAGAACTGGCAAACGAGACATTGGCCAACCCCCTGCAAGATGGACTGACGAAATAAGAAGAATAGCGGGATTGACCTGGATGCGGAAGGCGGAGGATTGAAGAGGATGGAGATTCATGCGGGAGGCTTACGTTCAACAGTGGACAGATACAGGCTGATGATGATAATAGTTCAAATACTTGAATTCTCTGAAAGTAGGTACAACCTATTAATTATATAGGACAAATAAGTGAAATATTAAAAATTACAATAAATGACAATTAATATGGTAACTAGTTAGGGATCATGTTATATTTTCTTGAGTGTAGATTATATAATCCAACTCCGTATTATATATTATATTACACGGTGGTACTTGTACTTTACAATATCAATCGATAAGGTGAATGATAATCATTCGACGAAATGTGGAAATAATAGGAATTTCTGTGAAAGAACCAAACGGATGATAGTTCACATTCTTGCCGGTACCCTCCATTGAAGCCGGTCCCTTGGACCCCACCGCACCCGTAAGGGAATAATGAACGTTCCGGGCCAACATATAGAAAGCACGTGCCCTTTGTTCCCCGAGATTAAAATACATATTATTATTTGCCCCAAATTGTCAGGCCGGATAGTGAAGACTGGAGTATTTCCGATTCAATTAATTGAAAGTGGGAACAATGAATTTTCGGATGGAATTTAAATTTCCGAACCGTACTGTGTCAATTTATGTAGCCATACAGGTATATATAATATATCTTTATAATTAATACTTTTAAATCTAAATTTAAATTTAAAAATTGCATAACCTTCCATGATGAATACAAAAACAGGTTTGCTTACAACCCAAATTTAAAATGATAATAATTTACATCACAATATGTATGATGTAAAGAAAATAAAATAAATGTGCTTTTCAAAAGAAATATTAGTTATGTGACTTTTTTGTATTATTTTGTATACTATTTCTTTACCAATCGTGCGATTTTATACATCTAATATTACTGCCATAATTTATGTAATATACGAGTATTAAAACATTACTTAACAACTACTTTACTTACAAATTTGAAACTTTAGAATGAATGAGTTTAAATCTACCTCGGACGATGCCAGGTGTTAAATCTAGTAAGCGTAATGTATGTATAACACAATTATACAGAATTATATACAATAATTCACATAATTGTCGACATTGGCATCACACTGATTATTGAATGGTAGTTTCTTTAAAAAGATCTAACTATTTATAATCTAACAATTCATATTCGACCATATCACCAATGTAAATTATGCCTCTTAGCTTATAAGACACTCAGCGGAATTGCACCGGGCTATTTGACAGAACTTATCAAGCCTTCAGAAATAAGCGCGCGTGGAGAGACACTCAGATCAGCTAGAGCAAATAGAAGCACCCTGCAGCTGACAGGAAGTAGTCCTAGCACGGGCAATCGGGATTTCAGTTACGTGGCACCAATGGCCTGGAACTCGTTACCGGAAAGCATAAGAGAGCTTAAAGCGGAGGCATCCTTCAGAAGCAGACTCAAAACCCACCTATTTACTCAGAGAGGCAAAGAAGCGCTTTTGGAATGATCATTCGGTCATAAAAGAGCGCTATACAAATACTAATTTAATATAATAATAATTAAGTTGTCATGGCATTCTGACATATACCTGCCATTAAATATCATTTCGTGATCAATCAACACGGCGGTTAAAGCTTAATGGTCGAGTGTTCGATCCCCGACAGACATTAAAAAAAGAAAAGATTTTGAATCAATTTCCGAGCTCTAAACTACACCCGGTTGGTGTGAATTTGATCCCTCACCCGTAAAATGCCAGTAATAGACTATTGATTTAACTTTTTGGTAGATAAATGTAATAATAAAGATGATGTGTGAATGTCAAGCTGTATTCTATTACGTCGGCGGATCAACACTCACTTGCACCGCTTAACCATATATACAATAACATGGTAAGCATCATAGAATTCACAGATGAGACTTCAGCATCACTATGACCATCTGTCGGTGTTCTTCTGTATGTGTTAATATAAAAAAATCACAACAAAAATGATAATCGCCTATTATATACAAGTATATAAAATTTAATCATATAATAATTTTACATGTTTTATATCATTGGATCCGTTCATGCCATATAAAATTTGTAGCACGTGTTGAATTTTCTTTCTTCATAAAATGGTAAAGCATAATATTTCGAATAAATTCCTCATTCCATATAAATATGTAATATCCATTGCATATAAAGTTCTAGTTTTTTTTGTTTAAAAGTTCTAGTACACTCCAAGTATACGTAGTCAGTGAAAAAACACAAAACGTTTTAAAAGTTCGACTGCCGAAGCCCAACAAACCACTCAAAACCACTAAAAAAACGACATTCTTTTTCGGCACACCTATTTATAAATATGTAATTTATTCATCTTCAAAAATGGCGAGCGTAACAGAATGTATCGATGAGATTGCTTCATTAAAACGTGGTTATATTATATTATGTGATGAATGTTGCCAGTTTTAAGTTTGAAAAAATATTTCAGTAGGTAAAATATATATGTTCCACACGAGCTTGGGTACCAGATTTTAACGAGCAATTCAGTAAATGAGAAAGGATCGATTTGTAGTTGGCTCTGTACAGGCCGCATTTCACATGTAAATATATCGGTCAGAAGTTGGACCAACTCTGGCAAACTCTGCCGCTGACGACTCCGCATTAACGACGTAGGTAACGAATGCTTGTATGGACGAGTACATTCACGAGCATTCGTCTGATTCAGAGAAGGCTCTAAAAACATCACTAGAAATAGTTATTTAAATTTTTTCAATATGATCTGGCTGGAGCATGTTCTCCGGTGTAGCGTGTATTAAAAACAGGTATCTTCAACAAAAAATATTAGGGAATGATGAATGAATGTGTTGAAGAATTACGAAGTAAAGTAGACTAAACGACAATATTTATATAATTGCAAAAATTACTAAAATACAGCTGCATTATATGTGGTAAACATGTATTCCCAAATGCCTTAGAGGACGTTGAAAGTCAGGAAGCCTAAAAAACGAGAAACTATTAGAACAGCATGTTCATCCATGTCCAGCCAGGTCAGTTTTTGTCTTCTGACGAACTGTTAGATAAAATGCTGAAATGTACCCCCTCTTAGGCCAACTTTTCAAAAACTCACAATATACGGCTGCATTGAAAAGGTGCCAAGATTCACAGTCGTTTCGGAGTATCCCCCATACTAATATATGCGCTGTGAGCAGGTATATGGAACTTTGTTTTAATCGTGTATAATTGCGAGTTCCTGATAGTGCGGATGGAGCTTAAAGATGTTCCAGCAAGAAACTATTTCCTTTTGCAGGTCACCACTCTCAAGATACATGTTATCACACAAGTCTATAATTAATTAATTTTTTAATTTTTATTAGAATATTATTTTATTATTTCAATATTCTAATCTACTTTTATAGATCATTGACTATATTACAATATTATTATTACTTATATATACATATACAAAACATAAAATTCTTTTTTCAACGCGTCAATCCAAGCACAAAAATAACGGCAGAAGCGGGATGCGAACCGCGGACCTTGGAAACCAACTATGCCCAGGTATTCATACCGCTCGGCGAATCGCGCCATTGCTATGCCCAGACTGACTTGCGATGAAACTAGTATTTATATCATTGTTATTATCGTACGACAGATGTCGCCATAGTATATATTCAAAGTATGGATATTTTTATTATTATTCTATCAGTATTCATTTATTCACAAGCTTAATATTATTACTTTCCGGCAGTCTATTTATTTTAGTAAGTACCACTCGGGTCTCGAACCAAACTATAGACTGAATGGATGTGAAACGACCATATACCGACCGGGGCATAGTTGGTTTCCAAGGTCCGCGGTTCGCATCCCGCTTCTGCCGTTATTTTTGTGCTTGGATTGACGCGTTGAAAAAAGAATTTTATGTTTAGTATATGTATATTTAAGTAATAAAGTCTATAATTATATACTACATTTAATTGATGTTTTAGTGTAAGTGATATTTTGTTATCTTCTATACTTTACTAATATTGAGGTTGAAGTCTAATCCAATAGTTTACTCCAGTATTATATGTATTTTTAAATTTAATAAAATAAGCAATGAAAATATTCCACTCCCCAGAATTTCAAAAACTATTTCCCTGATGTATTCAATTCAGAAACAGTCCATGTCCCGCCCTATATACTTGTGTGAGGTTGGCTCACGTGTACCTGCGTATTTATTACACGGACAGCGTAGTTACGTGATATTATTATCTATACAAAGTCCAAACTAATCTGGATTGAAAACTTTACGTGTCTGCTTGTAGATATGGCACTTTACAATTGTAGCACACATAAAGTTAGCCCATAGTACAAAACTACACACCATATCATTAAAAAATGTATTTCATTCTTCAAGATTTATTTTGTTTTATGTTTGTAAAATTTTACTTTACAGTTATTGTAGATATACATAAAAAAGTTGGAAATTTTTCTACGTAAAATGTAAAATGGTACAGTAAATTTATATTTACGTTATTTTTTTAATTTTTATTAGAATATTATTTTATTATTTCAATATTCTAATCTACTTTTATAGATCATTGACTATATTACAATATTATCATTACTTAAATATACATATACTATACATAAAATTCTTTTTTCAACGCGTCAATCCAAGCACAAAAATAACGGCAGAAGCGGGATGCGAACTGCGGACCTTGGTAATTATATTTACGTGTATATTATTTTTAATTTCTGCTTTAAATTGCAATATTAATAATTGCGCACCTTTAGTAAAATTGCCAGTTAATAATTTTAAAGTAATAAATTTGAAATACAATTAAATTGTTGCTACCAATGTGAGGGTGTTGTATTACAACAATTTTAATATCCTTAGTGAAGCTAGAATTGGCAAAGCTGGCATAAGATGAGGCTAAATCATGGCAGCTGACGGAGCCTTTTGACGGCAGATCGTGATAACCATATGCTCCAGATAGAGGAACGGAGATGGGATGATGAAACGGCTAATCAATCAAGCGATTATAAATGTGAAATGTCACAACAATTGTTATACATATGTAATTACCTAAGCCTCGAAAAAGGACCTATCCCTGGACTCAACCAGGGGTGGAATATATGGAGGTCCCTTAATAGACTTCGGTCCGGAGTATGCAAGACGAGGACACAAATGAAAGCCTGTCAGTTTTACAGCGAACCGATTGAATGTTACTGCGGCGTGGAGCAGACCCTGTCACACCTTCTTGAGTGTGCGCTGTGTCCGAGTAGCTGCATGCAGGAAGACCTGATGATGGCCGAGAGTAACGCCATCGACGTCGCCCACTTCTGGTCAGACAGGATCTGACCCTGTTGTTTCCGACACGATTTTATATATATATTATCTAGATATTTCATTTCAAAGTTATGTCATGTTGTCGAGTTTTCATGGCATAATGATGCCATGACAACCAACTATATCACATAAATGTACAGTACTACTCAAATTAGTTGAATAAAGTTAAAGAGGTGATTAACTCTGTCCATCTTGAAAAGTTGTTCTGCATTTCGTATCGCACGTTATAATAAAAACCGAATATAATTTAACTTTTCATACTTATAATTTAAATAACCATTTTGTATTATTTTGTAAAATAATGTTTACCCTTTCGTTACAGCTCGGTGGAATACAAATTATACTGTCAATACGGCGTGAATTTTTCAAACCATTTTTTTGCTAACAACTAGTATTTGAAGCATAAATGTACTTACCTGACCAATTTTCATATATTACGTTAGTTTTTCTATCCATTGTCTATCAGATGATGCATAAAAAACTATTATATTTAACACACGTTCATTATGCAACTCCATACACGTAGTGCCATTGACACATGTGGTTTATAGAAAAATCGCTCCTGTGACGAAACCTAACGATATTTGCTTACATGCTTTACAGATTCCTGTAAATTTACATGTATGCTGATAAAGCGAATGACTGCACTTCTCATTTCCTACCGTAGATGTCACAATGAGTAATGAAAGTAGAAAAACGATATATCACGTCAACCGATGTCAATGGTCGGGAAAATCTTTGACGGCATATGCCGACAACCAATGCAAAGAGGTTAATAATAATATAATAATAAATAAATAAGTAAATAGTAATATTTTTAATGAAAATTTCACCCATACCAACTTCATAAACTTGGTAATAAAAATCATTTTATTAAAGGCATGAAAGTAAACATACTTAATAAGGACTTTATAAAGTTAAATTGAATACACCAGATATGGCTAGTATAATATTTAATATGCCGAGCTGTAAACAAAGCCTGCACAAAGATGTTATTCAAGAAATTCATTAATCCTTTGAAATATTCAAATAACTTTTGAGTTTTAGTTGGGGGCACTTTTGACGGGGCCCCAATCTTTTCACGACTCGTCAGGCCTGAAGAGGCCCTAATACTGAATCGGTCCTGTTTGCCTTCCGTCACCCAGACCTCCATTCAGAAAAGTGAACCACCCCATCTGCGAAAGAAGATTATTTAAGAAAAGATCGGCGAAATCCCATCGGATTTGGGGGAAGTAAACCATTATTTATGTTTCCTTTGAGAAATTTCAGACAAAATAATATCTCTTTTAAAGGAGAGTTGGAAAGTTTTATTGTACAACCTCAAATTGGCAATCGCGGCCGTAATCTTGAAAAATGTTTCTTGATTATTCTTTTAACATTAGACACACTTTTTTGTATACGAGTATAACCTCTTTTTAAGAAACTGTGATCTAAAAAAAATTTGAAACATTTATCATTAGAAGTTAATCTCTTTTGCTGTGTAGAAACAATTGTATCATATAAGCATAAAAGGCCATACGTTAAAATTGATAGTATTTAAATCGTTTTTTTATTTAAAATGATTTTTCATCTCATGTTCAGGCTCAAATCAAGAAGAAGTTTCTTAGAGTCGACAACGGAACTGGTGATACCCGAGGCCACCCTGCGGCTGAACATGTGGAGAAGCGCAACTGAGGGGAATACTTGGATTGCCCCGAAAGAGCAGCTAGTATAGCGCTTTTTTATGACCGAATGGTCATAAAAAAGCGCTATACAAATACTAATATAATAATAATATATGTTAGAACGATGAAAAATATAAATATAAACATTATCTAAAGTAAATATATAATAATTTATGTTTATTCGGCATTTTTCGTTCAGTGACCGGAAAAGCTTTTTAATCCGAGCTTAAAGCTCATTAGAGCGTCTCATTAGAATGAGTCACTATAGTCAGTCAGTCGTTGCCCCCGTTAGCTTGACGTATTGCGTTCAATCATATTGTGTTTCATTTTATTTATCATCGAAGCCTTACAGATGACGAGGGTAAGCTGACGGCCACTCAGCAATATGAAGTACAAATAAAACCCCACACAATAATGCCCGTTCTGTGTGCCGGATCTACGACATAAATGTGTTTGCTTAATGGATAGTTGTGAATGCTTTGTCAGATAGTGGCTTGTATCAATTACAGAATACACAACAACAGTATTTTTTTGTACTAAAACACTTATTTTCCATTAGTCATGTTTGTTTACTTGTTCAGCATACAGGTGATTCAAAACTGTTTCCAAGTAAAATGGAAAATTATGAATGAAATATATGGAATAATACTGAAGTATTGATTATTTAAATAAGAAAAGAATAAGGTCAGATATAGATTGCGAAGGATGTTAAGAGAGTTATAAATAATTATTTATCGATTTATATATAAGTGTATATATTATATAAACACAAACAGGAGAGGTCAAATAAGGTCTTCCAAGGACTTTTTAACACCAAACTGGGTCAGATGATCACTGAATGAGGAAAAGATGTTTATTTGTATAGTGTGTATGTAGGAATTGAAAATAATGTTTGTGTCATCGAGATTTTTAATGTATTTGCAAAGAAAGTCATATTTTTTTTTTTTATGTAAACGCATGCAGGAGAGCACAACCGGTCAAGACCAGTGCACTCTATGACGTTAAGCCAGGGAGGCTGGACGCTGCATGCGAGAAACATGTGTTGTTTTCGTGTTTGTGTGTGGGTTGGGGAGATTGCAAGTGTATATTTATCTGTTTCTTGAAGAGATCCAGATTGTAGGAAGGAGGAAACACAGACGCTGGAAGAGCATTCCATAGCTTACCGGTGGCATTAAGGAAGGAACTTTGGAAGCTGCCAGTTCTTGGTCGATATATATTAACCGTGTATGGATGTTCGGCAAGTGTAAGACGAGTTTGTCGGCTGTGAGTGGGTGCAGGAGGAATTAGTTCTTTAAGTTCCGAAGAGCAGCGACCGTGGTAATAACGGTAGAAAAGACTATATATGCTAGGAGAGCATTATATAGCCAGCCTGTGGTATTCAAGAAGGTACTAGGGAAGATTCCCTAGTACTTAGAAATAAGACAAACAGATGTTTGTCTTATTTCAACCCTGTAAGGATGTTTGGAATAATCATTTCTGAAAAAAAAAAACGACACAAGCGCTATGAAGTTTAAAATACTATAATAAGTTTTTTAGAAACTTTTGGTAGTAAATACGGGTATTTTAAATAAAATCTACGAAGACTTTAGATATCAAAAAATAGTTGTTGTATAATAGATTTTCTGTAAATAATTCAATACTTTCGAAAACCCTTTAAATATGATTATTAATAACATGATGAACTTGAAATGTTAATCTGATGCACGGTGTTTCCTTCAAAACATTAATCTCGTCTGAAGCAAAACGATGTATTTCACTCAAGGATTTTGCATCTTAAATTAGGGTATGAAAGAGAACATATAACGTTATTATAATACATACCTATGTGCATTAAAATTTATGCAGGTTCCTATTTATAACTAAGCACTTAAGCCTGAACCTTAAAGCATGTTAAGTTAACTGATATGTAAAGATATATTGAAGCGTCTTAGCAACAACATTATAAAGCCTATTTTTACCGCGTTTTCGTATCTTATTAAATAGTGAAATAACATTTTTTTAAATGCATGCAGAAGAGCAAATCTCCTCAAAACCAAATGGCTTAATGACGTTCAATAACGCGAATAAACGCTGCATACGAAAAGTATGTTTTATATTTGTGTTATGGTTGATGAGATTACAGCATACATTAGTATGTTTCTTAAAAAAATATATATAATAACACAGATGCAAGAAGAGTATTTATTCTAAAGCCTAATAAAATTAGTTCAGCATGAGTGCGACGAGTTTATCAGTAAGTTCAGAAAGAATTAAATTTTTGAGTTACAATTTAAATAACCTTACATCTATGTTAACATGGTTGGGGGTTATAAGTAAGTGTCTTTCTTTTATTTTTTTATTAATTCGCTTTAATTTTGACATAAAACACCTATTGCTACTAACCTCGTTAATAAAAGATATCGAATTGTGTATTATGTTTTTATGAGAAATTATAAATATCTGCTTTTGAGATGACTTTAACAAAATATAAGACAATTAACAACTTTGTTGGTTGAACGTTAGCTGAATGTGTTAGCCATTGACGTCATTCTTCAATCTAACTTCCACGTGCAGTTCATGGAATTTGGTTAAATGTTTCAAAACGCCCATTCATCGAAGGCAGTTTCAAGTGGAATTGCAATGTTATGGTTAAATAACTATAATGACGACTTTATATTTGATAGAAGTGCTTAAAATAAATGTACAAAACATATTGTTTTTATTTCTAATACAAAAATAAATAAACAATATATTAAAAAATCACAACATTATTCAGATACGTAAGTTATTTTAAATTTTTTTTACAGTACAACGTTTAATCTGTTTTTTTAATACAAGAAGAAAATTATTGCTTTTTTAACAGGTAATTTATTAAATATATATATATATTTTTAATAAAAAAATAAACCTTTTTTTAGTAGCGATTAAGATAAAATTTAAATTGGTAGTATTACTAAAAATAAACAAGTATTTTTTCATATTATTTGGCGCGTTATAAGCTGAATAAATATGTTTTTATTGTAAAATCATGCTTATTACGTGATTTCAAATATTATTATAAATTCAACGTAAAATTACAAATAATTATTATCGAATGATTAAATATCTACGAATATAAAATACTGATATTATTGTTATCTTATTGACAAAATTAAAAATAAGGAATAATTTAGTATTTTTTGAAGTTATTAATATGCTATTACGAGAATATTGAATAATGTTTAATAATTATACATAACTGAGATAAATAAATAAAACAATTATTCGAATAAAAGTGAATTACAAACTGGATATAGCAGATTACGTACTTTGGATACACAATCATTAACAAATGAAATATCTGTGGCTTTAAGAGAATAACATTATTTTAGTGAATAACGTTTTATACTTCTCCAACTTTTTAGGGAATAACTTTCTCTCGCGTAAATCTTAGAGTCTAGACTGTTTGGAGACTTTCAGCAATCTATTCCAGGCCTTACGGTTTTATTTCTCATTTAGAAAGGTCCGTGGCGCTATAAAGAATCCACCTTCCCTCAAATGAAATCCTTCAAAGGGGTATTGTAGTTCCGACGAATTCAATTTACCAGCACCAATCTCTACCGAGGATTGTGCAGGTATTTTTACCTTGGCTAATACGAAAATAAAAGGATTTATTGGAAGCTAGTTTCGAGTTGAGCCTAAAACAACGAATCGCTTTATTTTATAAGCAAGTCATAACAATAGCTTTAAGCTATCCATACAAGTTTTCCAACCGTTTTATTACGTGTTTTTTTTGTTAAAATTAATTAATTAGTATGTTTTTTTACATTTTTTGCCTACCACTCAAACTTTTTTTATGTAAGCACATACAGGAGTATACTGACAGATGGTTAAAGTAATTCTGAAGTTTCATCTCTGGAATTCTGTGACGCTTTCCATGGTGTATATGATTAAGCGCTGCATGTGAAGTGTTCATCCGCCAACGTCATAGACTACAGCTGGAGATTCACGCATCATCCTTTATTATTACAGGAATTTACTATTAATGGGTAGCCTTCACGGGATGACTTTCGTCTACCACTGATTTTAATTAATAGGCTACGACTGGCATTTTACGGGTGATGGATCAAATTCACACCAACCAGGGGTAATTTAATAGCTCAAAAGTCAATTAAAAATCCTTTTTTTTTAATCTCCGTCGGGGATTGAACCCACAACCTTTGGCTTTCAAAACAAACGCTTTAACCACTTAACTATACCTGCCATTTTTAACCTAGTCATTTCAAATGATCATGAACAACTTATATAAATTTAATTTTATAAGCTTTATTTGCTGAAATGTATCAAATAATGACTCTATTGTCTCTTTTTTGTAGTAAAATATGCATTTTTGCATATTTTACTTACAAAAAGTAAAAAAAATGTATTATAAAATAAAAATATAACCGATGTATATGGAGAAGATATGGCGGGTTTCTGTCTCATCAACTGTACGAATGTTGTGTCTGGGTCTTGTCTATTAATGTTTGCCTTGTATGTCCCATAAATGTCGTTAGAATCGCTGTTGCCATAGGTCGCTTCAATTACTATCGCACCTATAAATGTGCGCATGAGCAGGCTCTTTATAAGAAGTCGACCATATGGGCCAGACCAATTTTCTCTTGGCCACCTGGCAACTCGTGTAAGCTCTATAGCTCTATAGCCGCCCGCCGAAAGACATCATCTGTGTACTATAATTACGTATAAATTCTAAATAATTTAAAAAAATAATTCTAGAAACTTTCAAGGAACGAATTTTGATTCATTCGTTAACTAAATAAGACCGTTTCATCTTATTGTAACTAATTTCGCTAACCATTCTAAGTTCAATATTATGTAAATATAAATTCTAATTGCTTGCCTGTAAATAAATTCTCCGTGATATTATGCAGTGTATTATTTCTTATCTTTTTATGTTCGAAATGTTCGTGTCCCCTCTGATCACTTCTTAACATGCGTAGTCCCTTATCAAAAATCCGATCGTAACACTCATATACACCTACATTACAACAGATGTATTGATATTATAGAAAACCAGTGCCACAAATAGTTTGCAGATTTTCGTTCCAGCAGTTTTGATGTTGAAAATGCACCACTTTCGAGAAGGTAGTTGAAATTGATGTAAACACAATACAGACACCAATTGATGTCATTCTTTGTGCTTAATAACGCTGAAAGATTAAATTAATCAACTACAACTGTTCGTGACGATTCGAAAAGCTAATGAAAAACGTTCGTTTAAAACTTTTAACCCGAAAAAATCATTAAATAGTATGATTTACTCGTACATATAGGAATGAATACTTAAAAGTACTAGTATCTTAAACGTATCACTATTTTTTGGAGGTTCATAAGTTTGCAACATGTTTAGTATACTTATATATAAATATGAAATTATATAAAAGTATGTGGGTAAATAGGAAAATAGGTTGCGTAAAGCTTTCATTGATTGTGAAACCGTGGTATTTCAGTAACTGAATCACTAACTAGTGTTTAGTGTGATCCATGTTAAAACAAAGCAGGACATACTTGTATATTTAATATTTGGATTAGATTTAAACATTGATTTTAAAAATATAAATTACATGAAATTGTGTTTTTTCACAGTGGGATATATATTAGTTGTACCGGAAAAGAATGTAATTTTTTTAATATAACAATTTTTTGCATTTAATGTACTTATTTATTAAAATTTAGTTCAAAATATAATTGCCGTTATTTGATATAACCTCCTTCCACCTTTAAGTCAATTTTTTAATACCACGTTCGTAAATTTAGCAGGTTTCAATGTAAAATACTCAGATATGCCTTTCGTCCTCATATGGGATATATATTATATTGTTTATTACATTTTCTCATAGTAAAGAGTAGTAAATACATTTATTTGGAGTTTACCTTTACATTAATTTATCAAATGTTACTGCGGACAATAAAAC